>VDFB02256132.1:208475872-208741430 GCA_007258455.2 Sequoia sempervirens | reverse complement strand
CCCTAGAAGTTTATTAAGACCATGATCTTAGTCTTACTAAGATTAACCACAACCTGTGGAAGCTTGCAAAATTAAGCCATGGCATCAAGTTGCCTTTGTAAGTTGTCAGGGAGTGAGGGAGGAGAGCAAACTCAAATATGAAAAAGTTGAGTAGCGATTGGCACATGAAATAATATACGATCCTCATCAACACGAGTCCTCTGCTAAAGGAATCGTTTGAGCTAATCAAAGTGACTGCCAACTGTCTAATAAAGACTTGTGATGCAACAATGGAAAAATTGAAATATCAGAAGCACTCTGTTCTAGGGAAGCAAATGCCTCTGGACAAAGTCAAAGGCCTTCCTAAATTTGACAGAACAATAGAAGAATTTAGAAGATAGCTAATGAGCCTCCTGAATAATAGACCGATAAGTAAGGACATGCTCAGTAGTCAAGAAGTCTCTTAAAGCTTGCTTTTGTCTCCTTGTTATGAGATTACCATGCTTCTAGTTGTTTAGGTTTGAACTAACCTTTCAACTTATGCATGGGGTGGATGATATTAGCTGACCAAGTTGGGGCAAATCCCAAGCAAACAACCTTATTAAGGAACCTTTCCAAAAGAAAGACAAGTGAATCTACACTATATTTGTCTCAAAGCCTCTCACAAGCTGCTGTTCCTAGTACACAACTTTGAAATAGCTCTACTAATGTCACACAGAGATTAAAGGAGAGGAAACTTGGATGACAGGCTGATCTCAAGCACAGTAAGGATATTGGCATAGGAAATCCAAGCTTGGGGTCATGCCTGACCTAGTAGTATTTTGCTGTAGGATGTTACACCTAAAAGCTTTAGGAGAATGAAGGAAAGTGTCAGGGATCTTATGTTGCCTAGATGCAAGAAGCTTTTATTTCTTACATTGAACGAGAAGGAGATAATCTCTTTATGCAATGAGTTTTACTATGAAATGATGGTCATGTGGTTCAACAAGACATTCTTTGCTGCATAGATTTCATTTGCATTCCTCTTCATGCCAATGGTTCATGTGCCAAGAGCCATGGGGCTGATGCAATCTTTATGATGGATTGAATGGAGGAGAGCCTAATATACGAATTGGTAGGGTTAGAACTGAGTACCAATGTAATTGGTTGTAGAATTTATTATTATTAGAAAGAAAGAAAATATGTCTGCTTGTGTGGTTGGATGTAAGAAGAATTGCAATGTGCCAGAAATTCTATACTGCATTATTCCTTTAGAGATCAGGGGAGCCCAAGTGATAATAATGGGGTCCATGGATAGTAGAAGTCAAAAACTTAGTATTCAGGAATTGCACCAACAGTAAAGGAACTTTGGTGATTAGATTTTATCCAAAATGATAATAAAGATTGTACAGGAACTTTGTTTAGCCGGGCAACGGGAAGTGGTAAAGGTGGGGGAAGTCAAAATGAATGTGTGTTCTAGAAAGAAGGCTATGTTTCCATATCCAAATCTCAGATAGGGACACCTTTTTGGTTTCTATTATAGCTCCAAATTCTAAATTTTCTACTTATTTATATTACTTTGTTTTAATTTTAAATGTTAAAACTTAAAGTTCTTTATTTTGTCTCTAAGTTCAATGCCAATGCCCAACTGTAACTGGTTTTGTGACTTTTGTATCCAGAATACTGTAATTGGTGAATGTGCTAGCACATTTAGGTTGGATATATGAGAGCATTTAATGATTTACTTTGGTAACTAATGTAAATATGAGACTGTTAGGGCAGAAAAGAAGTTAATAAATTTCCTAGTAGATTAGCCTTGCCAAGATATTTTCGTGTTTGAGTCATATATTTAGAAGGAATCCCAACATTAAATCAATGTGGAAATCGATATTTGTAGGTGTAGTGGCATGCAGAACTGGAGTGTGTTAGTGAAATAGACTTATTTTGCTTTTTTGTACAAACCACCTGAAAAGGAAATTTTGGAATTAAAAATCTTATGAAAGAAACAATTTCTGACAATTTGCTTGTTCTTTCAAGCTTATGTAACCAATAAAGATGAGGGACATGGAACTGTTAGTATTTTCAAACTTTTGATGTTTGCAACCAACATATTTTCTACCAACATTGGTTGTACAAGTATGAAATGCTTCATGTTTATTGAAGCCAGTTCTTTCATAGTCGTAGCTGGTTGTGTTTATTTTATTTTTTTATTTAGTATTGGAAAAGTACGGATACGTTTGGTTTCATGACATATGATTAACGAAAACTCTTGCTAGTTCTATTGCACTTCTCACCTGACGATTTGAGGTGATTATTCACTCATATTTTTTGCAGTAGAGCTTTTATGTTTTTGTAAAAGGAAAGGGATAGTCTATGGGAAGGCTTCCTCTAATATTTGGATAGCAGATAAAATTTTAGAAGGTATTTTTTCATACATCAGATATGGTTGTGAATGTTATGATAAATCTATCATGAAGCTAAAGGAATTATGGTAGAATGTAGACACAAGAAATGTGGGCACTAAATAATAAGTTGGAGTGACACATGGTAAGTTTTGTTCATAATTTAGCTCTAGTGTTATCCCTAGGTTGTGGTAGTTGGTACAATAGATGCATTATATTTGCTTGAGGATTAGCAATTATGCATCACAGAGCTTAGTGAAATTACAAAATTTGTTTGCCATACATAATCTAGCATGCTATTAGATGTAGCATAGTGAGTTATTCTTGAGTTGAGTGGGTCTATATAAATGGAGCATGGAGCGTTAATTATCATTTGCTGAATTTCATTTGTTTGTCTGAATTGCAGGTACAGCTGATACGCATTCAATTGCGGGTACCAGAGTATGGGTGGACAACACAAAAGATATTTCATCTAATGAACTTTATTGTGAATGGAGGTAAGGAGGAACATTTGTATTTCTAGTTGTAGTTCCATTTCTGTTTTTGCATTACACATGAATGAAATCTATTTACTTATTTATGTTGTGTATTATATGCTAGTGCGTGCAATTCTCTTTGGATTTCATAGAGATATATTTGTTTTCAAGCCAAAGGTATGTATTAACCTTTCTATTTTACAGTTGAACTTATTTTACATTTTGGCACAATATGGTATGGGTTTTTCAATGCTTGTGTGCGTTGTTTTAGAATTATTGTAAAGGCTGTGTACCTGTACATATCCATGTTGTTCAGGTTGTCATGCAATAGATCCAAATCATGTGACTATAAAATGCTTTCATGTATAACTAGTATGATATATTTTTATCAATTGACATCAAACATTGGACTCTCACAAGGTCGAAAATAAGATTATATTAGATTTGCCTGAAAATTTAGAATTTTCAACGATATTCAAAAAAAAATTAAATTTCCTTCTGTTATTCTCCTCAAGAATTGAACCATCTTTTTCTTTAGAAACATAAATTTGCTTAAGATAAGTTTGATGTGGAACGGGCCTTCAAAATCAGAAGATCAGCAATTGTTTTTGTTGAAGACAAAATGTAATTTGTTTGAAATCATTTTAAAAATGAGCATTTCAACAACATTCTTTAGTATTAAGAATTTATCAAGCTAGATCACATTTTTCCTAGTATGGGGTTTTGAGGAGATTATCATCATTTTTAGTCTATATGTTTGTTCTCTCCCAAAGATTTTCCTTAAAAAAAAAAATGTTTTAATGGGAAATTTGTTTGACATTTTTTCAAGAAGACCCATATTTTTCCTGAAAAGAATTGGCTTCGTTCTTGGAGAGTGGTAACCAATGTTTAAAGTTTGAACCCTAGAAAATAGCACAGAGATTTGTTGTTCTTTCATTTCTCAAGTTTTGTTTCAAGTTTAGAATTACAAAATTAGAATTAGATTTTCTGTCACATGTCAAAATGCATTTATTTTTCTATGATAACTTCTTAAAGCAAGGGTTAGGAATGACAGTATGCTTTCAATCTACATAAATGCCAAAGTTGAGCAAGAAATATATCACCTTATATGAAGACTTGCAGAAAGGAAAATAAAATTAAGAAATATTGAAATAAAAGAAATGTCTCGTTGAATGGACAGATAAACTAATTGAAGAAACTAAATGGAGAATCTGCAACAAGTTCTAAGACTTAGGTGGTGAGTCCGTGCAAAGGGGAAGGGATATGATACCTGAGAAGACATACCTATAGCAACGAAAGCTGTAACTAATTCTAGGACTCATCAAGGGCGGTGAGGGGTAGAGATATTCTGCCTTTAGAAGATGCACCTATAGCAACAAAAGAAGTGACTAAAAGTATTTTCAATCCTGTGGAAGAAATCCTTATTTCATCATTAGAGAAAAAATAGAATTTAAGAAAAAGATAGGAAGTACCACCTTAAAACTTTGTGGCCATAGGTGTAACTTCAAGATATACGGAAGTGAAGGGTCATGAAAGCCAATCTATTTTATGATATACATCTCCCTTACGATATGTGTTTCCTTTTATTTGTTCTGGATACAGCCTGAATACAGATTAAAAATTTAAATACATATCTGTATCTGGATATGGCTGGTGTATGTTTGGGAGATGCATTACATATGAATGGAATGACATCTGACCCAATCTAGTTAAAATAAAAAAATAAATAAGAATGAAGAAATGAAAAAACAAGCATCTCTTTTCTCACATGTACAAAGAACTGATCTTTGAGTTCATATTTCAAGGATCTTGGCTGTTTTGTGCTGCTGGGTGTTTTTGAGTTAGTTGGAAGAATTTGGGTTGTTCAATGATTCAACAATGGTCCTGGAGTGATGAAATATTCACTTTGTAATATTTTATGTATTATTTATCCGTCATTACTAATGATAATAATGGTAATTCCCTGCAAAGTAAATGTCGGACTATACCTGTGAAATTCTATTAGTAAGATGGCTATGGTGGAATTGGTTGAAGCCAACAACTAGTGGTCAAGAGTCAACAGTGAATTTCAAATGACAGCTTGGAGAACTACCTGGCTAGATTTGGCGATGGCCATTGTCTAGTCTTCACCCTAAGGGTTCGGTAGGAATACTTATTCATCAATTCCCTTCTGCATGATTGAGTAGATGCATTGAATTCCTAAATTTTTAGACTTTCATGTCTCACAGTAGACAGGAATAACTTGGCATTCTCCAACTATTTTTTACTCTGCTATGCCTATGGAGCCATTGTAACATTCATATCATCCTCCAGTTCAAATTTTGAGGTTTCTTACCTTTTGTAATGATGCTATAGCATCTATCCTTGTTTTCAGATTCTCTCATTTGCTGGTGTAACATCTTTGCATCACTCAAATACTGTATACACCTATGGCAAAGCATCTGACACTACATTTTCCTTTCCTATATTTTTAAGGTGATATCAGCTTATTTATAAAATATCATTCTCAATGATATTACCAATTTTCCAGCTATCTGTTTTGATGGAAAATACTACGATGGTTTATGGTTGAATATAACTCCACTTTTTAATTTTTAAGACAATGCTTCCATGTTCTAATTTCATAAGCAACTGCTGACAACTCTTGGTAAAAAACAAGGCATATCTTTGCAGTCCTGTTTATCTTTTGTTCACATTAACAACTATTCTTGACATTTTTTTACCAGTAAAAACCAATTTGGCCGACAAAGGAAGGATCTGTATATTTATAACATCATATTTTCTTCATAGTGTATAAATCGTTTTAGTACATGTGCTTTTCCCACCAGTAAGGTGTTCAAGCATGAGTCTGTCGACCTTTCTTTCTATTAATAGGTAACATTATTATGCAGTTTCTTGGCTTGTAAATTTTTAATACTGGATGAAAATTATTTATTATGGGGAGTATGTGATTCAGAGTAGCTCCTCTAACTTTGCAGCCAACTGAGGTTAATGCTTCATCTAGGTGTTGGGGATTAGGCTTTGTTAGTTGTATACACTCTCCTAGTCCTTTCTTTCAATATCACAAGTAGTTGTAACTGTTACAAATTTTTCACCTGTTTTACTGAAGTGTGGCCCCCCGAGGAGTAATTTTCTTGACATTTGATTTAGTTTCTTGCACTCCTTTGGAACTATTCTGAGACATGGTCCTGTGTTTTGCCCTCATGAGCTTTTATAGATTTCATGCAGAAGTATAATTTTATTCTAAAAAATATTCCAATTGGTACATTCAAGGCAATGGTTTAGCCAAGTTAATGAACATCAATCTAGTTAGAAACATTAAAAGGGTTCCAAAGAAAATCAACATGATTGGCATTTGAAGTTGACTAATGCTTTGTGGGCTGATAGAATTGCTACCAAATGGTCCACAGGATTTTGCCTTGGAAACCTAGTTTATTGGACGAAAGCATTCCTACCAATCCACATGCAGATTACTGACCTTTGATTAGGAATTGCTCAGTTCAAAGATGATATCAGGTGACTTTAGATGCTCTTTTGTAATTGGAGCTGAAAGAGGGAAAGCTATCAATGGCAGGCTACTACTGGGCTACCCTGTTCAATGATATGTATGCTATGGTGATAATGCGAACCTTGTCAAGGTATTGCTGGCAGTTTAATCTTTCTTCTTCAGAGAACTTTGGCGCTACATGTTTGAGAGAAGACTTGTAGAGGAAGTTGCTAAACCTCAGCTCTTATCATTTTGTTCAATCTTACTAAAAGGAATAGACAGAGTTAGAACTGTATGCTGTTTGCATTGAGATAGCTCTACTTTAGGCTCTTCTTGTTGGTTTAAATTTTTAAAACAACCTGGTTTTCATTTTCTTGTTTGCAAAGCCTGTCTTGTTTGGTTCTAAGCTTAAACCTAATTTGTAGAGTACTTTTTTTTTTGATTAATATTTTGGGGGTCTATTATGGGGCTTCATCCACCCCTAAACACTACTAGGAGATACAAACAACAAAGCAGAGGAAAAGCTTGTGTTAACTACCCACACAGATGAAATAGGCAAAACGTAAATCATAACATTTAATTGGTAACAGAGAACAAACAATGAGAACAATGAAAACATAACCAGCTTCAGCAACTTAAAAAGGTGCAACAGGAGGAAACACAGTGAAACCCCAAGCACACCAAAACAAAGTGAAGCCATCTTAGAACAATGTGACTATAACAGAGGTCACCAACTTAGGTCCCCAATTCACCGGATTTCAGATGCTCTGTAGCAACCAACACCAGAGATTTCCGGAGCAGACTTCCATTTGTCAAAAGCCTTGTTGTAAACACCATTAATGGACACTGCATCCATCCTGATCTTCACTGGTGCCAGGACTGTTGATTCCTACAAACCATCCAATTGTATGCCTTCAATAGTTTCCGCTCAATGCACAGAGCGAAGCAAGAGGGTATTTTCCAGACAAGGGATTCTGTGGCCAGTGACCACCTCCAATACACCTTTGTTGTGAGATATAACCAAGTGTTTAATCACTAGTTGCAAGTCCTGGCAAAACTCCATTAAGTTGCCCACATCTCAGTTCAGATTGAGAATTTTTTCTCACATTGCCTTAATCGCTTAGCCATTCAATATTCCCCGGGGCTGCTCCTTGCCCTACAACTCTAATCCTGGATTCTCCATTGTTTCTTATTTGTCTGAACTAGAAGCTCCTCCAGGCTAAGTCTCACCTCTTCATTATGTATCACAGCCCCTAGTTTTTCATTAAAGTCAGCTAAATAGATGCTCTGGATTGTAGCATACCATTATCAGCAATTCCATCCTGATCCAGTAGAGAACTCACCACTTGCAGCAGTGATGCATTGGGACAGTGGAAAATCAGCTTCAGTCTGCTGTTGAAAACTCCGCCCTTGCAGAGAGGATCACGGGATGAGCCGACATGCCTTTCTGCCATGAAGAATACCCCTGCCAACAGCCACACAAACTGAAACAACACTGCCCAATACCCAGAGCATCGCATGCTAACACATTATGCAGTCAAAAACAACCAATGGGTAGTGGCCTTATTAAAAGCACCTTAAACCTTACAACCTAGCCTTCTTGAAAGATCATGATGACAACAGATGCTGTGGGTAAGCCTGGACAAAACTTGAGTGAAGCCATTGCATCAATCTCAGTCCATCTCCCATCATAAATGAAGCATAAAGAGAAATAAGTGTAAGCCTAAGGCAGACAAAGAAAGCACCCTCAAATCATGGAGGGAAAATCCTCTTCTGTGAGCTTAGCTAGCTCTGTCCAATGTCATGACTTCCCTGAGAAGAAGCATTAGCAAGCTCTATCCCTTGATTAGCCAAAAGATCAACACATTTATTTTGCTCTCTATAGCAGTGGCAAAATTCCACAGGATTAAATTTCCTAATCCAAATTAGGATTTCTTTCATAATGGATCAATGTTTTCAGTTCGGGTGATGTTCTTATTTTAAGGCAATTATGATAATCAGAGAATCTCCTTTCACCATAACATTGAGGTATGTTTTGGAGTATGCCAACATATAACCAGCTAGGAGCACCTCCCGCTCAGTTTCATTAGTGTATTTGATAACAAGATTGCGAGATCCCTCTATCACAAAAGCACCTGAGGCATCTCTAGACACATAACCAGTTCCTGTTCAACCAGGGTTACCATGGGAAGCACCATTAAGATTAAGCTTACCTCCACACTGGGGCTTACCATTTGTCTGGTCTTAGGGACTACTGTACCTGAGGCATCTCTAGACACATAACCAGCTCCTGTTCAACCAGGGTTACCATGGGAAGCACCATTAAAATTAAGCTTACCTCCACACTGGGGCTTACCATTTGTCTGGTCTTAGGGACTACTGTATGTATGGGAGGTTCGTAGAGTACATTATTTTAAAGACAGAATGTATTTTAATTTGTTTTCAGTGAGCAACAGCAAGTTTATTATTTGGTCATTGATTTTTATCATCATTAGGCCAAAAAGATGATCACTTCTTGTCTCATTGGGTCATCTGTAGCTCTTGGGATTATTAGTCTTCATGATCCTCTTAAATGGGATATTCGTACACACATTTTCATTGAAGCTTACTTGATCTGTGTTTGCATACAAATGGTTATATGCAATTTTCATCTGAGTGGACTCCATTTCTGGGACTCTGAAGCTTCACTTTCTAAGAGGGATTTTTTAGTAAACAGCCTTCAAAATTTCTAAATATGACTAGAGAAGCTTTTGAGACCAGATATTTAATTTTATGAAATGACTCATTTCATCTCTTGGGACATAGTCAATCAACTTACAAAATATTAGAGATTGACAAACTCAGTAGATACAAAATAAACAGAGCAATGACTGCCACATGAAGTAATTATATAAATTGAGTTCCATTACAAGGTGGAAAAATCGATTGAGTACCAATTAGATATGGTATAAAAAGAGGAGAGAATATTAAAGTGCTAGCAAGCAATGTGAATATCATAAAGGACTGACTGGATTCAATACTGGCCGAACTTATAATAGCTAGCATTAGAAAATCAACTTAAGTGCATTCAAGATTCATTTTCTCTTGTTCCAGTGCCTTGATAAAATACTATCCAACACATAAGAATGCATCCAATTAACATGATTGAAAGAACAGGAACCTATGATAGGCTGAGATCAAATTGCAGAAAATATCTATTAAAAATTTAAACATGAGTCCATACTCAGCTCAAAACTACATATAAATATACCTTGCAAAAGTAGAATCAGTAATCCTTTATTTAAGTATGAATATATGTGTTTAGCGTTTACCAAATTAGGGGATCACAAAAAGTAATACCTCAAGCACAAGATGCGATCATAGAAGAAGTAATCAGCTGTTTGAACCCTCAAGAAATGATGATAAGAGTCAAGGGATAAATAACAAGCTTGCTGGAGCACACAAAAACAACTCAAGTTAATTTTTGACTTTGAAATAGGCTAATTGTATACTCTAGGTATCATATTTAAACTAGAATCAAATGCTATAGATTTTACAAAGAAGACAGTGAAAAATTCCCGTTCTTAGCGATTAAGATGAGCCTTCAAGCTCAGATATCTCAAATCTCCATAGGGACGCGTCCCCTGGCTTTTTCCCCTCATTCCCATATGGGGACGGTATGGGGACTTGAGGACGGCCAGGAAACGTCCCCTACCCGTCCCCTTTTGCAATAAAAAAACCGAAACGTTTCCGAAATGGTTTAGAAACTTGCAAGGGACTTTGGGGACGGCTAGCATCTGGGGACTGCTAGCCGTCCCCTATGGCCCAGCAACATCTTAACTTTTTTGTTTTGTAAAAAAAACACATTTTTAAATTAAAAAAAAAAGGGGATGGATGTGCCCACAAGGACCACCCCACCCCTTTGAACAAAACCCAAACCTACTTGACTTATCAAAACAACTAAAAGTAAAAAACATTCTCATTTTGACATTTGCAAACTTGAGGTGAAGAGCAGCAAGTGAAAGAGGAGAGAACAGCAGTTGAAAGGGGAGACCAGGGCATCAAATCTACTTCATTAGAAGTAAGTTCTTCATTTTACATTTGTTTTTTGATTTTTCAATTTGTTTTCCATTTTTTCAAGTTTTTTTAAATTTTTTTTTACCACGTAGGAAGGGCTTTGTGAGTTTATTTTTTCCTTTATTTGAACTTGCAGCTCTTTTCAATTCTTAACCAAGAAAGATCATGAGCAGCAGTGAGATTACTAGTAATGATAGTGAGGAGGTTGAGGTTCAAATGCATGAAAGAAGTAGACCTAGAAGTAGAACTCATAGAAGTATGGCAGCCACTGGGGGTTCTTCAGGCAGTGGAAGTGTAGCAAGGCCAACAACTTCAAACCCATTTGAATGTCCTTCTGAAGTCCTTAAAACCTATGCAAAAGGGCCATTTAATTTGGAGTCATATATTTTCTATGTTTTTGTCATTTTATAGTTGAAACTTGGAGCCTCTGGGGATTTTTTTATAATTCTTATTTAATATGTATGTACATTCACAATGAAAGCATTTGAATTTCTTTAATTTGTTTGTCAATTCTCATGTGAAATCTCAATTCAAGTCTAATGTTATGTATTAATCTTCTACAATGTCTATGATGAATGCTTTATCAATGTTATGATATGAATATTTGAAATTTCTCTATATTTCAAAAAAATTTCCTTATTTTTTATCAGCTGTCCCTTGCCGTCCCCTAAAAAATGGCCCAAAAGTATCCCTGTACCAAAAACTCGTCCCATTGTACCCTACCGTCCCTCTCCCTAAAACCCCATGGAGCATAGACAAATGTAAATTGCTTTTTGTCAAAATCAGTTTATGTATTGTCATTCTACCTAATTTCAACCGGGATTTGCTGCCTTGGTAGACTTAGATAGCCATCTTTTGCACGCTGCATGCATCTTTTTCAAGAATGTTGGTGACTCTTTATAGAGACCTGGAGTCCTTTAAGTTTGGAGGTTGAAATCTCATTTTGGCTAGACAAAGGGCAACAAATTTGAAATTAGCAGAGAAAGCATTCCTTAGACTTAATTTGCCTGAGTCTAATTTCTAGCTTTCTGCATTTAGGTTCAAGTCTTTTCTTGTTTATGGTTGCCTACTTAGTTTTTTCTACTTTGATTTGAAGCCAGGGATCGTGATAATGAGCGTAGTATAAGACCTCATGATTTAATTGCAGGTTCCACCCTTTTGCGGGTTCTGCTTTGGTAGCCATGACCAAAATCAATGTTTTGATTAGATCTGCAATGCATATATCATTGTAAATACTGTTGGGCTTGTGGTGAATGCCATGGTCCATAACTATGGGGAAGAGATATGTCAATTTCTTCAAAAATTTCTTCTGAATAATTTGACACTCTTTCTAGAGCTTCACGAGAGGATGCAAGAGAATCCTCTCCCAAAATAAAGACCTCTGACTTCTTGAGATTTATCGATATTTCCCAAAGTTGATAATCCTCACTTTCTTGGACCATTTAGGTTTTCTGATTCCCTTTCTGATTAATATTCCATAGGCCTTGGAAGTTCCCATGATATTTTAGTTCTGGAACATCTCAATTCAAATTAAATTATCCAAAAACTACATAAGTTGGAATGAAATTGATAAATGATCATGTAAAATGAGGAAATTTTAGCTGCCACTAAATGCTTGTATGGCTGCTTGAAAGTAACTCATATTTGGTGCTCTTCACATGGAGAGAATTAACTCTACCGATAATGTGAACAGCACAAAATATGTCATTGGTATAAGTGCTGCATGTTGATGATTTGCTTGTGAAATGTCTTTGATATTACATTCTTAATACTGCTTTATTGCTCTTGTTTACATGAATCTTGTTTGCTTCTGAATGATTGTAGGTTTTAACAGAAATGCTGTTAGATCTTCCCAGTCTTTTGTTCTTTTCTACATACACATTACTTGTTTTGTTTTGGGCAGAGATATATTATCAGGTATGTAATCAAATTATATTCTTTTTGTAGTACTTATCTTTGTTCAGTGTCCAGTTGAACTTAAAATACTGAATGCAATGGCACCGTAATGGGATATTCTGTTACAGGCAAGAGCCTTTTCTACAGATATGCTTCGGCCTGCCTATGGTATAATCAATGGTATTGTCTATTTTGTACAGGTATTCACTGAATTTTGATTTTTCCTATTTCAAGAGGTGCTCTTACAGTGTATAACTGAAATTTCATTAATATGATGGCTGTGAAGAATGCAGTTTACCAGAATGTTTATTTCTTGGCTGTGACATTTGATGCGTCTTCTTTTTGACATTAGGTTTGCATTTGGATATACATAGGGATAGATGATAACACTGTTTCTCAGGCAATTGGAGAACTGTTCTTTGCAGGTTCATTTTTTTACCTTGTTTTGAAATGTTTAGCTGCTTAGCATTTTACATTTTAAGCATATAGGGATTATTCATGGTACATGCTATAGTACATCCTGCTTCTATTATTGTTGGAAGTACCAAATTATATTCACAATCACTACAGAGAATCTTCTAGTGTAGAAGGGTTTCTCTAACTTAGATGCACATGATGCCTGCAGCTGTGTCATTGTTTGCTGCGATTGGTTTCTTGATTTATGGAGGAAGGTAATGGAATATAGCATCCATCTCTATATAGCATTTCCTATTTTAAAATTGTGGGTGGAATAACATGATTTAGCATTGCTGTATTTCCTTTCTCATTTTAAGCATTAATGCTATTGCGCAGGCTCTTTTTTATGCTAAGGCGTTTCCCACTTGAATCAAGAGGACGCAGAAAGAAGCTGCATGAGGTTTGCAATTGCTTTTTTAATTGACTATGTGATATTTGAGATACTGCACATGATATTTCTCTGTTTTAATATAAACAACAGAAATGAAGTAGAATATGCTGTTTGAGTCGGCTAATACCCTGTCTCAAGTCTTCATTAGTATTACTTTTTTTTCAGAATATGCACAAGTCTGCAACCAATTGCAGATTTCAGTGTGCAGTAATTTATTTCTTGATTGTGTTATATACATTCCCTTGATTGTACTTGTTTATGTATTTCATTATTGGTTAAATCAGAAAAATCAACATATTTAATTTCTGGCACATAATTTTAGTATTGCCATGCCTAGCAGAAAAACTGCTTGCCTTGTCATTCTGCTTAACCTTGTTAATATCAAGATGAATGTCATGCTGAACTACATTCTGTCAATTCCTACATGACCATGCTTATGGGCTTGCTATATTGAGGAATGTTTCTTGGGCTGGATTTTACCACCCTTGTAAAAAGTTGCTTTGGCCACTAGGCAGACAAAGCATTACTTATATTCTGTCTATCTCTGGAGCTCCATTGGCCTTGGGTGTTTGGAAAGGTTGTAGTGGGAGTACTTTCTACTTTCTCCTAAGATTGTGCAGGTTGACCCTCTTAGCTGTGAGCATCTTGCCTGAGAAAATTATTAGGTCCTTCACTGGCCTTCTTGTGGTGTTGATGATGCTTGAACTGCCTCTGGTCTGAGCATTTTTACAGATGTGTGATGGTGCTGGTTCTCAGTCTTGCAATCCTGCTTCAACATTGGTCATCATCATCTCCGTTCTTGGTTGATGATGCCTTACATGGTTCTTAATGCTTGTGGTAGGAACAAATATTCTGGGGTTACCAACTAGGGTATTTACACATTTGTATGTCTACAGATATGTTGTTTAGTTACTTTTCAGGACCTAGGGTTCTTTTCACCCTAGCATTTTTCTATATAAACTGAATGCACTTTTGAGTTCCTTCAATCTATTTTGGTACTTCGTGGATGTTAATAATTTCATTTTATTCTGTTGGACATTAGAATCATCATGTGTGCTTTTAACAAACACATATCTGAAAACTAAACAATTTCAAAGAACATGGTTTAGTTTCAATCAACTACAGTTATACATTAACAATTTATTTAGAAGAATAGAAAACTGAACTTCAATGCCAACTGTCTCAAATGATAATCAGGCTATGGAGGTCTTATTTAGTTTCTTTGTGGATGAGAATTTCTGGAGCACTGGAGCATCATTGAGATATCTTCTACACGATCTCTTCCTCGGAGCACTTCACTTTTGATTTAGAAAATTGTGTAAGGCCAAATTCCTACCTTTCAATATATATGTTATTTTTATAACATCCTTTCCTTTTTGAGTCTTGGAAGATCTAAGGATGGAGCAAAGGGACTATTAAGTATGAAAAATGTTTTTCCTGTATAGATAGTTTCGGTTTAGACACCTGTATATGGAAACAAAATTTCCCATGGAGATGCTAGTCAGCACAATGATAGTGAAGATTCCACCACTTCCAGCAACATTGCAGTGATGTCTTGCATTGGATTCCATCCAGTTATCAATATAACAATGGATTAGACACAGAGATTGGAGCCTTGAGCTAATCAACAGTGTTATTGAAACTAAAACTGTTTCTCTCTGACTGAATATTGTATTTTACACAGAAAGATGTCAAATGACATCTCATATATGCAGCTACATTTGTATGGTCTTCGCAGGAATATTGTGTGTCTTCTGAAATTAATTGTGTTGTATTTAAGGTTTCTGATGTTTTGGGACTCTGCAAATGCCATCATCAGGGTAAAGAAAGAAGCCTGTGCTTCAGCCAAATATAACATATACAAGAAGTGCACAATACATCATATGTGGCCAAGCATCAACATGCCCTGTAAAAATCTGCCAATTTTTACAACAATGACGGCCAACTAAGAACATCATCACATAGATCATGTTATGACTTGGTTACCCTTTCATGTGACACACGATAGTGACAGCATGTGTAGACTTAGCTGCATGTATACATTACAAATAGTGTTATAAATATTAGAGAAGGGGCAAGATTAATATCCATAATCTCAGAATCAAGAGGACTATTCCAAGGATGTTGTTTGGTCTTGCAAATTATACAATATTCCAGAGGTCATTATGGCTTAGGTTACCCTTTTATGTGACACACAATCTGACAACATTGTGTAGACTTAGTCACATGTATACATTATAATTACCACAATAACATTAGAGAGGCAAAATTGATATCCATAATATTGAGCTTAAAAGGAGTTGAGACTATTCCAAGGATGTTGTTTGGTCATGCATATTATACATCATCCTAGAGGTCATGCTATGGCTTAGGTTATGCTTTTATGTATCAAACAATACTGATGACATGTGCAGACTTGACTGCATGTATATATTGTAATTAGAGCGACAATTGCTAGAAATATCCATAATCTCAGAATTAAAAGGACTATTCCAAGCTTTTTGGTTGTTCATGTGAATTGCTTCTAATTTCAATGCTAAGCTTTTGAAAAAAATTATAGGGAACAAACATGCTTAAGATTTTCTTAGTGTTCCACAAGGACATGCTCAATACTCTCTAGAGGTACAGGATGTTCCCTGCTGTTTTGGGGATGTGGAAATGAGGATGAACACCTCCCTTTGAGTTCCTGTTTTTCCTACAATGTTTCTCAACATCCCTGGGACACCTTAGTATCTTTGTGTGTCACCCTGAGGATGTCCTTGTTTTCCTGCTTTTCCCCCAATCTTATTCGTTTTAATTAGTGGAATATCCATAATCTTAGAATCGACTGGACTATTCCACGGATGTTGTTTGGTCTTGCAAATTATACATCATTCTAGAACTCATGCTACGGCTTAAGTTACTCTTTTATTTAACAGAAAATAACAATGATATGTACAAACTTATCCACATGTGTACATTATATTTAGTGCCATAAATATCAGAGAGGAAGGATTAATATCCATAATATTAGAATCCAAAGAACTGTTCCAAATTGTCAGTTCTTGCAAATTGCTGCTAATTTCATGTACAGTGCTAGGGCTCTACAAACACATAGGGTACATACAGCATATTTAATATTTTTGTAGTTCTCCATGGAGACACATCCTGTGCCCTCCCAAGGCATGGGGGATGTTACTGTTTTGGGGATTAAATATCTGTTCATGAGTTTTTGTATATTCTACCTCTCTCCCTAACATCCTTGGGATGCATTAGTGTCTTTGCATGCCACCTTGGGGACATCCTTGTTTTCCTGCCTTTTCCCCCAATTGTAGAGAATTGTATTGGGGACATCAAGATACTCTCAATGATCCAAGCAGTACATACAGCTTAATTGTCTGTTGGGTTCATATTTCTTCGAGACATATTTGGAGCTCTTGTGCCTGAATTTTCCCTTTATGCAACTTTCAGTTGCCACGTTGTTTAACACTATCAACTTTGTAGTTTGCATGACATTGCATATATCTACAAATTTGGTGTAACTCATAGCACTAGATTGTGCTCCACATGCAGTGCAACGCAAGCCACAAATGACATTGAAGTTCATATCTGCATGGCCAAATGACAAGCGTTGAGGTCAAGTAATGGTTGTGGAAGTTAAAGCAGTTGGCATATGAGTAGGTTCTTGTAACCATTTGTATCTTGCCACATGCTTCTTGGTTCAATAACCAACAATAGAGTCCAGTTTTATGACATATTTTCAACACCATACAATATCCATAGGATTTGTTGACCCACTAGAATAGTAGTGTTTGATTTCTTTATTGTATTGTATTGTACAATGAATAGAAGAGCTTTATTTCTGCTCTCTAGTCTTTATTCATTTTCTTGGTTATCCATTGCAATTGCATGTTTAAATAATTTATAGACCATTAGGGAGATTTCTTATTAGTTTGTGGATTGTCCTTCGTGTAAATCCTGGGCTAGGCAGGGATTATTGGTATCAAAGGTATTGCTATCTGTACACCATTCTATGTGTGGTCTTAACATTGTAGATAGTCATCCAGTTTCTTTGTTTCCACAAGATCTAGTTGTGCATGACTACTTGTTTGTAACATTGAATCATAAGCCTACAAATTGGTTCAGTTTCACTCTGTCCATAAGAGTGATTGAAAAAAGGTAAGATGTTTGATGATGTGAAGAAACTTGTTTTGGTGAAAACCCAAAAGGCTCATCCAAGAAGCTTTGGAAGCACAAAGAAAAGGAAATTTGTTCCAGTTCTGCAGCTAGATGCTTTAATTAGGTCTTATTACAATGTCAACAACAGCTCTAATTCTTTTTTTCAGCACTAGAGTCTGTTCATAGTGTAAGTCAATCTTGACATCCCAGGATTCCAAAGCAAGATTGATGTCGAGGTACTAGATGAACGTGATGCAGGAGCGTCCAAGTCCCCAAGAAATCTTGTATACAATAAATAAATAAATTTAGTTATTTAAAAAGTTTTGGTTGCATTTTGCCTAGTAGTCATTTTGTCAAGCACTTGGCAGGCGCATGGTAATGGTTTTAAGTCCTCAGGCCACCTCACCCAAAAATAAATGGCATGAATTTAGTGGGTTTTAAATAGTGATGGCGTGGCAAGATCCCTTTGGAACCAAAGGAGCAGATTGGAAGTTGCAAAATTAATTGAAAATTTTGCCAAAAATGTACAAGAAAGAAGTAGAACAGTTTTGAAGTGGATTTTTACATAATGTCATGATTGGGAATCATATCATATGCTTCCATGAAGGCATTGAAGGTAGAGGAGTTACCAAAACAAAAGAAAAATCACTTCCATGAAGGCATTGAAGGTAGAGGAGTCGCCAAAACAAAAGAAAGAAGAGCAAGGAATGAGCTGAGGAATGTGTAGGCCGTTTTTGGTGAAGGAAGCTTGCTGAACTCAATAAATATGCTGAAAATGGCAACCAGAGGCAAGACAAACTGGCCTAGGTAAGTTGGGGAACGGGTATGTGAATTTTACAGTGGCAAATGGAATGTTGGAATGGGAAAAATGTTTCTAGAATTTTAAAAAGTTCTTGTTTGCTGAAGCTGAGCATCAAGAATGCAAGGACGACGGTGGAGTTTGAAGGATATGGGGATTTGGAAGGAACTAGGCTACACAGAGACTAGATTTCATCTGGGTTTTTATTTCTAAAGGTGCATCAATTTCATTTTGGTGATAAGTCCTTTTAGTTATGGAGATTTTAATGGTCAAAATTTAGATTAAGTAGTTGACAAAATGCCTGAGAGCATGTTAGGGCTGTTAGGATTGAGGGAAAAAGTTGCTGTGTGTGGGAGATCATTGTGAAGTCTTTGGGACTTGAAATTTTGTGTGAAAAAACTATTAGAGCAAGGAATTGATTTTATGATTTTGTATGGTGAGATGTGTCTTTGTGTGTGCCTTGGGAAAGCTGAACATTTTATTTCAGTAAAAGAATTCTTTTGGTTTTGTGTGAGATCCATGTCAAGTTGGGAATGTGTTAGACTAGGTTGTGGGATTCATTTTGAGTACACTTATACCTTGGTGTCTCTGTTGTTTCAGTCAATTTGGCTTGTAGGGCAATCTTGTCTTGTTTACTAGTTAAAGTCCCGTAAATAATGGGATTTGTAAATTGGGGCATTCTCGCTTGTGTGGTGATTGGTGGTGTTCCTTTGGATGTATGTTAGTGTTTGGAGGTCTACAAATTTTCTAGAGACTCGGCAATAAGCATTGTGTGATTGGATTTAAATTTTCTTGGTGTATTTTGGTAAGCTGTTTGAAGGCATTGGCCAAACCAAACATTCTTTTGTTTCTGCCTGCCATCCAAATATAATGTTGAGTTTTTCAGGCTGCAAGAACAAGATAGTCATTTAGTTGACCCCCTGTCCTTGATTGCATCAAAATGTCTTTGACAAGTGGAGGTTTTCTACACTATCAATAAGTTCGTAGATGAAGAAAACATCACTTTTGCAAATCTGCCGATGCCTGCTTTGATAGTGTGTTGATGTGAAGACAGAGCAAATTCAAACCTATTGACTTTTGTTTCAAGTTTGTTGAGGTGGTATGTTCTTAATACTATCTTCTCAAACACTACAATCTGTATAAGAGATTTTAATTGTTGAGGAAAAGGGATAGTTAGTGCTAGATTTCACAAGTTCGTTCGATGAGCTCTGTGCATATTTGTATCTCTATAAAGAACACATGTACAAAGTCTTGTTACACTAGTGCTCTATATTAGTAAATATAAGCCACTATGGATTTCCCAGCAAGTGGAACATTGGGAATCCTATCGACAAGCTGCCAAGATCAAGGCATAAGCCAAGAAAAAGCAAAAAGGCATAGTCCCCTTCTTTGGGCCCTTGTAAAAGCAAATTCTTTAGGAAATACTAAAGCTCACAAGACACATCAGCCACCTTTCATTGAGTAACCATTGATTAATCCTTAGGTGCGTGTGCAAACAAAAACTTTTCCTCCAAAGCAAGAAAAAAGGAAAGGCAAGAAATGGTGGTCATCCCAAGGTTGACATCTAGAATGGCTGAAAATCTTGTGCACAAAAGACTGTTTTCTTAGATTTCTCAACTCACAATTGAGGAAGAGCAAAACATCGATTCTGATGTTCCAACTTGCTTGAATATCAATGCCCAGCCCATTGATGTTGGAGAAATTAATTGTCTTTTCAATATCAAGTGTTTTGTCAAGGGACTACTTCTCCATGTCATCGTCAGCATTGGAAACTAGAAGAATAAAATTGTGCAAGACATTGTGAGGCTTCTAGGCTTGGGTGTACAAAAGTGCACACTCAACCATATTCACATGGATGCTTTTAGGAGGTACTTGATATCAAAGTCACTGGACAGTTCACCTTAGCATGGCATTTAACATTGATGAGTGAGAAAGGACATGTTTAGAGACAGTATTTAGGCAAAGGCGAATTAGAATGTGTACTCTGGATCCCTCAATTTTACTGTCATTAGATATGGAAACTCTTTACTTCATAGCTTCAAAAAGATGTATGAGACCATTGATAGGATGTCTGACTAGATGACGGCAGCCATTCCTAATTCCCTATCTTTGGCATTCCATGATGAGCATATTAAGACCATTATGCATTGGAGGTGACATAAATGGAACATGCTACTATACATGACACATATGTAGTTAATCTTAACTGCGTTATGGAGAGGCTTGGGGCAATAACTCTTGTTGATGGTGAGGAGATGAAGAAGGGCATCATTGAGGCCCTTAATAAAATGTATGCTAGAGAGGATGCTGAACAAATTTGGGCTGAGGGGACAACATTTGCTTGTCTCATAGGCTACAAGAGTGGCCTACGGAGGGTAAACTCTCTCTTGCATAATATGACCCTAGAGAATGGTAGCAGCTACATGGGGGACCAAAGAGGCTACAAAGACTTGCCCCTTGACTCCTTCCATTGGTGTGTCTAGTTCTTTTCTTGCTAAAAGGAATTGATCTGCTCATAGCTTTCCCCAAGTTATCAGGAAGAATAAGCTTACCTCTAGTTCACCCTTAATAGTTATTTTTGTTGCTATTTGTTAGTAGCACAGTGCTTTATTTTATCAAATGTTCTTTTATTCTTTTGATTTTAGGGTTCTCTCTTTCTAGAACTTTCTATTGTTAACTGCTGTAATGTTTAGTCCCCTTGACCTACTTTTGGTCATCTGTGGACATTAATATAATTTCTTTCTTTCTTTCTTTCTAGGTGATCATAGAAGCTATTTTTCTGTACATAATCCCTTGCATCTAATGGATAAAGCATTTGAGTTCAAGGAGAGTCCAGCAGAATGATGGAATGTGGAATGTAAGGATCTAAGGGAGGCTCATGAGGATTGGGACATGCAGCCATGATTAGGCAAAGTCTTGTTGGAGAAGCTAGCTGATTCAAAGTTAAGCAATGTTTAACTTTCTATTGTGACTCGTGGAAGATGCATATGGTGACAACTCTGATGATTGAACTTGCTGCTCTATGCTTGCAGCTAAGCATTTTCATAGTCATAGCTGAAACAATGAATTGCGATAATTTGATTTTCTTAGTTCTGATTTTCATTGTCATATGAGATTCTTGAAGATGTTTTTTTTTAGATACATTAGTTAAGGGGTTTTATAGGGGCACTCATCCAGACAAGGTACAATAAGAGAACCAAAATAGACTAACAATAAACATGGGAAAGTCTGGAAGAAACAAAATACAAGCACAAAGCCTGAAATAAAAGGAAACCAGTAGGAAATCCTCACAAATGCCACTAAGACAACAAAATCAAAAAACAAAAGCCAAAAATGCCTTTTTCAGGACTGGGTTACAACCAGCCTCTTGCTACGATTAGAGAGAATTCTCTCAATCATCCATTGGGAACCTCATCCAATCGCATCTCGGGCTTCCTTCGATTGCCTTTCTACCTCTATTTTGTGCCCTTGTTGCTTATTTGATTTCTCCTGAGGCTAGAAGCAACTCTGAGTTAATCCCTTCATTTGCTGCTTTCCACCTCTGAACTGGGATTTGAAATACTCTTTCCTGTGAGAACAGCTTCTAACCACTTGCTAAGTCTGACAATTGCCCTCTGAGATCCTGCTTTAATTGCTCTTCATCTTGCCTGGAATGGCGCTTGGGCCAGCAGTAGCAAAAAAACAGCTGTGCTCTCTCCACAAAAAATCCATTTTCAGTATTCTTGGCTTGGGTACTTAATGACAGTTCTGATCTAAGCTTCTTTTCCTCACAGAGCAATCCTTTTTACAGTGACCAAGATGATTGCATCGGAAGCAACTAAAATCAAGTCTTTATAGTCCACCTATTGCAGCCATGACCCAAGAGAGGTCGTAATCTGCAAAGATCGAGCTACTGACTGGGAGAGATCAAGCTGCAGACAGACTCTGTCAAAGGAACCTGAAGAGTCATTTCTAATCGGATCCAGCTTGCTAAATTATCCTATATGATTTGCTAAAAGACGTAGCATTTCATCTGATCTACTAACCAAAGGGAGGTTGTAGAAATGAGCCCAAAAAGACACACTGGAAGATAACCTTATTAGGATCAAGGAAAGGTTGCCAAGAGCATAAAAAAGATCTGTTGTACCGTGAAACCAGGGCCCATGAGACCTGACCCACTTCATATCCTCCGTGAAACTGAATTGCATTAGAAAGAAGCCCTTCAAATGAACAGAAATTGAAGGGAGGCTGATATTAGGCGGCATAGCCTTCACCCAATGAGCCAATGCTGAAACCTTCAAAGCTTGGTTCTCAAATTTACCTAATAAGGACAGATTCCCGAAGAGCTGAGAACTCCTACACATTTGCCAAAGGTAGCTGCAGCCGTGAAAAATCTTTAGAGAAGCAAAGAGGGACATTTCCAGTAAAAAACGATGCTGCAGACTTCTCTTTAACATGGGGGTTAGACTGGGATCCTTCTCCAAAGAAAACTCAGTAGCCAAAGGAGATGGGTCAGCCAAAGGAGATGGGTCACATAGGATAATGTTCATTATCCTTCATTCTCCCCCATAATGAACATTGGGAAAAGAATGGTCATTAGTCTATCATTTCTTCCCCGTAATGAACATTTGGAAGACAAAACTCCAAAATATGTGCTGCAGCAATATCTTAACTCGGGGCCTCTCACTGGCCATCTCCCAAAATTAGTGAATCTGCATTCTCCAAGCATTGATGCAGTCCCTCTCCAATCAAGGATGATCAATCTATAGTCAACTGTCAGTGAGTCACTCATCGGGTGCACACTCCAATCAAAGATAATCAAACTACACTTGATCATCGTGAGTCACTGTCATCACTAGTGCTCACTCCAAATCATGATCATGCATAGTCATCTCATCTCTATTTGCAGTGTCCAAAAACTTATACCTTGCAATCTCAAAATCTTAGTCATCTCATCTCATCTCTGTTTGTAGTGTCCAAAAACTTATACCCTGCAATCTCAAAATCTGAATCAAGCCAGATATCAATTATCTTGGAACCTGTCTCATGGTCCATCCTCAACTCTTCAATCTTTAGGACTAAATAATGTCCAAATCTATCACAAACAACGATATAGGAAAAATCTGAAATAAACCAACAATGCCACAGAATCAATAAATCTGCAAAACATCTTAAGCATACATTACTCATCTCTATGAAGGCTCCACTTAAATCTGTCATACACACCAACAAAGTTCCCCTATACAAGTGAAGCACACTAAAGCAACAACTGTAAAATGGCTAGAAACAATCCTTTGGGATAATTGCAACATCATCATAAAAATTCAAATCAAAGGCATCTCGAACATAAAGGGAATCGATAACACTCCAAAGACAGCATAATAAATCTTATCATCACTAATAACATTGTCATCACCAACAACATTACCAACATCATAGTCATCGCCAACAGGAGCTTCAACAACACTCAACATAGCCTTATTTGGAGCATCTAGTTCAATCTCTGTCAAATGTGTCACAATTGCAGTATCTAAAGTCTCCCATTGAATGGGTTCAAACAAAGTATTTGCAACACATAACACAGGTTTGTGTACTTTCTTTTGAAAACACTCAGAAGAATCATGAGTATGTTGAACACATAAGAAACAAGGGTGTAGATTAAAACAAGAAACTGATGTATGACCATGATGAGTGATGACCACAATAGGAAGACAATTTTGATTAAACCAATTTGACATTTGGAGAGGAAGATTCAACTTGACATGTATTCATAAGACCTCTAGATACAAATTTGATGAGTTTCAAGTACTTTGGAACATAAGACCCAACAAAACCCTTATAACCAAGACCTCATTTTCCCTCATTTTCCCTTGATTGTTTTCTGAGACTCCTAGACTCTCACAATGGGTTTTGTTATGTGGGAGTGCTAGAAGAAGGAACATCTTGTTCGACATCTTTCTTTTGTGCTAAGGCATTGGGTGTTCGATCTTGCAACATATCTATCTCTTGTTATAGCAAGATATATTGAGCACAAAATTGCATAAAAGTAGGCTGAAATAGCCTCCAACATTCTGCTAGTTGATTAGCTTCTTTTAAGTTTGTCAATTTTAATGCATAAAGATAAAATGCCATCTTCATACAAGGTAGATCCCATGATACAAGATGCAGAAACAACTCAAAGCAAAATACTCATCACAATCTGAGTGAGGCTCAACCAATAATGCTGTACACAAAAAGGGAGGTTAGCCTTGGATCTTAAACACACATAATCATCTTATAACTCCAATGACACCTTATAACTCCTTATCTCACAAGACTACCTTATAATTGCAAACCGATATCTTATATCTATTTGGCATTCCATGAATGATAAAAAATCTAAAAAGAGGATTGGACATGTAACTTCTATAACTAACTAAAATTTTTAACAAGAGTGATTTCTGCCAACTCCCTTATGCTTCCAATTGACACTTCAGTCCCTTCTTGATTTGATAACAAACTTTCAGCAAGGAAACAAAATTGGAAAATATGTGATTTTGATATATTTGGTAAGATTTGACCCCAGTTCTTTGGCAAAATGAAAGTTTCAATAGGCATCAAAACAAACTAGAATTCACCACTTCTTAGAACTTATGGCTCTTCAAATATTCAATATCAGCAGCTCAATGTATGGAGCCCAATACCATGTAAACTGATTTTTTTTCTTCTAAATATTCACGATATGCCTATAGCAGCAATCATTTACAATCCATTACAATCCAAATAGTGTTGATGTTGTAGCTACGGGCTACATACTTCCGCCTCATTATGAATAATAAATTCATATTGCCTACGGCTATCATTTATGGAGATAATTAAAGTGAAGAGGTGCTTCACTTGGCAACAATATAATTTCTCTTCCTTGTAATTCGCATTCTTTATTTGTAATTGTATTTTCCATATACTTTGTGCATGAAGAGGTGTGACCTCTCTCACACTTTGTATTTATACAAGGTCTTTTCCATCCATTTATCCTCAAGCAAGTTTGATTCATTCATTCAAGTGCGAATTCATCAAGAGCAGATTGCAAATTTCTTCAAGTGCAGATTTCGATATCAAGGAAGAGCAGATTATTATCTATCATTGCATCTTGAGTTGGTGCTGGATTGGCCTTGAGATTGGCCTCATTGTAAAGAGAATTGTTGCCATTATTTATATATATAAGAGAGATCTTTGTTGCTGGGTTTTTCTCCCTCAAGTGGAGGGTTTTCCCAGGGTATATGCTGTGTTATTGTGTCTGATTTTGAATTAATTTCTGCTTATCTAATCTGATCATAAAAAAATTAACATGGTATCAGAGTGGGTATATGAAGATTGTGATCAGATTTATTCAATCAGCGCTATCCTCCACTCTTATTCTCATCCTAATTTGCATTGATCTTATTGTCAAGATGGTGAACGGGCTGAAGATCGAAGATAGACTTGAGGGCACTTCAAACTGCACATCTTGAAAGTTTAGAGTCATGCTCGCTTTGGAAGAAAATGAGTTAGCTGAGTTCGTGGAGGGTGAAGTTCCCGAACCAACCGATGAGGATGAGAAGTCTCAATGGAAGAGGAATGGCACTAAGGTGAAGAAGATGTTGGTTGATTCCGTGAAAGATCACATTGTGCCAATCATCTCCAAGTTCAAAACAGCAAGAAATATGTTCAAGACCTTGGAGGAGATGTATGAGATCAACAACACAAGTCGAGCTCTTGCATTAAAGCAGCAACTTCATCATATCAAGATGGCGAAAGGAGAATCCGTCATCTCATTCTTCATGAAGATCACCGAGTTGAGAGATCAGCTCCGTGAAAGATCACATTGTGCCAATCATCTCCAAGTTCAAAACAGCAAGAGATATGTTCAAGACCTTGGAGGAGATGTATGAGATCAACAACACAAGTCGAGCTCTTGCATTAAAGCAACAACTTCATCATATCAAGATGGCAAAAGGAGAATCCGTCATCTCATTCTTCATGAAGATCACCGAGTTGAGAGATCAGCTCTCTACCATTGGGTATATTGTTGATAACAAGGATTTGACTATGTTGGCTCTCAATGGTCTTTTCCTCCATCTTGGGAGTCATTCATTCAAGGAATCAGTGCGAGATCAAAACTTCCTAAGTTTGATTGATTGAGAGCAGATTGTATTAAAAAAGAATCAAGGTTGGCTGCGAGAGGCATTGGTCAAAGCTCTACAAATGAAGACATTCATGTTCTTGCCGCTCAATCCTCGAAGAAGAAAGGAAAAGAAGGAAAGAAATACTACTTCAAGAGGAATAGAGATAAAGGGTCAGATGGTGCATTTAAGAAGAAGAAGGACCTATCTCGCGTTCAATGTTTTAGATGTGACAAGTTTGGTCACTATGCAAAGGATTGCCCAACCAGGCCTAAGTAGTAGGCCTCAATTGCAGATGTAGGTGAGATCTCTCTGCAGAAGGATTCGAGTGGTTTTCTATTCTACTTCTTTATCAAGTAGTGTGCCTACAAACAACAACACTTGGTTGATTGATAGTGGTGCCTCTCGCCACATCACTGGATTTAGAGAGCATCTGACTTAGTGGAGAGAGATTCTAGTGTTCAAGTCATCATTGGGGATGATGCAAGTTATTCTGTGAAAGGAGTTGGGACCTCTTCTCTTCACCTAGATTTCGACATCTCCTTACAATTGAGTGATGTGCTATTTGTTCCTAGTATCAAGTGAAACCTTGTCTCTATCTTAGCCTTGGAGGACAAGGGGTATCAAGTTGCATTCTCTAAAGGTAAAGTTCTTGCATGGCCAAAGAACTCAAGCATCAAGACTGCTTGTGTGATTGGTGTTCAACAAGAGTGTCTCTACAGACTTTGCATTCGTCCACTTTAGGCCTTGTTGCATGATTCATCAAGTTCATGTGAGCTTTGGCATAGAAGACTTGCTCATCTTCACTTTAGAGCACTACCTACCATGGAGAAGATGGTCAATGGCATTCCTAAACTCAACCAGGAGCATGAAGGTACTTGCCAAGGATGCCCTTTGGGTAAGTACACTAAAAGACCCTTTCATAGTAGTGAAAGTAGATCTAAATGTATTCTAGATCATTCTGATTTTTGTGGTCCAATGTATGTTGCTTCTTTGAGTGGTTTCTTGTATTATGTAATTTTCATTGATGACTACTCTAGAAAGACTTGGATTTATTTCTTAAAGACTGAAAAGAAGCTCTCAGAGAAACTTGTCTGGGAAGAGGATCAAAGTTCTGAGATCTAACAATGGAGGTGAATACATCTCTGGAAGTTTTTGTAACTTTTGTGTTGAGGCAAGAATTGAGAGGGAGTTTTGTGTTCCCTACACCTTGCAGAAAGGAAGAACAAATCTATTGTAGAAGCAGCTAGAGCTATGATTCATGATCGAGATCTGCAAACCTTCCTTTGGGCCGAAGCATCTAGGATAGGCTCTCTCCCGAAGAATGAAGCCATTTAAGAATCTTTGGTTGTCCTGTATATGTTCATGAGGACAAAGTTGGAACCATCTGGCAAGAAGGGAATCTATGAGTCTTCAAAAGCCTACAAAGTGCAGGTCAGGAGTTGATTGAGAACATTTGAGCTCACTCAATTTGAACCTGAGATTCAGAGGGAGGCTACTGATCCTAAAGAAGATGATGATGCCACTATATTGTGATTGGTTGTAAGAGACCTCTTTGGGCAGCAGAAAGGTTTGCAGCCTAAAAGATGAGTCAAAGTTGAGAAGTATGGAAAGAGTGTTCCTCAAGTCATACTAGGGTAAATCTGTTATATCTTCTAAGTGGCTCAAGCCCTGAATAGTTCCTTGCCTCGGTCCAGGACATCTCCTTTGAATTTGTGATGAAGGATCCTGGAACCTTTATCTAAGGGATGATGGAGACACCTCAGGCTGCAAGGAGTTAGCTTTTGAAAGTTTGAAATGAAGGATCTTGGTCTCCACACCTTGGCTTAGAAAGTATGGCAGAAGCCAGATGAGTTCATTCTGAGTCAAGGCAAGTATACTATAGACATCTTGAAGAGATTTGGTATGATGGATTGCAAATCCACTACACCTATGGAAACCAATTTTCAGAAGCGCAGGAGGTTGCAGCTAGTTCAGATTTGGTGGACCTAGTACAGACAGTTGATTGGATTGTTGATGTAAGTCAATACTAGACCAGATATTTGAATGCAGTGAGTGCACTTAGTCAATTCATGTGTGAACCAAGGAAGTAGTTGTAACTGAAGCATATCTCCATGATACTTGCGTGGCACAACTTCATGGTGTGGGACTTGGAGTCTGATGGATTGTCGCTTCTCCTACGAATCCTCTTGTTTGGACAATCGTTGGAGCCAACTGTCATTCATTGTGATAATCAAAGCTGTGTGAAGCTTTCTGTCAATCCAGTGTTTCATGACATAACTAAACATGTTGAGATCAAATACCACTATATTAGTCCTCAATCCAATCCAGCAAAGATGAGTAGATGACAGACATTCTCATGCCTCTTCCAGAGTAAAGTTTGTGTACTTTCGAGACAAGCTTGGTATTGTGGAGAATGAAGCCCTAGTTGAGAAGGAGTTTTAGTATCAGTGATCTTCTTATTTGCTTTAATGCATTTCTCTCTGTGGGAGAGATTTGAGGTGCAAGCACTTGTTAATTCATCTTTCTTTGTGAGAGAAATTTGAGGTGAAAGCCCTTGTTTCCACCCTACCGGAGTAGCCATAGTGGATGTCATGTGTGTGACTCTATGACAACATCACGTGAGAGAGTCCGTGATGATTTTCTTGTACTTGTGCTTTTCACCCTCTGGGAGTAGCCATGGTGAACGTCACAATGAGGTGACGACATCACGTTGAGTGATTCTGTGATGAGCACTTGTGCATATTTACCATACATGGGAGTAGCCATGATGGTTGATATCACAATGAGGTGATATGTTTTTTTTTCCACACATGGGAGTAGCCATGATGGTTGATATCACGATGAGGTGATATGTTCCTCTCCACATATGGGTGCAGTGCAGCCATTGTGGGTGTCATGTTGAGAGAGTCCATGACATTGTGTATCGGAAGTATTCCTCCCTAGCTAAGAGGGAGTGTTGATGTTGTAGCTATGGGCTACATACTTCCCCCTCATTATGAATAATAAATTCATATAGCCTACGACTATTCATTTATTGAGATAATTAAAGTGAAGAGGTGCTTCACTTGGCAACAATATAATTTCTATTTGGGCCGACCTTCCTTATAATTCGCATTATTTATTTGTAATTGTATTTTCCATATGTGGCTGACTTTGTGCATGAAGAAGTGCGACCTCTCTCACACTTTGTCTTCATACAAGGTCTTTTCCATCCATTTATCCATTAAGCAAGTTCAATTCATTTATTCAAGTGCGAATTTCATCAAGAGTAGACTGCGAATTTCTTCAAGTGCAGATTTTGATATCAAGGAAGAGCAGATTATTATCTGTCATTGCATCTTGAGTTGGTGCTGGATATTGGCCTTGAGATTGGCCTCATTGTAAAGAGAATTGTTGCCATTATTTATATATATAAGAGAGATCTTTGTTGCTAGGTTTTTCGCCCTCAAGTGGAGGGTTTCCCCAGGGTATATGCTGTGTTATTGTGTCTGATTTTGAATTAATTTCTGCTTATCTAATCTGATCATAAAAAAAATAACAAATAGAAGCATCTTAGAGTAAATATAGCAGTCACCAGGAGTTTTCAATGATTTTGCTGTGGATGTGAGGAAGAGAAGGTGGCTGTGGATGTGTTTCCTATGGCTCCAAAGAGAAGGTGGCACTTTCTTGAGGAACACTGGATTCATCTTGCTCAGTGAGGTCATGGAAGCTTTACAATTTTGAATTTTCCCATTTCAACTTCATTTAAGTTTTTTCGTAAAATTGGATGATTGTATTGGTTGATATATAGATTTTATTTCAGTATACTTGCGCATTGCAATATAGATCCTTAATTCATCTTCAGCTTTGACTTGCAACAAAGAGATTTCACTTAAAATTTAAGATTAATTTCTAAACATGACATCCGAATATCGAATATTTTGGAAAAGGTGTTAGTACACCTTGCACAGGAATAGTGAATATTTTGTAAAGTTGTGGTTCATCTCAAAATAGGGAGCCACACTTTGGGAGTGCAATATTTTCCTTATGTGGTGGTTGTGTGTAATGTTGGAAGTGTATATATTATTTAATTTGGAACATTGCGTAAATGCATTTAAAGTGGGAGGTGCACTAGAGAAGTGCATTTAATTATTATATAGCTTTTGAAAAACATTTAGTATGGTGTCACATGAGACGAGTCATCTTGAATGCATGGATTGGAGAGAGCATTTGGGTTGCCTTGGAGGTTATAATGACTTTTGGTCCTACAGTCACAAACTTGAGTGCCCACCTTGGAGATGTACTTGGATGCATTGATTAATGGTGGCTAGAAAACTTAGTATTTTTTTTCACTTTTTGTTGCTCTCTTGCCTATAAATAGAAGGCTTGGGATGGAGGTTACACCTCATCTTTTGGTTGATCATCCTATGTGTACTGTGCTTATCGTGAGTGAAGCCTGATATTGTATTGTTGCTGAGAATAATTGGCTTCAGTGCTTTGGAGGTTGGGTTTTCTCCTAAAGGGTTTTTTTAGGGTATATTACAACTTTCTCTTTCTTGTGTGGTTTTTCTTTCTTTCATTCTTGTTATTCTTTTAAGGTGTTACTATGCCAGAATGTTATGAAATTTGTATAGATTGGATAAGATGGGACATCTCTCCTTGTAGGACTAAGTAGGAAATCTAAGTTACTGATTCGTTTTTGGATTCGGGTACGGGTACGAGAATCCGGTACGGGATTCGGCAGAAAAATTTTTTTGGGGTTGGGTACGGCTTGGGTACGGCAATACAAAAAACATATAAAAATCAGAAATATATACATATTTGCAGCAGTAATGAAGTTCAGAATACACCACCATATTAATAGTCTAATAACATAGCAAAAATACATCACCACTTTCATAGTCAAATATTAAAATATTAGTGATACTCGAATGTCATGATATAAAATTATAAATTAAAGTTCAAACATAAAAATGTCAAGTTTCATGCCTTGTAGGTGGTATGCACAATCCTTTCTTGGCTAAAGGATGGGATTCTTATTTTGCTTTCCCAATTGCACTATTTGCTTCTTACTCTTTGATATAAGAGGGAAATTACTCCTTAGGCAATCCATGTTTGTTTGGCCCTAGACAAATTCTAATTCCTTGCCTAGTCATTGCACACAAGTAAGTTTTCACCAGACTATACAAGCTCTTCTACTTGTTATGGCATTGACTACAAATCCAAAGATACCTCCAGCAAGTAAGTTTTCACCAGACTATACAAGCTCTTCTACTTGTTATGGCATTGACTACAAGTCCAAAGATACCTCCAGCAAGGTGCTCAAATTGAAGACACCTGCAGCATTAGATCTTGTGTACTGAAGGGCTTAAACAGAGTTAGGGACTCTTCACGTATAACAGAGTGTAATGGCAGAATGGTAAGATTTTCTATACAAAGAGGGAGGTGTTCAGTATAGATGAGAATATGCTGTGAACTAAAGTGTTTTCATGTAGTATATGATGCTTTTGTAATCAGAAGTTCTTATGATGTCATTGGATGTATTAGGGTGTTCTTGTGTTGACAGAGTTGACTGTGGATATGCATTTGAATAGACATTGAATTGCAGAAGGATAGTGATTTGTATAGAAACAGAGAAACAAAATCTGCATTCATCATGTCAGTGAAACACAAATTGTACCTAGTGAAGTTTTGATTCTTGCCAGTGAGGCTATGTCAGTGAGACACTAAATGTAACCAGTGAGGTTTTGTTTTGCCAGTGAGGCATAATAAAGTGCAGATTCAAGGGTGGTTTTTTATCCCTTTTTGCAGCTCAATCATTGTGACATGTTGCCAAAGAGTTGATGCTTGATCAAATTTGGAATTCCTTTCCATCCTTAGGTCCATTGAATTAGAGCTAGTTGAATTATAAACTACACAGATACCTGTACCTACATTGAAAAAAAATATATGTAAAGACAATCAGAAAAAAAACTAACCCAAGCTACGCACGTTTGGATTCGCATCAGATTCGCGTTGGATTCTTCTGGGCGTATCCTGGACGAATCCACAGTGGTGTTTCGAATCCAAGGCGAATCCACAGTCCAATTTTCGTACCCTGTCCGAATCTGAATCGTACCGAATCCGAATTTCGTATCCGGTACGAATCGTATCGTATCCAGAGGCTGGGAGTGGCGAATCGGTAACTTAGTAGGAAATTGTTTTGTATTTCCTTTCACTTAAGCTAGTATAATAAGCGACTGATTGGATAACAACAGTTTCTGTGCATCTTATGCCAATGCGTGGGATGAAAATTTCACCTTTGAATTCTTCCTAAAACCAAGGACAAGGTCAACCTTCTGCAATCTGCTTGTTTCTTCATTCTTGAGGAAAATTTTGTTTCAAACTTGTGGTAAATGCACGCTGATTCTAATAGAGTAGTAGGGGAGAAAAAATGCTATATTCGGTCATGGGAAGTTCCATTTGAGTCCAACTGGGTTTTAGAGGAATGGTTCTGAGGTATTGATGCTTTCAATATGCTTCTCCTGCCAGAGTTTGGACCATTAACCAGAGGTTTGGACATGCTTTCCAAAATATGACATGTTTTCCATAATATACCAGAATCTGAGAATACCCTTAGAACTTATTTCTTAAAGTGTGATCAAAGAATATAATAAAATATATATATTTACATTCACTAGAGACTGTAGAGTATATTATGCCCGAACATTGTTTGATCACTCTTTTGCAACTAATTTCCCATCAAATCAAACCACAAATAAATGTTTGCGATTTATTGTTCTCTATTAAAGAGTGTGTGTGAGACTTTCTTTTGATCTCCCTTTATCGATATTACATAGTGGTATCCAACACCTCATGCTACTTCATTCAATTCTATTTTGACAATCACCATTACATTTTACACATCCGAAGTCATGCTACTCCATTCATTTTTTTATTTTATTTTTTAAATGACAATCACCATCGCATTTTACACAATTATTCTCCTTTCTTTGACGAGCCTTTAATTTTGAAGGATACCTATCAACTACCTACATTGTGAAATTCATACACCAAAATATATACTCAGCTTCAGCTGGATATGAAACTTCTCATTTGAATGGTGACTCCATGTGATGAAGACCCATTTGTGCCAATAGGCCACAAAAATTGGGACAACACAGTTCAACTCCTTTCACCCACTTATGTCTTGTAACAGTCTCTGCAAAACCTTTGTGCTTCTTCAGCAACTCATTATCTATTTACCATCTCCTCTGCATGTGCCTAATTTAAAGATTACCGTTGCAAGCTTTTAATGCTCCATATAGCAATCTGTCCCTAATAATCGATGTCCATTATCCTTCATGAGTATCATTGATCATATTCCATTCACATTCAATTTCATTTTCTACAACTGGCAGACCATTTGTAGCTTTCTATTTACCAACTCAACTTAAATATGGATTTGTACTTCATATATCTTCAAGAAGAACGATGAAGTGCTAGTAAAGCTTTCTCCAGTACACTTAAGGAAAATACAATCTTCTTTGTGTGATCTGCTTTCTTACACACTTCTTAGTTCACAGTCTGGGTTGGTGACCCCCTCAGTTAAACAGAAACAAGCAGAGACTCGGATGGATGCAGAAGGCGAAGTAGACTCTGAAAGGATATTTACTTGTCAACTCTCCAAATAAACAGTTGACCAGAAATGCATAATGGCATTTTCCAGACAGTATTTTTCTATAAAATAATATGCTCACTTCTGTCCACAGACTTCAGATCAGAATTTTGTTAATCCTTTAGATTCCCTGCCCTTTCTTTTAATATATTGCTGATATACTTTTTAGTTTTTACTCATGTACTAGCAGACTTAGCTGGTTTTTCTTATTTTTATATCATCTTTTTTGCTCTTAAAAAAACCAAATAAATGTCAAGAGTTTTCTGCCCTTACAAGAATTTACAAACAACTAAAATGCTTCTCATGTATATACTTACACTTCTAGTCCTTGTCAGTGACAGTTTACCCTTTAGGTTAAATGGCCTTACGTCAATGACTACGGCCAAAAGTAGTTGCATTCACCTTGACACGGCACCCCAGGTCTACAACATCAAGTGTTTGGGTTCAACTTGTAGGACTTCACTGTTATCCTAACTGTTGTTTATTATGATTAGCTCAATTAAGAATGCAGAAGTTGCTGTTAATTTATTGTATTGATCTCCATTTAGGTATTTAGAATAGTAATGGAATGACAATTAAATGTTTTACTTTATTTCCTAATCCTTAAGGTGACTGAATTTTTTCTTTCTACAGGTTGGTTTCGTGACAGCTATATGCTTCACTTGCTTTCTTATAAGGTGCATCGTGGTAAGCACAGTGACAGTATAATATTACAGCTGTTCCATTCTATAAATCTTAAAGTGAACGGTTTGTCTGTAGTGGTCATTATGTACTGTAACTTTTATGTAAGGAGTATCATGTTGAGTATATATAGTAGTTACTATGCATGTTGATTATCAAGCAAGGCGTCTCTCATTGATCTTCATTTTACCTTATGCTCGGCAGGTTGCACTTTCTGCTTTTGATAAGGAAGCAGATCTTGATGTTTTGGATCACCCAATTCTCAATCTCATTTACTATATGGTGAGTTAGTTATTTTTTGTTGTGTATGGTAAAAATATTTGTTTGCCACTGTATTTTATTTTAGTTAAATTTGCTAAATTTGCATGTTATATGACCTTTCCTTGTCTGATGTTTCGTTTTGATGTCACAATGATTTGGTCTTCTCCTGTGGTTACTGTCAGTTGGTAGAGATTCTTCCATCAGCACTGGTCCTTTTCATCCTCCGCAAGTTACCCCCAAAACGAATTTCAGAGCAATATCATCCGATCCGCTGAGGCTGCTCCATTTAATCCCTTGTAAGCTGCCCTCTAAACGAATGTCAGAGCAGTATTATCAAATTTGTTGAAGACATTTGTCCGTCAAGCCACCTTGGCTCTTAATTGTACAGATTTGCTGAGGGGATTATGTGCTGGAGTGCAAATCTGTTTCAATTGTTTCTCATTGTTTAATTTGTAAAAACAGTGACAAATAGGAAGAGATGGTACCTGACACCTAGCGAGGAGTTGTGGGTAAATTTATTTTTAAAGATCTCTAGCATAACTTTTTTGGGCACATTGATGGGTATAAGATATTTAGTAAAATCTTTATTATGCATTTTTGGGGCTTTGTGCCCACGGCATTCTTTTCTTTTGTGGATGTTGTAATACATTTGTGGACTATTTTTGTAAGGATGTGTTATTCCTTTGTGGATTATTTTTGAAAGGATGTGTCCTCCATTGTCCCAACATTAGTAGGAGCAGCAAACACTAATGCCAACATTACTGGCAGCACCAGACAGGCTCAGTGGCCAAGCAACCAACTTGGATTTCAATGCAACTACTGTGCCCTGTGGTGGGTATGTCTCGTTCTCTAACATTTAGTGTGACCATAAGTTAATGCTAATCTAGTGGGCTACCAACTGTAAACAGCAGGTAGGACGAGATAATAATTGGTATGGTTCTTGGTATATGCGGATGTCATCTGTGTTCATGCCCATTAGATAATTGAGTGGTTGATTCTCATCCTATGTTTTCTGACCTCTAATATTTGATTTTGAGTTAAAATAATAACACATGCAGATCCAGGGCCTTGTGTCACATCTGTGCTTTGCCATGAACCGTATGTACGATAATAGAATTCGGAATGTTCTATAACTAGGAGGTTTTTCGAAGTCAACAATGTCTATATTCTGTTTGTTATGTTCTATTACATTTATCTTTAATTTTACAGTTACACCGTTCCATGCTTGCCTTAGCAAAGTGTCTATTAAAAAATAAAATGGATATTTGGTTCACTTGTTGGGGTAAGAATTTTAATTGTATTTAAAGCTTGCTTCATGTATCTTATTCCACATATTGGTTGACAGAAGAATCAATCTTGAGCTATCAGTTATGTACAGTTACACCATCTAATACTGATAAATTAGTTAGTTGTTCCAGAAAAACTTTATGTAAGAAGGTAATAATATATTTCTTTCTTATGCAAAGCACACAATTAAGATTCCTTAAATTAGAATCAGTAGTTTGTTACGTACTTGTTAGTATTTTCTTACATAGACTCGAATGAAGAACATGGTAATTATGATGGTAACAAGTTTTATTTATGTTTAAGAACAATTCCCTTGTCAAAATGAGATAAAACCACCAGAAAAAAAGACGAATCAAACCGGATGCATGTATTTTGCATATTGAATGGGTCTTCAAGAGTTAATATTTATAATTTTTTTAATATATTTGTGAAATTTTTATGACTATCAGGTCTTGTATGGCTAATTTCTTTGTAGTGATTTCTTCTGTAATCAGTTCTCTAGACCTGATATTATGATATATCTGGGTTTGTTTAAGATTTTAAAAAGGGGGCAGATCTTTGTAGACATTTCCCCATTTTGTCCTCATAAGAACTGGATTATATTTAAAAAGAAATACATCAGTCTGAGCAGTATCCTCAGATTGAATATCATTCTAAAAATGAGGCAACTCTTTAAAAAACACCTCCCTATTTTGTCCTAAGAAAAACTGGATTAACAAAAAGTATGCTAAAACAAACAATATTTGCAAATATTTTTTAAACAGTAAATTCTTATTAACATATTTGAAAAACTCGCCAATTGCAAAAACTTGGCAAGCCCGGAAAATATGGTACGGAAAAAACTATGCAAAAACTTGGAAAAACTCAGGGAAAAACTCGGCAACTTAAAAAATAGTTTAAACTTCGTTAAAAACACTTTTTTTTTTGCAAAATTCAATGATAAGATGCATCCAATGAGTCAATAAAATGAGTACAGAGAAGAAACAAGCTGAGTCTAGTTATATTTGATTGATTTGAAAGAAAATTAGATACAAAAATCACATCCTCATGTGGAATGCTCAATACGTTGATATTGATAGTTTGAAACAAAATGAAAATAGCAAATTGTTTTTGTAAAATTGAATGTAAATAGTGGAGAGTACCTAGAAAATCAAATGAATTCAATGGGAGTTTGAGGGCAATGCCCCCAATGGGGTCTGGGGGTAGTGCTCCTTGCGGGGGTCCGGGGGCAGTGTCCCCAATGGGGTCAAGGGGCAACGCCCCTTGCGGGGGTTTGGGGACAGCGCCCTCCTGGGGTTCTGGGGCAACGCCCCTGGGCACGCTCCCTGTCGCGATACAAGGCGGGTTTGAGGCGCAGAGCCCCCGCCACCAAGCCCAAATTAAGACCTCCAAAACCACACGAACCTTCATGGTGTACATCATTTTGCATTAACAATAAAACCCAAATTAAGACTATCAAAGCCACACAAACCTTTATGGAACACATCATTTTAGTGTTTTTTTGAAGCAAAGCACGCAAATGAATGAAAAAAATAACTCAAAATGCCTTTTTAGCTGGTTCCCTGGGCGCTTTCTAGATTGTCGTACTTTTTGGAAAAACTCGCCGTACTTTTTGGAAAAACTCGCCTTACTTTTTGGAAAAAGTTGCCAAAAGTACTCCGAGTTTTTCCAAAAAGTACGGCGAGTTTTTCTGGCGTACAATTGCACCAAAAACTCGGGAGTGAAAAAAACTCGCCAAGTTTTTGGTGAGTGTTGCAACTATGCTTATTAATATTCTTGTAAATGTAATTTTTTTATTTGGTTTGTTAAGTCCACATATGATCAAATAGGTCAAAGGTAACCAAAACAATTAGAAGATACAAATCAATATTATATATAAAGATTCCCAGAGGCAAAACACTTATGAATAAAAAACAATAGCCATTTAGTGGAAATGAAAATGCAAGGTTACATGCTAAACTATTAGTATTTTCTTAAACCATTCAAACAATAAACATTCAATCACTAATGCATATTCAACTGTAGTAAGGAAAAAAATCATGAAACATTCATAATATCACATAACACATGAACACCAAGATTTTTACGTGGAAAACCCAAAATGAGAAAAACTACGGTGAAGGTTAGCTCACAATATATCTCATCACAACCTATTTTGAATTGTTACAAATGCATTTACAATATGCAAGAATACAGTTCCAATGAAGCACAATAAAAATCTTTGCATTGATTCTAATTCAATTATTTGCAATGCTCTTCATTCACACAAGTTAGATCTTCAACTTCGCATTGTTTTGCTCAAATTTACATCACACACAATATGTTGCATTCATCACACCAAAAAATTGAAAACAATTTAGCATATATATCCGGATCAAGTGTAGCATCAATTAGGTGGCCTAATTAGATGTAATACTCAAAATACAACTTGTCGGCTCCAAAACTTATCATCCATAATACATGTCACAACTCAAAATACCTTAAGATAGGTCGACACAGACCTATAATGGATCCCATATAAGATTTAAATACTTATTCGTCCTTTGCACAACATCAAACATGTTAGGTCGGCTTCAAATAAGACCTAAATACAAGAACCTTCATTTGTGAATCCACATCTTGACACGTGGATCTCAAAACTTGATACCATTTGGAATTCAAGCTCAATTGACATCTGGCAACTTAATTTCAACAACACAGCCAAAAACTTATTCGCAGAGAAGTGCAGAATCTCTCACACAAACACACTGTACAAAAAATGACTATAATATGCTAGGCCAAACTTTGTTACTCTTATCTCTCAACCTGTATTTCTAATCAACCTGGAGTGGTGCAGACCCAAAAACCAATGCACTATAACATTGAATTGGTAGATTTGACACTTAGTCAAGTTTTCACACAATTGATTTTTTTGGACCAACTCAACTTGCACAAATGCCTTCCTTAACATCTCAAAACTTGTCAGGATTAATCAAAGTGATCCACAACAATGTTGACAACATTGTATCAGGTCATTATGTACATTTCATGCTCATGTTGTCAGATAGCATCATCAATGATAATCTCCCCCTATGTCATTGATTGCAACATGCCAAAAATATTCAAAAATACTCTCCAATACTCTAATACTCCCCCTCTTTGACATCAAGGGTAAAAGGTGCCTATATATACTGTTCTGATTCTTACTGGAACTCCCCCTGAATGATGTAGTCATATATACAGTGGGAAAAATAATGAATTGACTCCCCTTGAGTCATACCAAAGCAAAAACTCAAAATTGTACTGAAAGACTTCTATATGGTCCACATATTTACAAAGAATCTGAACTGAAATACATAAAAAGATAGAGAAATGATTCTACCGAGGTGGTTGATGCCTGCAACTTCTTCAATTGATTTTCCCAGGCTTGCCTTCCTTGCTCCCATTCTTGCTTAGCCTCTGCAAGCAACCTATTTTGCATTTCAAATTCTAACAAAAGTTCTTCTCCTTCCCGAGTAGCAGGTACCAGATTCATCTTCTTTGCCTTATCAGAACTAAGAAGAGCTCTAGAAACAATTGTAAGTTTATGATTGACCAGATCCCTTACCTCTCCAAATTGCAAAATAATATGTTTTTTTTTTTGTGCCTGTAGCTGGAAGAACTTTTTGTGAAGATCCTCTATGGCATTCCTTGTCACACAAGTGAGGTCAACTATTGGGTCATATGCACTAGAGGCTACATTGATTCGAGATTCAATGGAGTCCCTTTCCTTCCTTATGCTTTGTGGCTCCGGGCCACTTCATGCATACCACAACAATGCCTTAGCCTCATCTACACATGCTTTTGCATCTTTCAACAATTTTGAAAATTTCTAATGTGCAATAGCACATTTTTCTGTGATCTCCAACATCCTTTTGTCAACTATCCTCTTCTCGACCTCTTTCTTTGCTTCTATCTTCAATCTAGATGCATATGTTTTGAAAGAATCAATAATTTGAGATTATCCATACTTGATAGATATGTGTCTATATTTGATCCAAGTATGATCTCATGCAATTCCTTGATTGCCTCATCCATTGATTCTTCACTCTTTTGATGTGATTCAATTATCTCTTTCCTTGTGGATGCATCGAACATGTCTCCTAGTTGAACCTTGTGGATAGGAGAAATCTTGTTCAAATCCACATTTCTTTGATTCATTGACAATTGCAACAGTTGTGAGGCCACAACTGGTTGGAAACTAGATTGTACACTCAATAGATTTCTTAGAGAATCTCTAGAGGAGCTGGAAGATTCACCGGGAGTCTTTGTAACTTCCTCAACCTTTCCCTTATCATTTGCAGTACCAGAGTCAACTGGTTTGTCTTTCTCTACATCTCCAGATGCATTCATGTTTTTGTCTTCTTCTTTATGCTCCTCTTCTTTTTCTTCATCAACTTTTTCTTCTTCACGCTTCGCATCATCAATTTTATCATCAACCCTGTTAGTGTTCTCTTCCTCTGCAATATTTTATGTGTTTTCTGGAGAAATAACTTCAACATTTTGTACTGGAGGAGAAATTGTGAAATTTTCCTTTACAATGTCTTCTCCGATCATTGCCTCTTCTTCATTCTCTTTTGTCATATCCTCCACTTCCGAAGGGATGTTATCTAATGCAACTTCATCATTTGTATCCTGCTCATGTTGAGCATCATCTGTTTGCACTTCTTCCACATTTGGTTTTGGAGCAATGGTTTCAACATTCATTTCTTCTTCAATCATCGAAGTTAGTCCTAACTTTTGCATAATTTCCTCTGCTTTATCATTGATTTCTTTCCGAATTCTCTCCATATCACTTTTGTCTTTTCCCATAACGATTCTGACTCTTTGTTTGGTTCTCATCTCTTTACTATATATAGTGACCAATGTGGCTCTATCATCTTCGGAAAGTGGAGCACCAGCTCTTTCCAAGGATTCATCTTTGTTAGAATTGTGAAACAAGCACAAAACCACGAGCCACAAGATCAAACAACAAACAAATACACCTGCCACACAAGAGATCTACAAACAAGAATTGCTATATTCTTCAACAAGAAAAAGCTACAAAATAGACTTTCAAGAAGATATGAAAACTCCAGATAATATCCAAGAGTTATTTACAAAGAGGGTTGAGTGCTTATAAGAGAAAAAGCCTAAATGAGAAAGGGATCAAATCGCAACAAGTGCCAACATCACATGAGATGAGACATACTGATCTAATATTAGCTCAACTTAATAAAGCATAAAACACTCCGAAGTTTAGCTTAAGTGCACTAGAATAAATTAGACTAATAATCAATTAAAGATTAATTAATTATTAGCTAATGTATGATAACTCTTAACACCCCTTTTAAGATGAACTTAGGGAGTAGCTAAAATCCCTAAAAAGAATGCAAGATGGGTCCCGACAAACAAGGCCAAATAAGGTACCTATGTACAAATGTAAAAGATCTCTATAATGTGGAGAAATATAGAAAACCTCATGGGAAAAACTCCACTCCAAAAAGAGATGAAAGCCAAGTGAAGGACTGAAGAAGCCTCCAAACAAGACAAAGTTGTCCCAAAAGATAGGAACAATGGAACATCCAAAAGCATGAAGAAGCTGCAAACATTGTCGAAGAAGGATTGCTGAAATGTTGAAAGAAGAACCTCCGCTTAAACATATGATGATCAAGATCAAGAAGACAAGAATCTATATGAGTGCCCTCAACGACACTACTCAAATTTGATGGAAAACCAAGGCATACATCAAGAACTCAAAGATACAGATGACACAAGTGCCAATAGTCTGAAGAACTGATCAAGTAAAAAATGGAAGGTCACCTCCAGAAATAGGAATGCAAGAGTATCCATATGGTAAGTGCTCCATCTCATCGAAATGCATGGGTAATCAGCTGTTGCATCCGCCTAGTACATAGGAACAACTTCTATATATGTAACTCACTCCATCGCGAAACCAATTATACAATAGCACCAACAGTAGAAACCCCCCCATAATGCTAAAAAGGGAGAGGCGTGACAGGTACACTGAAACTGAATGCTAGAATGTAGTGCATGAAGAGGAACCAAGAACATCTAAAGGTGCAGTCATGAAAGTACAAGCAGATATAAAGGATGTGCAAACCAAGGCACACACGCATGAGAAAAGGTATGAAGGAAAAACAAAGGCAAACATCAACTCCCATGGCACTTTATATCATACTGTGAGTACAAAAGGCACACAGTGATGTGCAAAATCCCATAATAGAGGTGCAATATAGTGGCACTTTATCTTAATGCGTTTACAAAATCATAAGTACATGCAATGTGATCCCATAAGGTCCAAAAAAGGACAACATGCTGAAAATACAATTCTCTTACAGAAAAATAGGAAACTGGTAGCACCATGATGAAGTACACGAAAAACATGCACTTTAAAAAAAATGGCACCCAAAAATATGTCCGGATGTAGAAAATATGGCTCGTTGAAGTCTCCAAAACGAGAATTGAACAATTACAACACTGAGAAAACATAATTTTGGAAAAAAATAGAAGTCAAAAATAGAAAATACCTACACCACTGCGAAGAGAATGAAATTCCACCCCATTTCAAAAAAAATTGCACTGAAAAAGCCCATCGTATGGCCAAAATATGACCTTTGGAATATTAGGTGCAAAACTGAAAAGCCCAATGGAGAGGGGCTGAGAAGGACAAAAAATGATCTCCGCCAAATTTGTCAAAAAATACTAGAAATAGGGGTCCGCCAATTTTAGAGGTGTTGGAAAAAAATCCTCCAGGTATAGTACATTTATTTTTCCAAAAAAAGCAAAATTTGACTATTTTTCTTTTATATTAAAAAAAAAAGACATTAAAAAAACTATTACATTTTTTTAAATAAAAAAACATATAAAAATAATTTTTTTTTTTAAAAAATTTTGAAAGTAAAAAACATACAAACTTTATATATTTTTTAAAAAAACATATAAAAAACACATATTTTTTAAAAATAAAATATTAAAAAAAATTAAATTAATTTTATTTTGGGAAGTCTAGGGTGGGGCCTGTGCCTACCACATGGTGGCAGGGGCGGTACCACCCTATACCCCCCAGTGGTGGCGGGGCCTGAGGGGCCGCCGACTTGCCACTATGGTAGGCAGCGATACCCCTCCCCATAGTGGGGTCTAAATTTTCTTAATAAAATCTAATTATTAAATCAAAAAACCTACGAGCCCTTCAATAGGTTTTTTATTTAGTTTTTTAAAATTGATTTTTTTGAAATTTTTGGGAAAAAAATAAAAAAAATTTGACGATTTTTTTAATACCTCGGTTTATGTGCTAGGGAGGCTGTACGACTTCCCTAACAATTTTTTTTGGTCTCAGATGCCAACTTCACCAAATTTGATAATTTGATAGGCAATCTTAAGGTTTTTGGGCTTTCTGAGCGCGATAGTGACGTTTGTTTCACACCAAAATGCACCAAAAATATAGCTACCCTCTAGATTTGGAAACTAAGCAACCGCTTCAAAACCTTGTAGATCTGGTGTTAGGAATCAAAAGCAGGCAAAACAAAAGCCAAATTTGACTTTCTCGACAGCTTTGAATCTAACGACGAGGTCCTCTTTACACAAAAATGCTTCAAAAAATGCCCACCTCCAAATTTGCAAAACAAGCAAAAGGGATTTAGATATGAAGCTTGCAACACTTGTTGAAGAAGAAAACATCATAAATCGAGAAGAGGTTTGCTGAATCCACGCTCTGATACCATGTTAGAATTGTGAAACATGCACGGAACCACAAGCCACAGGGTCAAACAACAAACAAAAACACCTTCCACGCAAGAGATTTGCAAACAAGAATTGCTATATTCTTCAACAAGAAAAAGCTACAAAAGAGACTTTCAAGAAGATATGAAAGCTCTAGATAATATCTGAGAGTTATTTACAAAAAGGGTTGAGTGCTTATAAGAGCAAAGCCCTAAATGAGAAAGGGATCAAATCATGACAAGTGTCAACATCACATGAGATGAGACATAATGATCTAATATTAGCTAAGCTTAATAAAGCATAAAACACTCCTAAGTTTAGCTTAAGTGCACAAGAATAAATTAGACTAATAATCAATTAAAGATTATTAACTATTAGCTAATGTATGATAACTCTAACAATCTTTCAACCTTTCATTCTCTTGCATTGCCTCTTGTCTCCTTTTTAAAAAAATATTCCATAACTCATCATCAAGAATATCCTTCTTGATATTCCACATCTCAACTTCAAGCACAACTATATGTTTGATTATGGCCTCAATGACGGTGGCCTTATCCACCTCATCTGAATCTTTATACAAAGCAACTGTCTCTACTAACATTTCATTATGTATAATGCTATTGAATAGTGCCTCAAGTTTCATTGGGGAGTGAGGCCTTACCAGTTCAGATTGTTTCTTTTCCTTGCTTTTTCCTAGAGTCTTCTTTACTTCTACAGTCTTTTTCTTCACTAATGAAGCTTTCTTGGCTTCCTTCTTCTCCCTTATATGAATTTTGAATGCTTCTTTCTCTTTTTCAATTTCCTCTTCACTCTCAGTATCTATCATGTCAACCCTTCTCCTTTTGGTGCTATCTTCACCTTGTGAAGCATCACTTCTTCTGACTGGTGGGGGTACATCTTCTTCCAATACTTCTACATCAACAATATTTATCCCAATATCCTTTTCTCTTGTAGCCTTTTGTTTCATCATCCTCTTAGTTGGGGCAATAGGTGGTGTAGTAGTAGTGGTCCTCTTCTTCTCTGCCCTTGTGGCATGCACAACCGGAGGGGATTTCTCCCTTACCAGAGGACTGGTGGTTGTTTTCCTTATCTCTCCAGCAACAGGTAAAAGTCCCAAAGGACTTCTGGATAGCTGGTGGAGTGGTAGTTGTTCTACCCGATCTTCTTAAACTCTCAGATGTTTCTCCAACACTCATATATGCTCTGGCACCCTCTCTAGCATACTGTACTTTCTTTTTTGAAATGCCACATTCTTGTGCATATATGTGAACCATGACATCAACATTCTTCCTGATTTGTGGCTCTTTTTGTTTCATGTGTACTTCCATGGATTTTTCCTCATAAGTCCATACCTAGGCTTTGTCTCACCCTTCAAACTCTTCAATAGAATGTCTGCATAGCCATTAAGATCAACCTCTGTTACCTCATAACCCAATTTAGGAACCCAAACTGATCTTGGTTCCACTACCTCCATAATGCAATGATCTATGGAAATTGAGAATGTGATATCACTTCTGTAATTTTCCACTATTGACCTAGGAATCCTCTCTCTTTCATGCATCCTTTTCTGAAATACTGCAAAGAAAGCAGTAAGGGAATCATCTTGTGCATTTGCATCTCCAAGGCTCCTCATGTAATCTGCAATTTGATGTGCATCTGGTCTTCCATTTATCTAGTTAACCTTTCCAATTATAGGAACCTCCTTCAAAAAGTAGAAAATTAAGCACATAACCAAAGTGCCATACTTAAACACATATTTCTTCTTTTTAATCTCCTTTAGATTCTCCATCAATTGTTTCCTAAGCAACTCACAGAGGTCATAGTCTGCACCACTCTCTACCATAGCATGTCCTACATGGATTGCGGTGGCAAAAACAAAGTTGTCTCTATTTGTGAAATAAATATTGTAACCAATGACCATGGTAGCATACTTAATAGTAGGATTTTTGATAAGATTAACAAGAGCTCTCTGGTCAAATGTAGTACCTGTTTTCTCCATTACCTCTTTGTTCTTAACTGACTTTAGAACCAAGACGGGTTTGGTGAAGCATAAAACGGTGATCTCTCTTATCACCTCCTTTGTAATCATGTGAGGAATATCAGTCTAGACAAATTGATCATGAATTATGGTCAGAGCCATTCTAATTCACTTGATATCATAGAAGAAATTAGGGAACCATTGCCATACATCTAGTTTCTTTTTGGCTAGGTTTTCATATTTTGGATTTAGGGTGAAGTATTCATCAGTTAATTCATTTTCCTATACATCCCTTATCTTACCAAAAGAATTCACTTCCATATTTCCATGAATGTATGCCCTAATATCCTCAGCTGGTAAGACCCCATATGGAATGTGCGAGAAAGCACCTAGTGGGTCATCTTCTATGGCTTTCGTAGGGCATCTCTTGAATTTAGGTTGGGGTTTCTCCATAACCTTTATAACCTTAGGTGTATCCATCACAATGTAGATTCAAATTAACTTCAAACACAAATTTCTGAAAGCTAGGGCATGCAAGATTTGTAAAATACTTTTAACTCGTTTGTCGAACTAGGGTTTCAATGCTTTTGAATCTCAATTTTCCTTGAACTCTTCAATTTCTCTTTTCGTTGCTCTACTCTTTGAATTCCTTTGGTGAAATGAATTCGCCTTAGCAAATTTGCTTATAACCATTTGATCTACCAAAATTTTGTAATAAATACTTTAATTCATAAAACTGGCAACCGTAAAATTGTATGCACTATCAGCTTAAGATGTTTCACAAACTTCCATATTGACATATTTTCTTCCGCAATCTTCACCGATAAATCAAGAATGTTGATCTTCATATCATATCTTCATGCTATAGCCTCATCACCTCTTTTCTGGCGGGGGAAAAATATATTCATTAAAGCTCCTCCTAAGCCATAGCTCTTGGCTTAGTTTTTAGAGGAAACATTTGCACTGGAGGATGGTATAGATTCTCCCTTGTTATCCATCTCTTCCTTCTTTCTCCAAATTTTTTCCATTTCCTTCTTTACTTCAACCAGATCAACCTTTTTAATTGGTTCATTCCTCTTTACCGAATTATCCTTGTGTTTCTGCTTCTGCAAAACTTAGCAATATGTCCAAGTCTATTGCAATTGTGACATACAACATTTTTTTGAACAATATTCCTTCGATTTATCCTAGATCTGCATTGATTAGCTTTGTGTCCAAATCCATAGCATGTATAACAATAACCATTGAAAGGTTGAATCATTCTACCACTTTAATATGCATTCATCACTTGACTTTTGCATTCACTTGCTCTATGTCCAAATCTTTTGCATGTAAAGCATTGACCAGTAAAGGATGAAACATTCTACTTCTACATTCCATTGCTTTATGTCCAAATTTATTACACAAGAATAGGAAAGACCATTAAAAGATGGGTACCTTTGAGCATTTGGTTGTCCGATCAGAGACCTAGCTTCATTTCTTTAATTTTGGATCTTGCCATTGTTCTTCTTGTCTTCATTCTTCTTTGTTTCATTAATCTTCTTTTCTGCATTAGGTGTTTGATTTGCTTTTGAGCTTTCACCTTTTTCAAATCCTAAACCATCTTTATTTTTGGATGCTTTCTGACCTGCAATCAACTCATCAAGCATTGTAGAACTCATCTTGAATTTATCTTCATGACTTCTTGCTTTCTCCAGATCTAATATCAAATTTACCACTTCTTGGTCAAGCCTTATGCACTCATCAGATTTTCTTTTCACCATTGCATTCAAACATTCCTTAACTCTTTTCTTTTCTTCAACTTGCACTTTTAGTACGGTGATGTTTTCATTTGCTTGTTTTAATTGTTCACTAAATTCCTTATGCCTTTCTCTGAATTTCTTGTTTTTCTCTCTCAATTTTCTGATTCATTCATTTGCTTCTTTAACATTTTTTTTCAGATCTCTATTTTCACCTTTAATCTTGTCAAGATCTTCAAGAGTGACTTTGAGTTCTCCATCTTTGTCAAGCATGCAATCTTCTATAAATCCAACAACAAGGATCTCTTCCAGAGGAATAGTAAACCTTCTATCAGCCAAGTGTTCAATCTCCAGGATATTCCCAAAGCGGTTAAGCTCCTTCCAAGGATTCAAACTTTGATACCAATTGTTGAACACCCAGAACACTGAGAGGGGGGTGAATCAATATTCTCTTAAACCATCCAAACATTAAACATCCAATCACTAATGCATATTCAATTGCAGTAAGGAAAGAAAGCATGAAACATCCACAATATCACATAACACATGGACATCGACATTTTTACGTGGAAAATCCAAAATGGGAAAAACCACAATGAGAGTTAGCTCACAATATATTATAACCGATTATACTATATTACAGAAATGCTCACTGTAGGTGGACTCATTGTCCATAGAAAAAATATAGAAGAAAGATAGTGGCTCACAACCTATTTTGAACTGTGACAAATGCATCTACAATATGCAAGAATACAATTCCAATGAAGCACAATAACAATCTTCATACTGATTATGATTCAACTATCTGCAGTGCTCTTCATTTGCACAACTTAGATCTTCAACTTCGTAGTGCTTTGCTCAAATTCACATCACATAATATATGTCACATTCATTACACCAAAACACCAAAAAAAATCTAGCATATATATCCACATCAAGTGTAACATCAATTAGGTTGGCCTAATTAGATGTAATACCAAAAATACAACTTTTCGGCTCAAAAACTTATCGTCCATACTACACACCACAATTCTCAAAATTCAAAATACCTTATAAGTTGACATAGACCTATAATGGATCCCACATAAGATAGAAATACTTATTCATCCTTCACACAACATCAAACGTGTTAGGTTGGCTCTAAATAAGACCTAAATACAAGAACCTTCATACGTACATCCACATCTTGACATGTGGACCTCAAAACTTGATATAATTTGAAATTCAAGCTTAACTGACACTAGCAACTTAACTTCAACACCGCAAATCCAAAAACTCATTTGCGAAGAAGTATAAAATCCCCACACAAACACACTATATAGAAAATGACTGTAATATGCCAGACCGAACTCTGTTACTCTTATCTCTCAACCTGTATGTCCAATCAAGATGAAATCTTGGATTTAGCTGCATCTAACATCCACCAAATTAATGTTAGAATTGTAGAGTGATATATTCATTTGCGGAGTGGTGTAGACCCAAAAACCAACAAACTGTAACACTGAACTGGTAGATTTGACACTTAAGTCAAATTTCCAGACAAATAATCTTTTCGGACCAACTCAACTTGCATAAATGTCTTCCTTAACTTCTCAAAACCTATCAGGATTAATCAAAGTGATCCACAACAATGTTGACGTTAATGACAACACTGTATCACGTCATTATGTACATTCCATGCTCATGTTTCCATATGACATCATCAATGACAATATCCTCAAACTTCTAATAGTATCTTCATATTATGAGTATATATGATGATGGTACTTTGATACATCCATTGAATAATATAATAGTTGATGGGTCATCCCACAATAATGGGTCCCAAAAAATTAATGATTTACATTTTGAGGGGTTCCATCCAAAGGGTTTTAATTGAATAGGGTCAGATAAGATCCCCTTAGATCAAACCCCTTTACATAAAACCCCTCTAGTCTTAAATTATACCCATAATGTAGTCTTCTTTGCGCCTATCAAAATGTTGACAAAAAATCACCTTTTCTTTACTTTTTAGGGATCAAATAAAGTCATTTAAAAATTATGTTTGTAAGTATATAGCTCTTATTATAAGTTTCCAAAAAGTACAATTTTGAATATTTTTAATTTTATTATTATATGTATATTTTATTTCTTGTGAATGCAGGTTCTTCATCAAACGTTAAGGTATTTGTTTCACACACGTGGAAAAATAGAAAAAAAAATAAAAAAATCTAAAAAGTATGCGTGCATTAGGTATTGATATCCTTATTTAAAAAAGAAGAAGAAAGATTCAATATATACAAGCAAGTAATGCATTTCGACATATGCCTTTGTCCAAATTATAGTTACTTTGTCTTCAAAAATTAATTAAAAAAATATGCAATAAAAAATTATGAAAAAATATCCATGCACTAGATATTTGATGTTACAAATCTATATTTTAAAAATTATAATTTTATCCTTTCAACAAATAAGTTATGCATTACGACATAAGCATTAATTTTTAAAAATGTTGTTTACTATAAAAATAAGTTATTAAAAGTTATGTAAAAAAATTCACAATTTATTTTTAAATTAAAAATATATATATTTACAATCTACACACAAATCCTCACAAATAACTAATTCACATCATCTCTAAAGTATTAATGGTTTAGTTGCTATAGGTTTCATAAAGTGAATTTGGTGAAAAATGTTGATTTCAATGTCCTACTTTGGTCAAAAAGTGGGATACAGTATTGTGGACTGAATTTGATAAAGTTGAACATTACGTTAATTTATGTCATGCTTGCTATATACTATTCCCTATTTTATCATGTGCTTTTATGGATTTCTTTATTATCTACTCTAAAAATATGTTTTTAAAGATTTTCATTCTTTATTTTCTAGTGCTTCTTAGTTGATCACAAATATTTTTATGCATGATGATGACCCCTTTCTAGGGTCCATATGGGTTTCTTCTTTTAGTTCTTTAATGTTTCCCCATGATATATCTTTGACAAAAAAAATTTTCATTAATTAGTTCATATATAATTCCTTACCATTGTTTTTAGAGGTCTTTTTGGCATGCTTCACAAGTCTTTTTGGTTTACATTTAGAGTAGCAAGTTGGGTTGTGAGTTTCAAGGTATTTGTAAGAAATACCTTTTCTTACTGTTCCATAAGTATGTTGATTAAATTGGAAGGCTTGGTGAATCTATATGGAGTTAGGTTTTTCATTTTTCATAGGAGGGGTTAGCTAGGTTTGAAATAATAGAAGGATTCAAAAGAGTATTTAACAACTTGATAAGTGTAAATTAAAATAAAAGGCTTTACATGTTCTTTCATTTGTATATTCAAGGATGATACTCAAATAATTCTTTTGTTCATATGAGACATGTATTTTTCTATCCATATGGGATTAATATTCATTTGTTCATATAAGAGATATTTTTTCTTTGGCTAGAGACTTGGCTCATCGGGACAATTTGTGTCTCTAGTCTTCTTGATAAACTAATTTTTCCTATTGGAAAATAATTGAGGCCGTCATCTAGTAAGACATAAAAAATAGATTTATACTCTTATCTTAATTCAACTTGAAATCTTGATGCAAAAAATTCATTCAAACTCTTTTAAGTACACAATGAATCACAATTTTATCATAGATTTTAAAATTCTTTTAATTAGATTAGTGCAAGTTGGTCTATCTAATTTTTGTAACAATATTAGCCTTGCTTCAAAATACTTGAGTATTGGGAACCTCTTCATTTACTCATATTGTCTACATATATGTGTCCATGGGATTAAGGTGTAATATGTGTAGTTTTGTTTTTTGTCTAAATTTTAATGTGTTACAAATAATGGGCACACAATCCTTTCTAGGGCACTTTTTCTCAAACAATTCCTCTTCAATTGCTACCCACTAAGGGAAGCATTGATTAATTAAGTTCTTTATCATTTTGACAAAAAAATGTTAATTGTTTTTAACTTAAGCACATACTCTCTTTTGAGTAAAACTTATTATTTGAAATTTTGTTGGGATGTTCTATTTTTTTTTTTAACAATAAAATACAACCATGCAGGTTGCTCCTTTATAATAACCATATATAATTTTTTTAGAAGTATCAAAGTGTGATTTAGCAGGCCATATAAATAAGAGAGGAAATAAAATCCTTATTAAATTACAGTAAGAAAAAATACCAAAAATTTTAAGCTATAAATTGTTTTTTAGATCATCTATTCATATTTGTAAACATCTAGACATTTTGACCAATATCAATGGTCCACCTCATCTTCCAAGATTTTTGAAATCAACAAATGAGCCAAGAGTACTCTTTGTTGCCACAATTCCCCATGGCTTGCTTTAGAAACTCCACACCTTTGACTGCTTTCTTCCTTTGCCTTGCCTCACTTTGGATTTTGTTGGAGCTAATGAATAAACAATTGACAATGGAATTACCTTCCATCACCTTTTTCAAGTCTTCTAGCAATGGCACACCACCCCATAATGAGCCATTACTAGTGTGTCATCTAGGCCATCAAGGAATTGGATTTTGATGAGAGATGAGACAATTACCTTGATTGTTTCCTTAGCCTCCCCTAAATATAGTAGTACTGCCATAAACATAGAGGATATGTTTGTGTTTACTTATAATCTATGACCAATCACCAAGAATTTGTCCCCTAACATCCATTGAATGAAAAATGGGAGAAAGTACCTACGAGTTTTAAAACATGCTTCAATTTCAACTCATATCCTTCCCTAAGAATGGCATTTTCCTTTTAAAACAAGAGACAAGCCTTATAGGCGTATCCATGACTGAGAGCTAGATACTATAAAGAATGAGAAAGACACCAAAAATGTTGTTATGTTTTTATGGATACTTATTAAACAAACTCTCATTGAGCTTTCCATAATCCATGATCACCCTTTGGCATGAATTTGAGGAGGGTCCATTATAGCTCCAACAAACCACAAGCCAAATCTATCATAATAAAATATTTCATCAGGTCTTCTCATATTTACTTTCCGACCCCCATGAAGCTTTCCAAAAATCTTTTAAATAGAGACCACATGTAAACTTTTTTTTGAAAATTGTTAACTCTTTCTTGATCTCTTCTTCCAATTCTATCAACTTTTTAGCAAGGAAATTTGCTTCTCTATTGACCTCTCAATAAACATGAGCTATCGTGAAATTCTCCAAAGAGCTTAACAAAGGTAATTCTAAATAAATAAGTCTATCAATCTTCCAATTTTGTGAAGATTTGGCCCTTATGGTATTGACAATAATATTTGAGTTACTTTTGATCACAATTCTCCTTAGACCCTCTTTAATGCATAATTGAAGGCTTAAAATTAGAGCATGGACCTCAACCTCATTGTTAGTTATTGGTTTGAGTTTTTGTGAAGTTGTACACTCTATTGCTCCATTAAAATATCTTACAATACATCCTACTTTTGACTCACCAAGATTGCCTTTAGATGTGATATCAAAATTCAATTTAAGCCACCCTTTTGGAAGTATTATCTATTTAGCTTTTACTCTTTTATGAAGGGAATCATCTCCTCCAATCCCATCAATGGTGGGGGATTTTCTAATTATTATTAATAAATTGTTCGTTTATTTTTGAGGAAAATTTCTAATTCACTCAAATTTACATAAAATAATATCATTATTACTTCTCGACAATTTAATGTGACAAAGTCACATACATTGTTATTGCAACTATGTTAGGCTATAGATGCAATAGGCCCGTCATGACGACTTGACCTATAAATATGAACCATAAGTGTCATTAGTATTAAAAATTATGAAAGGCTTTGATTTGCACGACTTATTTAAAACATTGAAAATGAAACAATAATGAATATTAAATAAATACTTAATATAAGTATTAATGTTACAATATAATATAAAATTTACATTGAAACAAGATGAAAGTTTAAAGTAAGTATGTTTTAACATACTAAGCTTAACAAAATGAACAATTAGATTTACAAATGAACAAATTAACTTTTAATTTTACTTTCATATTTAACTTGTAACTAATCTAATTTTAAAAATGAAAATCAATCTCAAACAATTGAAAAAATAAAATTATTTGGGTCAACTTTAAACAAAATAAGAGTATTGTTTCATAAAACTATTTTTTATGATAATCTTTGAAATAAATGATTTTACATAACATCTTTTATTCCTAAAATTTATATAAGAATAAGATCATTAAAACAAACACCAATTAGAAATAAAATTGTGTCCAACAATTAACTAGTTAAATCATTGTTTAAAAGATATGGTCGAAATAGTGCAAATCACTAGTTTTCTAGACAACTTGTTTATAGTTTCTATTATTCTTAAACCTCAAGAATTTATTTTACTATTTAGTCTAACCTAAAATCTATTTTCCTAGGTTTCCAATATTCATTCTTAGTTTTATAATTCTAACACTAGATTTGTTGCTTTAACATAATGTTTGAGATTTAATTCCTAATTTATAATTTCAAATTTTAAAAGAAGATTTATATAAATTCTAAATATTTTTCTAAATAAGAATCCTAGAATTTCAAAGATATTTTTTTATTAGAATGATATAGCTAAAAAGATAGAAATCAATTTTAAATATAAAAAATCAATTCTAACTTTATATTAAAAAAATAATTCTAATCTTACATTTAATTTTAATTAAATATTTAAAAATAAATTATAGACTTAAATTTCAAAATTAGATTCAATTCTACTTAAAAAAATCAATTTCTAAACCTAGATTCAAAATTTAGACAAAATTCTAAATTTAGATTCAAAAATCAAATTTTAGATGAAACCGTATGATTAGTAAATAAAAATAAAAAACTAAAAACTGATGAAGAAATAGATTTGCATACTTATAATTGACTCTCTATTAGCAAGTGCTTGATTTTCTCTTTTATGATGAATAATTCTTTGTTTCCCTTCCCTATTTATGAGTCACATGAGTTCTTTTTTATTTTTCTCTTTGCTTTATTTTGTTTTATTTTTATTTTAAATATAGTTATAAGGGATTAGGATAAATGAACTATCACAATAAAAGAAATTATTTCAATACTATAAGAATGGAAAGTTAAGTAAACAAATTTGAATTAATATAGATTTAAATTATTAAAATAAAAAAAATCTTATCAAGTATACGCTAAGATAAGAATATGTCTAAAATAAAGATAAATATCATAATTGATAAAGTTTATTGACAAAAAGTATTATTATTTTCTTTAAAATATTCTATCAATAAAGAAGGGGCAAGGGGTCTAGCTTGATTGGCTAAAGTATTCTATTGTAGGCAAGAGGTCATGAGGTCTAGTCTCCCCCCAAACCCATGGTACTAGAGGGCATGTCGCGCCAGCATCACCGGTCATGTGAAAGAACGAAAACAATTTTATTTATTTTAAATTAATTTGTTATTTAAATTTTACTTTATATATATTTTTATTTGAACTTTTTATTATTATTATCATTGTTTTATTATTCATTTTTTTTAGATTTCTCCTAAACGACAAGGGGTGGGGGGGAGGAGAGGAGGGATGGGGGAAGGCTATCACTATGTTGTGCAATTGATATGGGTGCTTCTCTAAAATTTTGAAAGACTCTTATCATTCCTAGTTCTTAGACCTAGAAGGTATGTTGATTTAAGATATGTTTAATATCAGGTACATATTCCTTAAGGAGCAACACATGAAAATATCTAGATTTAACATATTTTTGGAGGGAACACTAGTCATGAGCCATATGGTTGATCTTTTCTAAGACTTCAAATGACCCTATATAACGAGGTGCTACCTTGTAAATTTTTCCAAATGACATGGAGACTTTATGGGGTCTAACCCTCAAGAAAATCTTTCCAACACAATTTTTTTTAATTACCTATTTTTATCTACGTAAATTTTTCCTCGTTGAATGCTTCCTGTAACCTTTGGTTTATGCCTTTATTCTAATTTTTTATATCCTTTAACATTTTAGGATCAATTACAATTATGTCTAGACTATTCCTACTTAAAACTTTTAACACTTTCTTCCATAGAGTGTTTCATATGGAGCCATTCCCAAGGTAGACTAAAAAGTGTTATTATAAGAATAATTTACTAATTTGGAAGTGTAATGGAGTGAATTTGTACCCCTAGGAAAATTTTCCATTTACACATCCTCTACCTTAGAAAATGAAAAATCCGATGATGCAATTCCTCATCTGCCACCTTTTTCCATCCACTTAGCAGTTCGTCTACACGTCGATGGAGGAATCTCTGTCAGGGATGCACGTGTTGTACGAATGTCTGTGCACTATGCTATTGTCCTAACAAGATTCTTTCCTCTAAAATCTACAGAGGCATTACGTTTCTCCATTGGCTATGAACTGTAACGTCTCTGCCTCCCATGACTGCCGAGAAACGGGTCTTTTGCCTCCTTTTTCCATTCAAATTGAATCCTATCTCTCATTCCTTCCTTCCTTCTTGCTTCTCAACTAAATTCTTCATGCTCTCTTGATCAAATCTCACACTTCAAGCTTCACCATCACTCCATTGTAGCTACAAGCTACTGCTTTCTTGGATCCTTCATTCTAATTGTTAAGACAACATTGTTGTTGGAGAACTTGCAAGATCACTCCTTCCTCTACTTTCCTTGAGAGCACGTAGCAGTGAAGGTGATATCTTCCATTATCACTTGTTTTTGCATCATTGTATTTACATAGTAGCATATTGTTGTTTGTGTTCTTGCTTGGCACTTTTATTTCCATACATTTCTTTATCATTTTTTATACTCATTGCTATCTAGCTGTTCGTGGAGGTGGAAACACCAAAGTGAGGGACTGATTGAGGTACTCCTCTAGAAACAACCCCAACATTTTCCTTGGTCTTGTCTATGTAGATGTTTTCACGTGGTGCTCTTTGAAGATTCGACTCTTGGGTAGAAAGGTCCACTTTTCTCACCTTCTCTTTGTTCATTCTAGCTTAGTATAAACATAGTATCGTTCTTGTTGTACTTCAGTTTATGCTTTCTCAACATTCAGTCATTGCATAAAACCTTATAAGTTAGGTAGTTTATTTTTTGGTGTTTAATTTGTTCCTAAGATTCTTTGTCCATATAGACACTGACACACATCTGAGACGCTAGCATGCGGCATTGGAGTCCATAGTCTGCGTTGTCGTCCTCAGACAGTGAGCTATCTAGGCAGGAGATTGGACCCTCAAAATCAACTCTCGTGACCTCGTGAAACATTCAATTTAGCAGAAGGATAGTAGCAACAAGATTGCTCTTTCTTTTCGACCTTAGCATCTTAACCTTCCTAATTCGCTTAGCAAGCTTGAGGTAGTTTAGGGTAGCTTGTTGCTTAGGACTCTCCCGTGACTTGGAGTCCCGAAGCGACCGGTCCTCCTCTACATTTTGGTGAACCTGAAGTGAACTATTCTGATTTCATCCATTGGTATCGAAGGACCTTCTCTCATTCCCTAGGCATGTTGTAGGTTTGCGTGTTGGGTGTATAGCCTTGCAACCTGACCTATGACCCCTAGATGCATAGTTAAAAGGGCTCTAGATATTTAGGAACAAAATTTAGATAGGTCACTGTTGGATGTCCGAATCTTGAGAGTCTTTTGATTTTGTTCTGTTAGAGTATGTAAACATGGTCTCATTTACACACATTCCTCCCACCTAGGCTACGAGTGGATCACTAGACATATCTTTCACATCGTAGGATCTACCTATGAACAAAGAGCCTTGCCCCTTGTACATTCCCACTCGCATCAACAAGAACATCGTAACTTGTGTGCTAGTTGACCCTATGAGTCATGTGAATTTTATAATGGAGGAGACTCTGCTAATAAAATTTTTGCATAGGGAGGAATACGAGAAGTTGAAGACCACCATACATACGCATGACAAAATTTCAGTCCCTCCTCTTAGTTCTATCACCCTTTCAGTTTTGGTGGGTCCCAGGGCCATAAACACTCTTTTTGATGTCATTATAGAGTCAAAATTGTTCAAGGTGAAACTAGACATTCCATGCCTGGTTTCCATGAATGGAATCACTTTGATCATTCATAAGTGTCTTAAGTTTTCTCATGAGGGCTTTGTGCACGTTGTGCATGACACCAAATACAAACCCCTGGTGTTGCATAAGGGCTACTCGTTAGATCATTTCTGGCCCACCCCGATCGGTCCGCTCCCCCCAAGGACGAACTTGTTGTATCATGCCTATGCCAAATATAAGACTAGGGGCACAATGCCAAAAGTGACCTACCCTAGATTGTTGTCATTTCATGCCACCCCTTGATGACCCATCATTGATATCCGATCTGAGTGACCTACATGGTCCATCTTGCATGAGTTTTCCTTGGGGGTTCCTAAAATTGGCTAATTCCTAGATTTTCGGGGTTTTAGATTGTTGTTTACTTGCTTACTTCATGCTTTCTCCATCACTCTCTTCCTTCACTCTTTTCTTCTAAGTGTTTTAGGTTTCGTCTTTCAACCTTACCCTTTACCTCCTCCTCGATCTCTTCCTCCTTCTATTTCTCACCCTTCTCCTTTTGGCCTTTGGCCTTCAACCTTCGGTCCTCCCTCGTCTGTCTTACCTCTTACCTTTGGAGGTAAGAGGTAGGGATTCCTTCCAACTTCTGAAAATTTTCTTTTCTGGATTTCGGTCATCTCCTAAGGTTCCTTTGCTATGTCGAAGGGACTTCTTCTTCGATCTATTCGACATCTTCTTGTCTCCCCAATGGTTTCCCTTTCAAAATTTGACAAAGTTTCAAAATTTTAGAAGTCATCCTTTGTTCTTCTCCATTACCTCTTACCTTTCCTCAATAAGAGGTAACCCTCCTCGCTGACCCCTGACCTTTTCTTCATTGCGATTTCCTCCACCTTCCTCCAAGTACATAATAAGTTGCAAGCCCGATGCACGACTTTCAATGGCTCGAGGTCTGATCTCCAAAGGCTCCTCATCAAGGAGAGAACACATATTAGCAAGACCTATTTCGTGGTCCCTTCGACATCCTGATAGCATGGTGATGGCGATGGGACTCGACGAAGATGCGAATGTGACATCGACAAGACTTGGGATTTTGACGGGACCTATTTTGTGGTCCTTTCGACAGTCTGACAAAACATATCTTCAGGGGTTTGGGCGATTTAATTCACAGGATTGCAGAGATTCCCTTTCAGGCTTGAGGTCCTAACTCTCCATGAATTGGCATTGTTTCTTCACCAAACGCCATTAATGCGCATCTAGTTCCCAACGACCAGGCTTGAATTTTTAGGGTTTGAGGACAACATTAATGCATCATGGCGACTTCTCCTGGAAGATTTGTGGGTGCCATGCTCATTTATTATGGATGGGTGTCCCTTTTGATAACTCCCTTACCTAAAGTGTGGATTTTTCAGGGGATTTGGATGACTTTTCCTGCAAATCTTCACGGCCATACGAATGGTGTGCAAGTTTGTTCTTCTCTAAGCTCCTTTTAGCATGATTTCTCATAGCAGGTATGGACGCCCATGATCATTCACTGTTCTTGTTGACTTTGCACTTTGATCCGTACCGTAGTCACAATTTTTACGAAGGGGTCCATTCTATGGCGACCACGCTTGATCTAGGCATGAATTTCTTGAATAGATCTTGGGGTTTCTTTGATCATATTTGTAACCCTAGCTAGGTTAGGGTTAATTATTGTTCATCCCATATATGCTTAAACTATAAAAGAAACACTTGTATTCATTTTCAAGGTTCTTCCTCTAGCCTCTCTAGGGTTTTTCTATTGCAGACACTGGATTCTTGCATTCTACCATTGTAAAGATTGCTTCTAAGCTTTTATATTAATAAAGTTTAGTTATTATCATTGTTATTTCTTACATGTTTGCGTAAAATCTATTTACCTTCATGTTTGAATGTATGTTTTAGTTGTTTTGTTGATGTATTATGCTGTTTAGAACCAGGAAGAAACACATTTCTAATCTTGGTGCATCACCTTCCTTTCATTTCATGTTCTCCTTCTATCTCTTTTCCCCTATGATTTGTTAGATTAGGGTAGTGATAGGGTTTTCATTGTGCTGGGTTAGACCAACACAATTGCAGTTAGTTTAGAAGAGGAAGTTGACCTTCTCCTGAGATTCAACCTCATTCACACAAGGTCTGACAACCTTGAGGTTGTTTCCATTGTGTCATTAGAACACTAAAATCTTGTTCAGTAGGGTGCAGTTTTATGTGACAATAGTTTTTGGCACGCTCGATGGGACTAGCAATAAATTTTATTTCATTTTATTGAGAAAGAGGTGTTGTTCTCAACATTCCAGCCTTGAGGAGGCTCTCAACCAAGTACCTAGCAAATTTTTTGTCAAGGGAGGACTCCACATATAGATTGGTGACCCTGCTGCTACCTAGAACTCTTGGTTCAAGATCAAACCTGCACATTCATGCCAAGAATCCAAACAAGAGCATCTTCTAGAGGTAATTTCCAATATATCCAACTTTCATTCTCTACTTCTAGAAGAAGAAATAGACAATCCTTGTTGCCTGTAAGAATAAATAAGAGCATAAATCCTTCTCCTAGAGCCATATCTACGCCACTTGTGGGTAGATTATTTCAAACTAGAATACTTGTTGCCCACACAAACAAAAAAATATTCTATATAGTTGTTCCTAGAAATCAACCCTTTGTGTCTTTTATCAGTGGCAACCCCTTAATTTTAGCCCATAAGGATGATATACCAGTTAATGCCCTCAAAAGTATTCCCCATTTTACTAGTGAAACATCTACAACTCCAGCAAAACATATCATAGATGTGGAAAACATATGCTCAATGCATGATGTAATAGAAGACAATGTGGCTATTAGGTTGCTTGCCACTTTAGTGAAAGGAAAAGCACTACATTGGTATAGAGGTCTATCATCCAACTCCATTCACAATTGGGATGAGTTGGTTGAGAAATTATGAAAACATTTTGAAGATAGGAGTGATCATCTATCCCTAGTAGAATAGCTAACCACAATTAAAAGAGCACCTCATGAATTCATGAGTGATTTCAACTACAGATTTCAAAAGACTTGGGATATAATTCCTGTTTTGGTCAAGCCTTCCGCTGAGTATGCTTTCTTATATTTCTTAAGAGCTCTTAATAGTGATATAGCTGTTATGATTCAATCAATGGGTGGTTTTACCTTACCAGATGCATATGATGTTGCCATAAGGGCAGAAAATTGTTTAATTTAGGATGAGAAGATAGCTCCTACACCACCAATGCCTTTATTTCCAGAGCTTCCTCCACAACTCACATTGGCTTCTATCTCGGTGGCTACTACTCTAGTGGTTCCTACAAACCAACCTTCTACTGCTACTACACTTCTAGAAGATTGGCGAACCTTGCTCTGAAGTATGAATAATGAATTAATATCAATGAAGAGGTAGGAAGCTCAAAATAATAGGCCTTATTAGCCTCAAAATTAGGGTTATCAGCAAAATAGGCCACCTTATCAAGGGAAAAATCAATGGAATCATACTAAGCCTTTGAACAACATGCATACACTTGCTGCCAACAATTCTAAGGCTTTGGTCCCAATGCAAGATAATCTAGCACAGGAGCAAGAGTGGGGTTACCCTTCACTAGTACAAAAACAAAAATAAATGACTTAAAAAACTACTAAAAATTGGTCATGTGATCCGTAGTTTGGTCATGTGACCATTAGTAGTTTATTGCTAGTCATTTATAACACGACCAAATTCATGACTAAATCGTTTTTAGTCATTTATTGGTTGTTTTGGTTGATCAATTTGGTGGTATATTTAGTTGTTAATTTAGTCATTAATTGTTGTTAACTAATCATTTATTTAGTCATGGTAGTCATTTATTTAGTCACGATAGTTGCTTATTTATTCATGGTAGTTAATTATTTAGTCATGGTAGTCATTTATTTAGTCAAGGTAGTCATTTACTTAGTCATGATAGTTGCTTATTTATTCATTGTAGTTGTTTATTTAGTTATGATAGTCATTTATTTAGTCATGGTAGTCATTTATTTTAGTCACTGTAGTCATTTATTTAGTCATTGTAGTCATTTATTTTAGTCATGATAGTTATTTATTCAGTCATGATAGTCATTTATTTAGTCATGGTTTAGTCATTTATTTGGTTTAGTCATTTACAAATCAAATCTAACTTAATTAGTCCTCACAAATTTATGCATATAAATTTCAAGTATCATAGATATTCAAATGTTTAGAGAAACACCATGAAATGAAGACTAAAATGCTTGAACAAATGTGATTGATTAAACACAAGAAGAGGAGCTACAACACAATATTTATGAGTGGAGAAAAAACCACTCTAAAAATTTACTTCATTAAACCTCATTGGCAATTCAAAACCTCTTACATTCAATGTCTTAGTGACAACTAAGATTTACAAAAAAACAACCATCCCTCGCAAGGGGAGACTCTTTGGCAGAAACCAAGGCAAAAATATAATGAGCTTTGTTAAAATTCCAAGCATCATATATCAGACATTCATATATTGTAATGCTAGTTTTCCATAGCCTCTTCCTCTACCACGACCACCCCCGCAAAACAACATAATGGAGAAAATGATGAAATACACTAAAAGTGGATGGTACTTCTTTAACAATTTATAAAACATTACAAGATTACAATTAAACCAAAACCAATATACCTTGTTTTGTATCCTTCTACTTGACTGTAGAACCTCACCTTTCCCTCATTGTTTGGTATCCATAAGATGCATACTATAACATGTAAAATATAATGTAAACATAGGAAAAAGTATATGAAAAAAGAGGTATAGAAGATTAAAATATAGGAAAATAGTAAAATATATTATGCTGGATGAAATTGCAATGATGTTGACAAAGAATTTAGTTCAAAATAAATTTAATGAATCAAAAATAAATAAAAAGAAACTTAAAAGATTTTGTTGAGGGCATCACCCTCTGCAGAGGAGCCACGACCTCCACTATGAGATCGACCCTTCAATGTTAAGAATTTTGGTTCTCCCTTTTCACGCCTCTTCCACAACTCAGGTTGTTTTCTTCCTCTGCCCGATCACCTAACATGGAGCTACGATTTAGTGTTTAGGTTGTGGAAAAACTAATAGAATATGGGAATGCTTCTTTTCTACACCAATTACCAGCCCCACAACACCATGAAATGCAGTGCCCTGCCTACCTCCACCACCACCCTGTAAAAGAAAACAAACAACAAAAACAAAGCTAGGGTTTGAGAATAATGCTTAGAAATGTAGATAAGAGCTAAATAAGAAGGATTGAACCATAGCCAACTGCAATCAACAGATTAAACCCAATTCAATGAGCAAGATCTAAGAAAACTGTATCTCCAACAAGTTAAATTTTTAACTGTATCTCCAAAATGCAAGTTAAACTTTTTATTTGCCCCAATTTAAATATTAACAATTTAAGTCAAAATAATTTGGCTCAAAATTTAGGGAAAATAATTCTACCTTCCACATACATATAAACTATAGTTAAAGCTTTAGGACGTATAAGTTGTCTTCCTATATTTCATTAAGCAGTTCTATGATACATAAAAACCTACAGGCTAAAAAACAATAGCCCACAAATTGATACCACAAGACTAATCTAAATTTTGAAAAGATTAGATGATGCACATACAACATTGGAACCCAGATCAAACATAGTAGACTCAAAACAAAGCAATACCATAGGAAAATCACTAATACATTGGAGATCAAATTGGCATACTTGCCGTTCCTTGAAGAAATTGAATTTGAAGAGCAAATCGACATACTTTCCATTCCTTTCGTGCACCTTGGCCTTTGATGCACAAGGGCATATGGCACCTTGGCATCGAATCTGAGTTGGTCCTTGAGCTCTTTCACTACATGTGTGCCCAGAATATTCTCGGTCACTCTACAATCCATTCGAAACTCGACCTCGGCTTGGCTCCACAACAACTTTCCCCACTGCTATTGGCTTTCGCTTGATTTTTTGGAGCTTTCCTTGCCGCTACTAATTTTTGCTCCTCCAAACTCTTCCTCCCTGGTATTCACCTTTCACTTTTCCATTTGACGAGCTGCAACAAAAAATAGGGTTTCGGCTGGGGCTTTTAGAGAATGTTTATCAAAATGAAATTAGGGTGGGATAGGTTTTTCATTTTTGCTTGCTAAAAACAAATTTTTCAAAATGGAATAAAAAATATATAATTTTTAGATCATAAATCTCCTACTTTCAATAAATATTATTAAATATATTATAATATTATATTATTATATAATATTAAATATAATATAATATAATATTATAATATTAATAATATAATATTATAATATAATAATATAATATAATATAAATATAAAATTAAAAATCAATATTGCATTTTATTATTTTTTCTTTTTTACTCTCCATTCCCTCACCCCTACTCGCACACCCACTTCCTGCTGCTCCGGGTACTGCACCCATATTATTAGGGGTAAATATATTATAATATTATATTATTATATAATATTGAATACATATTTCAAATTCTATTTCCCTTTGCGAAAATGTGTAGGAGTGCGAAACCACACAATTTTGCAGGAAGGTAGAAGGGGCCTAGATGCCCAAACAATGCTGTTGGTGTCGTTGAAACAAAAGATGATTCTCAAAGGAATGTGGAATCACTCCAAATGATCGAGATGACAGAGGAATATGCTAAGGAAAGTGCATTGTTGGAAGATTTGGCGGTCATTGCTAGGGTGGCGGGGCCTAGGGTATTAGGATATAATAATCGACCAAAATAACCCTAGACACAATAACCCCATCATAATAACCCAAGGAAAAAATAACCCAGGGTCATAATAACCCATGGACAGAATAACCCATGGTCAAAATAACCCATGGACAGAATAACCCGTGGTCATTTTATAAATTTTGTTTACCTTTCTCTATATTCTTATAGGTATATTCTGTCCATGGGTTATTCTAATCACAGGTTATTTTGGCTTGGGTTATTTTGTCCTTGGGTTATTGTGACCGGATTATTTTAACCGAGTTATTATGATCTATAACTAGGCCTAGGGCTAGAAGAAGTGTGATAAAAAAATGGATCGAAGACAATTGGAAGATGGTGGAGACAATCAAATTTATGCCCAAAGGGTTTTTTATTGTCGCGTTTCAATCCCCGGAGGGCAAGGGAAGATATTCTCAAGCATGGAGTCTGGAAGATGGACGAATCTCCATTATACCTATAGAAATGGAACCCTAATTTTGATGCTGCTAGGCACGATCCTTACGAAAGGCCCGTCTGGATTCGTCTGTACAATCTGCCCTTGGAATACTGGGCAGAAGATTGCTAAATAAAAATTGGGAGATCGCTGGGGACTCTGACCAACGTGGACATTAGTATAATTGATGGAGATTCGTATGTATATTCCTACCTCCAACTTGCCGCTATTAGAAGAATCCCATGAGAAATCATTTTGTAGACTGGGGAATCGAAGTAGATCCAACAAGTAGAAGTTGAAGAGGAAAAGCACTATTGTTCTAACTGCAAAACAAGGGATCATGATTCGATTAATTGTAAGAAGCCCAAGGGGGTAAAAATGGTCTGGCGCTCGAAACCCCAGTCTTAGCCCGCATCACCAATCAAGGATGGTGCCAAACATAAGGTTTTGGACATGGGCATATCAAGGTGCAAATTTGACTACGGGATTGATCGAATGGCCACAGGTTCCTTGTCTGAAAGATTGCTCGAACCAGGAAAATTTGGCCTTGGTCCCGTTCATTGCCCCTCCCTCTGATGTTGAGGATGCTCTCTCCTCCGACGGTTCAATGGCTGGTGAAGCCGAGGACATCCTAGATATTTTAGACCCTCGCTGCATTAGTCAATCGACAACGCAAAAGATTAGAAAGGTGAAGAAAGGCTGTGGCCGCAAGAGCTATAGGAAAAAACGGGAGGAGGAAGCTAGGGAGTGTGGGTACAAAAGCGTCAGAGAATTATTTACTTCCAAGGGAGTAATGGCATCCCTTGGACAACCATGAGGCTCTTAACATGGAATGTCAGGGGCCTATCGGCCCTTGACAAGTGACGCTTGGTCAAGCATCACTTAGAGTATACGAAGGCTGATATTATATTGCTGCAAGAGACTAAGGTTAGTGCTAAGGAAGGAAGAAAATTTCTGAAGTATTGCAAGGCATGGTTGGGTGTCTTCTTGGATGCTGCGGGCTCAACTGGTGGCCTGGGTGTCCTTTGGTTGGAAAATTCGGTGGATGTGGAGGTGTGTCATTGCAACCAGAACTGGATCTGTTGTCGGGTATGGAGCATACGGGTGAAGGTTGGCTTTCCTCTGCTTAACGTGTATGGGCCTTACTGAACAGATTACAAGGATAGGTTGTGGAATGAAATCAAGCGCTCTGGCGAATTGCTAAGCAATAATATGGCTGTTCTGGGGGGCGACTTTAACGTCATCCTTGATTTGAAAGAAAAAAATGGGGGTTTGCAAAAGGAAAACAAGACAATTTTGGATTTTAGGGACTTTGTTTCTTCATTGTCCTTGGTAGACTGTGTTCCTAAAAATGGGCTGTACACTTGGACCAACCGCAGGGATGGCTTCACCAACATTGCAGAATGCCTGGACCAGTTTTTGGTTGGTGTTGGGTGGCTGGTTGGTGACTTCTCCTACAACTCCTCGATCCTCCTGATCGTTGTTTTTTATCACTTCCCGGTGGAACTAAGCATTGATTTGAGCAAAAAACCTGTAAAGAGTTATTTTAAATTCGAGTCCATGTGGTGGAGGGAAGAAAATTTAATTAATCTGCTGAAAGATTGGTGGCTGGAAGGAGCTGTGCATGGGGGGACCCCTAGCTTTTGAATAGTTAAAAAGATTGGGTACATAAAAGCAAAACTGAAAGATTGGAATCGGTCGAGCTTCAAGAATATTTTCACTGAGAAGCTCAAGGTAGAGGCAACTTGGACCAATTCAATGAGTTGGTCATTCGCAAGGGAATGCCAATCAAGGAATTTGAGAAAGAAAATGAGTTAAAACAAAGGCATAATGAACTGCTAGCCAGAGAAGAGCTATTCTGGAGGGACAAAGCGCGAGAGGTTTGGCTCAAGGACGACGATTTGAATGCAAAATACTTTCATGCTGCTACTCGCGCTAGAAGGGCCCAGAACAAAATATCTTCAGTCAAGTTGGCAGATGGCTCGGTGGTCTCAGATTGTGAAGGATTGGAGAAGGGCACGGTGGCTCATTTCTCTGCTCTACTTGTTGCCTCCAATCATCTAGTTAATGAAGATTGGTCGATATTAGAACATATCCCAAAATTGGTCACTGAGGATAACAACAAGAGATTATTGGAACCATTTACGAAAGAAGAAATTCGGTCTGCCACCTTTGGTCTGGGCCCAAACAAAGCTCCAGGTTCGGACGGGATGCTGACAAAGCTCTTCCAGAAGGGGTGGGAATTTTTTGAGGAAGACATTTGGAACTTTATTGAAGACTTTAGAAAATCTCAGAAGTTTGTTCACGATCTAAACAAGACGGTGATAACATTAATTCTGAAGAAACTTGAGTGCTCTTCATTTGCTGACTATCCCCCATCTCATTGTGCAATTCGATCTATAAGATTATTGTTAAGGCGTTGTCAAATAGACTAAAACCGGTAATGAGGTCATTAATATCGGAAGAACAAAATGGTTTCACTGCAGGGAGAGAGATTCTGGATTGCATAATAACGACTGCCGAAACCATCCACACTATCTCTTCTAAAAATCTAAAAGGAATGCTATAAAGATTGATGTGAGTAAGGCCTACGATCGTGTCAACTGGAGCTTTCTTCTGAAGGTTCTGCGGAGGTTTGGCTTTGCGAATGGCTGTGTTGATATGATCAGGTCATGTATCACTTCGCCTAGATACTCTATCTCAGTTAATGGTTCGCTGTGTGTTTTTTTTTTAAGCTACTAATAGACTTCGTGAGGGGGATCCACTATCCCCATTTTTGTTCATGTTAATGATTGAGGCCATGAGCAGGCTTTTTAGAAAACTGAGGGAGATCAGACTGTCGAAAGGCATCAAGGTGGCAGACGACATGGACAGTGTGACACATTCACAATTCACAGATGATACACTTCTGTTCGGAGAAGCGTCAGTTCGGGAAGCTGATGTGAATGGGACTACACTAGATAAGTACATAAATTCCCCGGGCTAGTTGATAAACAAAGAAAAATTAGTAATCTTCTTTTTTAACACGAAGAAAGTGGTGCAAAGGCGGATAGCATAAAAATTGGGGTTCTCTATTGCCTGTCTCCCTTTGAAGAATTTGGGTGTTCCGCTCTTCGAGGGTAGCTGCAAATCTGAATATTGGGATGAGGTCCTCAGTCAATATCATGGTAAGGCGGAAGCTTGGAAATGTAATTGGCTGTCCTTAGCAGGACAAATTCAGAAGATTAAATCAGTGTTGGCGGCTATCCTTATATACGCAATGTCATGCTTCAAGTTCACCAAAAAAGTTGTCAACTGCTTAGAGAGTTTCCTTAAAAAATTCTTATGGGAAGGATCCAAGGAGGTGAGAAAAATCCCGTTGATTGGCTGGGATACTGCGTGCCTTCAGAAAGAGGATGGGGGAGCAGGTATTCGCATCATGGAGTTGGTTAACAATGCATTGGGGGCTAAGTTATGTTGGAAAATGATCAAGGAACCAGAGAAACAATGGTGCAGAATAATACAAAGCAAGTATCTGGACAATAGTTGTCCCTACAAAATTGTAACGATGGCTAATAAAGGTGCGGGCTCGGCCATCTAGAGATTTATTTGGGAATGTAGAGGCATAATCTCTAAACATGTAACCTAGAGGATCGACAATGGTCAGACGGCTCAATTCTGGCGTGGCTCATGGGATGGCCACGCGACTTTGTCTGAAGAATTTGGGGACGCAAGTTGGATCAATGAAATCGAGGGGTTGCTGGGATCTAAGGTGGCCGAATATGCTTCATATGGGAGTCAGGGATGCGACGACGGTCTTTGGAAAAAGGTTCTGGAGTGTAAGTGCATTCCGCCCGAGGTTTATTCTCGTCTCCAAGAGGCATTAATGAACCATAATCTGAAGGTGTCGAGGGATGATGACGAGTTGATTTGGTGTGCTTCCAAATCGGGAGCCTAGTCTGTCAAGCTTGGATATGAGGTACAGTTGGCGTCTAGAGTAAAGTAAGGTTGGCCCTCTGCATTGTGTTGGATTTTGAAGGTACTTCCGAAAGTCGGTGCTTTCCTTTGGACAACTTTGCACAATCGAATTCTGACGAGCGATAGGTTGATGAGATATGGAATTCAAGGGCCATCAATGTGCCCGCTTTGTAGAAGGGACAGTGAAATGAAAAACCACATCCTTTTGGATTGACCCTATGCATCCCAGTGTTGAGATTGGTTGCTTGGCTCGTTGGGATGGTGTACTCCCAGGCAGCAGGATCTGTTATCCTTCCTTGCGAGCTGGCCACTGAAGAAGCGAAAGGATCTGTGGGGTGACATATGGATTGCTGCCCCGCCATTGGTTGCATGGCACCTTTGGAAGGAGCGGAATAGGAGAATATTTAAAGATACCTTCATGGATGTGGAACAACTGATTAGGTGGATAGAGGCTGCGATATGTGAGGTGGTCAATGCTAAATGTCATCCCAAATTTGGCACATGTTTCTCTAGTTGGGAGTGTTATATTCAGAAAAGGTAGCCTGCCCTACGCAATCCAAAATTTGATTTTCCTGTAGCCCCCAGGAAGAAGCCGGAGGCAAAATTGTTAGTCTCAGCCTTGGCAGTCACAAGCTTAACTTCGATGGGGCTGCCAAGGGCAACCCAGGTAGGGCGGGTGCTGGGTGCATTATCAGAGACGAAAAAGGAAAATACGTTTGGGCTTTGGCAAGGAAGCTAGGGTTTGCCTCGAATAATGAAGTTGAGCTGATAGCGCTGGCAGAAGGCCTAGAGCTCTGTCTTGTGAAGGAGATCAAATCGTTAGATATTAAAGGCAACTCACAGATTTGTGTGAACGCTGTCCGGAGAAATAAAATATTGAATTGGAAATTGGTGCGTTGGCTGAGGCAAATCAATGACAAGAATTTTACAGTGGTTCACCTTAATAGGCTACGTCCACTATCAAGCTGGGAATCTCTTTTTATTTATCTCATATACGTATTCAGTCTTCAATAACAACCATCTTAAATGACAATAAAAACCAACATATATGCATCACCTCAACCACAGAAAAAGGGAGGCAAACAGACGAGCGTTTCAAGAAGGCGTTGGTTACAAGCACCGTTACAAGGAGAAGAATCAGGTTCGAATGTCAGAGCCGTTACATCAGATGATTGGGCTGCACAACCCAACACAAACCACAAGCCAAATCTATCATAATAAAATATTTCATCAGGTCCTCTCATATTTACTTTCCAACCCCCACGAAGCTTTCAAGAAATCTTTTAAATAGAGACCACATGTAAACTTTTTTGACAATTGTTAACTCTTTCTTGATCTCTTCTTCCAATTCTATCAACTTTTAGCAAGGAAATTTGCTCCTCTATTGACCTCTCAATAAACATGAGGTCAATAAACATGAGCTATCGTGAAATTCTCCAAAGAGCTTAACAAAGCCAATGCTAAATAAATAAGTCTATTAATCTTCCAATTTTGTGAAGATTTGGCCCTTATGGTATTGACAATAATATTTGAGTTACTTTTGATCACAATTCTTCTTAGACCCTCTTTAATGTATAATTGAAGGTCCATAATTAGAGCATGGACCTCAACCTCATTGTTAGTTATTGGTTTGAGTTTTTGTGAAGTTGTACACACTATTGCTCCATTAAAATATCTTACAATACATCCTATTTTTGACTCACCAAGATTTCCTTTAGATGTGATATCAAAACTCAATTTAAGCCACCCTTTTTGAAGTATTATCTATTTAGCTTTTACTCTTTTATGAAGGGAATCATCTCCTCCAATCCCATCAATGGTGGGGGATGTTCTAATTATTATTAATATATTGTTTGCTTATTTTTGAGGAAAATTTCTAATTCACTCAAATTTACATAAAATAATGTCATTATTACTTCTTGACAATTTAATGAGACAAAGTCACATACATTGTTATTGCCACTAGGTTAGGCTATAGATGCAATAGGTTAATCATGATGACTTGACCTATAAATATGAACCATAAGCGTCATTAGTATTAAAAATTATGAATGGCTTTGATTTGGTTTACTAATTTAAAACATTGAGAATGAAACAATAATGAATATTCAATAAATACTTAATATAAGTATTAATGTTACAATGTAATATAAAATTTACATTGAAACAAGATGAAAGTTTAAAGTAAATACATTTTAACATACTAAGCTTAACAAAATAAACAATTAGATTTACAAATGAACAAATTAACTTTTAATTTTACTTTCATATTTAACTTGCAACTAATCTAATTTTAAAAATGAAAATCAATTTCAAACAATTGAAAAAATAAAATTAGTTGGGTCAACTTTAAACAAAATAAGAGTATTGTTTCATAAAACTATTTTTTATGATAATCTTTGAAATAAATGTATTTCCATAACAACATATTTTATTCTTAAAATTTATATAAGAATAAGATCATTAGAACAAACACCAATTAGAAATAAAATTGTACAGACACATCTACTTGGACACTAGTAGCTACTCCTCTGCTGAAGTTCAAGATAGACTTTTAAGTCACCTCCCTCCCACTATTAGTGTGGAGGACAATATGTAACTCTTAGCCCCTATTTCAGAGGAAGAAGTCAAGGTGGCTGTGTTTGCTATGGGTACCTTTAAAGCCCTGGGGCCTGATGGTTTTCCCTTGGTTTTCTTTCAGGAATATTGGGACATCGTCAGCTATGATATAACCATGATAGTTAGAGACTTTTTCAGAACAGGTAAATTGCTAAAAAAGTTGAATAATATTTCATATTCTTAGTCCCTAAAATCTAGGAGCCAAAGTGTATGGCCTACTTTAGGCCTATAAGTCTATGCAACACTGATTACAAGATTTTTTCCAAAGTCTTGGTCAACTGACTTAAGCCACAGTTGGACAAAATTATCAACAAATGCCAAAATAGATTCATCCTAGGAAGACAAATCCTTGATGCTGCTATTACAACTCATGAAATAATCCACTCTATAGAGAAAAGTAAGAATCAAGGTACGGATTTTAAATTAGACATTTCTAAGGATTATGATATGGTTAGATGGAAATTTCTGTACTCGATTCTTGCTAAATTTGGTTTCTATGATAAGATTATTGGAATTGTTCGAGAATGTGTTGAGTCAGTCCATTATTCTATCTTGGTCAATGGGATTCCTTGGGGTTTCTTTAAAGCTGTCAAAGGAATTAGGCAAGGTGATCCTCTATCACCCTACCTTTTCATTATGGTTGTTGAAGTCCTTAGTAGGAATTTTCTATTTTTGCTTCACTCCGAGAAAATTTAGGGAATTAGAGTTGCCTCCACCCTCCCCCCCTCAGTTCTATAGCAATTTGTGGATGACACCTTCCTTTTTGGAAAATATTCTATGGTTGAAGCTAGAGAATGGAAAGGCCTCCTTCATGACTATGCTAATGCCTCTGGGCAATGTATAAATTATCAAAAAAATAGTATCTACTTCTTTAACACAAAAGCTGATCTCCAAGAAAAGATATTATCTATTTTGGGCTGTCAAATTGCTACTCTTCCGGGGACTTACCTTGGTTTACCCCTCACTATAAAGGAGGTTACTCCTAGTTTCTAGAATAATATTTTAGAGAGAATGCAAAAGAAGCTTACAGGTTGGAAGGGTAAGCTTCTTAGTAGTGCTGGTAAACTGCAATTACTCTCGGCCTCTCTCCAAGGGATTCTAGTCTACTTCCTCTCCCTCTTCAAAATATCAGGTTCCATGGCGGATAAACTGGAAAGAATCCAAATATCCTTCCTTTGGACTGGTGTTGAAGAGAAAAAAAGATTAGCTCTTGTTAATTGGGACACTATTTTTCATCCTAAAAGCCAAGGGGGTCTTGGGATTAGAAAGATAACTAATTTGAAAAAATCCCTCATTACCAAAATTAGTTGGAATCTTGTGATGGGGAAAGCCAAATGGTGCATTATAATGAGGGCCAAGTATCTGAACCGAGGGTATTTTTCTAGGGCTTTGGATTTGAATGGCCTCCCCTCTGGGTCAAAAATTTGGAACAATATTCTAAAGTGCAGATCACTTATGAAGGAAGGTATTAAATGGAAAATTGGAAATGGGAGATCAACAAGATTCTAGGAGGACCGTTGGATTGGTGACATACCCCTAGATGACAACAATTTCAATATTCTGAGGGAATGAGCTAAGGTCTACTTCGATACTCATATTGTTGATTATACTATCCCAAAGCCAAATGGAAAATTCTAGAGTAGAGTTTTTTAGACAGGACTAACCTACTCCCTAAGGTTGCTGAGCTCTAAGATCTTTTAAATAAGGTGATACTTCCTCTCTTTCGTAAGGAGGATAAGGTTTTTTGGATGAAAAATCACTCAGGGGCCTTCTCGGTCAAGTTTGCTTACCATATGTTGTTAAAATTTGAAGGTGAAGAGAATTGTTGGAAGATAGTTTGGAACTCTTAGCTCATACCCCAAATCAATTTCTTCTAGTGGGCTTCTATTCATTGAAATTTTTTAACGATTGATAACCTTGTTAAAAGGGGTTTTTAATTTCCCAACAGGTGCACCCTTTGTAAATTGGATGAGGAGACTATCTCACATATTTTCATCCATTGTCAATTTGCTTCCCAAGTTTGGAAAAATGTTCTTCAGAAGTTCAACATCCAATGGGTGTTCCACAGGGATATTCAACAATTCATTATCAATTGGAGGTGCCCCTCTAACCACCCTCTAATTAGGAAACTTTGGCAACTAATTCCACCCCATATTTGTTGGTGCCTGTGGAAAGAAAGGAACAATAGGATTTTCAGGGATAAAGAGAATAGTGTGGACAGTGTGTTGGTAACCCTTAATAAACTCCTTTTGGACAACATTTTTGTTTATAAGTGGAAGATCCCTAGTTGCCCCCCAACGGGTTGGAACAAAACTATTTCTAGAATTTGGAATCTGCCTAGTGACTTTCACAAGTTCAACAACTCCAAGAAGATTGCCAGAAACAACACGAAATGGAAAACTTCTAAATCACCCTAGTGCAAGTTGAATTTTGATGGGGCGGCCAGAGCTGGGAAAGTTGCTAGGGGTGATATCATCAGAGACCATAATGGTTGTCTGGTTGTTGCCTACTCAGGGAACCTAAAAGAACACACAAGTAATCAGGTGGAAAGTATGGCACTCCTTTGGGGTCTCAAGTTTGTGCTGTCAATCGGTGTCAAGTCCTTGGAAATTGAGGGTGACTCACAACTGATAGTTGAAGCCACAAAAGACACAATGGTGGTTGGATGGTCAATCCAAGGGATAATTGAGGACATTCAATCTCTTCTTACTAGTTTAGAGGAGTTCACTCTTCAGCATGTCTACAGGGAAGGAAATGTGGTTGCTGACAATTTGACAGTGGTGGGTCTTGATCTGGAGGGTCTACGGTGTTGGATGAAGGAAGAGTCTTTGCCCCCTTCTGCGTTGGCACTTCTAAGAAGCAATTTTAAAGATGTTCATCATGGTTGCTAAAAAAAATTATCTTGTGGCCCTGGTGTGGTGTTTACTAACTTTTGTTAGTGATGTTGGCAGGAGTCTATATTTGAAAAATTGGTCATTATGTGGGAAGATTGATGGGAAGGATTTTCCACATGCTGTGTACTTCCCTTGTTGGATTGCCACCAGGAATTGTCATGATGAACCTAATGACCGATGGAGTCATTAATTTTTAAACCCCCTCAATTTTAGTGATAATCCCACCAACCCTGTGGATTTTGTTCGATTCTTTGGGTTGTCTGGATTTATTATCGCCCTCATTTTTATCGTGCCTTGGACTTCTCGCACGGGAGAACTGCTAGGCTTGTGATAGATATAGGAAGTGACATTAATTTCCTTATTTTTTTGATTTACAGGTTACTTTTTGGCGATAATTTTTCTGTGGCCATTTCCAAATAGGGATTTTATCGCATCTGCTCTGCAATTTTCACTTACATTTTCTTTCTGCCTTTCACTATTCTAGTTTTTTGCTATATTCTTCCTGGTGCCATGGGTGGTGACCGGGTGCATGTTGAGCCGAATAAATGAGATGAATGGAAGATGGATGGCACTGTCTGGCATATATGTAGGGAGGGTGGAATTTCCCAGTTTATGGAGTGCATGTCTAGCTTCGACGAGGGCCTCTCCAAACAATTCGTCACCTCTTGGGATGTCAAAAGGGTAACTATGGGGAGAATTTATTTTGAATTTAACAAGGAGGTTATTGCTAAGGCCACGGGTCTTGCTATGGACGAGCGTAAATGGAAGAAATCCACCAAAGTTTCTGACTAGACTAGTCTCAACCTGTTCTTCCGGGGTGATGAGAAACCTGTCAAGCTACGTGGGGGCTACGACTGCGAGGCGCTTTCGGAGCCATGGGACAAAGTTTTCATGGTGGTGGTGAATTATTTCACTCTCGAGGGGAGATACAGTGTGTATTATTACTACCATTTTAATTTCCTCAATCACCTTAGAAACCACCACAATATCTCCATTCCATTTTTTCTCTTACATTCTCTTGAAAATACTGTGCTTGATGTGGTTGAAGCCATGAACTAGAATAAGAATTTCACCATTCTCCATCAAGGGCTTATGCCCAGACTCTACCATTTCCACCTTTCCCTTTGCCCTCCTTAGCCTATTACTGTTGAAGAGGCCCCGGTCTCTTATGCTCGTCCTTTTGCTAGCATTATGGATACCCCTAGCCCCAATAAGAAAAAATGTATAAAAAGCCCTGCTGCAAAAGCCTCTACCCAGGACACATCCCCCATTTAGGGACCCGTGGTGAAGAAAAAGGATAAAAAACATATAGCTCCCACCCTGAAAACTAAAGCCAAAGCCTCTAAGAAAACCAAGTTTAGGCTTCAGCAAATTGACTCCGACATTGAGATCACTAAGGAGACTAGTACCCCTCACAGATCAAGTAGACTAGTCATCAAACAAGAAAAAGAGAAGAGTTTTAAGGAGGCTTCAAAATATGATAATGGTGATGGGAGTGAGACTAAGAGTAAGGAGGGAAAGGATGTGGAGGAGGAGGCCCTTTCGGTTTTTTCTAGTAGCTCCTCCCATGTTTCTGAAAGTCTTAAAAGGGGTTCCTTGGGTCTTGCCAGTATTAGGATCAAGGAGGTCAAGAATAGGGCTTCAAACATTGCTGAGGGAAAGGCCCCCATGGAGGAAGCTTGCAGTAAACAAGATGTTGTCTGGGAGAAGGTTGACAACCTTAAATGCAAAGTGGAAATTTTGGAGAAAAGGTTGCAGGATGTTACACGATTTGCGCTGAAGATCATGTACAGGTCCGCCACCACTTTGTGTCTACTGCAGAAGGACAAGTCCAGTAACAATGTGGAGGAAGAAGCTGTCAGCAAGGAACTTCTTAAGTTCCTCACTAAAGATTGAGCTACCATAACTTTAATCAAGCCATGCAATGGGAAGAAGGATTAGGGTCGCGGGTGATTCATTTTTTTGGCTGGTGCTGGCCTCAATGGCCATTGTTTCTTTTTGATTTCACTAAAGATATTGATATTTTTTTATGTTTCCTTATGAATGGTATGACCCTTGGTGGTTTGTGGTTAAGACTGCTTTAAATCATGGTTTCATGATGGACATTACTATTAGTATTAGTATTTGTGTTATGTTTTGGACATGTTTTTTGATATGAAATGTTTAGGGTGATGGTTAGGTTTCTTGACCTTGCTGTTATTGTGTTGTTAGTGTTACTCTACTATTGGTGGCCTGTGGGGCCTTGTACTAAAGGGACATCACACTAGTTTTGCTGCTTTTTATATAAAAAAATAGAAATAAAACTGTTATAAATAACATATCCAATAAATAACTAGTTAAATCATTGTTTAAAAGATATGGTCAAAATAATGCAAATTACTAGTTTTCTAGACAACTTGTTTATAGTTTCTATTATTCTTAAATCTCAAGAATTTATTTAACTATTTAGTCTACCTAAAATCTATTCTCCTAGGTTTCCAATATTCATTCTTAGTTTTATAATTCTAACACTAGTTTTTTTGCTTTAACATTATGTTTGGGATTTGATCCTAATTTATAATTTCAAATTTAAAAACTAGATTTATATAAATTCTAAATATATTTTAAATAAGAATATTAGAATTTCAACTATACTATTTTTTCAAAATATTTTTTTCAATTGATTGTATTTAAAGAAAAATTAAACTAAATTAAAATCATGAAATTTTCATTGTTTATAATAACAACTTATCACAAATTTTTGGATTTGATTGTGTGAAACTTTTATCATCAATGTTTCAAATCAAATTTCATGATCCGTTATTGAGATGAGATAGCTAGAAAAGTGAGAAATCAATTCTAAATTAAAAAAGTTAATTTATTACTTTATATTAAAAAATAATTTTAATCTTACATTCAATTTTAAATTAAATATTTAAAAATCAAATCTAGACCTAAATTTTAAAATTAGATTCAATTCTAATTTTAAAAAAATCTTCTAAACCTAGATTCAAAATTTAGATTCAAAAATCAAATTTTAGGTGAAACCATATGATTAACTAAATAGAAAACTAATGAAGAAAGAGATTCCATACTTATAATTGACTCTCTATTAACAAGCACTTGGTTCTTTTCTCTTTTATGATGAACAATTCTTTGTTTCCCTCCCTTATTTATGACTCACATGAGTTCTTTTTTATTTTTCTCTTTGCTTTATTTTGTTTTATTTTTATTTTTAATATAGTTATAAGAGATTAGGATAAACGGACTATCACAATAAAATAAATTATTTCAATACCATACAAATGGAAAGTTAAATAAACAATTTTGAATTAATATAGATTTAAATTATTAAAATAAAACTTTATTTTATGAAATATATATTAAGATAAAAATATATCTAAAATAAAAATAAATATCATAATTGATAAAGTTTATTAACATAAATTATTATTATTCTCTTTAAAATAATCCATCAACAAAGAAAATAATTATATTAATTTTAAATTAATCTGTTATTTAAATTTTATTTTATTTTTAAATAAGAAAATTAATTTTAATTTTTATTGTTATATTAGTTAGACTACAAGGATCTAGTATCACAAGTACAAGGGGAGAGTGGACCTCATGACTTCTTGCTTGCAATGAGATGCTTTAGCCAATCAAGCCAAGGCTCTTACCCCTATTTTATTATTCTATAAAGAAGGGGGACCGATCACTTGGCGACTCTAGGTCATGGAGAGCCAAGAGCTGGAGGCTTCCCTAATCTACCTCAAGTGGAACAAGTGCTCATAAAAGTGTTATGATGTTTACGGGTAGAGAATGAAGAGCACTCTCAGTGCTTCTGTCCTTCTGCTAACTTGAGAGTTATACTTGGACTAAACAAGTAGGTTTATGGAACCCAAACTATAAATTTGTTAGCTCTCTACCAGAGGACAACAACAACACGGAACAGGGATGATAGTGCGGCGTGCTGGTGTCTCATAGGTGCATTGTCGTCCGTACAGACAAACAGTGAAAAAAAACACAAATAGAATAATAGAAAACCTACTAATGACTTAGCTAAAGAGGTTTATTGTGATGATGCAAACATAAAATAACAAAGGAAATTCTTTAGAAATGACGAGAATGGGAAAGGTAAGAATTCAACTCATGATAGGTTCAATTCTCTAGCAAGCTCCATGCGAACAAAGTACCTACATAGAGTATAGTGAGGAAAAATGTTGGGGCTATTTTAGGGCTTGCCGCAGTCAAACCCCCGTTTTGGTGTTTCCACCTCCACAAACAACCAAAGAGATAGAGAAATAAAAATATGATAAAGAAAGTATGAAAAAAGAGAATGTCAAACACTACAAAGAGCACTATGCTACTCAAATCCAACACGAATGCAATAGTAAATGAATAATACCACCCTCAAACAAAGGCACTCAAGGCCGATGAGAGAGGAATGCAAGCTTACAACCATGGCAAAGTTGACATGGCCGCAACAACGTCGAAGGAAGTCTCGCAAGACACCAAGTTGCAAATTTTGTGGTAGATGTGAAGAATGTTGTGATGTTGGAATAGAAGAGTTGATAGTGCAACAAGTAGCTAAGAAGTTGCAAGAATATGCTCAAGAGTTGTGTAGAAGCATGAGAAATGTCTAGAATGTGAAAAAGAATTGAATGAGAAGAGAGAATAGTTATTTTTTGTGAATTTGGGAGTGAAAGAGCCATTCAAAGGTCACCTGGGAAGCATAGATACATTACACTTCTGCCCTAATGGTGAATGTAATGCCTCTATAGATTCCAGAAGCAGGTATCCTATCAGGATGACAACGTGCTGCATAGACATCTGTGTGTCATGCACACATCCCCGACATAAATTCCCCCACTGACACTACAAACATGCACCAAGTGGATGGAGTATGGACAGAGGATGTGGAATTACATTGTTAGGTTTGTTTTTTCTAAGGTGAAGGGTGTAAAAGGGGAACTTGCAAGGGGGTGAAAATTCACGCCTATACATTTTTCCCCCACTTTAGCAAACATGAGTGCCAATGAGTGTTTAGTAAAGTAGGTCTAAAGAGTTCCAAGAAAATAACCTGAACCATCAAGGAAGCAGACTGCAATTTGGAAATGCTTGAAAGTGCAAGGCAGGTAAATGGCTCCACAGGTACTTGATCCTGAAGAGAGTTGAACAAAGTGCACGAAGGCCCACAAACCAATGCTAAAAAAATCATGTAGGATGAAAGCACTTTACAGGTCCTTGGACTTGCAAAGAAGGTTCCCCCTAGGTGCTCGGTCCTGAAGGGATCCAAATGTAAGAGGCTCCATAGAGTCTAATTGAAAACAGCTTCACGGGCGCACCTAGAAAGCAACATGTTAATTTGAAGACAAAACATGTTAGATATGAAAAGAAGCTACGTAGGTAGACAATCACGTAAAGAGTCAAAAATTAAGGGAAGAGCTTTCAAAGGGGTCCCTTGAGAACCATTCAAAAGAAAAGGGGTCCATTCAAGGGATGCTCAGTTTGAAAGTGAATAGAGGATATTTAAATGAGACAATATTTTTTTCCAACAATTCTAGCATCAAGGAATCCTTCTGAAATATTTATTTCATCAAGGGATTCGAAAGGAAGAATGTTCCCTCATGAGGGAAAGTTTAGATTCTATCTTACGAATCTGGGACAAAAAAAATTTGTCTAGGAATTTGTGTTGAAGAATTCAATTTTTTGAAAAATAGAGTTTTTCAAGAAGGGATTCATTGGCCACCAAATGCATCTTCTTAAAATTGAATTAGTATGATAGCCCCCTCTTAGGATGGTGTGTTTCAAACACAAAGGCACATGGCATCCTAAGCAGAGAAAATAAAGCATGAAAGTGATGTTGTGGCCCACAAAACATAACGAGATGTAACTGTGGTAATGTTGTTGCACACGCAAGGGGAAACACATGAGCACCACAACATCAAAAAGCAAGCAAGAGAGAAAGAAAAAGAGAAGGAGACATACAATAACCTAATGAACGAGAGACAGGGGGATTTGATGTTTCGGGGCTAGAGCTACTCATAAATATAGATAGATAAGTATAATAATATATAAATGAACTGTCATCAACCCCTTGCTATATCAAACCATGTGAAGAAGGGCACATAAAAAAAAATGAAAATAAAAAAAATTGGGTCAACATGGAAGGGAGGCCTAAATACTCCCAACTCTTTGCATCGTCCCCAATTGTCGAAAATCAATATACAACAAAGAGAAGAATGATGTGAAAAATAGAGGAAGTTTTACAACACAAAAACACTCCCATATCCAAGCACCTACAAGGGTGATAACGGTCATCCAGGAACATATAAAAAAAGCACGGGGGAACACAAAACACACACACACATACCATCTAATCTACATATAAAGAAGAGGCACCCCTAGTCCTTATCAACTAGGAGGTCATCATTCTCCCAATCTAGATCACTGTAAGGGGAGGGAGGACGAGCCTGTAAGGGAGAAATATCAAGGGGGTACCCTCTGACCCTCCTGTAACAAGAGCTAAGGAAGAAGGCCCCTCGAGGTCTTCTCCACTTAGTTACTATGAGGTGAATGTCAAAAATCATGTGAAGATCACTGATAGGGCCATGACATCATCTATAGAGTTGAACATGCACTTTATCAAAGTGTCATGCATCAACTTAGCGAGCTATGGGGGTGGTGCCCAAGATCCACTACTCGCCTCACCAAATGATTCGAGAGTAGTGACAAAATTTAGGGATGTCGAGGCTTCCTCCATCACTAGGATAGTGTAAGCAAATGCAGAAACACCCTCTGAAGAAGGAGAACCCTTCTTCTGACCCCCATTACTAGCAGCGTCATCCTCTATCTTTCGCTTCATTGGAGGATGTGAAATCCTCATAGATGAAGTAGAGGGCAAGGAGGAAGAGGAGAAAACTACAACAGACACCAATGAGGTGTTTGACATGTCCATTGGTTTGGAAAAGGGTAGGATGTTGGGAAGAAACATCAAAATGGGAGGCTCAATCGAAGGATAAATGAATACCTGCACCCTCTTTAGGTGAGGATTGTTCAAGATCACAGGGGGAGTCAGAAGCAAGATTGAGGCAAAGGTAACTAAAGCAGAAAGAATGGAAGAGGAGGACATAACAGGAGATGCTGAAGTAGGAGATATTGGCTCCTCTTCCTTCTTCTTTAAGGAAGCCTGCTCAGTGGCTAAAGCCTTCCTCAGATGCTTGTGCTCGTGTGCAAGTTAGTTTTTATGACTTTGGGAGCCAGAGCCCATGAACTGAGAAGGGACAAAAGACTCCTGTTCAACCATTGGAGTATCCATCACAACCGTTTCTGGTGGAGGGAGGGACTCCTAGATGGGAACAGGAGGAAGAGATGGAGAAGATGATGCAACAACAGTGGGAGGAGTAGGCTCGAGTGCCTCAACTGCGGGCCTCTTCCCATTCACTACCTTAGAGGTAGGAGCAGTAGGAGGCTACAAAGGTCGAGACATAGAAGAAAATCCATGAGGACCCTTCCCCTTACCATACAAAATGGGCCGAGGCACCGTGGGTAAGACAGGAAGTTCAAACACCAGACGCTTGGGCTTTCACCAAGCGAGCACCATCAGACTCCCCATCAAACGCATAGGAGCAAAATTCGATGGCACCGCAACAAGGCGAGAGGAAGAAATAGGTGGGACATCAAAAGAAGAAGAAGAAGATCCTTGGGTGGACTTCTCCTCTTCTCTTTTTTGAGTGGCCAAGGTAGCCTCACATTCCACCTTCATGCAAGCTTTGTGTGAGTTGGCATAGGGAGAAGGAGGGTATCTCACCTTTAGCATTATGCCCCCACTCTTGTATTTTAGATAAGTTCGATACAATAGGTCCATCCTGGGAGGGAGAAGACCAACAAGGGCATGCCAGAAGTGATCAAGTGAGTAGCCCCCATGCGTAATCATCGGTTTGTAATTGGTGTTGTGGACTATATGCAAAGAAACCTCATGGGAAAAATTCAAGCACTTATGAATTACCGAGGGAACTACATTCATGGAAACCAACCAAGGAATGCCTAGTTTCACTCTGAATAGTTCAGACCCCAAGATGATGTCAAAGAGTTCATTCACAATCCTAGGCCCAACCAAGACTAACAAGGTGATACAACCAATGGGAGGGACATGAAGCCCATCGTGTGTACGTATAGTGCTTCTAGACTCATCATATCCATCCTTATGTAAAAGGTTTATCAACATGATTTCCTCCATAATGACATTCACTTGACATGTAGGGTCAATGAGAACACTAGTTACAGTATTCCCATTGATACATGCGGGGATGGTTCTTGATTAGAGTTCATTGGAAAATACTGCTAGGTAAATTTTATAGTGGGATATCTTCTCGTAGGTTGCATAGATGGGATGGGTAGATGTAAGAAGGAAGCCATCTTTACGTACACTAGATAGCACTTTTGTAGGAGCCCCCAAGGGTTTCACAATTAAATGGTGACCCACTCAAGGCTTTGCTTTGTAATGCTGAGGAAACCTCCCAACTACAAAACTAGGGGTCATAGGTTGGGTTGCAAGGCTAGGTGCCCTACAACACTCACACCCACAACACTCCTAGAATATGAGGGAAGGATCTTTTAGCACTACCAATCAGAACCATAATGGTTCACGTTAGGTTCACCAAAATGTAGAGAAGGGGGACTGACCACTCAATGACTCCAGGTCACAGAGAGTCGAGAGCTAGAGGCTTCCCTAATCTACCTCAAGTGGAACAAGCGCTCATGAAAGTGTTATGATGTTTAAGGGTAGAGAATGAAGAGAACTCTTAGTGCTTCTGTCCTTGTGCTAACCCGAGAGTTATGCTTGGACTAAACAAGTAGGTTTCTGGAACCCAAACTGTAACTTTGTTAGCTCTCTGCTAGTGGACAACAATGTGCAACAGGGATGACAACACAACGCCCTGGTGTCTCATAGGTGCGTTGTCGTTCATATGGACAGAAAATGAAAAAAACATAGACAAAATAACATAAAACCTATTAACATCTTAGCTAAAGAGGTTTACTGTAATGTTGCAAATGGAAAATAACAAAGGAAATGCTTTAGAAATGACGAGAATGGGAAAGGTAAGAATTCAACTCATGATAGGTCTAATTCTCTAGCAAGCTCCATGTGAACGAAGTACCTACACATAGTAGAGTGGGGAAAAATGTTGGGGCTGTTTCGAGGCTTGTCGTAGTCAAACCCCCATTTTGGTGTTTCCACCTCCACAAAAAAATAGATAGATAAAGAAATAGAAACGAGTTAAAGAAAGTATGAAAAAAGAGAATGTCAAACACTATGAAGAGAACTATGCTACTCAAATCCAACACCAATGCAATAGTAAATGAATATTACCACCCACGACCAAAGGAACTCAAGGCCAATGAGAGAGGCATGCAAGCTTACAACTGTGACAAAGTTGACATGGCCATAGTGACGCCGAAGGAAGTCTCACAAGACACCAAGTTGTAGCTTCTATGGTAGATGTGAACAATGCTGTGATGTTGGAATGGAAGAGTTGATAGTGCAACAAGTAGCCAAGAAGTTGCAAGAATATGCTCAAGAGTTGTGTAGAAGCATGAGAAATTTTTAGAATGTGAAGAATTGAATGAGAAGAGAGAATAGTATTTTTTTGTGAACTTGGAAGGAAAAGAGCCGTTCAAAGGTTGGTTGGGAGGTACAAATATGTTACTCTTCTGCTCCAATGGAAATCATAACATCTCTATAGATTCCAAAAGCAAGAATCCTGTCAAGATGGCAGTGTGCTGTGCAGACGTCTGCGCACCGCACACACATCCTTGACATAAATTCCCCCACCAACACTATAGACAGGTGCCAAGTGGATTGAGTATGGACAGAGGATGTGGAATTACATTTCTAGGTTTGATTTTTCTAAGGTGAAGGGTGTAAAAGTGGAACTTGCAATGAGGGTACAAATTCACGCCTATACATATTCTTTTTAGCTAAATATATTTTTTCGTAATTATTTTAAACATTAATCATAAGGATTTAATGTTTTAGAAGAAAAGGGTAATGCCATGCTTTTAGATTCTGCATCATCTTAATGCATCAAAATTATTCTTAGTCAAAATAAGTTAAAACTTATATAAAATATTGCTAAAATTAAATTTGATAAAGTTTCAAATTAAATAAAGATATTATTATTGTATTTTAGTTGTATCTTCCCATGTTACATTTTCTGTATTATATTGGTACCATTAAACTTTACACTAGTCTATCACTATGTTGTGCAATTGATATGGGTGCTTCTTTAAGATTTTGAAAGACTCTATTGTTATCATTCCTAGTTCTTAGACTTGGAAGGTATGTTGATTTAAGATATATTTAATATCAAGTACATATTCCTTAAGGAGTAACACCTGACAAATATCTAGATTTAACATAGTTTAGAAGGGAACACTAATCAAGAGCCATTGGGTTGATCTTTTCTAAGACTTCAAATGACCCTATACAACGAGGTGCTAACTTAATTTTTTCCAAATGACATGGAGACTTTATGGGGCTAACCGTCAAGAAAAATATTTCCAACATAAAATTTTCTTAGATACCTATTTTTATCTACATAAATTTTTTCCTCATCAAATGCTTCCTTTAACCTTTGCTTTATGCCTTTATTCTAATTTTTCATATCCTTTAACATTTTAGGACCAATTACAATTCTATCCATATAGTGTTTCGTATGGAGCCATTCCAAAGGTAGACTAAAAATAGTTATTATAAGAATAATTTATTAATGGAAGATATTCTTCCCATTTTGATTTTTGATCCATACAATACATACGTAAAAGATCTTCCATTATTTGATATGTTCTTTCTCTTTGCCTATTTGAATAAGAATTATAGACTATACTAAAATTTGATTGAGTTTCCAAATTTCACAATAAAATTAAATCCAAAATCTTGAGTTAAAGCTAACATCTTTGTCTAATAAATATTTTCAGGAACTTCATGCAATTCAAATATTTTCTTTACAAATATTTTAGTCAAAGATAGGGATCATTAGTTAAATTACCCAATATGAAATGGGCTACCTTGGTAAGTTTATCTACTACCACTAGAATTGTATTATGTGTATACAATGTCATTGACAATCTTTGTATGAAATTCATACTAGTGACTTACCACTTATAATGTGGTATATCATGAGGATATAAAAACCCAACTAGAGGATTATTTCAACCCTAACCCTTTGACAATCCGAACATTTTTCCATAAAGAGAATTATATCTTTCTTCATCCTTGGTCAAAAGTCCAACTTTTAAAGGTTTGAGTACATCTTATTTACTCTTGGATGTCTTGAATAAGGATCATTGTGAACTTTAAGTCATAATTAATGTCCTAAGTTCTTTAGCATTATGAACATAATAATATCTAAACAATTCATATTTATCAAATGCATAACCAACAAACTTTGGATTAGTTGGTTTAATCTCTAAAACTACTTTAACTTGATCTACCAAGGATCATGTTTATATTCCACTAATACTTCTTATTGCCATAAAGTGTCTCTTTTTTTCTAGAATATTTTCCACACTATTTTCTTTATCTTTACTATATTTAATGTGAAATTCATATTAACTCAAAATATCTAACCATGTTTGTTGCCCTATATTTAAATAGAGTTGAGTGAAAATATCTTTTAACCGTTAATGACCAGTCTTTAACTCAAAATGTTTCCCTAAAAGGAAATGTCTATTTTTGTAAAACATGAACAATTGTTTCCAACTCTAGATCATGAGGTATATACTTCATTTCATATGTCTTTTATTTTTTGGATTCATAAGCTATTACACCTTCATCTTGCATAATTAATCCCTCTAAGCATTTTTAGAAGTATCAATGATAATAGTAAAATGATTATTAGGAGTATGAACTCTTAAGATAGGATTCATAGTCAATTTTTATTTATATTTTGAAATATTTTATCACACTATTCTATTCATAAGAATATTTTATTCTTCTTGTGCAAAGAATTAATAGGGTTTGTGATTTGAGAGAACCCTTCTATGATAGTATCCTACTAAACCCACTTTAAAAAAAAAAAAAACTTTTGACATACTTTGAAGAATCAACCACTCCATTATAACTTTGATATCTTCAAAACTAATACAATTCCTTATATAAATATAATATTTCCTAAGTAATAAATCATCCTCAAAAAATGCATATTTTAATAGTTTACCATATAATCTGTACTCTCAAACTTTAAAAATTAATTGAATTTGTACTAAGTGTTCTTTATTCATAGAATAAATTAGGATATCATATAAAAACTCTAACATAAATCTATCTAAATAATCATGAAAAATATTATTAATTAGATTTATAAAGCAACAGGGGAAATAGTTAAGCCAAATGGTATAACTGTGAATTCACAGATGACCATATCTAGTTTGAAAGACTATTTTTGGAATGTATTCCTCATTGATTCTTAATTGGTGATATCTTGATCAAAGATAAATGTTTGAAAATATAGACACTCCCTTCATTTGATAAAAAAATCTTTTTTACGAGGCAATTTTTTTATTATCTTTTATCGTTACTTTATTTAGCATTCAATAATCTATACACAACTTCAAGATTCTATTCTTCTTTTTGACAAAAATAACTAGTGCTTTGCAAGGTGACACTTGGCCTTATTAATCCCTTTTCTAACAACTCATGTAATTGCATATTAAGTTCAAGCAATTCAACCACATTCATTTGATAAGGAGCTAGATAGAAGGATATAGATAAAATTTCAATAGATCAAACTTTCTTTTAGGAGGAAATCCTAGAAAATCCTCAAGAAATAAATTCCTTCAACTCTTGAAGCAAATAGAAAATTTAAAAATTCAGGTGAATTTTTCCTCTTGCTTATCTAATGTCACCATAAACAATTGGAATCAAAGTTTTCAACAAATATTTGTTTACTTATTTAATAGTCTTATCCCCATATTGGACTATCCATGATGTTTCCCTATGTGTGTTAATGTTTATATATGGTTGTATTGCATGATTTTCCGTTTTCAAGTTTTATTCGATAAGGGAAATAAAACCATGTTTTCTTAGTTTGATAATTACAATTATTTTGTTGAGCTATTTTAAAAACACATATTTTCATTTAAAATTATTTTTTTCTTTTTTATTTTGAGAAAGCTATAAGAAAATATGGGATAGGCATTTATTTTGTACCTAAATTTTAGGGATGTTGCAACAAGTAAGGTCGACCTAAGGGATATAATTTCAAAATGATTTTTTCCATTTTAATGTATTCATTGAATAAAAGCATTTTTTCTAGTTTCTTCTTGAGCTAATGAAGGATTTGTTTGGCCATGGAGCCCATGAGGGTGTGATAGCTTCTTGGAATGAAGATAGTTTAGTTTTATTTCCATTAAGGAGGAGGAAGATATTAAGGGAAAGGATGATGTTTTTGGGAGATTAGGTGAATTTAGAAGGGTCAATTAATAGAGAGAGATTATGGAGCTTGTTTGAGAGATATTTTCAATTCATTTTCTTTATAGTATATGGTTACATTTTTTTTTGTATTACTGCATGATTAAAATGCTTGAGGTCTTTCCAAGCAATGTTATTCATGACTAAGTATTTCACATTCAAGATTGTATAATGATATTTTTAAAATGATTGCATATGTACTCAATATGCTTGAGCATTTTAAATAGTCAAATGGTCAACTTTATGTAAATATGAGTCAATTTTGTAGTTATATTTAGATCATTTTAGCAATAAATAGACTTCTTTGCTTAGACATGCTAGAACATAGGTTGCATGCCAAGTGTTTGTTAAAATGTCTAAATGGTCTCATCATATTAAACTGATTTATTTTTAGACATGAAATAATCATATACATATATATGCACACACATTTGTATAAACTAAGTTACATAAACATAGAGATTTTTAATATCTATTTTAGCCAATTTTATATGGTTGTTCATAGAGGTTTGTTTCAGTTGTGCATATAGATCTTTATATCATTTAAGTCAATTTTATATGGCTATTCACAAAGGTTTTTATATATCTATTTTAGCCAATTTTAATATGGTTGTGAATAGAGATTATTTTATCAATTTTAATCTATTTCATCATGGTTGTGCATAGGAGTTTTACATCCATTCTAGCCAAAATTATATGATTATGAAAAAATATTTTAATATCCTTTTTTAGCTGAATGTATCATGGATAAGTACAAAGGTTTTTATTCATTTAAACCAAATATATATATGGTTTTGCATAGAGGTTTATTTGTATTTTAAACCAACTATACGTTGTCAACTATGCATAAAAATCTAAATCCATTTAAGTCAATTATGTATGGAAAAATTTAAAAGTATAAGTGAATGTATACTTAGTAATGCCTATAAAACTAAGTACTAGCAAAATTATTATTGGTTTTATACTTAGTATACTTGGAAAATTGTGTATGGACAACATTATACATGGTTGTATGTTTTTCTAACTAGAAAATTTTTATAGAAAAATTATTGTATACTAACTATTGTACCTTTTACATCTTATTTCAACCTTATATTAGACTATCCATATATTAGGTGTATGGAACCCTTCATGGATAACCTTATATAATGCTGAAAAATATTTATTTTATAAAATATATAAACATATATGTGTGAAGCAATAAGTGGGTAAATTTAAATGATGCATTATTGATTTTATCACTCAAAAGTAGGGTATGCTAGAAGAATGATAAATCTTTATAGTATATGAAAATCTCATATTTTCAAATTATATCTTGTGTTCTAAATTTACTTTATGATTATGTAATGAATCAAGAAAGAGATAAAATGATATGAATAAATGACCCATATTTATGCATGTTTAGAGTATGATTATAATTAAATTATTTGGAAAAAGTGATGCTATAGTTGTATGCATTTATAGTTCACTATACTTTCTAGGTTGCATGGTACTTGAAAGTCATGAATAGCTAGATGGTATCTATAGTTTGCATGGTTAATTAAATGTAATAGTGATTGTGCTTATTGTACACTTGGTTCTTGAATTGGTTATGGTATTTCTAAAGATGTTACTATCTGCCACCCTCATCAAAGGGTTGGGCCACTCCTAGAAGGGAGATGAGTGGGGGGCCATAGAGTACGTGGTTGGAGGTAAAGTGCTTGGATGATGCTCTCCTCTTTACAAATAATAAAGATCATATGCTTATACTTTGGATCATGATTAATATTGGTGGTTTACTGTATTATATAATTTGTGAATTAAGCTATAGCATGAATAATTCTCTCTTGTATTCACCATTTGTGGACAATAGTCCCATTATAAAATTGTATTATAATATCTTTTAATGAAACACAAATTATGTTGATAAATTGAAATTAATAAATGTAAAGAATATTTATAATTAAATTATGATTTTAAATGGTTTGATTGTCGTAAAAATAAACAAATAAATAGCATGTCAATTTAAGGAGAAAATTAGCTTTTATTCATATATATATATATATACATATATTTCTTGGTTTTAATGAATGGGCTCATTACATGTGGTATTAGAGCATATGTTAAAACTCTAGGATCTATGATCTTACCATGAATTGGGCAAGATTATTGATTTAACTATATGTGCATTTAAGGTCTATCTAATAGTGCATTTCATCTATGTTTAGAGATGGGAGGGTCAAGATCAAAGAAATGACTAGGGAAAAAGAATGAAGGTAAAAACCAACTAAGCCTAGAGGTAAATCCACCCAACCACCTCATGATGAGGAGATTTGGATTTTTTATTCAAAGACCTTGGCATTAGCTATGGGTCAAGTGAAACTAAGCAAAGGGAAAACAATGTTATCTAAGACTATAAACAATCCAAAAAATTTAGAAACCCTTAAAGGTATGTGACATATCATTTGGGTGTGGGCGTGATGCTCCATCTTTGAGTATAGAGGTGGTAGAGGAGTACATGCAAGTACATTCTACTAGTTCAATAGTTTGAAAATAGACTATGAGGATTAAGAAATTAAGGAGATCAAGTCTAAGTAGCATCTTAAAAAGTTGTAAAAGAAATCCTTTGCATAAGGATGTGTAAATTAAACTATCTATGGAATAAAAATAATGCTAATTTTCCTTGAATTTTTTTTTTTTAAATGATCAATTAATGATTAATTTAATAAAGGTGTGTTGCTGTTTCTAACACAAAACAATGTTGATTGTATTACAATACTATGGTTTTCATAAAGTTGAGCTTGGAAAGTGGTCTTGGTGACAACTATAAATGACCCAATTGCTAATCTTAATCACATTATTGTTGTACTTACGAAACTTGAGAGATAATAATCGATTTAGAGCAAGAGGTTTGAGGAACTTGAGATCACGGGGAAGAAGATGATCATGATCAATACCATAGTGTAAATAAGAGACATGGTGATGTACTACCTAGTTAGCTTAATCTTGAAGAGGTTGAAAGGAATATAGACATGAGGGATCTTTGGAAAATGAGCTTTCTTGTGGCATGAAGAGCATGAACCCACTAAAATTTGATGGTATGGTTCTAGGTGATGGAGCTAAGGCTTGGATTAATGAGATGAAGAAGAAGTTTTATATTTGTAACTACTTGAAGATAACCAAAGTGGTTTGGGGAGCTTACCAACTCATTCTAGAGAAGATTGTACTTGGTAGAAAAATAAGAAAATAGAAATGGGTATGGATTACCCTATCCTAACTTGGGATTAGTTTGTGACTCTATTTAGGCAAAGAGGGATACCCCAACTTTACTTCAACTAGAAGTTAACCAAATTATAGAATCCAAAACAAGGGTATATGTCAGTAATAGAGTACTAGGATAATTTCAAAAGACTTATCAAATATGTTCCTTTATATCGACATGATGAATAGTTCTAAATTTAATTTTTTATCTTGTGATTAAATATCTAGAATGGAGGGGTGGTAGATGTGCGTGGAGCTTCATCCATATATTAGGTGTTTGAGAAGGAAATTTAGAAATAGTAGAAGATTCAATCTATTACCACCTCGAGGGATAGGTCCTATAAGAATTTTGGAAAATGTAAGTCATATTATTCCTTCAAAAAGAAGAATTAGAAGTAAGATCAAAACTCCAAGTAGGAGTTCAACAATAAAATTTCTAAGAATAACAAAGGTTCAAGGTTCAAAAGAAAGGTTAACTAGTATAAAGGAAGGAATGGGAATACACATGAAATGTTATTATAAAGGAGAGGATTGTAAGGAAATTTTTTCATGTGTGAAGGTGATCATTATGCTAACAATTTCCCAATCTAAAATCAGGAGAATAATTTTAGGAAATCTCCATTACCTCCTCTCTAAACAACTTTCTAGCAAAGGATCCATGTGGTGGTCGACAATTACAAAGCTCAATCTCAAATTGTACTGATTGAGACATTAGGTGCACTTTTTGGTTTCTCTATTTCTATTTTGATAGATATTAGAGCTAGGAAATATTTTGTGGCACCAAGAGTGCTTGTTAAAATTTCTAGAAGAGTTGGATTTATAACTAACTCTTGGATTATGCAATATGGAAATCAAGAAAAAAATTAGCTAGAGAAATGCCTATTTGAATTTAAACAAAAATACCTACTTTTTTTAATGAATGAACTTTGTGTAGCACCCTTAGGTTCATATGATGCAATCCTTGAGATAAATCCACTTTGGCATCATAGAGTGAAAACTAATTGTTTTGTAAAGAGTGTAGATTACCTAGATGACTTACGGAACCAAGTTCAAATTTAGGGGTTAAACACAAAAGTAAATTGGGACAAATATTAGATTTATAAGATAAGAAATCAAGAAGGAAGATGTGTGAAGTATATGCCATCAAAGTGGATTAGTTGGAAGATTCCATAGAATCCACATTGCAAAACTATCATTTTCTTTATGATTGTCAATAAGTTTTCTTGAAGAGTTTCTTAGACTATCTCCTTGGAAAGAATTTGATTTCTTAATAGATATAATCCTAGGATTGGAACCTCAATCCAAAAAATATTACCAAATTATTACAATAGAGCTTATAGAGCTAAAATATCAACTACAAAAATTACTCTCAAAATAGATAATTTTATTAAGTGTATCTCCATGGGGAGCACTAGTGGTTTTTGTCAAGAAGAAGAATAGAACCTTGCATATATGCATCTACTACATAATTCTTAAAGAAGAGATGGTTAAGAATAAGCATCATCTACTTCACATTGATAATGTTTTCAATCAAATGCATAGTGCAACAATTTTCTCTAAGATTGACGTATGATTAGGATATCAAAAATTGAAAATTAAAGAGGGAAACATCACTAAAATTTTTTTTAGAACAAGGTATGGCTACTATGAGTTTATGGCAATACCATTTGGGTTAAAAAATACACTAGCTAGATACACAATATTAAATGTTTACCTAAACAATTTCATGCTCATATTTTTGGATGATATTTTGATATAATCTAAAAATGATGAAGATCACTTATATCATTTATGATTGGTGATATAGTAGTTGAGGGAGCATAAGCTTTATCAAAAGGTATACCAATGTGTATTCTTCCAAAAAGAAATGTAGTATTTGGGATGTGTCATTTATATTGAGATATTTTCAATTGATTCATCAAAATAAAAGAAATTAGATAGTGTAGCACCAAGGAATGCCCATGAGGTGTGTAGTTTAATGGGATTGATAGGTTATAGGAAGTTTATACTAAAATTTTCTAAGATGGCCAACCCCATCACTTCAATTTAGAGGAATAGCCAACAATTTGCATGATTAGACAAGTGTGAGGAAACTTTCCAAATAATATTGAAGGAAAGAATAACTCTAGCACCAATTATTAGAATTCATGACCCAAAAGATCATTTTTTAGTCATTATAGATTAATTACATGAAGGCTTAGGTGGCACACTTAAATAAGATGGTTAGGTTGTGGCCCATGAGTTTAAAAAATTTGACCATATGAAATTAATTATGCCTCACATGATTTGTGATTTGTAATGATAGTTCACACATTGCAAGTGTGGAGGAATTATTTTTTTAGCAAGCTATTTGAGCTAAAAATGGATAACTTGGAAGTCAATTACACTTTGATGCAACCAAACTTGAATGCATGCCAAAGGTAATGGATGAAATTGTTGCCAAATTATGATTTCAACATTAGTTATATCAAAGGAAAGGAAAATCACGTGGTTGATGCCCTTAGTTGTAGATGACACATTTCTACAATGAATAATATTTGATTAACATTTTAGGAATAGGTTTGTGAGGTACTCTATTGGAGGTGACTTTTATGAACCTATCAAGAAATCTCGCTTAGCTAATCCATATTATTTTCAATATGATGGATACTAGTTTGAGCCTAGTGGGATATTAAGATACAAAAGTATAATGTATGTTCTAGATTGAGGAGATTTGAGAACATTAGTGTTAAAATAATCTCATTGTACACCCTATTCTAGACACACTAGTTTTACTAAGCTAATAGATTCAACCAAAAACCAATGCATTTTTGTAAAGGATTAAGCAAGATGAAACCAATTTTGTGGCTAGATGCTTGGAATGCCAAAATGTTAAGGAAAAACACATGCACCCTACAATATTTCTCTATTTCCATGATATACTTGAGTGAAAATGGCAAGTTGATGGATTTTGTGCAAGGTCTTCCAATGTCTAGGAACTTCCATGACATGAATTTGGTGGTAGTTGAAAAGCTTACAAAAGTTTCCCAATTTATACTAGGAAACTTGATTAATGGTGTGATAGATCTAGCAAGAAGTTTCTTTGAGGAGATCTTTATACTCCTTGGAGTTTCAAAAAACATTCTTAGATAGAGATGTGTAGAATACTTTAAGGTTTTTATAAACTTTGTTTTCAATATTGGGAATATAAGGAAGCTAAGGTAGTAGATCAACTTCCTACACTAATCTTGAGAGGAGGATAATTCCAAAATTTTACAAATCTTTAACAGTTACATAAACTTAAACAAAAATAAACACAAATATCATGCATACCACAACACAATGATTTACGTGGGGAAAACCCTTTCGGGAGAAAAACCCCACACTCCAAAAGCTGCCCAATATATTATCTAGAAATCACAAAGATTACAATATACTTGCAGAGCAAACTTCTCTCAGGAGTATCACCAACCAGAGATCTAGAGGTAACACAATCACTATCATACTCTCATAATACATCACAATACACAATGGTAATACAATGCCCTCATAAATAGGGTTTCCTTCTAGGGCAAGTCAAGCCGACAAATTATTGACCATTAGATATGAGACAATGATGAAAAATCCAAATTTACAATAATAAAGTGTACATAAAATTTAGCTTTTGGGGGCACTGCCCCCAAGTCCTTGTCGAGGCACATTGCCCCTTGGACCCCCAACCAAGGGGATGATCCCCTCAGACCTCTTGCGGGGGGGGACCCCCTGCACCCCCTATTGCTATTGTATGAACAATACCTTATGTATCAATAATAACTTATGTAATTGTAAGGTTGAGACACATTTTCCCAACATGGAACTTAATTGAACATTAGTTTAGATTATTACCTAGAGATAGATGGATAAATTGAAAGGGTGAATTAGGTGTTAAATGATTTTCTATGGATTCATTGTATGGATTAGTAGTAAAAATAGAGAGATTAACTCCCATTAGTTGAATTTTCTTACAATAAATCCTACCACTCTACTTTGAAAATGGCTCCATTTGAGGCACTATATGATAGATGATGAAAAATTATTATTAGTTAGGATAAATTTGGAGATAGGGTTAGCATTGGGCCATAAATTTTAGAAGAAATGGAGAATCAAGTCAAACTAATTAAGAAAAGGTTGGTTGAGGCCAATGGTAGGCATACAATTTGTTGATTTGAAGTAGACAATGATGCAATTTGTTGTAGGAGACATTTATTCTCAAAGTAAAGCCTCAAATGAGTTCAATTAAGTAAACACAAAAATTAGCTCCTAGATATGTATTCCCATTTGAAGCCATTAACCCAATTTCTTACAGACTAGCCCTATTGGCAGGTCTTTCTCAATTACATAATATTTTTCATGTATTGTCTAAAAAGTATGTACCTAATTTTGCTTATGTTATTTATTGTAATTCTCTATAGGTTTTGGACCCAAGGGTGGTAATGGTGATTCTTAGAGTGTTCACAATTTGTAAGCTCCACTTGCACCATAGGGAAGTAACTCAGTGCAAAGTCTAATGGGACCATTATTTAGAGGATAGTACTACTTGGGAGGATTATGAAGAGTTTCATAAAGCATTTTTGCATTTGTTTATGCAATATTTTTGTCATATGATATATACATATACATATATGTATGTATGCATATATGTATGTATGCATATATGTAGGTATATATGTATATATGTGTGTGTGTGTATATATATATATGTTTGATCAAGTGATCAAGATGATGACTTTTTTCTAGTAGGGAAGGATGTCACATACCATTTTCAATTATCTTTTGGGAGCTAAATTTTTATATTTAAGAAATGATAAAATGAGTGTGCATTTTATGATTTAATGTGATGTATTAAATGCAATGAAATTTATGATCAATATGTTATTCTTAAAATTTATTATTTTATTGATTATGTATAATATTTATATAGATTATTTAATATTTGAACCGATATCTAATTGCTCATGATGTTTTGGCACATTTATCATTTTTAAGTAATTGATAAATAGTGCAATGTAATTGGTCATTATTATAAATCTTATACAACTAATATTTTATTTCTTATTATTGATTTGTAGTTATATTCCCCTATTGTTGATGCTAACTAACTACTACTTTGATGCATGAGCATCCATGGCAACTGGCAATCCTGTGTTAATAAAAAAGAGGCTAATTTTATTGAGCATTATTGGATTTTGGAATAAGTTAATTTTGGTTTGAATTTCATGTTGAGGGGGTGACAAATTATTTATCTTTGAATAATTAAATTTGTCAAATAATTTCCCTTTGTATATTGACAAGTTGACAAGGGTGAAAAAGCAAAAAAAAAATAAAAAATTTAAAACTTTTAATTGCAAAATGTTTGCAAAGCTTTATGAGGCGTTGGGATTGAAAATATGGAGTTTTAAACACTCCACCATGTTCCCTAAAAAGTAGGGACTGAGGATATGGGTGCCTAGACTTGCCATGATTTTTTTGCTTTTTCAAGAGTCAAAAGGAGAAAGAAAAAACTGAGAAAAAACTCCTATCTTTAGTGGGCTGTTTGAAATGGTTTTTAATTGTTTTTTAAAGGGTTTTCATGTGTAGCTTTAGAATGTATTGTGCCATATTGGAGGAGTCCAAAAAAAGAATGTGAAATCAATTCTAGAAAGGAGGAGTTAAGGTGAAAAAAGCCATTATTCATCAATGAAAGTTTGAAGAGGAAAATGAAGGATACAAGAAAGAGGGCGTAACATTTTGTGAGAGAGAAATTTTGGTTATTTTTTGTAGGTTGGGACTGACTTACAATAGTCTTATATGCTTTCAGATCAATAGCTTGAAGCCATAGAAGCTGCAAGTGAAGTCGAGGAGCTGGGAAGTGAAGTAGTTTGCAAGAACTCACATAGTTGAGGATTACTTGTGTTTGAATATTTTTATTTTCCTATAAAAATTTTGCGAGGATTGAATTTTCTATTGATAAGTCTATTGAGATTGAAAATAATTTGTAATAAACTTCCCTTAATAGAGAAATTGAATGATTTCATGTGCAAACAATTTCGTAGTGTTAAATTTTGCAATTTCCTTATTCTGTTTGAGTTATTGTTATGTGAATATTAGAGAGGTATTTGAGAGCATAAAACCATCTCTACATTAGTGGTATTAGAGCAACAAGCCCCTATGTGTGTGTAAACAGACCGTCGAAGAGAGGCAGCTTATAGTGTTGTGGGTGTTGGAGAAAATGAATGGGAGAGGAGCCCATCATGGTAGAGGTAGAGGAAGAGGAAGAATGGAAATTTTTTTCCATGATGATGATTTCAGAGCTTTGAGAAGACAAGTGTAAAAACTTCAAGAAGAAAGAATAAGAGGGTTTGAATAGAGAAGGGAACCAAAGAGTGATGAGGAAGAAGAAGAAGCTCTAGAGAATGCCAGCCAAACAGCTAAACAAAGAGAGGAAGTTGCAACAGTTGCCAGGGATCCACTGTTGAGAGTCTTATCAAGAATGGGGAAAGACTAAAGATAATTGATGTTCCTACCTTTAATGGAAATTTGAATCCAGAAGAACTAATAGACTGGATAAATGATATGGAGTACCTTGAGTTTGAAGAAGTTGAAGAACTAGACAAAGTAAGATTTTTCAAGACAAGATTGAAGTGACATGCTTCAATTTAGTGGAGAGAAATTTAGTTGGAAAGAGGAAGAAAAGGGAAGGATAAAATCACAAGGTGGGATAAAATGGTAGAGAAAATGAAAAGTCAATTCATCCCAGTGAATTATGAGTTGGATTTGCTCAAGAAAATGCAAGGGTTGAAGTAAGGAACAAAAATAGTGAAAGAATATATAGAGGAGTTTCATAGGAACTTGATTAGAATGGGAAATTTTGAAGCAACTAAGGAGAAGGTTTCAATATACATTAATGGTTTGAGGCTAAACATACAAGAGGAGATGACACAATGGAAGATGCATATCAATTTTCCTTAAAAATTAAGGAAAGAATAAACAAAAGGGATGAAAGTAAGTAAAGAGGAAGAGTTCGTGATAAGGAGGTTGAAGGAAGAACATATGGAGCAGATAATAATAAGAAAAATCAGAAAAAGAATACCATGGCAGCAGAAAAAATTAGAGATATGATGACTCATATGGTCCTAGAGATCAAAATCCAAGAGGTAGAGGAAGATCGGGTAGAGGTTTTGGAAGAGAAAAATTTAGAGGAACATGTTTTATGTGTGGAGAAGGTCATAGAGAATATGAATGTCCTCATAAAGAGGAAATATTGAGAAGAAGATCAAAAAATCATAACAGAGTAGCAAATGTGAATAGAGAAGATGCAGTATCATCACATTCTAAAGAAGCAAAAGATGGTGAAACTTTTATGGCCAAGAGAACCCTCTTGAATGAAGATGATAAATAAATACAAAGAAATTTTTTGTTTCAAACAAGATGCAAGTTCCAGAACAAGTTATGTAATGTCATCATAGATGGAGGTAGTATAGACAATCTTGTTTCAGAAGAGATGGTGAGAAAATTACAGCTTGAGAGAAGAAGGCATCCACATTCGTATAAGATAGCATGGCTACAAGATGATAGGAAAGTTTTGAACGGAGAAAAAAGTTTGGTAAATATTAATATAGGAGGTTATAGAGATGAAATTTTATGTGATATTATTCTTATGAATGCTTCTCATGTTTTTTTAGGAAGGCCTTGGCAATTTGACAGGAAGGTGGTGCATGATGGTTATGCCAACACATACACATTGATGAAAGATGGAGTTAAACAAAAAATGAAGCCATTGAAAGAAGAAATGGGTAAGGTTTGCAACAATGCAAGGTCTTGTTTGGTTGATGAAATCAGAACTTTAGATGGTGTGAGGCATAAATATGTAGGCTTTGTTAACACTAACCATGACGAAGATGAAAAAGGTGATTTGTTGAATCAAATTGAAGCAGAGATCTCAAGTTGAATAAAGGTAGCGGTAGAGGGTGAGGTAAAATTTGATTTTATTAATTCCTTTGATGAGAAAGAGAGTGAATGAATAGATAAGTTTGTTGTAGCAAAATTTAGTTATGATAAAGTTGAATTGGAAGAGTGGAGTGTGAAGGTTAATGAAGATTTTTTTGAAGAATCCTTGCTTGAGAACAGTGGAGGTGAAAATTCTTTGACTAGTGATCATGATTCTTTGTCAAGTAATGTAGAAATTGAGTCTTTTGATGCTAGTACTAATGCTTTTTTGAGTGAAAGAAACCAGGTTGCATCAGTGTCATTTCTTTCAGAGGGCATTGAAATAGAGGAATTTCAAGAAGGGGATGTGGTGTAAAGAGATGGGAAAGGTAGAAAAACAAATTAGGAAAATAAAAAAAATTGTTTTGATGAAGGAGGAGGTATAATTTGTTGAAAAAGACAACTGAGAGGTGGGGGGAAAATCAATTGTAGCAATTTTAACCTTTAAATCTCTTCACCAGAAGTTAGATCAATAAGCATTCACAAAACCCTTACTCTGCTAATGTGTTAAATCATTAAATGCAGAAACAAAAATTGAAAGTAATAAAACCATGCACACAATAACACCATATTTACATGGAAAACCTAATGAGGGAAAAACCATGGTGAGGATTAGCTCACAATATGAAGAATTCCAAAACTGAATACAAAGGCTCACTGCCAAGATAGGACTCACTATCCAATGAGGTCTCATTGCCACAAAATTACAAAGAAGATAGAAGAGGAGTATTGTTACATAGATAAAACTATCCCAATGCAATGAAGATTCCACCACAATTTCTCACACACTTTTGTAGTCTTACATGAAATATTTTAGATGCGTTCAACTCACTGCCTTCGGAACCCTAACCTAAAATTTGCATTGTTGTACTCAAATTCACATATCATATACATATCTCACATCTATCTTGCATCTATCTTTCCTTTCACAAACATCTCAACTTGTAATTATACCATCTTCAACCTTGAAACCCTTTCAAGGTCGGCCATACACGATTTGCATTTACAAATTCAAATTAGGTCGGCACCAAAACATTCTATGGTGGAATTAGAATGAGGGTAACCCATACACATACTTAATGAGGACCTAAATAAGTCCCAACACACCTCAACATGGTTTCATGAAATTCATTAGTGTTTAAGACAAGGTCGGCCAATACCCTTGCAAAACACATAAAACAATTAAGCACACACATCCTTAACTCGGTCCAATATTTTCAGACAACAAAATTCACTTGAACATGATCTGGAGTAAGTAATAAACACTTGAAAATATATCCAGAGCCTCGCAACAAAATTCACTTGAAGAGTATGAATATTTTGTTCATTTGAATAACCCTGTTAATTACTAAAATACACTATAACTCAGAAGCTCATTGACAATAACACCAAATCTAAAATTCTCTTGAACCAAGGAAGAGAGCAACCTTATCAACATATTCTCAGAACTACAAGTCCTGAAACCAAAATGTGGAGAAATGTGGAGCAAATACATTTCTCCCAAACCATAGCTAGACACAATGAAATGCACAGTTCACATATTGGTGAAAATATCTCACACTGTACAATGATCCAAAAACCAAAATTATGGATATAGCAACTACCAAAAATCATGAAAAAAACCTCATATTTGTACAAGCATAGCATCAACCTAGAAGAAATGCGGAGCACATCTCAGAGCATACATTGAATACTTGCATAATACTAATTTTACTATTTATCAAATTTTCTCAAAAGCACTTGGAACCCAAGTACACTAGAGCCATCATTGTTGCACATAATTCACTCTATCACACCTCTAGACATAACAACATAAGGATAACTCCATGTACTCATAACACTTCTTCAACATCTCAACTAAACATGCATAACCTACAAACCTTCTTTATTACAATTTTCTCAATATCCTCGACATATACAACCAATACCCAACTTCCATACATATAGTTGAAATCAACGACAACAACAACTAGTTGACATTAATGACAACACCTTCATACTTGCAACAATATCCCCCTTTGTCATTGATGACAACACATGATGTGAAAAAACATCAAAGACAACACAACTCTGAACCATCAATCTTCCTCTTTTCCAGAATTTTTTCTCCCCCCCTTAATTTTTCACATGATACTTTCCCCCCCTTTGATATCAATGACAAAGGAAAAATATATTTTAAATTGTTCTCCCCCTTTGTCACCAAGAACTTTACCAGTACTGAATACTCCCCCTTAAGAGTACACCCAATTAACTGCACAATGACAACACAAGACACTACCTGCTCCCCTTGAGAGGTAGCCACCAATTCATCAGTCTAGAAGGAAGATAGATTCATAGATACATTGGATTGATGCATCTCCATATGCATCTATTTCAAGAAAGGAGGGGAAATCACCCCTAACTTCTCACGTAGATACTCAAAATTATCTTTAGGAAGAGCCTTAGTAAATATGTCAACAATCTAATCCTTTGTAGGTATATACTCAAGCTAAACTTCATTCTCCATAACCTTCTCTCTCAAAAAATGATACCTGATAGATATATGCTTTTTCCTTGAGTGCATCACTGGATTCTTTGAAATGTTAATTGCACTTGTATTATCATAGAAAATAAGAAATGGGATCATCATACATTATTTTGATATCCTTCAATTTCTGTCTCATCCACAAAACTTGTGTGCATCAAGATGTTGCAACAATATACTCAGCCTTTGTAGTGGATAAGGAAATCGAATCTTGCTTTGTGCTTAACCATGATACCAATATGCATCCAAGAAAGAATGCACCACCACTTGTAATTTTTCTATCATCAGCACAACCTACCCAATCTACATCTGTATAAGCACTTAGTGTAAAATCAGTATCCCTAGGATACCATAAGCCATAATCTGGAGTTCCTTTTAGATATCTGAATATCCTCTTGACAACTGCAACATGTGTTTTTTTAGGATCCTCTTGAAATCTAGCCACAAGATAAACCACATGCATGATATTCGGTCTAATGGTAGTTAAATACAATAGTCCTCCAATCATTGATGTAGCAACTTCTTGAATTGTCCCATTCTTTCTTTCAACAACTCCATTTTGTTGAGGAGTTCTAGGGGAAAACAATTTTCTTCTTATTCCCTGTGCTTCACAAAACATGTTAAACTCATTGGAGGTGAATTCACCACCTTTGTCAGACCTCAAAAATTTTATTTTCAAATTTATTTCATTCTCAACCATTGCCTTAAATGCCTTGAATTTGTCTAATGCATCATATTTCTCTCTAAGAAAAGTAACCCATGTCATTCTAGAGTAATCATCAATCAAAAGCATAAAATACCTATCACCTTGTAGACTTCTCACCCTTGTAGGACCACAAAGATTTGTATGAATCAATTCTAGTAGTCTAGTAGTGTTCCTTTGACCTAAATTTTTTCTAGATTTCTTTCCAAATTGACAGTCCCTACAGATTGCATTAACATGCTTTGTAATTCTTGGTAAATCTCTCATAGCTTGTATTGCACTGATTCTCACCCTATTATCAAAATTTATATGACACATCCTTTGGTGACATAGCCAACTGTCATTAATCTGAGACATAAAGCAATGTCCATCAACACCTTTAAGTTGATAAATGTTTCCTTCAGTCTTCTTACCAAGAACAATCATAGTTCCACACCATTTTCTTATTTCACATTTTTCATCCTTGAACACAAGATTATACCCCTTTTTACACATTTGTCCAACACTCAAGAGATTATGCCTCAAACCATTAATATAGTAGAAACCATTAGTATTATGCTTGCCATCAAAATTGATTGAACCTATCCCATAGATCTTAGCACTAGAACCATCTCCAAACTTAACTAAGCCTCCATCATATTTTTCAAGTTTAACAAACTTACTTTTATCACCGGTCATGTGATTTGAGCAACCACTATCAACAACCCAGTAGTTCTTTTCCTCTTTAGCATGAAGAGTAGAGACCACAATACCTTCAACTTTCTCCAGAGTACTTTCCTTCACACATCTTTCAATGTTAGTAGTAGTAGATTCATCTTTTAAAGTCAGGAACAAGCATTCATCATCATCAAAATCTCCATAATCAGACTCATCATTAGAAATACCAACATCTTCATTGACATAATATGCTCTTTTGATAATATTTCATGTATTTTCTTTTCCTTCTCTATGCTTATTTCTTTCAGCTCTTTTCAGACATCTTGAAGCATAATGACCTATTCCTCCACAGCTAAAACATTTGAATGGTCATTTACCTTGATACTTACCGGAGCCCTTTTTCATTCTTCTTACAAAATTTTCTTCCACTTCATCAAAATTTTCTTCATTCATATCTTCCACCTTTGTAGCCTTGAATGCAGTTTCTATTTTTGTTCCATTTTTCAATCCAAGCTTTCTAATTTCATAAGAGGTTAGAGTACCAGTCAATTGATCTTTAGTATAAGTATTATAATCTACAATTTCCTCTATAGTAGATACCTTTTCATTGTATATATCAGGGAGAGTTCTAAGTACCTTCTTCATTATCCTAGATTCATCTATTTGTGCACCAAGTCCTCTCAATCCACCTACCAGCTCATCTACTCTTTGCATGACATAGGATTAAATGTTCTCATCTTCTCCCATTCAGAGGATCTCAAATTGTACCTCCAAGTTTTGCAACTTTTCTTGTTTGACCTTTTCATCTCCTTCATACGTCTTTTCCAACTTATCCCAAACATCTTTAGTAGTATTTAGATTCATAATTTTAACTACTTTAGACTGTGAAGGACTATTTATAATAATGAAATTTTCCTTTATTTTTCATTTCATGCACTTTGATCTCATTAGTAGTACTTGGATCATTAGTTGGAACAACATATTGGTTATGAATAGATTTCTTGATCTTATATCCATAGTACGCTATATATTTTTCCATCTTTGTCTTCCGAAATGCATAGTTAGTGCCATCAAACCTTAGAAACTCAATAGTTATTATCTTGTTAGCCATCCCAAACCTTCCTTACGTAGTTAATCTCTTCTCCAAGGAACCTCACTCTAATGCCAATTGTTGAACAAGACAACTGAGAGGGGGGTGAATTAGTTGTAGCAATTTTAACCTTTAAAGATGTTCATCAGAAGTTAGATCAATAAGCATTCAAAAAACCCTTAATCTACTAATGTGTTAAATCATTAAGTGCAGAAACATAAACTAAAACCATATTTACATGGAAAATCGAATGAGGGAAAAACCATGGTGAGGATTAACTTACAATATGAAGAATTCCAAAATCAAATACAAAGGCTCACTGCCAAGACATGACTCCCTGTCCAATGAGGGCTCATTGCTTAGAGGTCTCACTACCATAGAATTACAAAGAAGATAGAAGAGGATTGTTACATACAGAAAACTATCTCAATGCAACAAAGATTCCACCACAATTGCTTGCACACTTTTGTAGTCTCACATGAAAGATGTTAGATACCTTTAGCCCACTGCCTTCGGTACCCTAACATGAAATTCACATTGCTCTACTCAAATTCACATCTCACATACATATCTCTCATGTATCTTGCATTTCACAAACATCTCAACTTGTACTTATACCTTCTTCAACCTTGAAACCCTTTCAAGGTCAGCCATACATGATTTTCATTTACAAATTCAAATTAGATTAGTGCCAAAACATTCTACGGTGGAATTAGAATGAGGGTGACCCATACACATACTTAATGAGGACCTAAATAAGTCCCAACACACCTCAACATGGTTTCATGAACTTCGTAAGTAATGTTTAACACAAGGCTGACCAATACTCGTGCAAAACACAAAACAATTAAGCACGCACATTCTTAACTTGGTCCAATATTTCCAGAAAACAAACTTCACTTGAAAATGATCTGGAGTAAGTAATAAATAATTGAAAATACATCCAAAACCTCGCAACAAAATTCACTTGAAGAGTATGAATATTTTGTTCATTTGAATAACCCCGTTAATTATTGAAATACATTGTAACTCAGAAGCTCATTGAAAAAATAGCCAAATCTCAAATTCTCTTGAACCAAGCAAGAGAGCAACCTTATCAACATATTATCAGAACCACAAGTCTTGAAACCAAAATGTAGAGAAATGTGAAGCAAATACATTTCTACTAGACCACAGCCAAACACTATGAAATGCACAGTTCACATACTAAATATCTCGCATTGTGCGACGATCCAAAAACCCAAATTTTGGATATAGCAACTACTAAAAATCATGAACAATACCTCATATCCGTACAAGCATAGTATCAACCCAGAAGAAACTTAGAGCACATCCTAGAGCATACACTAAATACCTGCATAACACTGTTTTCACTATTTATCATTTTTTCTCAAAAGCACTTGGAACCCAAGTACTAGAGGCATCATTGTAGCACATACTTCACTCTATCACACCTCTAGAAATAACAACATAAGGATAAATCCATGTAATCACAACACTTCTTCAACATCTCAACTATACATGCACAACCTGCAAACCTTTATTACAATTTTTTCAATATCCTCGACATATACAACCAATAACCAAATTCCATACATATAGTTGATATCAATGAAAACACCTTCATACTTGCAACATAATTTTGATTTTTAATTCTAATTTTGATGAAGTATAGTGGTTGGAGAATAAATTTAATGCTTTGAATTACATGATGGGTAGTAAAGAAAGGATAGAACATGGTAATGTTGTAAGATTGCAGAAAGTGGTACATAGAAATATTACAATGGGTGAGACAATGGGGTGGATCCAAGATAGGCATAGAGTCTACAAATGTTTCTGAGTGCAACTCATGAAACATTTCTTTCTATCGTGGGTGTTTGATGTAGGAGCATCCATGGCAATTGGCAATCCCGTGTCAATCAAAAAGAGGCTAATTTTATTGAGCACTTTTGGATTTTGGAATAAGTTATTTTTGGTTTGAATTTCATGTTGAGGGGGTGACAAATGATTTATCTCTGAATAATTAAATTTTTCAAATAATTTCCCTTTGCACATTGACAAGTTGACTAGTGGGTTGAAAAAGCAAAAAAAAAGCAATTTTAAAACTTTTAATTGCAAAATGTTTGCAAAGCTTTATGAGGCGTTGGGATTGAAAATATGGAGTTTTAAACACTCCAATATGATCCCTAAAAATTAGGGACTGAGGATATGGGTGCCTAGACTTGCCATGATTTTTCTATTTTTTCAAGAGTCAAAAGGAGAAAGAAAAAAACTAAAAAAAACTCATATCTTTAGTGGGCTATTGGAAATGGTTTTTAATTGTCTTAATTATTTTTTTTGAGGGGTTTCATGTGCAGCTTCAGAATGTGGTGTTCCATATTGGAGGAGGCCAAAAAGAATGTGAAAACAATTTTAGAAAGGAGGAGTTAAGGAAAAACAACCATTATTCATCAATGAAAGTTTGAAAAGGAAAAAGAAGGATACATGAAAGAGGGCCTAGTATTCTCTGAGAGAGAAATTTTGGTTATTTGTCACAGTTTGGGACTGATTTACAACAATCCTCTATGATTTCAGATCAATAGGTTGAAGCCACATAAGTTGCAGGTGAAGTTGAGGAGTTGGGAAGTGAAACAGTTTACAAGAACTCACATAGTTGAGGATTGCTAGTGTTCGGATATTTTTATTTTCCTATCAAAATTTTGTGAGGATTGTATTTGTTGTTGATTATTCTATTGATACTAAAAATCATTTGTAATCAGCTTCCCTTAATAGAGAAATTGAATGATTTCATGTGCAAACAATTTCATAGTGTTAGTTTTTGCAATTTCCTTATTCTATTTGAGTTATTGTTGTGTGAATATTAGAGAGGTATTTGAGAGCATCAAACCATCTCTACATTATACTTGTTGGTATGAGATGGATGTAGGTTAGATATTTCTCCCTCATGTATAGAGGGAGAGCATCATTTGGTAGAGGTAGATAGATTGAGCTAGTGGGGCAATTGTAATATACCTTTCGAGAACCTACACTTACACAAAATTATATTTTAATTGTATCTTGATGCATTTGTAGGCATGGTTGGAGTTTTTCTATGAGCGTCATCATGAATACTTGGTATGAAGTCATGGTTGTATTAAAATGTTTGCATGTAGTTTGGATTTTAAAAGGTTGTATCCATTTTTGTGTGTTATTGTTTATAGGGTGTATTGCATGATTTATGCTTTTCAATTTTTATTTGATAAGGGAAATAAAAACATAGTTTTTTAGTGTGACTATGATTATTTTATTGAGAAATTTTGAAACACGATTTTATTTGAATTATTGGGTTTTTTTTTCTTTTGAGAAACCCATGAGAAAATAGTGGATATGCATTTGTTTTAGACCTAACTTTTAGGGATTTTGTAGCAAGTAAGTCCAACCCAAGGGATGAAATCTTGAATTGATTTTCAATATTTTCATGCATTTATTAAATAGAAGGGACTGCCTTTAGTTTTCTATTGAGTTAATGAAGGATTTGGTTGGCCTTGGAGCCCATGAGGGTATGACAACCACTTGGGACAAAGAGATTTTAATTTTATTTTCATTGAGAAGGAGAATAAAGAGGAAAAGGATGATGTTTTTGGGAGATTGGGTGAATTTGGAAGGGTAGAGGAATAGATAGAGGTTGTGGAGCTTGTTTGAGAGTTATTTTAAAGTAATTTTCTTTACAGGTATGCGATTATGTTTTGTTTGTAATGCTATATGATTAATTTTTTTGAGATTTGGACAATAAATGTTATTCATGACTAGATATTTCACATTTACGATTGTGTAACAATATTTTTCATATGATTGAATACATATTAATATGATTGATTATTTTACATAATTAAGGGGTTAATTTTATGATTGAATACATATTAATATGTTTTTAATAGTAAATAGGATTCTTTTCTTATATACACGATGTAATAGAGGTTATATTCCAAGTGTTCATTAAAATTTCAAAATAGTTTGAACACAAATAATGAGGAAAATTGATTTAATTTTAAGTATGAATATATATGCAAATTATATATTATGTGTATACATAATGTACATACATACATACATACACACACACATACATACATGAATGTATGTATGCATACATGTATGTATAAATTAAGTTATATAAATAGAGATATTTTTATATCCATTTTATCCAATTTTATATGGCTACTCGTAGAGGTGTATTTCAATTGCATAGAGTTTTTAGAATCATTTTATCCAATTCTATATGGCTATTCATAGAGGCTTTTATATATCTATTTCAACCAATTTTAATTTGGATGTGCATATTTATTATTATATCAATTTTAGCCAATTTTATTTTGGTCATTCATAGGGGTTTTATATGTATTTTAGCCAAATTTATATGGATGTGCATAGATATTTTAATATCAATTTTTAGCTAAAGGTATCATGATCGTGTATAAAGATATAAATTCATTTAAACTAATTATATATATGATTGTGCATATAGGTTTGTTTATATTTAAACCAACAATATGTTGTCAACTATGTAGAGAAATATATGTTTATTTAATCCATCTATATATTATAAAATATGTGAAAGTATAAGTGAATGTATACTTAATAATAATTGCAAAACTAATTATGAACAATATTACACTTGATTTTATATTTAATATACTTAAAAAAATTCACTTATAAAACCACTTCCTCAAATACCAATTTATAGACCAATGAGTAAGTTGGGAAGCCACAAATAGTTTCAAAAACCATTTTACAAAAAGCTCCAAAAGTGGTACCCAACTTTGGTACAATTTCCAACACCACCCATGAAGATTCCATGCCACTTGCTAAAAATAGTAAATTAATAATATAGTAGTAACTCCCAATTTGACCCACTCAACATGGGTGACCAACTTATCTTGCCACACTATTTTAAAATAGGTATCATATGACAAATAATAAAGACAATCATAGTTGGTCAAAATTCCAAACTACCACTATTTTTAGCTCTTTCACACCATAAGATGCTATCATAACTTGTCATAGAATCCCACAAAATAAGGGTGCTCCAAATTTGCTATATTTTTTCACCTTAATATGATGAATTATAACTCATCAACAAAAGTACTAACACTTGGAATTATATATGTTACACAAATTACAACACACCATATGAAGTGGAGCATAAATATTAAGTACAATTAAAAGATGACATACAATTATGAGACAATGCCTAATAATAAAATAATTAAATTGGGTACTTATAAGGCTAAGGCATTTTAATTCACAACAATATTAAGAAAGATGTCAAGACTTCTTGGGAAGGTAAATATATCTTTCTATCTCGATGAGTGGAGATAGAGCTAGGGCTAAGCCCATGTTTAATGATGACATCAAACCAAATGAAATTTTGTTGCATATATTTTATAAAAGGGATAACTCATATATAGGTATAGGATAATTGGGCATGACCCTATTCTTGTCATAGAGTTTGCTAGGGCATGGAAGGCTAGAAAGGTGCCTCTTATAGGCGTTAAACTTAAGGTTTTCAAAGAAGCTACTACACAAGTAACCATGATAGCTACAAAGCAATTGAAAGTCTTTGAAGACAAGATAAGTAAGGGGGCTACCTTAAGTCCTTTTTGAAAGGAAAGAAGAAGATTCAAAAATTCATCCTCGTTACCTCATAGAGTTGCTTGCCAAACCTTGGGTGAGGTGAGTTTACAAATAATTAAATATGTGACTAGATTTAAGTATGTATACTTTTATCATTTCACACTTTTAAATCATTTTAGGCACATAATATTGGTTAACCTTCCATTTTTACTTATAATATCTCTTGAGTATTTGGTTATTGATATTAAACTAGGTAGACTAGAGGTTCCTACATATCAACCTCTCATCTTTCTAGTTAACATGTAATGGATATGATATTTTCTCCTAATATTTATGTTGTGGTGACTAATGATATTGTTAATACCCTCTCAAGCACTTCCAATAGCTTTGATATGTCATTAGAGGTGTTTCTATAGGTGGCCATAAACCTATCACTACCCAACCTATGTTTGGTGAGACTTGGTTAGAGGGTGGTTTCTCTGAAGAAAATATTGGTGGGAATGATGGTGTTTGAGCACCTTGAGATTTGACCGTAGGGAATAAGGAGGAAAAGCTAGGGAAGAAGTTGAAAGATGGTAAGAGAACCCATGGAGTTATGTAGGGTGATAGGAATTTGGATAAGGTCAAAGAAAAAATGGAATGTGATAAGTCCATAGAGATTGTTAAGGAATTTGGTAGGATGAGTGTCCTTGTTCCAAGGATGAGCTCCCTTAGGTTCAATAGGTATTTAGTTTTTGAATATTTGTTGGGGCTAAGCTGGATAAAGTGAGGGTGCTCAAGACTAACTTATTCCTTAACATAATATCTTAAATTGGATCTTCATGAATGATTATAGACACAAGGCTAGGCTAGATTCTTTTCAACCTAGAATAACCATGTAATATAGTATAGGGAATGTTGAGTTGGTGTAGTGGGACCTAGTTAGTGAGGTTCGTAAGCTCAAAGAGGAGAATAAAATACATAATGAGAAGACTATCAGGCTTTAGAATGTGTTAGGCAATATAAAGGATGATTTGAGGAAGGTTTTGTGTTTGAGTAGAACCATGATAAAAAAATATTCTACAAGAATTCACATGCTTCAAGAAGGGTTGGTTTGGAAGAAAAGGAGCAGTTAGTATTGTTTCCAAGCAAGTGCACTAGAAACCAAAATAAGAGGAATGCTATTATGATCAAGAATCAAAGGATGACTTTTTGGAAGAAGAGTGAGAGGTTGTTAGAACTCTCCATGTCTCTCCTATACTAAGTGATATGTCTCTAGTTGTGCTTAAGCCATGTTGATGTTAGTTGGCTTCAAGTTTGTTGTTTTCTTTTAACTTTCCCTTAGTTTTATTTTTGTATTCTTTACAACCTTTTTGGCACAAGTCCCTTGGTTTTGGGGCTCCTATCTTGTTTTTCCCTCATGCAAAAGGGTTTGAGCCCTTTCAAAATATAATATTTATCATTTTAATCAAAATATATAATATAAATTGAAATGATTTGTACCTACACTACTATGATTCAAAACTATATTATATGTAATAAAAACTAGTAATAATTAAGTATCCCTATGAGAAAAACAACAAGATAACACTATTCAAATGCAAATATGATAACAACATTCTAATATCTATATTCAAATCATACAAAACAAAGAAAATGGACTATGATATATACATTCTAAGATGCACAAGTCAAGGTGATAAGTGTTCTAGAGGAGTTTGAGTTAGACATAGTCATCTATAGATTGAATCAATGAGTAGGAGTAGAGTTATTTTGTAAACTCATCTTGATGAAGGAGAGGTGAGAACTAACTATAATATTTCAAGGAGATTAATAAGGTAGAGGTGACAAAGCATCCCATCAATCGTGGGAGTTGACATGTGCTCCTATTTTATAGTTTACTTAAATAAATAAAATGAATTACTTAATAAAATTAAAAGTAAGGTGCAATTAATTAATTACACCAACACATGAGACTTGGCTAGACTCTAGTACCAATAGAAAAAAAACCCTTTTTTCTAGCTATGAGTTGGGTAGACTCTGATACCAAATGAAAGGAAACTATATATCACTAAAAAAATTCCTACTTAATTGAGAGGGGATAAATAGATATATATCTAGTAATTTTAGAAAGAAATAAATAAACATGCAACACAAAGAAAGAGGGAAAACCCTTTCAAGAAAAAAAAGCAACAATAAAGGAGCACTTATTGTATTATCACAATCATCATATTTCAATACATTATTAGAGCATCCACTCCTTTAATATAAATACAAGTGCATCACCATTTGCATCCCAAGAATCTATTAAATAAATCAGAATAAAAAATAGAAACCACAAATGGTTTCTAAAATCATATGCAAATACTATGTATAAATATGACACTCAAATCCTACGGCATAAATTCTAATGCCCAAATCAGGATGGGTCAAAGGAATGCAACTCTAATATCATAAATCCACCTACCAAATGAGATGCTCTAGTTTAGATTTATTTCTCCTTTAAATAGGTGCTCTTAGGCATCATAAATTGGTAACAAGGCTCTCGTGACTTTTTTAATCCACTTTGTAACTCCTTACATGTTTTTATGTTTCATATAATTTCTTATGCACGTTACAATGTCATAGATTCTCTTACACATGTTATATGACATAGATTCTCTTTCATGACTTCATTTTACATTTTATGAGTGACATAGAGTGCTAGTCCAAGTAGAACACCCATTTTCCACATGGGCACATTAAATTACGAATAAAATAATAAATATAAAATTTAGGAATTGCAAGGTGTACAACACCTAGTCCTAACAAGTAGTAATAGTAGAAGTGGGGTTGAGAGCTTTTGGAGGTGATTTGGAGTTGTATCAATTATTTGGAGGCTTTGTAATTAAGCTTAAGGACTATGATTGCATTGTAATTACCATTTTAAGCATTGTTGAGTGAGTGTTTACTCACATTTGTTGGAGATTTTACCCACAAGCATTTTCTCATGGTATATGTGCCTACATATTTGGCATTGCTCTATGTTTTGTTCTATTTCCTTACCCTCATTATTTAATTTTAATAATATTTGCTCTCTTACACTAAGAACTATAATGTGTCAGTTGATGACTAGCGTATGGAATGATCCATCTTTATTTATAGATTAGATGTGCTATGATGCTCTCTATGTGACAATGAAATGAGTGGAACCAAAGATGCTTGATAGATCTTTGATGCTAAAAGTGAATAATTTAGGGTTTATTCTTTTATACACCATCATAACATGTAAATCACACATTTCACATGTAAGTTAGCAAGTGATGAATAGTAGGAAGGGACTTAACTTGGGCCCATTAATAAATTTGAATTCAAAAGTTTAGGGGTCAAACGACAGATGACCTAGGTTTGTAGATATGAACATCATATTTGATTCAATGGGATGAATGGAGTTAGGTTCAATCAATTGCTTTACCAACATTTTGCAATGAAATGAGTGCCACTTACACTCTAATTATTGCATGTAAGAAAAAAAGTCAAAATGAGTCCAAAATGAAAAGAAAAAATGCAAGGTATGCATTTTTCACTATTGTAACCCTACAATTTTTTTCATAAATGCTCATATATTGAATGACTATTAACACAATTACTAAAGAAATAAAATCTCACATAAATTAAAATTCTAAAATTACATTTTTTCTATTTAATAATTTGTAAAAACTTTGTTTATCTATTTGCTATAATTTATTTATTTAATATTTTATAATGATATTTTATTAAAAATAAAATGATATTTCTAGAACTTTATTGGAAAGCTTTAATTGGATGATAAAAGCATTATCTTCCGCACAAAAGAATCCCAAAAAAGTTCTTTACTGAAATAAAGCTTAGGAGTTTAAAGAACTCTGGTCTTAAATTTAGAGGGCAGATATAAATATATAATGAAAAAGCTTCTTAAATAAATTGCATGCTTTTCTGTTCTAGGGTGCTTAGGCTTTTATAATGGAGTAGTTTGAAGCTATATCACTTGTTCAATCTTGCTTATGTTTGATTAGGTTTTGTGATATGGGTAACTGTTTTGGCAAAGCCAGGGAGTATGACCATATTGCCCTGGTACAAAACAATAATCATGGGGTACAAGAGGAGGACCATGAATGTGACAGTGATAATAATGGGGTGCAAGAAAAAACTGATGAATGCTATAACTATGAGGCTTTAATGCCCACCTCTTCTGTAACAAAGGGAGAGAGTACAGTTGGGGAGACTCAGACAGAAAACAGAGAAATGAAAAGAAATTCAGTTACACCAGAAATGGTTTTAGAGGAAGAGGAAGAATGCCCCATTTGTCTGATTCGATATGAAGTGGAGAATCCAAGAATGAAGACTCCATGTGATCACTGTTTCCATCTTCCATGCATTCTTGAGTGGTCACAGAGGAGTGATGCATGTCCTGTTTGTGCCAAACACATTGTTTTCAATGAGGAGGGCCAGCTGGTGGAACTTAATGGGTAATATTTTTGGGCTGCCTCTGGATTTTTACTGGTTTCTGCTTGTTGGGTTTAGTCACTGAATAAGATGGGGTTTGATCACTGAATTCATTACTGAGTCAGATGGGTTTTGATCACTGAGCAAGATGGGGTTTGATCACTGAGTCAGATGGGTTTTGATCACTGAACTCATCTAATCTCTGTAACTCCTGTTCCTGTTCTTTGCTGTGTATGATATGTTTTACAACTTGATCAATACAAAAAGTTGGGAATTTTTCAAAGTTTTTATATGTGGGTCTGTGGTTTATCAAATCCACTGTTCAAGTTGTAATAGCTAAACTTAATTTAGCCATCATGAAGCAATTCTAGTTAAAATTGTTATGTGCTTTTAATAAATGATTTGATTTTCTGTACATATGTTTACTTTTTATTTGCTATTGTTTTATGGATTTAAATTCTTTTTTCTGGTTGAACCGAAATTAATTCAAGTGATAAAGATTACAGAGGCTTACAAAATGGAGCTGGGCTTCTAAATCAGAAGGTGCTACAACCATGAGAGTAGACTGAGTGTCGGTTCAAAGTTCATAATATAAACCTAAAGCAACCTTGTAACTGAATTAGAGCTTAAAGCAACCCAACTACTGAAAGTTAAAAGAGTGCGGTTTTGCTGATTTCATTATATATGAACTATTTTTCCATTTTCTTTCTGTAAAGATGAAATTTGTATATCGATGTCCATTAAGAAGGATAGGAAAGAGATTAAAGGAAATGAAGACATTTTTGGGAGATTGGGTGAATTTAGAAGGGTAGAGGAATAGATAGAGGCCATGGAGCTTGCTTGAGAGTCATTTTAAAGTCATTTTCTTTGCAGGTATGTGGTTATGTTATGTTTGCAATGCTATATGATTAAAAAAATTATTGAGATTTTTCCAAGTAATGTTATTCACGACTAGATATTTCACATTTACAGTTGAATAAAAATATTTTTTATATAATTGAATATTATTCAAAATGCTTGAGTTTTTTTACATAGTTAGGGGGTTAATTTTATGTAGATATGAGTTAATTTTTATAGTTATATTCAAAAAATACATACATACATACATACATACATAGATACACACATGAATATATATATGCATACATGTATGTATATGTATGCATACATGTATGTATAAATTAAGTTACATAAATAGAGATTTTCTTATATCCATTTTATTCAATTTTATATGGCTATTCGTAGAGGTTTATTTCAATTGCATAGAGTTTTTAGAATAATTTTAGCTAATTTTATATGGCTATTCATAGAGGCTTTTATATATCTATTTCAACCAATTTTAATTTGGATGTGCATAGATATTATTATATCGGTTTTAGCCAATTTTATTATGGTCATCCATAGGGGTTTTATATGTATTTTAGCCAAATTTATATGAATGTGCGTAGATATTTTAATATCAAGTTTTAGCTAAAGGTATCATGACCGTGTATAGAGGTTTAAATTCATTTAAACTAATTATATATATGGTTGTGCATATAGGTTTATTTGTATTTAAACCAACTATATGTTGTCAACTATGTAGAGAAATCTAAGTTTATTTAATCCATCTACTATAAAATATGTGAAAGTATAAATGAATGTATACTTAATAATACTTGGAAAACTAATTATGAACAATATTACACTTGATTTTATACTTAGTATACTTAAAAATTCACTTATAAAACCACTTCCTCAAATACCAATTTATAGACCAATGACTAAGTTGGGAAGCCACAAATGTTTCAAAAACCATTTTACAAAAAGCTCCAAAAGTGGCACCCAACTTTGGTACAATTTCCAACACCACCCATGAAGATTCCATGTCACTTGATAAAAATAGTAAGTTAATAATGTAGTAGTAACTTTCAATTTAACCCACTCAACATGGGTCACCAACTTATCTTGCCATACTATTTTAAAATAGGTACCATATGACAAATAATAAAGCCAATCATAGTTGGTCAAAAATCTAAAGTAACTACCACCATTTTTAGCTCTTTCACAGCATAAGGTGTTATCATAACTTGTCATAGAATCCCACAAAAGAAGGGTGCTTCAAATCTGCTATATTTTTCCACCTTATGACAAATTACAACTCATCAATAAAAGTACTGACACTTGGAATTATATATGTTACACAAATTACAACACCCCATATGAAGTGGAGCATAAATATTAAGTAAAATACAATTAAAAGATGACGTAATTATGGGACAATGCCTACTAATAAAATAATTAAATTGGGTACTTTTAAGGATGAGGCACTTTAATTCCCAATGATAATAAGCAAGATTTCAAGACTTCTTGGGAAGGTAAATATATCTTTCTATATTTTGATGGGTGGAGATAGAGCTAGGGCTACACCCATGTTTAATGATGACATTAAACCAAATATAATTGTGTTGCATATATTTTGTAAAAGGGTGAGCTCATGGTATACAGGTAGAGGGTAATTGGGCATGACCCTATTCTTGTTGTAGAGTTTGCTAGGGCATGGAAGACGAGACAAGTGCCTCTTGGAGGCATTAAATTTGAGGTTTTTGAAGAAGCTATTGCACAAGCAACCATGACAACTACAAAGTGATTGAAAGTATTTGACGACAAGATACATAAGGGGGCTACCATTAAGTCCTTTTTGAAAGGAAAGAAGAAGATTAAAAAATTCATGCTAGTTACCTCATAGAGTTGCTTTCTAAACATTGGGATGTGGTGAGTTTAGAAATAATTAAATATGTGACTAGATTCAAGTGTGTATACTTTTATCATTTCACACTTTTAAATCATTTTAGGTATATAATATTGGTTAACCTTCCATTTTTCCTTATAATGGCTCTTGAGTATTTGGTTATTGATGTTAAACTAGGTAGACTAGAGGTTCCTATACATCAACCTCTCATCTTTCTAGTTAACACACAATGGATATGAGGTTGTCTCCTAAGATTTATGTTGTGATGACTAATGATATTTTTAATACTCTCTCAAGCACTTCCAATAGCTTTGATATGTCATTAGAGGTGTTTCTGGCCCTAGACTTATAAATACCCAACCTATGTTTGTGAGACCTAGTTAGAGGGTGGTTTCTCTAAAGAAAATATTGGTGGGAATGATGGTGTTTGAGAACCTTGAGATCTAACTGTAGGGAATAAGGAGGAAAAACTAGGGAATAAGTTGAAATATGGTAAGAGAACCCATGAAGTTATGTAGGGTGATAGGAATTTGGATAAGGTCAAAGGAAAAATGGAATGCGGCAAGTCCATAGAGATTGTGAAGGAAGTTGGTAGGATGAGTGTCCTTGTTCTAGGGATGAGATCCCTTATGTTCAATAGGTATTTATTTTTTGAATATTTGTTGGGAACTAAGTTGGATAAAGTGAGGGTGGTCAAGAATAACTTATCCTTATAACACAATATCTTACATTGGATCTTCATGAATAATTGTAGGCTCAAGGCTAGGCTAGATTATTTTCAACCTAGAATAACCATGTAATATACTATAAGGAATGTTGAGTTGGTGTAGTGGGACCTAGTTAGTAAGGTTTGTAAACTCAAAGAGGAAATAAAATATATAATGAGAATATTGTTAGGCTTTAAAATGAGTTAGGAAATATAAAGGATGATTTGAAGAAGGTTTTGTGTTTGAGTAGAACCATGATAAATCCTACAAGAATTCACATGCTTTGGGAAGGGTTGGTGTGGAAGAAAAAGGAGTAGTTAGTATTGGCTCCAAGCAAGTGCACTAGAAACCAAAATTAGAGGAATGCTATTGTGATAAAAAAACCAAAGGATAATTTTTAAGACCGTTTGTAATTATTGGAGGAAGAGTGGGAGGTTGTTAGAACTCTCAATGTCTCTCCTATACTAAGTGATATTTCTCTAGTTGTGCTTAAGCCATGTTGATGTTAGTTGGCTTCAAGTTTGTTGTTTTCTTTTTAACTTTCCCTTAGTTTTATTCTTCTATTCTTTACAACCTTTTTGGTACAAGTCCCTTGGTTTTGGGGTTCCTATCTTGCTTTTCCCTCTTGTAAAAGGGTTTGAGCCCTTTCAAAATTTAATCTTTACCATTTTAATCAAAATATATAATATAAATTGAAATGATTTGTAACTATGCTACTATGATCAGCCAATAGAGGCATGGTGTGATGGTTAAGTTGTTGTGTTGTTATTCTTGTCATCAAGGTTCAAACCCCATTGGGGTGTAATTGTTGAGAATTTATATTGGGGATGAGGTACCCCATTTGTGATCTCACCGGTTCATACCTTTGGGTCAAAAGTGTTTACCCCTCTTAATATAAATAACTACGCCAGTATGATCCAAAACTATACTAGATGTAATAAATAACTAGTAATAATTAAGTATCCCTATGAGAAAAGTAGCAAGATAACACTATTCAAATGCAAACAATATGATAACATCATTCCAATATCTATATTCAAGTTATGTAAAAAAAAGAAAATGGACAATATATACATTCTAAGATGCACAAGTCAAGGTGATAAGTGTTCTAGAGGAGTTTGAGTTAGACATAGTGATCTATAGATTGAATCAATGTGTAGGAGTAGAGTTGTTTTGTAAACGAGCATCTTGATGAAGGAGAGGTGAGAACTAATTATAATATTTCAAGGAGATTAATGAGGTAGAGGTGCTAAAACATCCCATCAATCATGGGAGTTGACATGTGTCATTAAGCCTAAGGACTATAATTCCATTGTAAGTATCATTTAATGCATTGTTGAGTAAGAATTTACTCACATTTGTTGGAGATTTTACCCACAAACATTTTCTTAGGGTATATGTGCCTACATATTTGGCGTTGCTCTATGTTTTGTTCTATTTCCTTACCCACATTATTTGATTTTAATCATATTTGCTCTCTTAGACTAAGAAATGTAATGTGTTAGTCGATGACTAGTGTATGGAATGATCCATCTTTATTTATAGATTAGATGTGCTATGATGCTAAAAGTGAATAATTTAGGGTTTATCCTTTTATACACCATCATAGCATGTAAATCACACATTTCACATGTAAGTTAGCAAGTGATGATCAGTAGGAAGGGACTTAGCTTGGGCCAATGAATGAATTTGAATTTCAAGGTCAAACGACAATGGCCTAGGTTTGTGAATGAAAGATATGAAGATCATATTTGATTCATTGGGATGAATGGAGTTAGGTTTAGTCAAGGCTTTACCAACATTTTGCAAAGAAATGAGTGTCACTTGCACAATAATTATTGCATGTGAGAAAAACAAGTCAAAATGAGTCCAAAATGAAAAGAAAAAATGGAAGGTATGCATTTTTTTTTGATGGAGCGTTTTATATCAAACCCAAATTCATTTTGCAATCCAATACGGGCGCATGAGTCATAGGTTGAACCTCTTCGGCTAAGAGCCAAGGACTGAGGGGTATCCATTCTGCCAAATTTGCTCGAGGTATGCATTTTTCACTATTGTCGCCCTACAACTTTTTTTCATAAATGCTCATATATTGAATGACTATTAATACAATTACTAAACCAAAAAAATCTCATATAAATTCAAATTCTAAAATTATATTATTCTATTTAATAATTTGTAAAAAACTTTGTTTATCTTTTTGTTATAATTTATTTATTTAATATTTTATAATGATATTTTATTAAAAATAAAATGATATTTCTAGAACATTATTGGAAAGCTTTAATTGGATGATAAAGCATTATCTTCGGCACAAACCAATCCCTCTTCTTTGGATAAAAAAGTTCTTTATTGAAATAAAGCTTAAAAGTTTAAAGAACTCTGGTCTTAAATTTAGAGGGTAGATATAAATATATAATGAAAAAGGTTTTTTTGAATAAATTGCATGCTTTTCTGTTCTGGAGTGCTTAACCTTTTATAATGGAGTAGTTTGAAGCTATATCACTTGTTCAATTTTGCTTATGTTTGATTAGATTTTGTGATATGGGTAACTGTTTTGGCAAACCCAGGGAGTATGACCGTATTGCCCTAGTACAAAACAATATTCACGAGGTACAAGAGGAGGACAATGAATGTGATAGTGCTAATAATGAGATGCAAGAAAAAACTGATGAATGCTATAACTATGAGGCTTTAATGTCCACCTCTTTTGTAACAAAGGGAGAGAGTACAGTTGGGGAGACTCAGACAGAAAACAGAGAAATGAAAAGAAATTCAATTACACTAGAAATGGGTTTAGAAGAAGAGGAAGAGTGCCCCATTTGTCTGAATGGATATGAACTGGAGAATCCAAGAATGAAGACTCCCTGTGATCACTGTTTCCATCTTCCATGCATTCTTGAGTGGTCACAGGGGAGTGATGCATGTCCTATTTGTGCCAAACATATTATTTTCAATGAGAAGGGCCAGCTGGTGGAACTTAATGGGTAAGATTTTTGGGCTGCCTCAGTTTTTACTGGCTAAATTATTTCTGCTTGTTGGGTTTAGTCACTGAATAAGATGGGGTTTGATCACAGAATTCATCACTGAGTCAGATGGGTTTTGATCACTGAATAAGATGGGGTTTGATCACTGAATAAGATGGGGTTTGATCACAGAATTCATCACTGAGTCAGATGGGTTTTGATCACTGAATAAGATGGGGTTTGATCACTGAATTCATCACTGAGTCAGATGGGTTTTGATCACTGAGTAAGATGGAGTTTGATCTCTGAACTCATCCCTGAATAAGATGGGATTGAATCTCTGAACTCTTGTTCTTTTCTTTGCTGTGTATGATATGTTTTCTAATTTGATCAATATAAGAAGTTGGGATTTTTTCACAGTTTTGATATGTGGGTCGGTGGTTTATCAAATCCACTGTTCAAGTTGTAATAGTTGAACTTAATTTAGGCATCATGAAGCAATTCTAGTGATTTTTTTTATGTGCTTTAATAAATGATCTAATATTCTGTACATATGTTTACTTTTTATTTGCTATTGTTTTATGAATTTAAATTCTTTTTCTGGTTGAACGAAATTTTAATTCAAGTGATAAAGATTACAGAGGCTTATAAGATGGAGCTGGGCTTCTAAATCAGAAGGTGCTACAACCGTGAGAGGTAGACTGAGTGCCAGTTCAAAGTTTATATTATAAACCTAAAGCAACCTTACAACTGAAATTAATGCTTAAATCAACCCAACTACTGAGTTAAAAGAGTGCGGTTTTGCTGATTTCATTATATATGAACTATTTTTCCATTTTCTTTCTGTAAAGATGAAATTTGTATATTAATGTCAAATTTGGTTTTGTGTTTAATGTAATTATATATCGAGCACTCTTGTGTTTAATGTAATTTGGTTTTGTGTTTAAGCGCTTTTTTTCATGTCATAATTTATTTTCATTATATCTATTGCCATTGACTTATCTCCTTTATTTATATACACACATAATCCAATACATTCGTCTAGATTATTCATCTATCACGTTCTTAGATCCACACATTTATTCCTAAATATCCTATTGCCACCTTGATTCTAGTATCTTCTAATCATAGGTTGATCTTGTGAGTGTGGAATCAATCCTCCACCAATGGATCTAACCATTGAGATTTCAAAATTCAAATTCAAATTTTGGCCAACTTCCACCCAAGCGTTCTTGCCCAGAGCCAACTAAAAACACGTTTGTATGATTTATTGTTAAGTCACTATAGTTAAAGGCATTCAATTGCATTTATTTTCATCATGCAATTGAATTCTGTCTCATTTGATCATGCACATTCAAGGAGCATGCTAGGAACACTTCTGTTGGTGCATTAAAATGAATTAGAAATTTTCATAATCATCTAGAAGCATGATTTAACCACTAGATTTCAAAATTTACGTTCAAATTTTGGTCAACTCCTGCCCATGCCTTTCTCGCCTAAAGTTGGCTAAACACATGTTCACACAATTTATTTCTATGTTGTTGTTCAATTACATTCATTTTCACCATGCAATTTGATCCTATCTCATCTAATCATCAAAATTGAAGGAGCATGCTAGGACACTTGCATTGGTGCATTAAAATGATTTAGAAAATTGACATAATCATCCTAGAAGTATTTATATTTTTGACACTTGTTGTCCTCAATCATTTTCATGATCATAAATATAGTATTTTTAGGTGGTTGACTTAGAAAAACCTATACCATAGTGATTTAAAAACCTACTAAAGATATTTAATATTGCCAATATTTAGAGTTGACAACAATGAATTAGGTGAACCAAGAATGAAAATCACACACTATACCAAATGAAATCCATGGTCAAAGAGTAGAACCATGTACACATAAGTGACCTACACTTGTAGACTCAACCCTTCATAGAGCACGTAGGTTGTTCTAGATCTTAGGAAAAGTACATATAGAGACAACATTTTTGATCCCAAGACATCCATATTGCAATGTCTATAGACGATTTATGCATCTAGAGCTAAGTGTCATATCTTTCAAATTTAATTTCCAGATTTATCATTTAATGTTTTACTATTTATGATATCTATGCCCGCAATGATTTTTTTGGATAGTGTATGGAGGATTTATAGGGATCCCAACCCAAAAAATAAGAACATTATATTATAAAATATGGCATAAATTTCTTTAAAAAAATCATGAAAAAATTATATAGAACAAGGTCTAGATAAGTATCAAACCAACAACACACCCAATTTATCTTTTTTTGTGGGACTAGAGGATCATCTAGCTTGAGGAATTCTTGGAAGATCTCTTCCTTGAAGCTTTTGTATTAACCATCAGAGACCAACCAATGAAAATATTATTATTCTCATACTTAGATGCCTTAGAAGAAGGTATAAAATCTAAATCCTCTACTTCCTAGATCTAATATAGAACAAAGTTAACAACACTTCATCTAGATCCTTTCGTGCTAATGGTATCAAGTCCACCTTAGGAGCTACCACAAAGTTACATGGAGTAAACTTGATAGATGTACGAAGACCTATAGTTATACCAATAGATTTTGAAGGAGACAAGAGGGTGCATCAATTTCTTATTTGGAGAGAAAAACATTAGACCATGGGTGATTTGATCTTGGGTCAAAGGTGGTGAAGATCTCACTAGATTTGAGCATAAAGGAGAGGGTTAAGTTGAGATCTCCTTCAATTGGCCCATAATAGTAGTGCCAGGTTGTGGAAGGTCGAGTCTAATTTGAGAAAACAACTATTTAGGAGTAACCTCCATTATAGGAGAGATGTATTTTTCCTATAAAAGATAGTGATAATAGTGAGTACCTTTCCAACAAGTGGAAGAAGAATCCTTACTCTTCTTCTAGGAAGGATAGTCACTAGACAAATGACCATGGGTGAAGCATGAACAACACTAATACACTATCCTTTCTAATCTAGAGTTTGAGACAACAAATATTCCCTACCTTTTGGGAAAGTGCATGGAATTGGAGGGGTAAAAAGTGGCCATTTTTTTTTCTAGAAACCAAATAAACCTAAACTTGGACGTATAATTTAAGATTCTTACACTCAATACTTGGTGATTTATTTAGAACAATGATTGTAATACTTTGACTATAGATTCTAAACTACTAAGATATTTAAAAAATGGTTAATATTAAGAAGGTCAAATGTTGAACACACCAAAAGTGTTACTTTTTTATTAGTAAAATATAATATAGTATTTGATGTTGCCTCCTATTTATGTCGTTGTATTAAGTATTTTTCAAAACCAAATTTTGGAAATATAACTAAGAACTAGTACTACAAATTACATTTAATCATTTTTTTGTGGTTTTTCAAAGTGGATGCATCCTAAAGACAAGATCATTGAATGTGTGCATCACATAGCTTCCACCAAAATAATTGATTTTTTTTTTGAATGTGTACATAGAATAAAGTATAGATTAATATTCTATATTTTTTCAAACTTAGATAAGTGGATCATGAAATATAAAGTAAAATAAATACATATGTATTTGAGGATTATGAAAACACCAATAAAAGCAAATCAAAATAAATATTAATTTATTTAAAATAGAGAAAAAAACTATATGGTTAGAAAGCTAAGGATATCAATATTTTGGTGGTCATTTCATCAAATTTTGTAGTAAAACAAGTAATGTTGACAAGGGTGAAGTTAAAAAATGCTACTTAATATGCAAAAATATTTTAGGAGCCAAAATGGAAATCCAACACTTAGGCTTGGATAAAAGAATCTATTTTAGTCCTAGTAGCTAGGAATATATTTTTGAAATATAACATGAATGCATTACTTAAGTTTTAAAAATTATATATAAAAAGCTAAAAATAACACTTTTTGTTTTTTGTGCATAACATTTGAGCTATGCATGTGTAATGTGTGCATGCTATAGTACATACATTATAACTATTAGGAAAATGGTGTCTCAACCTTATAATTACACAAGGTTACTATTTATAGTAAGCTTACATTTGAGCATGGATTGGTGTGGAATTTTTCTCAAAGCTCCAAAATGGTTAAATAAGCATGCCCATAAAGTTTCATTGCAAAATCATGTTTGGATTTGAAGATATTAAAGTTGTCATTTTTGAAAGTTTTAAAGTCTAGTTTGAGGGCCTTAGAGGCATTTTTATTGGAGTAATTAGGATAATCAATTGATTATTAATTAATCATTAATTAATTATTAACTAGTCCCTTATTACTTTATTCACTTAAGCTAAACTTAGGAGTGTTTTTTAATTAATTAGATTGGACTAAATATAGGTCAATTTGTCTCATTGAATGAGATTAAGACACTTGTCACAATCTAATACAATCCTGATCTAGGGTTTTCTTTTTCATGCTTTTATAAGCATGTACATTCATTGTAATCCAATATAATTTCATTCAATTAAAATACAATTGCAGGTTAATCTCAATATCAAATGCTTGTGTGATACTCAAGTGTGGATTCAATCTTTTCTTTCTTGGTTGCATAGCAAATCAGTTGCTATGATCTCTCGTTTGTGATAGGTGTTTTGGTTGTAGGGATTTCTGGGAAACTCCAACATGGTATCAAAGCACTAGATTTGTGACTTCTTGTTTGAATTTTGAGAGATATAGCCTTGAAGGAAAAGTCAACTCATCCTAGGGAAAAATGGGCATAACTGTTGAGTCTAGAACGACCAAAAACCTAAAGATTGCCTTTCATTTTTCCAAAATATGAAAAGTTGAAAAAAAAAAAGCAAAAACAATTGTAATAGGGACTTTTCTACAAAGATCCATATAGCCCTGCTGCAATTAACACCTGCATCAAGGTTTTCTATAGGCACACACAAAGATCAGAGATCAGGTTTCAAAATTTTCTTTTTAAAAAAAATAAATAAAAAACATTGAAAAAATATGTAAAATAAAAAAGGGATCCCTCTGTTTGAGGGTACAAGTCGTACCCTGCATGTAGGGGCCTATGACTTAGTTTGGGCCCCTCTGCTCTACCGATGACATTAATAGAGTGTTGGTGGCCCATTATCATCGGTCGACGACTATTCTTAGTCAACGATGGCCTTTCACAAGCTTTGGCGCTCTCTCATCGATTGAACGACATTCAAACTCTTTGACAACCGCAAATAAAAAACCAACGACCAAAAAAATTGATTATTATAGAATATTCTGCCCAGGAAAGAGTATATTCTGACAATTGAACACTTTTTTCTAGGTGAGGGAAATATTCCCCAAATATTCATTGATGTCATGTTGACGTTAGCATGACGTGAGCCAATCGTATGGCCCTCTTTGCCCCCTCCTAGGCTCCATTTTCCCTAAAGGAGCTATTTTTTTCCTTTTAGCATAAGTTGGGCATACAGTGTCAAAATTAGGTAAATGAGATATCGTCAAAAATATGGTTTCATCTACTTTCTAGTGGTGTAGATCTCATTATTATATTTTACTACTTGTTTCTATTATTCTTAGTCAAATTCATATCTTCATTTTTTTCTTCTAAGCTCACAACTTTTTTCCTATATCTCTAATTTTTGAGATTCCAACGACATTGGAAAGGTATTCCAGAGATCTTCAGATCTATTCATGCATTTTTTCTAGAATCTACCCCCAGTACATTTTATTCACTGTTTTGTGTTTTCATAATTCTATCAATTACTTGGATGTCTTGGCACTTGGAAAGGATCTTTTTGCATGAGATGACATCATTTGATCTACTTTATATGTACTAAGGTTATTAGTCTTTGATTTTATCATCTAAGGAAGTATTATAGGTTTTTCTATTCATCCTTATGTGGTCATCCTAGAAAAGGATAACTATGTGTCTTGGCGAAACAACATCCAGACACATCTCAGGTGGCTTGATATTTTTCCTTATCTATATGGACTCATACCTACACCAACAACATTGAGTTATTCAACATGGGGTATTATCAATGATAATGTTGTAGGGGTTATATGTTCTAGTGTTGATCTTGTCACTATGTGTGATATATTAGACATTGGCTATCCCCACACACTTTGGACTAACCTTTGGGAGATCCATAAAAACCCTCATATCTCTCCATACCTAGATGATCTTGTTGTAAATTATCTCATTCCTCTTGTAGATGCATATTCCATACCTTTTGATGATGATACTTTAGAGGAGCTTGAGTATATCATAGGTCTTACATGTTTAGATAGTTTAGAGACCTATCTTCATGTTCCCACTCTTCAGATCGAGACTTCATCATAATCTTCTATTATTTGTGATTAGCTTGGCGTCGCCACATCCTTGGCCCCTATTGAGAATATTCATCTTCTTCAAGACATAACTACTTTGGATTCATATCTTATAGGAATATCATCCTTGTTTGTAGAGTCTCATATTGCATATTTGGAGGATTAATTTGAGGGCATTCATCTCCTCTTTGTTGATATCCACATCATCATTGTTGGCCCACCATCTTAATTAGCTTTTTAGCTTGTTCTACATCAGTCTTCATAGGATTCTAGATTGACATCGTCTCTTTCTAACATGTGGAAACTTGAGCACTTTTTAGAGGCACACATCATTTTGGATTTGGATTCCTAATTCACCCATATTTTTGTATTGGCTTCTCCAGTCACCATTGAATCTATTTCTTCCTAAGAGGAGAATTTTTTTTTGCAAGAAATGGATCATATTATATCTTCAGGCATTCATCATTGGCACAAGAGCTCTTTCTTTATGGGGGGATGCCTATCCTCATTTTCTCTCTCCTATTGAGGGACATCTATTGTATTTATGTGATAGAAGTAGTCCTTGGACGGTCACATTGAGTCCTTCTATCCTTCTTTCACTAGTGTAGTCATTTCACTTTCTCTCTTTTGGAGAGGAGTTTTTCCCATGTGTTTTTCTCCTTTTATATACTTATGAGAGATTTCATTTATTTGTACATGGGTACCTCATCAGGACTTGCATTTGGGATCCATCTATGTGTTGGGAAAATATGTCTCAACCTTGCAATTACATAAGTTATTGTTGATACATAAGGTACTGTTCATATGATGACGATGGGGGGGGGATCATCCATTGGCTAGGGGTCTGGGGGCAGTGCCCCCATAAGCCAAATTTTATATACATTTTATTATTGTAAATATAGACAATTTATCATTATGTCTCATATCTGATGGTCGATATTTTTGTTGGCTTGAATTTCCCTAGAAGGAAACACGATTTTATGAGGGTATTGTCTCATGACTGTGAATTGTGGTGTATTCAGAGAGTCTAATAGCAGTTGTTTTACCTTTGGATCTCTAGTTGGCAATACTATTGTGAGAAGCTTCCTCTGTAAGTATATTGTAATCTTTGTGATGATATGAATAATATATTGGATGATTTTTGGAGTTTGGGGTTTTTCTCCCAAAAGAGTTTTCCCATGTAAATCACTATGTTGTGGTATGCATGATATTTGTGTTTATTTCTATTTAAGTTTTTATAATTGTTAAATATTTGTAAAAGTTTTGCATTATTCTCCTCTCAATAGTAGTGTAGGAAGTTGTTTCGCTACCTTAGCTTCCTTACAAGTGGTATCAGAGCCTGATCACCTTTGGTTTCAGTTGTGGGTTGTTGGATTTTTTTGAACTAATCCAGATTTGAGTGGGAGCTTGTGTAGAAGATAATTTGTGATCTTATTGTAGGAATTTTAAGATAGCCAGTTCATCAAGGAGAATAAAGGTGGATAAATTTTTTGGAAATAATTTTGAGATGTGGAAGCTGAAGTTGGAGGATCTATTAATAGATCAAGATCTGTGGGATGTTGTTAATAAGAATTTTTCAAGGCCTACATATGCTACTCAGGAAGTTCAATATGATGTTATGGACCGTAAAGCTAATGGTCTAATTAGATTGTGCTTGGTAGATTTTTTTTTAATTAATTTCCATGAAGAGACCTCTACACAGAAACTATGGAAGAAGCTTGGTGAGATGTATCAAGCTAAATCTTTAGTGAACAATATTTTCTTGAGGAAGAAATTGTATTCTTTGAGAATGGAAGAGGGTGGACAAATTACATACCACTTAGAAGCATTCAATATGTTGGTGGCTCAATTGGCATCAGTTGGTGTCAAAATGGACGAGGAGGAGAAATTCCAAATCCTACTTTGTTCTTTGCTTGATTCGTGGGATTCTCTTGTTATGGCTATTGGGAGTACTTCTGTTATATTGAATATTGAAGATGTGGTGGATTCTTTGCTTTTTGAGGAGATGAGGAGGAAGGTATCCATCAGTGCCAAGAAGGCCCTAAATTTTTGTGGAAGACCTAAGGAAAAAAGCAAGAAGAATGAGAAACATGATAAATCCAAGTCTAAGGGGAGATCCAAATCTCCTGGAAAGTCCAAAGTTATTTGTTGGAAATGTGGTAAACCTAGAAATGTTCATAAGGATTGCAAAGAAGAAAAAGAATAAATTTGATTCTGATTTTGAGTATGAGAAGGAATATGGTGATGCATTCATTGCAACTTTTACAACTCGTGTAAGTAATGATGCATGGTTAATTGACTTAGGCACATCTTTCCATATGACCTTTAATAGAGATTGGTTTTCTGAATATGAAGAATTTGATGGAGGAAAGGTGTACTTGGGTGATGATTCTCATTTGAACATTGTTTTCTATTGTAAAGTTAGGATTAGGTTTCCTAATGGTAGAATAAAAAGGATTAATGGTGTGTTGCATATCCTTGGTTTAGCACCAAATTTTTTATCTATGAGAAAACTAATAGATGCAAGTGTATAGGTATTATTTTCTAATGTAGGATGCAAGATGGTCAGAGGTGCTATGGTGATTACTAGAGGTTTTAGATATGGCACACTGTATAAGCTTGATGCATGCACTATTAAGTGCAATAGTACTTATGTGAAAAGAAATTTTGTTGAAGTGAGGGTTTCACCTTCAACAGATGGTCATGGTTTTTGGGTACCCAAGGGTGCTATTTCTTTTGAATCAAAGTTACCTATAGAGAAAACAATGTTATGGAACTAGAGACTTGGCCACATTGGAGAAAAGGATCTAAGGACCTTGAAAATAAAAATCTTGTTGAAGGTTTGTTTGATTGTAATCTTGAATTTTATTTTTGTGAGCATTGTATTTATGGAAAACAAAACTGCATTCAATTTTACTCGAGTTCTCATAAATATTGTGTTGTATTGGATTGTATTCATTCCGATGTGTTTGGTCTTGTAGATGTTCCTTCAATTGGTAAATCCACATATTATGTTTCATTTATTGATTATTATAGTAGGAAATGGGCACATTTTTTAAAGAGTAAATATGAAGTTTTAAGTTGATTTAAAGAATTTAAAGCAATGGTTGAGTTGCAAACTAGAAAGAGAATAAAATGTTTGAGGACTAATAATCATGGTGAATTTTTCTCTAATTATTTTAATAGATTCTATAAAGATTATGGTATTCATAGACATAAGTCAACTCTATATTCTCCATAGTAAACTGGAGTTATAGAAAGAATGAACATGGCATTGATGGAGAAGGCTAGGAGTATGTTGAGTTGTGTTGGTCTAGAACAAATGTTTTAGGCTAAAGCTATTACCACTTCTTGTTACCTTATTAACAAGTCTCCTACATCAACTCTTGTTGATAAGATGCCTATAGAGGTATGATCGGATCACAAGCCTTCGTTAAGATTGTAGACACTTAAAAATGTCTCGATGGATCACATTGGCTAACTAACAACATTTCATCCTAAAACCCACCCTCTTTTCGCTTAATTGATTAAATTAGCCTAGCTATTTAATTAATTGCCTCATTTTCATCTATTAATCTAATTGACCTATGTAGGCTATTTCATCCCATTTCATGCTAAAATTTCATCCTATTAAATTGAATAAATCAAATTATTTAATTTAATCCCTAAATTCCTCTTATTTAATTAAATAACACTAAGGTATTTAATTAAATACCATATCTCCCCATTCCATTAAATCATTTTATTTAATGAATATCGTACAATTATTTTAAAATTGTATAATTAACATTGTTTTAATTATTCAATTACTAATAAATCTAATTCCCCCCACTTGCAAGGGAATATTCCTCCTTTGCACATTCCTCCAAAAGGAATATTCCCAAGGAATATTCCTTCCCCTTTTGCACATTAAAACTTTGTTTTAATTTGCTAAATATCTATTTTCCTCACCCATGAGAATATCCTAAAGAATATTCTCTTTCTCCACTCATTTGAAAAAAAAGAATAATCTTCCTTATAACAAACTCACAAGACTTTATGTGCAAGTTAACTTACAAGACTTCTTGTGCAAGTTTTGAAAGTGTGTTTGTTTGGATGAATGTGAGCCCTTGATTAAATATCATCTTGCATCCTCAACCCTTGATGGGAATCCATGATCCATGCCTCCATCTTCTTTCATTTTTGACCATTGATTAGATTTTTCAATCTTATCCCTTCATTTCTCATTTGCTTTCCTATAAATAGGTCACTATTTGGAGATAAATGGATCCATCTTTTAACATAAAACTTATGATGTCAAAGTCATTCTTACTTGCACTCACATTTAGTATAATTTTAGTTTATTTTAATTGCACCATATTAGCTTACCTTCCATTAATGACTTCCATGATAACATAAATGCATCCATTTAGTATTGTGTAATTAAGGTTTGAATCTTTTTTAGCTTAAACTTTATTTAGAGTAGATTTGCATATACCCATATCAATCATCTTAGCATACATCATGTTAAAATAGATTGCATCATGTTCATTTAGCTTTAAATCATGTTTCATCACACATCTTTCATCAGTTTCATCGATTATCTTCAATAGAATCGATCGAAACAAGCTCATTATCCAAGCGATTGGGAAAGGGTCGCCATTCCACATCAATGCGACACCACTCCCCCAATAGGATATGTTTCAATGTCTTAGATTAGAGGTTTTTCAAGATTTCATGATTAGAATGTTAGTTTTAATGGCTTCTTTGTCTTTGTTTACCATGAATGATCTTATTAGGATTGATGCTTAGCAGGTTAATGTGGGATAAGAGGGATTCGTTGCATGCAGGTCTCTTCGTTCTCAAGAGATCACCAAGGAACAAATTGCCCTTATCCACCTCAACATAAATGGAATGAAGAAATCACAGAGGAAATGTATACAAGCTAACTTTTAAGGGAGACTACTTCAGATTTTGAGAGATTGAAACTTCTAGATTTCTGCCTTCGACGGAGGAGCTCTCAGCCAAAGGATGTTAACGCAGATTCAGGATGCCAGTGTGACACACTGTTGTCCAAATGGCGCACTGGTGTCCTAAGCAACAGAAAGCTCAGGAGATCAAGTAGGTAGAGTAAAGTCTCACTTCCTAACTTGGATCTAAGGTCTTCTAAACAAAATAATCAAACAAAGAACATAAACTTGAAGAAAAGCACAAGAACTTGGAGAAAACTTACCCTCAACTCAAAATTTGAGTCTTCACTCCAAGCTCTACTTCACAACCTACACACAAAAGAATGAGGGGAAAATATTAGGGATGTATAGGGTCTACCTTAATAAGACACCCATTTTAGTGTTCCCACCTCCATGGACATCCAGATAGGAAGAGAGTGTAATTGAAATGGACAAAGTGTGTGGTGAAAGAAAAACCCGCTTTAGGAGTAGAACCTGCACCACTAAATAGTAGATGAGAAAATAAGTAGAAAAGAGTGAGAAAGAGAGAGTGTTACCCATGGGCCTAGGCCCTCTTCGAAACACACAGACACACCGTTGAATGCTTGTTTGAGAGTTGTAGTTGTTGGAGGGACCTCAGTCTAGCAAAGCTTCACTTGTAGAAGTGTTGCTTGTCAAGGATGAGAGAAATTTGAAAGTGAAGTTGAAGAGAGCTTGAGTGAATGAAATTGGACCCCCCAAATGAGAGAAAATGAGGGGTTTTGTTGCATGCAAGGGCGGAAAAGAGCTGTTACACCCAAAATATTGATTGTCAAGACACGTGTCGAGAGTCAAGATTCAATGTTCCTTGTTTCAAACTCAAAAAATTGATAGGATGCTAGCATGTCATGCAGACATCCGCATGTCGTGCAAGTTTCCAAGACATGAATTTTTGGGAAATGTATCATTAGGCTGCTATCACTTTGCCACTGGTCCACATAGAGCTAGAATTGTAAAATTATGACCCATGGGATTTTTTTCCATTAATGCTCTAGGGTGTCATAAATGCTAGGAAAAGTTCTAAAATGTGGAATTGACCCTAGGTGCAATTATGCATCATTACATTTTTCCCCCACTTTAGTGGGCTCGATTTTGGGAAAAATCAGCCACACTAAAGTAGAGAAGAAAAAAATTACCCAATTTTGAAATTTAACGAGTTTGCGTGCCAAGATAAAGGGTGCCTCAGAGGTCATTGAGGTCAAGCTAGCTAGTACTGAAGGTGCCCCCCAACAACTAAGCTCAACAAGCAATGCAAGACTGGTAGTGAAAAGTTGCAAAATTATGATCTACAAAACTCAAATCTATGTTAGTTTCAAAGCATTGGAAGAAGCTACAACAATGAGAAGAATGGTCAAGAAAAATTTAATGATTCAAAAGAAAAATATGGTAAAGAGGTGACTATATTCTCCCTCCCATGTTTTCCCCTAGCTAGGTGGGGTAAATTTAGGAGAAACCAGGGGGCTACAAACTCTAGGAAAAATGAGCCCCGGGGGGCCTATATATACCTAGGTGGGCCCTAAGAAGGGTCATTTTCACTATTCACTATGAGGAAATTGTTGACTTTTTTGAGAAAAAAGTCAGCAAAATGCCGAGCAAAAGAGAGTATGAGGCATCGAGACTAGAGAAACTGAGAGAGGAAATCATCAATGGCTACGAGGTGGACCAGGTAGGTCTTGAAACCTTATTTTCAGTGAATTTTAGCATGTTTTAGGAAAAATTTTCCATCTCGAGCTGTGTAGACATCTTTTTCTAGCGCTGTCATCTAAAAAATTCACTGGAATCCAGCTTTTGCACTATTTTCCCAGGTATGTGTTGGTGTCCTTGGAGCGTCAATGGCATACCAGGACATATGCACGGTGCATAGATGTCTACACAATGCACAAAATTCCTACTAAATTTTTGTTTTCAAATTTAAAATTCCTTGTTCTGACTTAAAATTTGTCACTTGTAGGACTATCCTGAGATTCGGGAGCATCCCAACAGGTGGGTATATCGACTAGTCTGTGAGTAGAGGGACTGCCTTAGTGAGGATGAGGTCACACATCTACATCAGGTTGGTCTCTAGCATGCGTTCACCATGCCGGAGATGCAATACCAGAGCAGATGTTGACGACCCTGATGGAGTGGCGAGATGCCACCACATCATCTTTCTAGTTGCCTATTGGAGAGATGATGATCACTTTGGAGGATGTGTATTGGATCCTCAGACTTCCCATCTGTAGACAACGGGTAGTGATCATCGACACTTAGTCGGCACAAGAGTGATCAGAGGGTGTCCTCTACTGCTCGGGGAAGATCGACGATAGTGATGGCACATGACATATCTACACACACTGGTACGATCAGGTGCAGACCACTACACCCTTGCTGCATCAAGTGATGGTCATGACTATGGCCTTATGGGTCACTATAGATGGGTGAGGCTCTCACCTACATGGGGGCCTCATCCATACCATTAGCGAGATGGTCAAGTGCAGAATAGTCTTTTCCTGAGGGCGCAACATGTTGGCACACCTATACTAGGAGTTGGGGCGGCACATGTACTACGAGTACCACAGCCTCACAACATGCATGCTACTATAGGTGTGGGATTTTTCCCACATCATGTGCATGAGACCGGTTGGCTTCCCACAAAGGCGACTGTACCATGTCCCCATGGCCCATTGGTATGAGGTCAGAGGATAGTGGAGGCATGGAGATTTATGATTTTAGAGATTATAGTTTGATTCCCTTGCACCTGATCGAGTCAGATGGAGACCCTACCATTTTTTCAGGTGGGTAGATGACAACAAGTACCTTAGGAACTTGCAGTGGGACCATTTTCTTGTAGGTCATTGTGACCATATCATTATGTCATATTATTGGAGTCAGGTCAGGTGACAACATGGTCATGCACAAACTATCCCTCCTAATGTGCCCACATATACATGAGATTTCAGGAGTGTTGCGAGACCTGGGGACATTCACCACCCCTCCATCACATATATTGTTCCTTCAGATGATGATTAGCCTGACCGAGATCTATCGCCGATAGATAACGTTGACATTGTTGTAGACTTTAGAGCATGTTGGGACAGACACCATCCTCACCCATTGTTCATAGAGAATTCCCCTGGAGAGGATCCCAACCCATAGGGGAACGTGTTTCTGTAGGCACCACAGGATAGGAGGAGAGGGCCAAGAGATAGACAATAGCAGGGTAAGGAGGAGTGACCGATAGCATCATGGAGGATGAGGCAGTGGCAGAGGAGGTCAAACCCTCCACCAGCTACCCCCATCTTGTCGGCACCACTAGCACCCACTGTCACAACAACGACGACCTTAGTAGCAACGACCTTAGCAGCACTAGGACTGGCTACTGATACCAGCAGTGCAGGTCCTATCGTAGCTCCTCACCCTTACCCTACTTGGAAGCCAAGGGACCTAGGTATACTGAGCATGTTATTTATATTTTAGTACTTGTAGTTTTCTTTGTTTATGATTACACAGATATTCCATGTGATACTGGTCCTATTCTTTCTTTTTGTGGTTGCATATGATGCACAGGGATGGACTAGGTTGATAGCCTAGTACATATCAGAGTTGGCCCTTGATGTGCCCATTCAGGGGATGATTCTTGAGGCATATGGACCAGGTTTCATGGGGTGACATGCCCACTTGTTCGAGCTGGTAGCGCGTTTGAGGACCACTCATGAGGAGTGGGGAGCAGAGATTGTGCAGGTGACTATAGATGCGACCACTCTCCGAGGGTAACGTGACTAGCTATCAAGGGAGTTGCAGACAACGCTTGTAGAGCGATACATGGAAAAGACGAGGGTCGATTCCATTGAGCAGGCACATGACACCCTATAGAGCCACCTCGATGACCTCTTGGGTAGCTAGTAGCCATGATCTCGGAAGATGTTCAACAACTATAGTAGGAGCTAATGCATGCATGGATGATGATATCCTCCCTATAGGGAGAGATCAGGGAGATGCACATAGCCCTGTCTACATCATTCTCACACCGATCTAGGTCTATGACCATTGTACAGTCCCTCCCTAGACCACAACAACAATAGCTAGAGCCAGAGGGCTCTAAGAGCCACACGCCATAGTCATAAAGAGCCCCTATTTTTGTACATCAGTTTTTGTAGCGAGATATATACATATATATATTGTAGATCTTTTTTGTATAGAAATTGACACATATATTCAGTAGCCACTCATTTTTTGACGATAGTGGCCCGATACATGTATATGACATTTGATGCATGCATACATAGCATAGTAAGACACATGAATGTATATTACACTCACACACATGGTCACATCATAACACAATTTTTTTTATAATGTGTTAATGAATAATGCCAACATATGTAGTGCTACTACCCTTGAAGAGTGAACACCACACATATGACACAATACAAACTATGCATAGTATTGACGGAGATGCATCACATTGACGAGATCCTTTAAAGGTGTTCTATCCATAGACGATAACCCATAGGAACCCGAACCATACACAAAGACAACAATATAAGGGCCTAACCAGTTAGGAATGGATTCCCTTCTTTGATTAGGTGGAACATTTACATTTCTTTGATTCTCATAAAGAACAAGGTCTCCTAACTTAAAAGTTCTAGGAAGCACACTTTGATTATACTATCTTGATAATGATCCTTGATAAGCTTTAAGATGATCAAGGGTTTGTAATCGACACTCATCAAGCATCTCTAGCTAATGCAAATGATTAGCTTGATATTTTTTGTCATCAATTAACCCTTTAAGGGAAACCCGCAAAGATGGAATACCAAACTCTAAAGGCATGATAGCATTGGCACCATACACAAGCCTATAAGGTGTCATTCCCGTTGTCATACGAACACTCATGCGATAGGCCCACAAAGTGTACATTAACCGAATATGCCAATCCTCACCGTGTTTGTTAACTGTTTTATGAACTATGAGCTCAAGAGTCTTATTAGATGCTTCCACTCGACCATTAGATTGAGGATAGTAAGGTGTAGAAAATCTATGTTGAATGTGGAAATTTTCTAAGAATTTTTTCACTTCCTTGTTCTTGAATGGCGTACCATTGTCAAAAACAAGTGTAGCAAGCAATCCAAAATGAGAAATAATGCTATTTAGAAGAAAATTACAAATAGTTTCAATGTTCGTGGATCGAAGTGGAATGGATTCAACCCACTTTGTGAAGTAATCTATAGCAATAATGATAAAGGTATGTCCCTTAGAAGAAGGAGGTGATATCTTCCCAATAATATCCAACCCCCACTTTGTGAATGGCTAAGGAGAGGTCTGATTTTGTAACTCTTGTGCAGGTGCATGAATAAGATGACTGTGCTACTAACATTGTGGGCACTTTTTAAAAAAATCAAAGGAATCTTGTTCCATCATTTTCCAAAAGTACCCCATGTGTATCAACTTCCTCACAGGGATTTACCACCAAAGTGTCCACCCCCAAAGCTTGAATGGGATTCTTTGAGGGTGAGGGGTATTTGCACCTTAGTGAGACATCAGGGAAGCAAGTTGTTATAGGATTTTCAATAGAGAACATCAGATAGAATAACATAACGGGTTGAAATATTTTATATATGAGTGCGATCACTTTTTGTCACATCAATGGAAAAATTTCCAGTCTTTAGGTAGTTGTACATATTAGAAAACCATTCTCCTGAGTCTACGTGGGAGCACACAAAGGCATCGGATTTAGGTTGATCGGAAACAGCTGGGGTTCAAAGGACCTGAACCATGAAGTGGTATTCTTTTGTATCCTCATCCAAAGGAACCAAGGAACCAATGCTTTCCATGGAATCTGCATGTCTATTCTCTATTGGAAACCATGTCTCAACTTACTGGCTTGATATTGGCAACATTGTGTTCTTTTCTCTCTTTGTTGGCACGATAGTATACCATCATAGGGACTTTGTTCATAGTCTCTTCCATGGCCCAATAAGATTTCATGTCTCACCTAAGCTCTTCATTGGTGAGACTTCACCCATTGTCTCCTTGGCATACCAGTAACCCTTGCTATGGCATTGTGTTTACATTGTCAACGAGAGTAGCTCACTTCAGCAGGAGTTTCTGAGATGTCTCTTTGACATTTCAAAACTTCGATGGGGTATCTTGTCGGTAGGAGGTTGCACTATCATTGAGACATTGGACAATGTATCCTTGACATCCTGATGAGGCTTTGTATCAGAGGGAACTGGATGCTTTTCCTAGACATTGTGAAATGTCTCTTTGACATTCTGATAGAAGTCATGAACATTCTTGTCGATGTGACTTCACATGTTTGTCGTGACTTTGGGGAATGTCTCTTCGATGAGTTGGTGAACCTCTTGAGTGGTAAAGTGGACATCGATGAGACAATTATGTATCAGTGGGAGAAGCTGAAATCTCTCATCAACACGACGATGGACTTGGTCGTTAGTGTATCATGAGAAGCATGTATCGGTGTGACTCGAGTAGATCAATGAGAGATTGGAGTGCGTCTCTTCAACATGGCCCGATATGGTAACTGTTGTGTGATGGTTGGTTTGTTGTTATGAATGGGAACCAAATTGGTATGCTTCTGAGTATGGGTTTGGTGATGCAGGTTGATTATGGAATTCTCTCAAAAGGGAAAATGTTATAATGTGTAATGCATTGTAATAGTGTTTTGGTGTTGAGTCATGAGTCTGAAGAGGGAGAGCAAGAATGATCAGAATTTTTATGTTGCATGAATTGTATGTGATGATTTGACATCTTTGGAAGCAACAAACTACAACTATGTATGTGGACTTTGTTCATTGTAATACATTTTTTTTTTGCTTGGTGTGTGGATTTTTCTCTTGTAAGGGTTTTCCCACGTTAAATCTAGTGCTCATTCTGTGGTTGTGTTAAATTTGTTATGTTCTATTTTTTCTACTAAATGTGCAACTTTAATGAACTGTAATTCAAGAAATTGAACCATATGTCTACATTCTCTTCTTATAATTAGCATTAGGAAAGTGTTTCCGCACCTCTGCTTTCCTTAAAAGTGGTATCAGAGCCTGGCTAGTTGTGTTATCCTTGTGGGTTGGATGGGTTTTTTGTACCAATTCTAAAGAAGGAGTCTTGTAGAGGAATCTAGTAATCTTGATTGCAGATTAAGATGACAAGCACATCAAGGAAGATAGAAATTGAAAAGTTCAATTGTGGCAATTTTGAGTTGTGAAAACTCAAAATGGAAAATATGTTGGTAGATAGAGATCTCTAGATTGTTGTGTCTAGAACTAAACCTTCAGGAATGAAGCAAGAAGATTGGGACCTCACAGATAGAAAAGCTAAAGGGTTGATAAGGCTATGTCTAGTAGACTCTATTCTCCCAAACATTCATGAAAAGAAGTCTGCATCTTCTTTGTGGAAGAAACTTGGTGACATTTATCAGGGCAAGTCCTTGGTGAATAAGTTATTCTTGAGGAAAAATTTGTACTCTTTGAAAATGGAGGAAGGGGTATGTGTGGCTGATCATCTAAATACATTCAATATGCTCATTGCTCAGTTAACATCTGTAGGTGCGAAAATAGATGATGATGATTTTTGTATGCTTTTGTTATGTTCTTTTCCTAACTCATGGGATCATTTAATGATGGCTATTGGGAGTATGACAACCACTTTCAAGATGGAATATGTGGTTGCTTCATTGTTGTTAGAAGAGATGAGAAGGAAATCTTCTGAGATGGAAAAGGAGGCTCTTGTTGTTCTAGGAAGATCAAAGGAGAAAGGCAAGAAGGACAAGAAGTCTAAATCAAAATATGAAGTGAGATCAAAGTCTCTTGGAAAGAAGTCCAAGGTGAAATGCTGGAATTGTGGGAAGATTGGTCATGTCCGAAAGGATTGCAAAGAGGAGAAAAAGAAGAAAAAATATTCTTCAAATAATGATTCTTCTCAAAGCGATGCAAATGCCTTCATTGCAGCCTTGGCAACATAGGCATCAGATTATGTTTGAATGATTGAATTAGGTGCATCTTTTCACATGACATTTCACAGAGATTGGTTTACAAAGTACGAAACGTATGCTGGTGGAAAGGTGTATCTAGCAAGTGACTCATCTCTTGAAATTATTGGTCATGGAAGAGTTAGAATTCAATTTCCTGAAAAAAATAATTAAAGGAATTGATGGTGTACTGTATATACCAGGTTTGACTTAAAATTTACTTTCTGTTAGCAAGTTGAATGATGCTAGTGTGCAAGTTTCATTCTTGAGTGGTGGTTGCAAAATGACTAGAGGCTCGATGGTGTTGGCTAGGGGTGCTTGATTTGATACTTTGTACAAATTGGATGCACATGCTATTCAATGCAACAGTGTATCTGTGAAGTCAGAAAAGGCTGCTCATTTAGAGAAGGAGAACAAAGTTCCTTTGGGTGTAAACTCTTTGGAGGTGAAACTCCCAACATAAAATACTATGTCTAGCATCAAAAGGCTCGACCACATTGGTAAGAAAGGCTTAAAAGCTTTTAAAAATAAAAACCTAGTTGAAGGGCTTGATGATTGTAACCTTGAATTTGATTTTTGTGAACATTGTATATATGGAAAATATCGAGTTTCATTTTATTCTAGTCCTCATAGATCTTCTAGTGTTCTATATTATATTCACTCTAATGTTTTTGGTCCAGTAAATGTTCCTTCGTTATCAAAATCAAGATATTATGTTTCTTTTATTGATGATTATTCGAGAAGGGCATTTATGTATTTTCTAAAAAGTAAATTAGAAGTGTTCAGTTGGTTTAAAGAGTTTAAAAACTTGGTTGAAAATAATACTGGAAGAAAAATTAAATGCTAGAGGACAGATGATGGTTGTGAGTTTTGTTTTTCATATTTTGAAAGGTATTGCAAAGACATTGGAATGAAAAGGCATAAAACAACACCTTACACTCCAAAGAAAAATGGAGTTATTGAAAGGTTGAATAGGATGCTGATGGAAAGGTCAAGAAGTATGTTGAGAAATGATGGTCTGGAGAAAATTTTTTGGGCTGAGGCTGTGGCTACAACATGTTATTTAATAAATCAATCTCCCTCTTTGGCACTTGTTGAAAAAATGCCTATGGGAGCTTGGTTTGGTAAGAAGCCCTCTTGAAGACATGCAAGAGTCTTTGGCTATGAAGCATATGTTTATGTGCTAAATGAGAAAAGATCTAAGTTGGAGAACAAGGGGGTGATCCCACAATACCGGTTTACAATTTTTGGCCAAATTAGACACTGAACTGATTTTTTCTAACTAAATCTTCACTTTCAGGCACCTATAGCGGCTAAACTGTGAGGAATTTGAAGATGATGCAAACTTGTGATTTGTGACATTTTTTCTGCAGATTCTAAATATATTTTTTTCAAAATTTTTGGAATTAGATTGCACTTCTTTTCCATCTCCTTCGAAAACTAGTTTTTTTTTAGTAAACACCATTTTTAAGGAGTGACACTCACCGTATAACACATAAATTTTTTTCCATGAAGGATAAAATTCTATTTTTTTAAAATTTAGATTTGTAACTATGATATCTAGTGCTTCCAATTGGTTTCATAGTGTTTTATTGAATACTTTTTCCTTAATCAATTTTGAAGTTAAACCAATTACAATTCAAACATAAGCGAATCATATAACATAACTTTTTTAGTATGTATCGAAATTCTTTTTTTTTTTGTTGGATCAAGGACTTCAATATCTGGTGCAGTCATTTTATTTTATTTTATTTTTATAATCTTCTATTTTTCCACATGTGTAGAGAACAAAGAGCTTGATTTTTGGTGAAAAACTTACATTGACAAGAAATAAAAAATAAATATAATAATAAAAATAAATTTATTTAAAATTATACTTTTTGGGAAGCTTATAATAAGGACTACATACTTGCAAAAAATAAATTTTAAATGAATTTATTTGATCCCCCAAAAGCTAAATCAAAAGTGGTTTTTGATCAACATTTTAATAGGTGTAAAGGAGACTTTGTTATAGGTATGGTTTAAAACTAGCGGGGTTCTATCCAAGGGGGTTTGATCTAAGGTAGTTTGATCAAACCATCTTCAATTGGAATGCTTTAAATGGAACTTTTAAGGCTTAAATCATTATATTTTCTAAAAATATGTGATTTCAGCAAAAATCAGAATCTCCTAGAAATTGTAAACCAGCTTTGTGGGATCACCCAAGGCTGATAAATGTATCTTCATTGGCTATGACATTGGTGTGAAAGGATACAAGTTTTTGAATCCTGTGACTAAAAAGGTTGTATACAAAAGAAGTGTAATATTTTATGAGCTAAAACCTTCTTCAGTGGATTTGTAGTCAGTGATGAAAGAAGAAAAGAAAGAAAAAGTAGTTGAAATTCCTCGAACTCCAAATAAAGATGAATTACGAAGTGTGCCTAAAACTGAGATTTCTAGCAACTCTAAGAGTTTTGAAGAAGAAGAACCACAACCTCAGCCTCAGCCTTTGAGGAGGTCTACACATGAAAGGCGACAACCTAAAAGGTATGGTTTTTCTATGTTGGATGTAAATTGTGCCTAGGCTTTGATTGCAAGGATTGAGGAGCCTGGGACTGTGAAAGAGGCAATTGAAATGTATGATTCAGATTCCTAGTTGGAAGCCATGAATGAAGAAATGGCATCATTAAAAAAGGATGAAACTTGGAGTTTGGTGCCCTTGCCTAAAGGTAGAAAGCTAGTTGGTTGTAAATGGGTATTCAAGAAGAAAATTGGTCTGGATGGTAGTGTTGAAAAGTATAAAGCTAGGTTGGCTATGAAAGGTTATTCCTAGGTAGAGGGAATTGATTGTGGTGAAATATTTTCTCCTATAGCTAAGCTGACATCTATTAGATTTATTTTGTCACTTGCAATAACATACGACTTAGAGATTGAAGAGATGGATGTGAAGAAACATTTCTTCATGGAGATCTTGAAGAAGAAATTTATATGTCCCAGCCTGAGCACTTTGTGGAAAAAGGTAAAGAAAATTTGGTTTGAAAGTTAAAGAAATCTATGTATGGTTTAAAACAATCGCCTAGAATGTGGTACCAGAAATTTGACTCATTTGTGTTGTCATTAGGATTTGTAAGATAAAAATATGATCATTGTGTGTACTTCAAAAATGAAAATGATCGAGTTCTTATTGTTTCCCTGTATGTTGATGACATGTTGCTCATAGGAAATAGTAAGGCTATGATTTTTGATCTAAAATATCAATTGTCAACAAAGTTTGAAATGAAAGATCTAGGTGAAGCTAGGTATATTCTGGGGATGGAAATAAAAAGGGATAGAGGAAATAGAAAGATTTGGCTCAGCCATAGTAAGTATATCAATATTGTCTTGGAGAGATTTGGCATGATTGATTGCAAGCATCTAGTTGTTCCAGTGTTGCAAGGAACGAAGATATCTATTGAAGATTGTCCAAAATATCCTACCGAGGTAGAGGACATGACCAGAGTGCCTTATGCAAGTGCAGTTGACAATTTAATGTATGCAATGGTCTATACAAGGCCAAACATTGCCCAAGCAATGGGAGTTCTTAGCTGATTTATGGAAAATCCAGTAGACCACACTAGGATGCTGTGAAAAGAGTTTTTAGATATTTAAAAGGTACCTCTCAGTGTGCTTTTTGCTATCATGGTAACTCGGTTGGGTCACAGAGATCCATCAGCATTCGAGGTTATGTGGATTTTGATTGGGCAAGGGACATCAATAGCAGGAGATCCACTAGTGGATACATCTTCACATTAAATGGTGGTGTAGTTAGTTGGATGAGCAAGAGATAGGTTGTATTCGCTTTGTCTACTATGGAAGTAGAATATATGGCAGAAACACATGCCTGTAAAGAAGCCATTTGGATTAGACATTTGCGTTCTGATATTGGGTTCAATGCATGAAAAATTACTATTTGTTGTGACAATCATAGTGCTATTTGTTTGGTGAAAAATCCAACTTTCCATGCTAGGAAAAAACATATGATGTGTAGTATCATTTTGTATGAGATATGGTGGAGGATGGAAGGGTCATTCTTGAAAAAGTGGATGCTCTAGAAAATGTTGCAGATGTGTTAACAAAACTAATGAACAAAGACAAGTTTAGGTGGTGTGCTAGCTCGATGGGCCTTGGGGCCTATGATATTTAGTAATTTCAAGTTTTGGAATAATCCAATAAGTCTTCATCAAGTGGGAGCATGTTGGAAACTGTCTCTCAACTTACTGGCTTGACATTGGTAGCGTTGTGTTCTTTTCTCTCTTTATCGGCAAGATAGTATACTGTCAAAGGGACTTTGTTCATAGTCTCTTCGATGGCCCAATAAGCTTTCATGTCTCACCTAAGCTCTTCATCGATGAGACATTGTGTGGTTGGTGACACTTCACCCATTATCTCCTTGACAGAGTGATATCCCTTGTTGTGGTGTTGTGCTTACATTGTCGGCGAGAGTTTCTGAGATGTATCTTCAACATTCTAAAACTCTGATGGAGTATCTTGTTGGAAAGAGGTTACACTATCGCCGAGACATTGGACAATCTCTCCTAGACATCTTGATGAGGCTTTGTATCAAAGAGACCTGGATTCTTCGCTGAGACATTGTGAAATGTCTCTTTGACATGTTGATAGAAGTCTTGAACGTTCTTGTCGATGTGACTTCGCATGTTCATCGTGACTTTGGGGAATGTCTCTTTGATGATTTGGTGAACCTCTTGAGTGGTAAAGTGGACATCGATGAGACATTTATTTATTAGTGGGAGAAGCTGAAATATCTCATCAACATGGAAATGGACTTGGTCATCAGTGTATCGTGAGAAGCATGTATCTGTGTGACTCAAGTAGATCGACGAGAGATTCGAGTGTGCCTCTTCAACATGGCTTGATATGGTAACTATTGTGTGATGGTTGGTCTGTTGTTACATATGGGAACCGAATTGGTATGCTTCCAACTATGGGTCTAGTGATGCAGGTTGATTATGAAATTCTCTCATAAGGGAAAATGCTATAATGTGTAATGCATTGTAATAGTATTTTGGTCTTGAGTCGTGAGTCTAAAGAGAGAGAGTGAGATTGATTAGAATTTTTATGCTACCTAAATTGTATGTGATGAATCAACATCTTTGGAAGCAACAAATTGTAACTTTGTATGTGGACTTTGTTCACTGTAATACAAAGTGTTTTTTCTTGGTGTGTGGCTTTTTCTCTCGTAAGGGTTTTCCCACGTTAAATTTGGTGTCCATTATGTGGTTGTGTTAAATTTGTTATGTTCTATTTTTTCTGCCAAATGTGTATCTTTAATGAGCTGTCTACATTCTCTTCTTAGAATTAGCATTAGGAAAGTGTATTCACACCTCTTCTTTCCTTACATTCTCCCTCCTAGGCACATTTTCTATTGTCAAGGAGGAGAACTGTTTACACAAGGACAAATCAAGGTCTCGATACTGAGACAACTTACTTTGCTTAGCTTGATAGGCTCCTGTAATTTGATTCACAATAAGCTTGAAATCACCTAGTATGTGGAGATGTCTTATTTTTAGTGCAATCGCGGCACGCAAGCCAATAATGAGGGCTTCATACTCAATGATGTTGTTAGTGCAAGGAAAGTCTAATATAAAGGAGAGAGGGACTGGCTTACCTTTAGGTGAAATTAGAACCACACCTGCTCTAGAACCAGTCTAACATCTCGACCCATCAAACTATATTTCCCATTCAAGGTCATAATTAATCACAAAAATATTCTCATCAGGAAACAAATCCAAACCCAGGAAGGAGTGAGATGAGGGAGTGTCTTCCAATTGGTTAGCAACCGCTAGAACTTTTATTGACTTCTGAGTAATGAACTTTATGTCAAACTCAGAGAGTAACATTGCCCATTTCGCTAATCTCCCAACAAGGTCAGTATTGGAGAACAAATTCTTTAGGTCACTTTTTAAAATGGCACACGTTTCAGCATGGAAAGGATAGTGCCTCAACTTTTGTGTAGCAAAGACGAGAGAAAGGAATTGCTTCTCCATGGACGAGTAGCAGGTTTCATAATCAACTAGGATGTGACTAATGTAGTAGACCACTCTCTCTTTCTTGGCATCATCATACTAAGAAAGAAAAGTCTCCAAAGCATATGGTGATGTTGTGAGGTAAAGAAAAAATGGTCTACCCTGCATAGTCGGCATAAATATAGGAGGATTGGCCAAGTAGAATTTGATTGAATCAAGAGCTTTATGGCACTCTTCATACCATATGAAACGAAAATATTTCTTTAACAAGCGAGTAAAAGGAAGGGTGCGATCAACCAATTGAGATATGAATCTACGAATTACTCGAATATTCTCTTGTAAAATTTACAACTCGGTGATATTCCTGGGTGCAAGCATGTTAACAATAGCATCGATCTTATTTGTGTCAACCTCGATTCCATGGTGAGAGGCTATAAATCCCAAAAGTTTTCTTGCGTCTACACCGAAGACACACTTAAGAGGATTGAGTATCATCTTATAGAGTCGAAGCCTCTAAAAAATAAGATGAAGGTTCTTCACATGATCCTGATGAGTTATAGATTTTTCCAAGATGTCGTCAACATAATCTTCTAAAATCTTATGAATAAAATCATGAAATATTAGGGTCATTGCATATTAGTAAGTAGCTCCTGCATTCTTTAACCCAAAGGGCATAACCACATAACAAAAAGTACCCCAAGGGTAGTGAAGGATTTCTTGTATTGATCCTCTTGATTAATATGGATCTGATTGTAACCTGAAAATCCATCCATGAAAGATAGTAAGACATGGCTTGCGGTCAAATCCACAATCACATCTATATTAGGTAACGAAAAATCATCCTTAAGAGAAGCCTTATTAAGGTCACAAAAGATAATGCATACACGAATACGGCCTTCAAGTTTACTAACAATGACAATATTTGATATCTAAGGGGAGTAGCCGATTGGACAGATAAAGCCCACTTTCAATAGCTTCTCTATCTCAGTCTTAACCATCAACACCACCCTGGGATTGATCTTCCATATTTTTTTCTTAACTTGCTTGGTGTCGAGACATAAGACGATATTATGAACCACTATATACTCATCAATACCGGGCATGTCCTCATACGTCCAAGCAAAGATATTAGGATGAGAATGTAGGAGATCAGAGTGCTTGTCCGCTTCTTCTAAGGAAAGGAACTTTCTAATATTAATTACTTTTTTAGAAGATAGTATCCATAGAGATTTTAGTAGTATCTCCTTTAAGGAGAGAACTACAATTTCTAGGATGCGATATTGAAGCATCATCACTAACATTGGATAGAGGATTCTCCAAAATATGCTCATTCATGTAAGCAATACAGGAATCATCATTTGCGATGAAAGGGAGGCAAAGGGGAGTAGGTACCTAGGAATTCCTCAAGGTATTCATTTGAAGAGAAGACATCTAAAGGGAATTTCTCGGCCTACCCTTTATCCTCTATTAATTTAGGATGAACCAAACTCAATGGTTCAACCGAAATCATATTAACACTCCCCCAACATTTCTATTTAGATTGTTCAATAGAGCACCCCAAACCTAGATAGCACTTTCATGGCTTAAATTGAATAGGGACTTGGATTCCTTGCTCAATATGCCCTAGGCCTTTTTTACCATAGCCATACCAGGAAGCGAGTTGATATCCAAAACCATAACGATTCTGTAAGAATTCAAGAGGAAGTGGCTCTACATAGAGGGCTTCATTCCACCAATGAAAATCAAACACATCTATGAGAGCACAATTGTCTCCTTCACTCGATTCACAAATATTAACTTCTTTTTCAAGAGGACTACTCTCCTTAGTAGAGGAAGGACCAATTTGCTGGATAGGATCAAAACTCTCCTCATTAATGGGGGCATTGCCCCCTTTATTTTTAGAGGCATTCATAAATTCAAGATGATCTTGGGGCTTGATTTGTATTCTGCAATGAAAAATTCTGAGAATTCCAAGGATCCCCAATAATCAACAAAGAAAGTGTTTGATTTGGAAGAATAGGTAGATGGGAAGGACTTAGGGATTTCTTCTTTAGGTGATTCGATTTTAACAACATTCACTTCAAGAAAAAGCTCCACAGAGGGTATCATTGAGGAACACAACATAACATCAATAGTTAAAGACATAATACAATTCTTAAGAGCAAAGACAACTGAAGCCTGACCAAGAGCCACTAACTCATAAAGGTGAATAGCTTCTGGGTCAGCTTTAACTGTGACCACCTGATTATTTGCAACAAAATTTAAGGAATGATGCAAAGTAGAAGTCACAAAACCAATAGCATGAATCCAAGTCTCCACAAAAGAAGATTGTAAGGTAAAGGGCCAGACATCACATAAACCAAATTAGGTAAGGTAGCGGGGCCTAGCTACAAAGGAAGTATTATCATGACTAGAGCTTGGCAATCAACATTATCGAACCCACAAATGTACAAAGGAGTAGCTCGAGAAGATGAATCAAATTTAATTTTAGGTAGTAGGTCAATACTGCAAATGTTGAGAGTTGAACCAGTGTCAATGAGAGTATGCCTAATGCCAATGTTATCAACATTAATTATAATCATCACAGAGTTTGCTTGCCTCTACACATCTGAAGGAGGGAGTTCTTGCAGATGGAACATAATATTTGGTGAATCCACACGAATATGAGCAAACAACACATTAACATTTGTAGGCCTAGTGGACTTAGGCAAGAGGATCTTCTACAAGGCTTCTTGAAGCATTTCTTGATAAAGTGGAGCGATCTAAAGCAAATCCCAAACTGAGATCTTCTGCAAGGCTTCTTGAAGCATTTCCTGATAAAGTGAGACATAGTTGCTTGACAAGATCATAATCACCTGGTGCTTTAGTCATAGGTTTAGGTGTTGAAAGAAGACTTGGTTGAGAAGGCATTAATGAAGTAGAAACTTGAATAGGTTGAGATGGAGGAACGAAGGGTTGTTGATCCAGATTTTGTGTGTTTCTTCTTGTATTATATGTGTTCCCAACAACATTATAAGTATAGTTTGTCGCTTTTATGAACCTTGAGTATAAATCAGGTGAATCTCAATATGAAATCATGTAGACAGAATGATCCTCCCTTGGAGAAGGGATAGCTGGGGTCACATAAAATACAGGTTTATTAGGGCTTGGAGGAGCCACTGAGATCACCACTACATTTATCAACTCCTTAGCTTGCAGAGAAGAAGTTTCCTGGAAAGATTTATGGATGGGGGAAGATGCTTCTAATAAATCATCTAGAGTATCATCCAACATATCAAAATATTCCTTAGAGAAAGTATTATCATATATATGAAAACACTATAAAAATAGATCCGGCATGGTTCACGTCGGGTTCACCAAAATGTGAGATAAGAGGGATTCACTACATGCAGGTCTCTTTGTTCTCAAGAGATCACCAAGGAAAAAATTACCCTTATCCACCTCAACATAAACGGAATGAAGAAATCGCAAAGGAAATGTACACAAGGTAACTTTCAGGGAAGACTACTTTAGATCTTGAGGTAGTGAAACTTCTAGATTTTTTCCTCTGAGGGAGGAGCTTGTGATGTCCCCGCTCTAGTCAGTTCTCGGGAACAGTGTGTTAGCCCTTTCTTGGACCCTTGTGGGCTAGCTAGATTGGTTAGAGGGTTAGTGGTGTTTTCTGGAGGAGTTGATCGTTCTCGTTTTCAGAGTTCAATGATTGGTTCACAGCAAGCATTAGCAGTTTAGGAGTTGACAGCTTCTAATGGCACAAGAATATTTGGAGTTTTGAGAGAGTTATGGATTTTTAAGTGATTTGAGTTAATTAATTAACTTAATGCTTTATTATAAAGTCAAATTGACTTTATACATTTTATATCACTTAAATATTCCATAAAGGTGATTTAAAATTTAAATCACTTAAAATATTAAAGTGGTGCCCAATTATTTAAGTCAAGACTATTGAAAAATGACTTAAATGTATTTTAAAAGATTTAAATCTTGAAAAGGGCGTATCTTTCTTGAAAGTCATGCCTTTTTGCATATAAGGCATTTTGGCAATGAGAAATTCACTTCTTGAATATTTTGACTTTTCCTTTGGGTTTTTTTTCCTATGCTTTCCTCTATGATCAGGGTTTGAGCAATATTTCCATTGGAGAATGAAATCTCTTTAGTGTTGAGCATTTCTGAGGCTGTGAGAGACCAATCGAAGTAGTGCATTGGTGAGAGCTTCATTCAAAGGTTCTATTGAGCTTGATCTGTGTTTCTATTGAGTTCCTTTATCAGTTTTCAGGAGGGTTTTGAGAGATGGAGTCTTCCTTTCATTTGCTAGACACTCTACTTCATGGTTGTACCTTCTGAGTGGGAATTCTGGCCTTTTTGCTTGAAGTGCGTGGATCTTTGTGCAAGGGCATTTGGAATTTCTTGGAGAAACACTTTCCTTTTTTAGGGTTTTTCTTCATCTTCTTTGGCGTTTGGCTTGTACTTATCATCTGCCTCAGTTTTAAGGCTGGACTTTGCAATCTGTAGCTTCCTACACTGGATTTTGTCAGTTTTTCACCATCTTGGCTAGCGAACTGGACTACTTTCTTAAATACATAATCTGGAAGCTTTCAGGTATGTGTATCATTTGTGATCTATTTGTTTTAGTTAAATAATATCTTCTACACTTTCATACTGAAGAAAATAGCTCAGGTTTACATTTTATGAGCAATTTATATGATGTGCCCCTTCTCTTCTGTCTATAAACTTTCTCAAAAAAACTAAAAAAACACATTAAGACTTAAGAAAATACTGAGGTTTGAGTTGAGAGCCAATAGGGCTCATCACAATGGTATTAGAGTTCTGATCTTGCCAGCCTGTAGGGTTAGCAGTTTCTATGCGGCCTCATCATAATAGGTTTGACAGGTACTACTCATGTAGGGTACAGGTTTGCAAAGAAGTACTTTTGAACCTTTTTCAACATTTCCGTTTGACGAGCAGGAAGAAGAATTAGGCTTTGATAACATGGCTGACAGGGAAGTTGAAGGTTCTCACAGGAATCCTCTCAATGAAGAGGACAAAGAAGCTAGAGATGTACTTAGGGGCATGGTGGTAGGCCAAGAATAGGTGGCGAATATCCTCCAGCAGCTGAGCACAAATGTTCAGAATTTGACACTTCATAGAGGTCAGAATCAGGATAGAGATCAAGAAGGCAGTATTCATAGAGAACCTCACAGAATTATTGCCCCAAAATGCACCTTTGAGAGAGCTACATGTCCTACTTTTATCAGAAATGATGTTGATGAAGAGGAAGAGGCTGAACAGGGTGGTGAAATTAACTTTGCAGATAACATCATGGCTATGCATGATGAATGGGATGCATTGCCTCCAAGAGTTAAGGATCACCTTAACTTCGATCGTTTCATGAGCTAGAAAAGAGAACACACTAGAAACAAGAATGACAGGAGGCCTAGAAACAAGCATAATGATCTTAGACAAGCTACCAATAAACTTACCTTAGCAAACTTTGATGGCAGTGGAAGAGTTATAGCACGTGCCTGGGTGAGTAAGTTGGACACATTCTTGACACTACGTCCTATGCCAGAGGAAGATGCCATTAGATTTGCAACACTTCACCTTGATGGCGTGGCACATGACTGGTGGATTCATGGCATGGCTACTCTTCACCATGACCAAATTACCTCATACCAGTAGTTCACTGATAGACTGGTAGAGAGATTTGATAGACGTGATCCTGAACTATTCTTCAGGGATCTTACACAGTTAAAATAGTTGGGTAGCTTGGAATCGTACATTGGAGAGTTCCAAAGACTATCCATGATGGTGACAGGCATCTCAGAGAGAAGGTTGATCATATTGTTTATTGAGGGTCTTTTCGAGCCCATGAAAGGTTGGATAAAAGCATTTGATCCACCTACATTACAGGAGGCCATGAGGAAAGCTCGCAGTATGGAGCTAACTACACCTCGTAAACAATTTGGCTCGAAACCATCTACCTCATTCACATAGAACAAATCTTATCCAAAGAAGGCTGATAATGCCGATCAAAAGAAAAAATTTGTAGCCCCTTTAGATCGTGACACAATGAATGATCTGCGTAGAAGGAAGCTCTGTTTTTACTATAAGGGCCCATATGACTTCAATCATGACTGTCCCCTCAAGCCTAAAGGGAAAAATAGGCACATGGAATGGTTTTACGAGGGAGAAACGTTGACTGATTTTTCTGATCAGCAGGCTGCTATCTATGACACAAATGAAGAAAAATAAAAAAATGAGGCAAAAATTGAGGTAGAAAGTGAGCTATAGGAGGCTCATATGTCCAACATGTAGAGAGAGGGATGTTTCAGGCTTCGTGGGATTTTAGTGGGTCAAAGAGTCATATCTCTTTTGGACACAGGTGCAACCCACAACTTTATTGACTCACAGTTAGTAGAAAAAAGGGGAATTCAAACGTAGCAGTTTGAAGGCATTCGAGTGAAGGTTACAGATGGATACACTCTCAACTGCGAGAGGATGATTCCTGATTTTCCATTGAAACTCAACAATTTTGAGTTTAAGACAGATTTTTATGTTGTGAACATGGGAGGAACAGATATAGTACTTGGCATGAAGTGGCTTCATGCGATAGGAGAGTTCACACTTAATTTGTGTGACATGGAGATGAAATTCAGAGTTGATGGCACAAATCATGTTCTTAAATCCATCAAGGACAACAACCTAAAAGAAATTTCACTTTGGAGAATGGAAAGTTTGATTCGACATGACATGGTAGATTGGGCTACTGAGTGCAAGTTAATGCCTTCACAGTTGGAGCAACAAGCTTCTTCTTACCATCCAGATGTATAGGAACTCCGAATCAAACATGCAAAGGTTTTCAGTGCTATTCCACTAGGTAGACCTCCTGATAGAGGTATTGAGCATATCATAGAGCTGGATGAGGGCACAAAACCTATCATGATCACTCCTTACCGGCACCCCAAACGTTTAAAAGATGAAATTGAGAAAACTATTAAGGAACTTTTAGCTATGGGGCACATTAGGCCGAGTAAGTCACCCTTTGCTTCATCAGTTGTTTTGGTGAAGAAAAAGGATGGTACACTTAGGATGTGTATTGACTACAAGATGCTCAACAGGAAGACTATAAAGAATAGGTATCCTATTCCACGGATAGATGAGTTGATAGACGAGCTTCATGGAGCTTGCTATTTCTCAAAGATTGACTTGAGGATAGGTTACCATCAGATCAGAGTCCGAGAGGAGGATATTGAGAAAACCGAATTCAGATGTCACTGTGGACACTATGATTTCTTGGTTATGCCATTCGGTTTAACCAATGCTCCAGCTACATTACAGTCTACTATGAACAGGGTTTTCCATCCTCACTTGAGGAAATTTGTATTGGTGTTCTTCGACGACATCCTGGTTTACATCAAATCATGGGAGGAACACATGGTTCACCTGGATGAGGTATTGAGTATACTTGACAGGGAGTCCTTGTACGCCATGGAGTCCAAGTGTGCTTTAGGCATGGCAGAGCTTTTGTATCTGGGTCACATTATCAGTGGAGAGGGAGTCAGCATGGATCCAGAGAAAGTTTGAGCTATCATTGATTGGCCTACACCTGAGACATTGACACAACTCAGGGGGTTTGTAGGATTATGTGCCTTCTATCGTCGATTTGTTAGTGGATTCTCGCGACATGCTGCACCACTAATTGATTTTACTAAGAAGGGAGCCTTTGTGTGGACACCTCTTGCACATGCGTTCTTTGAGAAGTTCAAACTTCTCATGATTACATGTCCAGTCTTGGCTTTTCTGGATTTCACCAGACCATTTGAGCTACATTGTGATGCCAGTGGTGAGGGTATTGGTGCAGTCATCATGCAGGATCGACATCCTATAGCTTTCGAGAGCAGGAAGCTAAGAGGTCCTTAACGGAGCTATAGTACCTACGACAAGGAAATGTTGGCCATCATGCATGCCATGGCCAAATTCAGGCAATATTTGGTTGGTAGTAAATTCACTGTTCAAACAGATCACAATAGTCTGAAACATTTTCTTGGGCAGCAGGATTTGAACGAAAGGAAATAGAAATGGGTCAGTAAACTTCAGTCCTATGATTTTGACATCTCCTATGGGGTAAACCCACAATAGTGTTACAATTTTTCGAACGAAGAATAATTAGAAATTCTCATAAAAAAATTTAAAATGGTTTACCCCTTCTAATGAAGGGGGTTTGAATGAACCACCCCCCTTCTAATGAACCCTCCCCCCTTCTAATGAACCCCCTTTTGCACCATATAAGGGGGGTTCGAATGAACCCCCTTCATTAGAAGGGGGGTTCTAATGAACCCCCTTTTTTCACCTTCCCCTCAACCATTTCAAAATTTATGCATTTTTTTTACTATGGAAGCTTGGGAAGGAGGTGTAAATGGAGTCAACTTGATAAACCAATTTGGATGATTGTAGTGATCGAAACGTGCTTTCCAACAACTATAAATTTAATATATTTTGTTTTTATTTTATATTTTATTTTTTAGTTTTATTGTACATAGGTTTTTCACCGAACATCAAGTTCGATGAAAAATCATCATGGAAAAATAGTAAATTTGAGGAATTTTTTTTTGAAAAATATATATCCAATAGGTATTGATGTCCTTGTTCTAACAAAAAAAGAAAAATTGAATTTGAATACATACCAAAAAAGTTATGCGAAATGAAGTGCACCTATGTCTAAATTATAAATGTTTTGACTTCAAAACTTAATTAAAAGAAAAATATTCAACAAAATGCTATGAAACAAAATGAAAGCCCTAGATACTTGTGTTACCAACCTAAATTCAAAAGAATTAGAGTTTTATCCTTTGTAGAAATTTTTTTATGCTAGCCGAAGTACACACCACTTTTTAAAAATGTTGTTTACTATTAAAAGCTAGTTATCAAGGGAGACGCAAAAAAATTACAATTTAATTTCATTTAAAAAAAAATATATATTTGAAATCTACAGACAAAATCTCACAAATCACTAGTTTACATCATTTTCAAATTCCTAATAGTTTACCTACTATAAGTGTCAGAGAGAAGTTTTCTCTGAAAATGTTGATTTCAATGTCAAGTTTGGCCAAAAAGTGTAACCCATTAGTGTGGGGTGACCCTATGTCAAGGGCACTTAGAATGTGGTTGCTGATGCATTATCTCACCATCCAAACTTGAGCTCCATTTCACAGATTGTAGAGGACTGGAGACATATGATAGTAGCAAAGTATGCTAAGAACCTGTGGGCTTCTAGCATAGTGGATGGGATAGTACAGGATGACAAATACTCACTTGTAGATGATCTTATCATTTACAAAGGGAGGATATTTCTAGTCCCAGGTTCTGAGATGAGGGATAGAGTATTGAGATCATTCCATGATTCACCTATGGCAAGACATCTCGGTTACTTTAAGACCTACAGGCAGGTATGGGAGAGATTCTCTTGGAAGGGTCTCAAGTCATTTGTTCTTCAGTATGTCAGGGAATGCCTTTTTAGTTAGCAGAACAAGAAAGAACATACATACCTTGCAGGATTACTCCAGCCGCTTCCTATTCCTGAGAGGAAGTGGGAATGCTTATCTATGGACTTCATCACGAGCTTGCCGAAAGCTCAAGGGAAAGACAACATTTTTGTGGTAGTAGATCGGTTGACGAAGTATGCACATTTCTTCTCAATCACTACTACACACACTACTACTTAGGTGGCGGAATTGTTCTTCCGAAAGGTATTCAAGTTGCACGGTTTGCCTCAAAGCATAGTTAGTGATAGGGACATCAGGTTTATGAGTAACTTTTGGCAGGAGTTATTCAAACTTTGTTGGACAGAACTCACTTTGAGTACCAGCTACCACCCATAGACCGATGGGAAAATTGAGATAGTCAACAAATGGATGGAAGGATACTTGAGGAATTACAGTTCAGGGCAGCAGAAGGCATGGGTGAAGTGGTTATACCTTTGTGAGTATTGCTACAATACCACTCATCACATGAGCATTCATATGACACCCTACCGAGCGTTATATGGATATGATGCTCTAAGTTTTCTAGATTTATTGTTGAGTGATAGTAGAGTACCCAGTGCTGGTGATCTATTGTAGGAGAACCAAGACATTATGAGAGCACTCAGGGAGAATATTTAGAAAGCTCAAAATCAGCAAAAGCAATATGCTAATCAGAGGCGAGTGGAGCGATCTTTTGAGATCGATGATTTGGTGTATTTGATGCTTCAACCTTATAGGCAGTCCACCCTTCGTAAGAAGGGCGCCAAGAAACTTAAGCCGCAATACTATGGACCTTTCAGGATTGTCAGACGTGTCAATGAAGTGGCTTATGAGTTAGATCTTCCGGTGGATAGTAAGGTTCACAATGTGCTCCATGTGTCGCGCCTCAAAAAGGCATTGGGACAACAAGTGACTCCTATTGATTTACCACCCCTGGATGATGAGGGGAAATTGATTTTGATACCTGAGGCCATTCTGGATTCTAGAGAGCATCATCTTTGGAGGCGGGTTATCAGGGAATACTTGGTAAAGTGGAAAGATCTACCGACAGAGGATGCTACTTGAGAGAGTGACAGTATTCTTCAACATCCAGCTTTGAGTTTGCTTGTGGACAAGCAAATTCGGGGAGGGCAGACTGTGATGTCCCCGCTCTAGTCAGTTCTCGGGAACACTATGTTAGCCCTTTCTTGGACCCTTGTGGGCTAGCTGTATTGGTTAGAGGATTAGTGGTGTTTTATGGAGGAGTTGATCGTTCTCATTTTCAGAGCTCAGTGATTGGTTCACAGCAGGCGTTAGCAGTTCAGGAGTTGACAGCTTCTGACGACACAGGAATATTTGGAGTTTTGAGAGAGTTATGGTTTTTTAAGTGATTTGAGTTAATTAATTAACTTAATGCTTGATTATAAAGTCAAATTGACTTTATATATTTTATATCACTTAAATATTCCATAAAGGTGATTTAAAATTTAAATCACTTAAAATATTAAAGTGGCGCCCAAGTATTTAAGTCAAGACTATTGAAAAATGACTTAAATGTATTTTAAAAGATTTAAATCTTGAAAAGGGCGTATCTTTCTTGAAATTTGTGCCTTTTTGCATATAAGACATTTTGGCAATGAGAAATTCACTTCTTGAATATTTTGACTTTGCCTTTGGGTTTTTTTTCCTGTGCTTTCCTCTGTGATCAGGGTTTGAGCAATATTTCCATTGGAGAACGAAATCTCTTCAGTGTTGAGCATTTTTGAGGCTATGAGAGACTAGTCGAAGTAGTGCATTGGTGAGAGCTTCATTCAGAGGTTTTATTGAGCTTGATCTGTGTTTCTATTGAGTTCCTTTATCAGTTTTTAGGAGGGTTTTGAGAGATGGTGTCTTCCTTTCATCTGGCAGACACTCTACTTCATGGTCGTACCTTCTGAGTGGGAATTCTGGCCTTTTTGCTTGAAGTGTGTGGCTCTTTGTGCAAGGGTGTTTGGACTTTCATAGAGAAACGCTTTCCTTTTTGAGGGTTTTTCTTCATCTTCTTTGGCGTCTGGCTTGTACTTATCATCTGCCTCAGTTTCCAGGTTGGACTTTGCAATCTGTAGCTTCCTACACTAGATTTTGTCAGTTTTTCACCATCTTGGCTAGCGAACTAGACTACTTTCTTAAATAAATAATCTGGAAGCTTTCGGGTATGTGTACCATTTGTGATCTATTTGTTTCAGTTAAATAATATCTTCTACACTTTCATACTGAAGAAAATAGCTCAGGTTTACATTTTATGAGCAATTTATATGATGTACCCCTTCTCTTTTGTCTATAAACTTTCTAAAAAAAACTAAAAAAACACATTAAGACTTAAGAAAATACTGGGGTTTTTAGTTGAGATCCAGCAAGGCTCATCACAGAGCTCTTGACCAAAGAATGTTAGCACAAATTCACGTTGCTAGAGTGGTGCACTGTCGTCCAAATGGCGCGCTTGCATCCTAACCAAAATTTTTTTTAGAAGCTCAGGCAACAGAATAAAGTCTCACTTCCTAACTTGGATCTAAGATCTTCTAAATAGAATAATAAAAAAAAGAACAAAAACTCCAAGAAAAGCACAAGGATAACTTGGAGAAAAATTACCCTCAACCAGATGTTCGAGTCTTCACTCCAAGCTCTACTTCACAACCTACACACAGAAGAATGAGGGGAAAATGTTGGGGCAATATAGGGGTCTACCTCAGTCAGACCCCCATTTTGGTGTTCTCATCTCCATGGAAAACGAGATAGGAAGAGTGTGTAACCAAAATGGACAAAGTGTGTGGTGAAAGTAAAACCCGCTTCAAGAGTAGAACCTGCACCACTAAGGAGTAGATGATAAAATAAGTAGAAAAGAGTGAGAAAGAGAGAGCATTACCCATGAGCCTAGGCCCTCTCTAGAGCAGACGAATGCATCATTAAATGCTTGCTTGAGAGCTATAGCTATTGGAGGGACCTCAATTCGGTAGAGCTTCACTTGTAGAAGTGTTGCTTGTCAAGGATGAGAGAAATATGAGAGTGAAGTTGAAGAGAGCTTGAGTGAATGAAGTTGGACCCCCAAAATGAGAGAAAATGAGGGGTTTTGCTGCATGAAAGGGTGGCAAAGAGTCGTTACACCCGAAATCTTGACTGCCAAGACACGTGTCAAGAGTCAAGATTTGAGATTCCTTGTTTCAAACTCAAAAAATTGACAGGACGCTAGTGCGCTGTGTAGACGTCCACACACCGTGCAGTCGTCTAAGACATCAATTTTCAAGAAATGTGTCATTAGGTTGCTATCACTTCGCCACTAGTCCACATGGAGCTAGAATGTTAAAATTCTGATCCATGGAATTTTTTCCATTAATGCTCTAGGGTGTCATAAATGCTAGGCAAAGTGCTAAAATGTGGAATTTCCCCTAAGTGCAATTCTGTGACATTACGATTAAATATGCATTGAATTTGTATGGATCGGGTGTAGTTAACCTATACTATGTCATTGGTCACATTTTGGTGCTAGAAGGAGGGCAAACTTTAATGTTTTGTGTGTTTTTTGGAGAAATTTTATAGGTTACACTCCAAAATTTTGCTTGAAACCTATCACTTTTTTTTAATCATAGAAAATTGGGAGAATTAAAGCTTGAAAAATGACTATCTGAGTCTTTTAGATCTTGGTCTTACCTTTCCATAGCTTTTTATGACACTCAATTTCATCAAGAATTGAAAAAAATATCGAATTTTTAATTCTGTTGTGTTCTTTTTTTCAATTCTAGGTTTAATCTCTTAAATGCATGATTTTCCTTAATTTTTAATGGATTATATATGACTAATCTTGCATAAAGGTTGTTGGGTTTTAAAGATCTCATGTTTAGCTTTCCAAACATTTAACAATTTCAAAATTGATCAATATTTGAGAAATTTTTCATTATCTCAAGTTGTTATAATCATCCATCATTAATTTTGCTTTGTTTTTTTTTAATTTTGGGTTTAATCTCTTAAATACATGTTTTTCCTTCATTTTTATTAAATTTTATATGATTAATCTTGTAGAAAGGTTGTTGGGTTTTGAATATCTCATGTTTAGCTTTCCAAAACATTTTACAATTTCAAAATTGGTCAAGATTTGAGAAAGTTGTTATCTCATGTTGTGATAATCTAATTTTCTAAAAATGTTTCTCAACACTTAGTGAAAGGATAAAATGAATTAATTGTCAAAGTTGGATAAAATTGAACCAAACCTTCACATTTGCTTTAAATTTTGACATGTGCTTTAAATTTTTGATTTTATCGAATTGCTAACATGTCACTGACTTCTCATTTTTTCTTTTTAGACTAACTGGTTTTGTAGGTTGGAGCGATAAATTTTGAAGTGAAGAAGCATATTACCATTTGAATTATAATTGTAACAAGTGTTGCAACACTTTTGGGGCAATGATAACCCATTTATCATGCTTTAGGACCACACTAGCTTTCAATTGGGTTTTTAAATGAACATTCAAATTGGTTAAAATTGAACCCTCACATCACTATGTTTGTTGGCTTAAAATAGAACAAATACAACTTCCACACTTCGTTTGGTGTTTAAAATGAACTCATTTTTCTATGATGGATTAAAATGAACATTTGTTTGAGTTGCTTAAATATACTTGTTGTGCGTATCCAATCCCCTTGCACTTCGTGCGATCTTGGGTGAAGAGAAACACACATTTATTTTTATTGCTTGGAAGTGCTTAACCTCTGCCCTTGCGCCTATTGGCAATCTTGGGTGAAGAAAAGTTTTTTATGCTTCAAACATGTGTAACCTTTAGAGGGCCTTCCATCATGTTTCGAAAGGTGGGAACAACCCAAGCAGTAACGAGCTAAAGCCAAGCTCTTTTGAACCACTATATAAAAAATGTGTTTGTGACAAAAGTCATAAGCAACAGGTGTGGATGTGTCATACCGAAAAGTATCACCCCTCTAGTGTCAGCATGACATGTAAAAATCATTTCTAAAGAAGGGACTGGGAGGCCTCTTGATTTAAATTATCTTGAGCTAATCTTGTCGTGTGTATGGCCACCTTGAATGAAAGTCCTTACTAAGAACCAATTGTTTAGAAGCCAAAAACTTTTATGCTTGATAGTACAAGAACGGTTGTTCCTAAGCCGCCCCACATTTTACTATTCATTGTAGAAATAGAAAAATCATTTAGATCTGTGGATCTTAAGGATTTGATATTTGGTGTACCCAAGAAGTGTGTGTCATGTAAGGGGGAGCCAGTGTCACCAAATCTCAAATTGTTCACATTGTCTTAGTGTTTGGAGAAATCTAAGTGGGGATTTAGCAAGTAGTATCTTTTGAACTAGGGTGGTAAATGCTTGTAGTTGGTTTAATACTTTGCTTGGTTCCAAAAACATGGCAAACAAACATCAACAAGTCAATTCAAAATTTCAAACCCTTTGGTCTAAGTATGGATACCCTTTGAAAAAACCTTGATATTGATGCTTGTCCTAAGAATTTATTCTTAGAGACTTCTAAATATTTTTGGTTTACATCTCATTCCATAATTCCCAAAGTTAACCTAGGTAACTATGCCTTTGACTTCATCATTTTCACAAAATGGACTTTGTAAAATCGATGATGTTTTTGACATCGACATTTAGTTTGAACTAAAGAAAGACAAGTGTTTTTGGTAAAAAGAAACTCATTTAAGCAAGATGACTTGACAAGTTGAACCTCACATGACCATTTGGCATCTAATTGCTCCAGTTGAACAACCTAACCTTACGCCCACTATTATAAAAGGAAAACATTGCAAAACATTGAGTCCAAATTCTATTGTCAAAATCATTGGGTCCTATTTCCAAAATCATTTGAGTTCTATTTTATCAAAATCATTGAGCCCTTAGGGTTTGATCACATTAGAGGTATAGCATGTTTCTCATGACTGCCTTGGTATCAAAAAACAAAGGTTCACTCTAGGTCAACATTGGGTCAAACATTTCATCCATCCTTCATCATATTTCATCCTTCACCTCACTAAACTTTACAAAAAAATTGAATACACCAAGACTTTGGACTTAAATATCTATTAACCCAAATCCTAACTTAGCTACTTTGTATGTGAAATAAATAATTTTCCATGCAATTGGTTTAAATTATTTATCGTCTTTGAACTCATTTATCTTGAAGGTCACAAGTATACCTTAAAGGTTCACAAATTCATAAACATCTTTTATCCAAACATCAAAACATCAAACAAATCTTTAAGTCAAAAGTGTTGTCCCAAAATGTTTACAAAGATCACTCCCCATATCATTCACTTTTTCATCTCTCATTATCACCATTGTTCCAAAATGAATTAGAATGTCCCTTCTACCTAAATTTGAGTCAACTAGAGAATTTAAACATTACAAATCTCAACACAAATCTCCCCTAGGTGACCCAAAATTTATAGTAAAGATAAGATCACAACACAAGAGAATCATGGAGAAAATCAACATCTCATCTACCATCAGTGATACCAACCCTCAAGAATTTGATACAAGGATCCAATCTACCCCCTCATAACAACCACAAAATCTTTTGAGGTATGAGGTAGCAGATGTCACAAACAACCCACTTGAGCTTACTAAGGAAAAACTCCTTGAGTATATACAAGATCATCAAACCTTAGAAAATTTGGCTCCTACTTTTCTCACACAAAACTTGACACGAGACTTAACACAATCTACGAATCAACCAACTCCATCCCTTGTTCCAAGTCAACCCTTAACATCTAGTCTTGCAACTAGGCTAGGAACCAACCGTGGTCTCACTTCATGTCTAGGAATGAACACAACTGTGGGTATTCACAACATGACCATTCCATTAACCGCCAACCTTCCCCAAAAAACAAGTTGGACACCAACATTTGGAAAACCGCTTACATTCCATGATGTCACAACAACCTTGACATTTCGAGCGCAACCATCTTCATCCATCACCCCAAATACCCTAAGTGTGCCCAATGTTAAACAAAGTAATGTGAACCAAGTGCCTCAAATAGGAAAATAGGTGCAAGATAACACCCTCATGCAAGGGCAACCCTTAGCAAGTGGTTCCAACAACCCCATCGACACATCAAAACAAGTGGTTACCCAAGCTACTCAATTCAATCCACCATCCACATCAAACCCATCTACCATCAACCGAAATCAAAACAAAAACTTGGTTACGAACCCCATCAACCAAGGAAATACCTTGACCACATCCCAAGAACAAGGAAATCCCCAAAGCATTAGTCAAGTGAATCCTTTCAATCAATGGACTCAAGGTCCTAATGTGCCCTTAACATCGGCATACATCACAGTGCCAACATTATCTTTACTATTTGTCCCCTAAGTCATGCAAAATCAAATGGGGCCTCAAACTTACATTCCTCCACCACAATCCACTATCTTGAAAGGAATTTTAAACCAAGGGAATCCCCAACCTCTCATCAACAATCCACAACCCACACAAAACCTCAACACCCAAAACCCATCATAGATGTCCCAACCACTGATTGATCCTACATTGCAAACACATTCCCTAGCTTTACAACAAGCCCAACATGCTTATTAACAAGCAGTCCAACAACAACAACAACAAACCCTAGCGACACAATAAAAAACAAGCAGCCCTAGTAGCACAAGAAGAAGAAGAAGAAGAATAAGAAGCAACCTTAGCAGCACAACAACAAGCAACCCTAGCAACACATCAACAACAACAACATCAAGCAGCCTTAGCAACACAACAAGCAGCCTTACTAGCCCAACAACAACAAGAAGCTCAACAATATTCCCAACAACAACAATTGCTCGCACAACAACAATAGGTTTATACTATAACCCTCAAAAAAACATCGTCAACCTAAACACATTAGGAACATATACACTTACACCACCATACACACCATACAACACCTCATCATATCAAAATCCCATGTACACTTCATCCACCATCCCACAATATGCAACATACGTTCCTCCACCGATCCCACAAGATGATATGACATCGCAACTCAAGGCATTAACACAAGAAATGCAAGATCTTCGGATGGGAAAGATGAAGAAGCCCCATACACAAAACTTATGCCCATATCCATTTGATTGAAACATCGCAATGGTACTCTTCCCTCTAAGTTTTGAAATCCCCAAATTCGATAAATACATGGGAGAGGAAGTCCTGTGAACCATATCAAAGAGTTTAATTTCATGTGCATGGAGGTGACCTATAATTATTCCTACTTAATGCGCCTCTTCCCATGAAGTTTAATATGTCTTTCCATGGATTGGTTCTCACAATTACATCTAGGTATCAAAATATTTCAAGGAATAATTGATAAATTCATAGATCACTTCTCCTTCAATCTTGACATGGATGTGAGCTTAGAAGAGCTATACACCCTCAAACAAAACAAAGGAGAATCCTTCGCTAATTTCCTACAAAGGCGGAGGAAAAAAGCTAGTAAGAGAAAATGGACCATTCCCAATGAGAAAAAAGTGGGGATCGTCATAGAAAATGTCGATCTAGATCTATCCTTCCACTTGAAAATGCAATGCATTACCTCTTATGATGAGCTTGTCCCTAGATCCCTTAGTTCATTGAGAGAGCCCTAATTTCATAGGGAAACACACAAGTGCATAAATACAACTACCCATTCACTAGTGCGAATGACAAATCCCCCTTTTGGGCCAAGAACAAGAATGTTACTAGTGATGGTGTTGTTGATGCAAATGTGGTCTTAACTGCTCCTAGGAAAGCAAACACCCAAACCATGAATACATAACAACTATACACGTAACTGTTGAACAATCAAACAACAATCAAAGATGCAAACACTCAACATGGACAACAAAGAACAAACAGTGCTCCCAAGCGACAATTCACACTTGGGGGAACCTATGGAGGATATGCTAAAAAGGTTAATACAGTCTAACCTTATCACTCTCCCAAATTTCTCAAACTATCAAGAGCCACAAGTCAAACCTCATAGCTATAGAGACGATCATTTTTGTGAATTTCACCAATACAAAGGTCATAACACACAAAAAAAAATTAGACTCAAACATCTAATAGAATACCTTATTGAACAAGGAGACATTGATGTCGATCAAAAATCTGGGAATGAAAATCTACAAATTTACACAAACCCAATGCCTGATCATAAAAAAGTAAAAGATTCAGGAAAGGCCTCAACCTCAAAAAACGTAAACAATATCCATGATACCATGGTGGGACATATTTATTTATCACATGAGGAATCAGGCATGCATCAAGATACCGTTTTAAAATAAATTCCAAACCCATCAACAATGTTTAGCAATATTTTATACCATAATGACATCAAGTGGATATCATATTGTGATATCTCTCTCACATATGACTCAATGATTGGGCATGTTGAAGAAGTTCCAAATGAGCCAGAAAAATCCTTATTACACCCCTACCCACAAATTGTTGTGAAGAGTCTTTTTCCACCCAAGGATCATGTTAAGAGGAGGCTCTTGAGGATAACAAAAGTTACTCTAAATCGAGTCAAGATCAAGAACCCATACCCCCAGAGTTTCACCAAGAGCTGAGGGACATATTCCAAACCATTTTAAAATCCAAAGATGTCCCCGATATCACTCTAGAGATGTTTCTTTCTGATGGAAACATAGACGTTCTTCATCCAAAACAAGAGTCTCCCACTCTTGATATTTCTACACAAGAGCAAGCAATGATTGAGATTCTTGATTCCTACAGTGATTTTTCTTCATCGACATCTTTTGAGTCAACATCAACATATTTTGAAGTAGTATCAACAAATAATGATGTCATAGAACCAAAGAAAACAGTTCATATTCTTGAACAGTAGGAACCCATAGCAATATCATGTGTTCATGACAAGTCATATTCAGTGGCTATGGATAAGAGGATACGTTATCAAGACAAAGGATTAGGTATTGATAATACCTTCACAACATCAAGGGAAATCTTGTCTACAACAAACATCAATGTATGGGGCACAAAGAATCCTTATGATGAATTTTTTTTCAACACTACAACCAACCATATCATGAGTTGGCATTCACCCATCATCTTATATGCAAATTGGGACCAACATAAGAAGAATAATTCCTATCAAAGCGATGTGAAGATCATCAAAGAAAATGAAGTAGTAAAGCAAAAAGGACAAATAAAATACAAATGGATACCAAAGGAAAACAATGAAAATCATCCCTGCAAAACTCCATTATTCAAATAAACTATGGGGAAAAATAAAAAAGGGAAATGTATCCATCAAAAGCATCCTCACATACAAAAGCAGGATTCTCAAGCAAGGAACAAATTATATCTAGTGGTTGGTCCTAATTCCATGAAAACCTCCATCCCCACCCATCATCACTCATCTTCCCAATTTGGAGAGTCAAAGGTTCCAAATCATCAACCAATCCATCTCATATTCCTTCATGCATGACACCATACACTCCAATCGTAATAATCCAATTCTCGCATTGACCGTGTGTTGATAGCTACCCTTCATCATAAGGATTCTGAAGGCACTTTATTGTGATGTGCACACATAGACAAGGTTAATTCCGATACCAACAAGGCAAATCAGAGATCTTCAAGGTTGCATTTGATTCCTCGTATCTTAATAAAGTAGCTTCTTCAATCAAGATATTTTTGGCACGTTATGACAGTGGCCTCTACATCAATTCCACCAGGTGGTTCAACATGAGGGTAAAAATCAAAAAAATCAAAAAATCCAATAATCAAAAAAATCAAAAAATCAAGAAAATAGTAAAAATAAAAATTGTCCTCTAGTGAAAACCACTACGATGGCGCTTTAGGCAAATACTATGATGAAAAACTAGTAAACAAGCATCAGAAGTAGAATCGAGTGTCTATATGATCCTTCTCTAACATAAGCATCTCATCATTGTCATGATAAATCCAATGTTCCCTCCATCCATCCAATCCAACTTTTATCCATATATTCCACTTTATCTTGATCTTGACAAAGATTCAAGGTATACTTCAACTCTACTCATGGAAAACTCTTAACAGGCTCTTTACCATTTTATCTCATAAAGTCCCATAGCCTATATCTAGCATGATAAAACTTTATTGAACTATTCACATATACGTTACCTATCTTGGTTTGTTCCTTAAGCTATGAAGCATTTCTAGACATTGGGGGCAGGTTATTGCACTCTTGTTTTCAAATAACTCTTGATCCATGTCTTATACCTCATAATGTGACATCAACATCATGATCTAGGTATCGTTTTCCTCAAAATCTAATTGAAAATCCCAAAAACATTCGCAAAATGTTCATCAAAAAATCCAAAAACATTTGCAAAATCTTGTATAGCTAAAATCCAAAAACATTCAAAAATTATAAAGTCAAAATCCAAAACATATCAAAAACCCTAAAAAGGTCAAACATCAAAAATCCAAAAATAGTACCTTGTTGAACTACGTGTCTCTGAGCTTGAATGTAGGCAAGGTCATCATTGATGTGCCCCCGAGGCACCCTAGGTTAGTCTTTAGGATTCCATCATAATAAATTGGCATTCCATGAATTGTTAATATCTCATTGTCAATAATTCAAGTCAGTTGAACTACGTGGTCTCTACGTGTATAATGTAGGCAAGGCCAATCTTTGATCAACCACAGAGACCCCTAGGATAGTCTTTTAGGTTAAGTTCATGGTCGAAACTTAGAAAATCCCTAAACATTCAAATATTGGAAAAGCCTTAAACATTCAAAATCTCATAAAACACCAAAACATTTGGAAAACTTAGAATTTTTTTTTTTTTTGAAAACTTAGGAAAGCCTTAAACATTCAAAATATCAGAAAACCCCTAAACATCCAAATATCAGAAAAGCCTTAAACATTTATGAAATCTCAAAAAACACAAAAAAATCAAATATATCAAAAAAATACAAAAGCATTATAAAATATTCAAAAGACATAAACAACATCAAATATCTTAGAGAAAACACTAAACATCCTCAAAATAATCGAAAACCAAAGCATCCACATAAAATTTTAAAAAGATAAAAAACAACCTCAAAAACATTTTCAAAATACCAAAAACATTGAAATATTCTAGAAAATACAAAACCATCCATCCCATTTCGCTTTCACTTGCAAGAAACCTCCATCCATAATAAATAAAATGTCACCTTCGACCTTTGGAAAAACAAATAGAACGCAAGTATTGCAAGTCGTAAAGTGAAAACCTAAGAGTCAAAATATAAAGTCTAGATCATAGGTAATCGAGTCAGTGAAGTTTGCATCAACGACTTATCACACACCTCATCCTAATCAAAACACCTAATCAACATGTCCTAGGATGAATCCTTCTTGCGATGGACATCAGCATCATAAATCATCTTAGCTATATTAAATGAGCAAGAGATACAGATAACACTGATTGGACATTGCCTTTGATCTTTTCTTATGATTTATCTTAATGACCCATTCCAAGGACCTCTCGATGATGTCTATCAAAATGATTTAGTGAGAAAGGAATGGGGCATCGATCATTATCTTTTTTTTGCTATGCTTGTGGGTATTCTTGTAAAATAATCTTGGCACATACTTGCTTAGTTGTGTGTAGGAAAGTTGTTTGGAGTACAATGTTGACTATTGTGTATACTTTGGTCCGATATATTCTAAGCTTCTAACTTACATTCCAACAAGGTTTTTGTATGTCAAGGTGTGAACAAGAACTATCCTATCTGTTTGCAAATTCAAATTCCATTACACTAGATACAATGCCATCCTGGTTATCAATACCTTGATGCATCGTGTCTATGTGCTATATCAAAAATAAGGAATGATGGAAAATCCCAATCCCAAGAAATGAGCAAATATCATCATCATGCATCTCTCATTACCATCTCTAATAAAGTCTCGGTGGATCATGGACATGTTGGAATTTTTGTATCAATCTCAAAATCAATGGTCAATCCATTCATCTTATTCATCTTATTCTTTTAGCTTTACTAACAATTCTATCCAAGTATCGAATATGTGTGATATATCAAAATATACATGAAGCTACCCATAACTGATGATTATCTATACATCCCAAAATCTATCTACATCAATATATGAGATAGCACGCTAGCAATCTGTCTTCCACTGGGGCACAATGGGGCATCTATATCATCTTAAAGCTCAACAATTTGAAAATTTGTAGCTCTTTGATTCAAAAGAATCTTGAAATCTCAAGCATCTCAAGAATAAGTTTGATTTTCACCTATCGTGAGCCCGATCAGAACACTTTATTCCTTGATCGATCTCTCGAGGTGGCAACCAACCATCTTTCAATCATATCGATATCAAATCATCTGACAAACTTTGTTCCTAACCTTCCTAGCAAATCTTGATCAAATTATCAAATCAATCATCATTGGGATATATCTTTCCCTACCAATCCTCGTGTTATTCAAACATAATCCTTGCATTGTTGTGAATCCCCAACAATGTTATCAATCAATCAATTAGATCAATCAACTTTAGCTTGGCTATCAACATTGAGCAAAGAGATCATTGATATCTATTTCTGCATCATCATCAACATCGAAATTAGCATCAGTCTTTGAACCAATGCAATAAGTACATTTCTTCAAAGAGGGGAAAAATGTAGACACTTAAAAATCTCGCGATGGATCACATTGGCTAACTAACATCATTTCATCCTAAAACCCATCCTCTTTTCGCTTAATTGATTAAATTAGCCTAGCTATTTAATTAATTGCCTCATTTTCATCTATTAATCTAATTCATCTAGTTAGGTTAATTCATCCCCTTTCATGCTAACATTTCGTCCTATTAAATTGAATAAATTAAATTATTTAATTTAATCCCTAAAGTCCTCTTATTTAATTAAATAACCCTAAGTTATTTAATTAAATATCCTATCTCCCATTTTCATTAAATCATTTTATTTAATGAATATCATATAATTCTTCTAAAATTGCATAATTAACATTGTTTTAATTATTCAATTACTAATAAATATAATTCCCCCCACTTGTAAGGGAATACTCCTCCTTTGCACATCCCTCCAAAAGGAATATTCCCATGGAATATTCTTTCCCCTTTTGCACATCAAAACTTTTTTTAATTTGCTAGATATCTATTTTCCTCACCCATGAGTATCCTAAAGAATATTCTCTTTCTCCACTCATTTGGAAAAAAAGAATATTCTTCCTTATAACAAACTAACAAGACTTCATGTGCAAGTTAACTTACAAGACTTCTTGTGTAAGTTTTGAAAGTGTGTTTTTTCTGGATGAATGTGAGCCCTTGATTAAATATCATCTTGCATCCTCAACTCTTGATGGGAATCCATGATCCATGCCTCCATCTTCTTTCCTTTTTGACCATTGATTAGCTTTTTCAATTTTATCCCTTCATTTCTCATTTGCTTTCCTATAAATAGGTCACTATTTGGAGATAAATGGATCCATCTTTTAACATCAAACTTATGCTGTTAAAATCACTCTTACTTGCACTCACATTTAACACAATTTTAGTTTATTTTAATTTCACCATATTAGCTTAGCTTCCATTAATGACTTCATGATAACATAAATGCATCCATTTAGTATTGTGTAATTAGGGTTTGAATATTTTTTAGCTTAAACTTCATTTAGAGTAGATTTGCATATACCCATACCAATCATCTTAGCATACATCATGTTAAAATAGTTTGTATCATGTTCATTTAACTTTAAATCATGTTTCATCACACATCTTTCATCGGTTTCGTCGATTCTCTTCAATAGAGTCAATCAAAACAAGCTCATTATCCAAGGGATTGGGAAAGGGTCACCATTCCACATCAATGTGACACCACTCCCCCAATAGGATAAGTTTCAATGTCTTAGATTAGAGGTTTGTCAAGCTTTCATGATTTAGAATTTTAGTTTTAATGGATTCTTTGTCTTTTTTTACAGTGAATGATCTTATTGGGATTGATGCTTAGTGGATTAAATATGTCTTGAATTCGTATGGATTAGGTGTAGTTAACCTATACTATCATTGGTCACAAAGACATCTTAGAGTTTTTGGTTGCGAAGCATATGCACATGTTCCAAAGGAGAAGCAAATAAAGTTGGAGAACAAGGGTGTGAAATGTATCTTCATCAGATATAGTTATGGTGTGAAAGGATACAAGCTTTGGGATCCTGTTGCACAAAAGGTAATACAGAGTAGAAGTGTTGGTTTTAGAGAAACTAAGCCTTCTTTTGTTACATTGCAGCCAGAACAAAGTAAACATGAAGATGTGATTAAATTTTCTTACACCTAAGAAATTTGAATCAAGGCCCATGGATAGACAAGAAGTTGAGGAGAGCTCATCTAGCTCTGAATCTTCAGAAGAGGAGGAAGAACCTCCAACTTAGCTTGTTCATAGTTCTACAAGGCATAAACAACCACCTAAAATGTATTCACTTGATGATTGGAAATGCATTTTTTCTTTGAATATGAGCATGGATGAACCCAGATCAAAAGAAGAGGCATTAGGTATGAATGATACAAAATCCTAGAAGATTGTTATGGATGAAGAAATGGTAGTTTTGAAAAAAAATGATACATGTGATCTTGTACCATTGCTTAAAGGATGAAAACCTATTGGTTGAAAATGTGTGTTTAAGAAAAATATTGGTTCATATGGAGGTATTGAGAAGTACAAAGAAAGGTTGGTTGCAAAATGTTACTCTCAAGTTGAGGGTGTTGATTATGGTGAGATATTTTCTCCTGTTGAAAAAATGACATCCATTAGATTTTTACTTTCTATTGCTGCTACTTATGATTTAGAGGTTGAGAAAATGGATGTGAAAACCGATTTCCTTCATGGTGACTTGGAGGAGGATATTTATATGAAACATATAGAGCACTATGTGGTGAAAGGTAAAATTAAATTGGTTTGCAAATTGAAGAAATCTTTGTATGGCCTAAAACAAAGTCCTAGGATGTGGTACCAGAGTTTTGATACATATGAGTTGAGTTTGGGATTTGAGTGTTCTAAATCAGACCATTGTGTTTATTATGAAACTAATAGTGATCATTTCTTGTTTATTGCATTATATGTTGATGATATGTTACTTATTGGTAGAGGAAAAGGTATGATTTTAGAACTGAAATCTTGACTTACTGCTAAATTTGAAATGAAAGATCTTGGTACAGCTAAATGCATTCTTGGGATAGAAATTAAAAGAGATAGAGTGAACAAAAAGCTATGGCTTGGCCAAAGCAAGTATGTCAATTCAATTTTACAGAGGTTTGATATGTAGGATTTTAGACCATTGTGTGTTCCTATTTTAATTGGAACAAAGTTATCTATTTCAGATTGTACAACATCCTCATCAGAGATGGAAGATATGAGCAGAGTGCCTTACCAGAGTGCAGTTGGAAGTTTGATGTATGCTATGGTATGTACAAGACCATACATTTCCCAAGTAGTGGGAGTTCTTTCTAGATATATGTCTAATCCTAGTAGAGTTCATTGGGATGTAGTTAAAAGAGTCTTCAGATATTTGTGTGGTACCTCATATTATTCCTTGTGTTATCATAGTAATATGACTAAAGATGAGATTTCCTTTGATATTCATGGTCATGTGGATTCAAAATGGGTAGGTGATGTTGATAGCAAACATTCCACTAGTGCTTGTTTGTTTAATTTATTTGGTGGTGTGATTAGTTGGATGAATAAGCGATAGGTTGTGACTGCCTTGTCACTTACTGAAGCAGAGTATATGACAACTACTCATTCTTGTAAAGAAGCCATTTGGCTTAAGAAACTATATTCATATATTGGAATAAAACAAGGTGAAGTGACAATTTATTTCAAAAATCAGAGTGCGATATGTTTATCCATGAACTTGACATGTCATGCTAGGACCAAGCACATTGATGTATAGTATCATTTTGTTAGAGATATGGTTGAAGATGGCAGGGTCAAGTTGATTAAGATAGACACTTTCATGAATGTTGTTGATTCTTTAACTAAACCTATGAGCGTAGAGAAGTTCATATGGTTTTTAGACTATGGGCCTTTTGACACCTAGCAATTAAGAGATGATGTTTATATACCCTTCCGTTGTTTTTGCAAGGTGTTCAAGAGTTGGGAGATTTGTTGGGAAAATGTGTCTCAACCATGCAATTACATAATTTACTAATGATACATAAGGTACTATTCATATGACGACGACAAGGGGTGCCCCCCCTTGGTGCAGGAGCACCTTAGTCATCAAATTTTTTTCAAATGAATGTTCAAAATGGCATTGTAAAGATCATGAGTTCATAAGTAAATCACAAATGTAATGGAAAAAATGATGTAAAAGGTCTTATTTGAATGTATTTAAAGTCATGGGTAAGTCCTAGGGGTTAAAGTGGAAAAACAATGTAAAACTTGCAATAAAGTCAAGTTACTAAATTGATCAAAATAGGGAGATTAGTGTTTTTAAGAGTTAAAAGGGTGGTTCCAACCGATGGGAAGTTGAGGAGACAGTTTCTAAGAGAGAGATAAAAATGTAAAAGACATTTGTAAGGCATGGGAGAGTTAGTCATTGTATTCTGGTAACCAAATTTGAAATAAGAAGCCCCTATTTTCTGTGTTAGCAACAACTCTTCCATTCTTTTTATCTTGTACAAATAGTTTAGGAACATCATCAAATAATTCTTGTGTGATTTCATTGTAGAAGGAATTAATCTCTATTTCAAAAAGTTAGGAGGTTAGTTTTTTAAGAAACAAAAAAAGGAATAAAAGGCAACTTTTAGTGCCCGGGCAGAGTCATTTTACAAGAAGTTTTGAGAGTCTTTTAAGGAATCCATGGCCATTCCACCGATGTAGGAATAGATGATTGGTGGAATGGATTGTATTTGATGTATTTCCATTTTTGGTAAGTTTGTGAGTGCAGGGACATAAGAGATATGAAGATATAATGTTGTTCTCAAGCCAAAAATCTGAGTTTTCCATTCAAAGGAAGTTTCAAGTAGGGTGTTGAAGAAAAAACATGTGCATGGGTAAGAAGATGCTTTTAAAGGATTTTGCAGACATAATCAGACATGTTCCAACTGATGGCCGGAGATCTGGAGGTTTGTAAGTGGGTTATACATGAAACCCTCACTTGTTTTTTGGTGTTTTACCCTATAATCAAGGGTTTAATAGAATACATTGTTTCTAAGACTTTCAACTCTTAAAATTGATGAATTCCTAAGTTTAATAGTGTGGTTGAAGACTCTATAAATTTTTTTTGAGTTTTGGAGTAATCTAAAGAGGGTCTCCTTTGTAAAACAGACCTATTCTTGTAGCCTTTTAGGTGCACAGTTTGAGAAACTGAAGATTTTTCTTTGGGACAGTCATTGTAAGCCTTTTGTTTTTGTTGAAGTGAATAGTAAGAAATGTATAAAGCAGCATTTGGTGCTTGGAAGTTGCAAATGGATTGTGATATTTACCCGATCTAGGGTAAAGAGTCCAAATTGACAAAATGGTGCTTATTTGCATAGTTAAGGATAATTTGATGAAACAGTATTTGGGAATGTTAAAATGATGTTGTTGAGGTTATTCTAGTGTTTGGGAAAGGTATGGAAGGCATAGTTTGGTATTATGGTGATTTTCTTGGACTTGTGGATTCAATGTGCAAGGTAAGGTTTATGTGCAAAATCTGATAATCTGACAGAACAGTGATATGGGAATCTGTATTTAGCTTGTTTTCATTAAGATAATGATGTTTTCAATGATTTAGAAGTCTGGTAATGCAGAGGTACATGACTGGTTGCCTTCATAATAATGATAATAGAGATACATTAAGGATTATTGTTTGAGTGACTTGAACAAAGATTTCATAATGAACAAGTTTAGTGTTTGCTTGTAAATTGAGAGACAGTGGTGAGAATTGCTATGTATCTGTCATGATAATAAGATAAGAGATGTCTGAAGATTTGGTAATTGGTAAGAGAAATGTGTTGCCTTGGTGAATGAATAAGTTGGTGATTGTTTGGAGTGCTATGATGTGGGTTGTTGAATTGAAACTTGTTAAATTTTGGTAGAGATGCTAATAGGCATGTTGTATGAAGGGACTGTCTTCAAAGGTCCTTATTTGAGTTTTGTTTTATTTTTGATCAACTTGATAATGATGATGATTTGGAGTATGGTTTGTCAAAGTGGAATACTAACTTGATGCCTTGAAGTTTGTAAATTTGTAGGATGAAGTACAAAGTGGAATTGTGGAAGATTTTGGTGAAAGAGTGAAGAATTTTGATGTTTACATATTTGATCTTCTCCTGATTTAGTTTGGGATTTATTTTACCTAAATGAAATGAGGATTTTTTGAGTTGGTATGATGTCTGCATCACCCCCCCGAGGGGTCCGAGGGTTAGGGGGAAACATCCTCGTAAGCCAAATTTTATGTACACTTATAGTATTGTAAATCTAGATCATTCATCATTATGTCTCATATCTGATGGTCAATATTTTTGTTGGCTTGAATTGCCCTAGAAGGAAACCCTATTTTATGAGGGCATTGTATTATAGCTGTGAATTGTGTTGTATTATGAGAATTTGATAGGGGTTGTGTTACCTTTGGATTTCTGGTTGGTGATACTCTTGTGAGAAGCTTGCTCTACAAGTATATTGTAGTCATTATGATCTTTGAATAATATATTGGGTGGCTTTTAGAGTGTGGGGTTTTTCTCCTGAAAGGTTTTTCCCCACATAAATCACCGTGTTGTGATATGCATGATATTTGTGCTTTTTTATGTTTATGTTTTTGTAACTGTTAAAGATCTGTAAATTTTTTGCAATATTCCCCTTTCAAGATTAGTGTAGGAAGTTGTTCTACTACCTTAGCTTCTATACACCATGCATCCATCAATATATTCTTTTATTAGAGTTTTTAGCTTCTCCCTAAGTTGATCTTAAGGGGGTGTTGGAGTAATCAGAATAATCACTTGATAATTAATTATTCATTAATTAATTATTAAGTCCCTTATTACTTTATTCACTTAAGCTAAACTTAGGAGTGTTTTTTATTAATTAGATTTGACCAAATATAGGTCAAGTTGTGTCATTGCATGAGATTAAGACACTTGTCACAATCTAATCCAATCCTCATCTAGGGTTTTCTTTTTCATGCTTTTATAAGCATGCATGTTCATTGTAATCCAATACAATTCAGTTCAACTCAATTATAATTGTAGGTTATGTTGGCAGTTGTTGTCATTGATGTCAACACTAATGATTGCAATGTTTTCATTGATGTCAAAACTAGTGGATGTATGGTTGTCATTGATGTCAACACTAATGGTTTTCATTGATGGAGATTTTTGGCACCTGAGTAATATGTTGTTAGTCCTTGGCATATTTTGTTTGGACTAACATTGGAGAGAAGAGTTGAAGAAGTTCATGGTTGGATATCATGCCTTATAAAAGAAGAGAAGAGTTGAAGAAGTTCATGGTTGGATTTCATGCCTTATCAAAGAAGAGAAGAGTTGAAGAAGTTAAAAAATTTCATGATTGGGTGTCATGCCTTATCAAAAAAGTATTATTGTTGATGTTCATATAAATGCATTATTATTGACAACAGAGTTGTTTTCATGATAATATATTAAGATGAGGATTAGAAGCATGAAAAATGTTGGAGAGATTATCTACAGTCTGTCTCATGCTCTCTCCTAATGTTCTTGATAATATGTGTTGCTAAAAGGAAGTTATGGTTTATGTAAGTTGCACAAATGTTTCTGGTTTAGGAAGCTACATTGAAATCAGTCTGAGAGAATACTCTGCGTTCCTCTGCTATTGTAGTTCTAGTCTTGTGGTTTGGTATTCAATGCCAGTGCTCTATGTACATTATACTCTTTTTTTTTTTGAGTCACCTATGTTGTCAAGGAGGTTACTGTGAATTGCAGAAGGTTGGTAGTGTTGCTAGTTGTCTGAAATGGTTCGATAAAATGCTCCGCATTGATGTCTCTACTCCTACGGATTGGTTAATGTATTCACAATGTCTATGCAATGTCTCAATTCCATTCTCATATGCTAAAGTGGTCCGCAAGTTGTTCTATAAGTGTTACATCATCCGATAATGTATTATGTGTTTCCTACATGTTTTTTTGTACCTTTTTGGTCTACGATGGTTTTTGATGGCATGATAGTATGAAATAAATGTATGAAGGTATTTTTGGATGTTCAAGGAACATCCCCATATGACCCACACAGTCCTAATTGGTCGCTTTGGTGCCACATTGCATCTTGAGTTGGCTTTATTGATCTTTTATAGATATTTAGATGACATGGCTTGTTCCTTTGCTCGGTCCCTGTTCTTGGGGGGTTGTGCCAATAATGGAAGATGTGTTGTGATAGGTTTGGGTCCTATCCTATCCTATTTGGGACCACATCAAGTAAATTCAATTGAAAGAGTGTTTATGGTCCAACTAGTTATGTGCTTCAAATATCTCATCCACGCATTTCCTTGATGCCAACTCAAATTGATGTGCACTTGTGTGTAAGTCATTTTGGATTAGATTAAAAGAAGTGTTAAGATTATTTTTGGTCCTCTCTATTCTCCAGATAGGACCACATCATATTTGATGGCTAACCATTTGAATTTATTATTTATTCTCTTTATTCTCGAACTAATTGAAGAATCAAAGTGTTGCAATGGATATAAATGCAAGATCATTCTAGATGCAACTAAATGAAAAAGTGTACAAGGGGAAAAAGTGTGTGAGCAATCTATATTGAATATTCAACAAATATGGTGCTAAATACTTTGAAAGGAAAGATAAATTGTGCTTGAATGCCTAGTCAACAGAGAGTTGTGTTGGCAATCTTTGTAATTCTCTCATATATCTTTTGTATCCTGCTCTAAGATAGTGAATCTCATTAGGTCCTCTATATCTTGCTCTTGGAGTTGGTTGGTACTTCAGTGTTGCAAGTCCTTTTTGTATCTTGCTCTAAGGCAATGGGCCTTATAATGTGAGTTAACTCTCACTGCGTTTTTTCCCTCATTTTATTTTCTACATAAATCTAGTGTCTCTTTGTGTATGTGTATGTTTCTCTATCTCTTTTTCTTTGTTGTTGATCTAATTATTGCTATATATTTCATTGGTAAAGTGTGGTGGAGTTAAAGGTTCAAATTCCTATATTCTTCTTTGTTATTGCTCTACTTAAAGTTCTATCTTTATCTATTAAATGAGTTTGAGTCGTGCTGAGAGTTTCAAGTTCCGAAAGAGGTTAAGTTTTGTGTAGATTGATTCACCCCCATCTCACTCTCCAAAAGTGTTAAATAATTGGTATCAGATCCAAGTTCCTTAGTAGAAACATAATAGCTTGAGGCAAAGATCAAGGATGGCACATGATGTCTCATACAAAGGTCCTAGGCTTGATGGGACTAATTACTCTTACTAGAAATTGATGATGGAAGGAAACCTAAACTATCTAGGGTTTGGTGTTTGGAAATCAATAAAAAATTGTTATACTACTCTTACCACCCTATTATAGATCCAGCTGAAATAAAATTATATGAATGTAATGATAAATCCAAGAATGTTATTTTGTGTGGATTAGTTGATTCAAAATTGTTGTAGGTGATAAATTATAGTTCTGCTAAAGATTCTTGGGAGAAGCTTAGTAGCATCTATGAAGGAGATTCTAAAGTGAAGCAAGCCAAGATGTAGATCTTCAAAAGTAGATTTAAGACTCTACAAATGATTGAAGATGAAGACATTGCAAGTTATATGTTTTGGGTACAAGAAATTGTCTTTGGGATCTTCGAACTTGGTGGAGAAGTAAAAGAAAGTGAAATTGTAAAGAAGGTTTTGAGATCTCTCCCAAAATATCATAGTCACAAAGTCTATGTCATTGAAGAATCTAAATATTTGGATCATTATTTAGTTGATGAAATGTTTGGTACTCTTACTGCCTTTGAGATGCAAGAGTTTGGTCGAGATGCTCCAAAGAAAGAAGCTACATTCAAAGTTAAAAAAAACATTGAAGATGAAACTATTGATCAAATTGATGAACTTGATGAAGTTGAAGAAAAATTTGTGAGAAGATTGAAGAAAGGTACTGGAAAATACAAAGGTAATTTACCTTTTAAATGTTTCAATTGTGGAAGAATAGGTCATTTTGCATCCAAATGTCCTTATAAATAATCAAGTAATAACAATAAAAGAGATAAGGTCAAGAAGGGTCTCTATTCCAAAGAGAGCAGTGGTTCCTTTGAAGATGGGGAGAATGATTCAAATGATGAAAATCTCTTTATGGCATTCAATACTACTGATAGAAAGTATAATGTTGAGATATGTAAGGATTCAAGCTCCTTAAGTGATGAAGACATATTTTCCTCTGATCTAGATTTGGAATCTATGGAACCTAAAGGTTGGGACTTTAATTCAAATGAATGAGGGGTTGAATTTGAAGGAAAACTCTAGTCCGCATTGAAAGACCTAAATGAAACAAGAGGTCTAAATCAAAAATATGAAAGGTTTCTTGTAGAATGAAAAGAAGAATATGACAAATTGAGAATTCAAGTAAAATAAGGGAAAGGATATGAAATCAGACTAAAAGAGGCAGAAGATGTGATCTATGAATTGAAAATAAGGGTTGAAGAAGGCAAGAGGACTAAAGATTTCTTGAATATCAAACTCAAAGACAAGACTGCTAAATGTTTAAAGCTTGAAGAAGAAAATATCACTCTAAGGAATTCCCTAAAAAGAGAAAGGGAACAAATTGAAAAAGGAGAGAATTATGGTCCAAACAATTCAAAATCAAATGAAAAGGTTGAAACAAAAGAAGAAAGAGTCTACCCTGAAGACTCTAAGAAGAATGCCTCTAGAGATACAAGGAATATTCATAATGGAAAGAAAGAAGGTGGATCCAGTTATGACTGAAAGTAAAAAGGTTTTAGAAGTCCTCCATCAGCAAAACAACATGCTCTTAACAAGTTCAATCAATAGTTTCAAGGTTACTATTTTCTTGCAATATCTTTGGGCACAAGGTTGTCGATTGTAGAGTTAGACAAAGAAGGAATAATAATATAGGAAGAAGGAATTTTATACCTCAAAGAAACAACACTGTGTTATTTCATGGATATTTCTTTTTTTGCAACAACTATGATCACAAGGCTGATGAGTGTAGATCTAAGGTGAAGAGGAACAACTTTGTTCTGGAGCACAATGTTGTGTGCTACAAGTGTAATAATATGGGACATAAGGAAAACTACTATATGAATCATTTTTTGAATCCATCTGCTTAGTATCATAAAAAGGATGAATTCATTAATCAACAAAAGGGGGAAAATGAAAAGATCCAGAATGAAGGCCATGAGAAGAAGGATGATACCACATTTTTGCACTCTACACAAGATTCTAAGACAATCTAAGATAGAGAATTATCTCAGGGGGAGGTTTCTCTTCCAAAATATTTTTTCCCCCTAAAAAGAAAATGGTGTTGAAAACTTCAGCATGAAGGATGATTTTGACTCAAAAAACCATTATCCAACAAACTTAACAAAAGAACCTTCTTCAAAAAATAGCAATCACCTATACTCATGTAAAGAGAAAAGGAAGACATCTTATAATAGATCTAAATTTCAAAGAAGACTCTATTAAATAGTATTCTACCAAGGGGATAAAGCGAGTGAATCAACATAAATTTTTCCTATATAGCTTATTGAAAATAATAAATTCTAAGAACAAATTTCTTAAAAGGGATAAAAATCCCTTAAAACCACACCTTATGATTTATTTGTGAATTTAATCGAAGGAAAAAATATCTAGGGTTCTTTGTTTTCCACAAGAAATCTCCTTTGCTCCCTCTCTAGATCTTATCTCACTTTAAGAGGATCTATCCACTTTATTATCTATTCCTACATCCACTTTTGACCTTCCTTTTTTTAATTTTTTTTTATTTTTCCCACTATAGTCAATTATTTTCCCCATGGAGACCAATCTTCCAAAATTGATTGAGACATATCATTCTTATCTTTTACAAAGATAACATTATTAAGGGTAGTAGTGAATTTTCCTTGTCTTTGAGATTGCTCCTATTTATTTTTCCTTACCACTTTCTACTTTTCACTATGTTCCAAAGAGGTAGCATATAGACTACTAACCCCAATTGGTCATATACTAACTTATTTCTTTACTTCCTCATTGGACTGTTCTACAATGTTAGACTTTTCTTCCTAAACTAAATAGTCTTTAGTTATTCCCCCTTTTTCCCTTAAGTAGACCTTCACATCCTTCAAACATCATAAAATATTTATATAGTTCCATTTATTCCCTAGGAAAACCTTCTTTATAGCCTTCAATGGTAGTAGTCATTAGAGTACTTACAATATATTATTCTTTTGTAGAGGGGTCATCTAAAAATTAGATAATCTCTTTCTCAAATGGATACCCATTATCCATAGACCTATTATCGCCAACTATGACTTTCTTATTTTTGGGATTTGCATTACTTGGAGAAAGATTTTAGCACTTGTTAATTAGAAGACCAAACTTACCACAATTTTGACAAAAAAACTAATGTTTTTGTAAACAATATGTTGTTTCCACTGCCCAAGTTTTGATTGGAGAGTGGCTTGTGTAACACTTTATTCATTTCCACACTAACAAAGAATCTAGAAAAAGCTAATCTTGTGTTCTCATTTGTGACTTTGTATATGGTCATCAACTACTCAAGTAAGTGAGCAATAATTTCAAATATCTTATCATTCTAGTATTCCAATGACAACCTAAGCGAACAAACCTAAGTAGGAGCAACAATATAAAGGTTGATTGAAGGGTCAAAACTAGGTTTCCATTTGCAAAGGGAAAGATTGTTATGATCTTATTTTTATAAAAAAAATAGGTCCCCTAGCAAATACCTTAATTAAATCTTTATGAATATAAAATCTAAAAATGAAAAGTCCTTCCAGCATAGCATTAATAGAGACACTCCCTTTTAGTTTCCAAACTTCCTCGATCTATTTCCTAACTAAATCAATATTAGGATAGAAAGATTTTTTTTCGCCGCCAAAGAATTTTCCATGGAAGAAACAACTTCATCCATAGATAATTAGAGAGATTTCCAATAAAGGCTTCTTTAAACAATGAGATTTTAGGTGCATCTACACAACCAATCTTAGAAGTTCTTGGCCTTACAACAAGGTCAACCTAAGTATTCTAACCTGTCACATCAAAGGAGTTCTTTAGCAGAGTGCCAACACCTTTTCTTGAGGAAGAGTGGGCCCCTCAAGGGCCTCTTAAATAGTCACCCATAAAAAATTCCCACAAAAAACTTTAGAATTTGAAAAACCATAGTAGAGTGCCAATGATACACCAATGATCGTGTTATCATGGTGTTGGATTGAGGATTCTTAGTCTATATGGTCATTACTGCAATTGTGGTCTTGCTTTGATGATTCAAGATGCACTATGTTAAGGTTTTCAAAGTCACAGTTTAAAGGTAGTTTAGCCTCCAATTCAATTAGGTTTCTAAGCATGTCATTTTTGTTTTGTCTTACGAATCAATCAATAGGGAGTATCCTTGTTCATAATCAAAAAAATTATGATAGTCATGGGACTACTCACTTTGGTTAGGGATACCATCACTATCGCTATCAATATCATGTATTTTTTGATGAGAAGGTTCTCCAACAAACATATTTTGTGCAAATGATTATCCAAGGAGGAAGGGGTTTTCTTCAACTCAAGTTGGCATCTGGTGATATGTGGTATAAAAGTGTGTCTTTGGATTATTGTTCTTTCAGATCAATTTGGAGTTTTGACCTAAAGACATTTTTTTTGCAAATTGTGTTCCATTTTTATACATATTTGACACAATAATAGACAAGAAAGATGCAATAATAACCTACACAATTTCAAAGGGGGTATTGTTTGGCTTGTGATATCACAAATATACTTGACTTGGTCATAAATAGTATTGACCCAATATCTTAGAGTGTTAACTATGGAGGATTAGGACTATACTCATAGCCTACTATTTCATTTTTTAAATTATAGTGTGAGTAACTTGGGGCTAATTTCTTAGTAGTGCATCACAAGTGACAAACAACTAAATTTTTTTAATGATAGGTTTAACAAGGTGCTTCTAGGGAGTCCTTGATATGTTTGAAGGTACACGAGGGTCAAATAAGCGAAATTAGGGAGTTTGAATAAGTGTTTGGTTAGAGACAAATACATCTTCACTTCAATCTATCCTCTTATATTAGAGTTACACCAAAAATGATAATTCCATTTATGAGGGATAGTGTCTATGTTGGTGTAGGTTTTTATTTTCCTAGTGGGTTAATTTATTTTCCCTTAGTCCTAGGTTTTTCCTACACTTAATTAAGCTTGCTTAGGATAATAAAGTGAGTTTATTACTGGGAGATAAGTGTGTGGTGTCCCCTTCCTTAAAGGGTGGAACCACTTTCCATTTTTGGCGGTCCATGTCCACTTTTTGTGGTTGATTCCTATTGGTTGGATTTGCCACCTACCTCATTTCCTAAGATCTATATTAACTCACTACCTAGCTTGTATTTGCATACTCTTGCATCCATTCATACATATTTGCATTGTATCTTTTCAGCTTGGAAGCTCTTAATGCAATATTGTCACATCGACATTGCATAATCTCTCGAGGTCCTGGTTTGCATTCTTATGTTTTTCTAGTTTATGTAACTTTTATTTTCTCTTAAAAAGTTCCTTGGGTTATTCAATCTATTTGATATTTTTAACATAGTGTCAAAGCTTTTGTTTTGAGAAATCTAAGTTCATAGATTCTTGATTGAGAGATTGAGTTTTCATGTAAAGATCTTGTAAATTCTCATATGCTCTTCTCTTGCATTTTGAACGATTTGGAGAATCAGAAAGGGATTTGCAAAGATCTAATAACCTCTTCATATTGTATGTGTTTTGTGAAATCTAGATGATTGCAATATTTTTAGTTGTTCCAACGCATGCAAAAGGCTTAAGAAAGTTAGATTTGGCTTTTGTTTCATCCAAATTGGAGATCATTTAACATAGTTGCAAATGAGGGTTTGATGCAAGCCATTTTTATTGGAGCCATTTTTAGTTTTGCTTTAGAAATCCAACTTCCACTCATTTAAAAAAAATGATTTTTGTATTTTGTAGCCAGGGTCAAAATCTCATCTAGTTGTCTTTTAGATTTTTCATATCTTGTGCATATCTAAAGAAAATTGTTGTCCAAAAAGCACCGCGCCTCATTTTTCTATTGGTTGAAGGTTAAAAAAATCATTTTTTCATCTTTTGCCTGTTGCATCAAAAAATGATTTCTGGGTTTATTTATTGTTTACAAACAGTGAGTAGATTTTTCAAAAATCAAATTAGAAGTAATTTTTTTTGCTAGAAAAAATTGTTTATTGCAAGATTCAGCCTTTTCTTAAAAACAGTTCATATCTTTTGCTTCAGGTATTGGATTTCAGCAAATAAGATATCATTGGAAAGCTAGAGATGAGCACTTTTCATCCTCAAAGGTATTGAGGAGATTTTTTGCCATTTTGTGTCAAATATTTCAAGTTGAAGATATCTTGTGCTAATTTCTTCAACATGCCATAACTTTCACCTTAGTGCTCCAATTTTGGAAACAAATAGGTGTTGGAAAGGTCTTGAAGAGCACACACAACCATAAGGCTAATTTTTCTAGATTTTGTCTCATGTTCATTTTGTATTAGAATTTTTAATTTAGGCTATTTTGAGCCTATTGAGCATTGTATCTTGGAAAAGGCTTTGTAAATACACTAAATTATAAAGTTCCAACCTTATAATATTTGGGGGGGTGATATTTGATACTAGTGAAAAGGGTGGGAGTGTATTGATTTTTTTTGGTGTTCTTTTGTAATCATTTGAGGATTGTATCATGGGTTTTCCTACTCATCCTTCTATGATAATCTTGGATAAGGCTAATTATGAGTCTTGGAAAAAAGGAATTTTAACCTATCTCAGATGACTAAAATTTTTACCTTACCTTTATGGACTCATGTTTGAACCAGACACACCTAATAAGAAGAATGTTTGGGGTAATATAATTGATCATGTAATAGGAATAATTGGTTGTCATGTTGATTATGACACTCTGTTGGCTATAGTGGGCATTGAATGTCCCCACACAATTTGGACCAAGATTTGGGAGATGTTTGGAGACCCTCATGTTTCTCCATTCCTAGATGATCCTACTATAGATTTCCTCATTTCACTTGATGATGCATATAATATACCCTTTGATGATGATACTTTAAAGGAGCTTAAGTATTATTCACATCTCGAATGTTCAAATGACATAGAAAGTTCTCTTGCTTCTCATTCTCATGTTGAGATTACATCGACATCACTTGTTGTAGAATCATATTCCAAAGATACTTCTTCGAGAGCCTCTAGTGATTCGTTGCAGCACGATCATTTATGTCTTTTTGAGTCAGTTCATTGGGAGCAATTTCTACCAGACATATCTTGTTTGTTTGTAGAGTCCCTCATTTCGGATCTAGATGACATTGTTGTGGACATACATCTTCTCTTTGAGGACCACTCTTTTTTCCTTTCATCTATTGTTGCTTTAGAGTTTAGAGTTTCTTATTCGAAAGCTTCCAATGACTTCTTGGAACAAGATATCTATAGTCTTCTTGATTCAGCTTGGGATAATCCCTTAACAGGTATTTCAGACTTGTTTATGGAGACACATATTACAGATTTGGGAGACACTATTGAGTGTATTCATCTTCTCTTTGATGAATATGATTCTTCTTCAGTTGTTGTGAGGGAACACTTTGACTCTCTTGTTCATTCTCTACACAATCATTCATCATAGTTTGACATGAGTGTGGATACTTTGGATCATCATTTGGAGAAGACATCTTCAGAGGAGATACTTGAGCCTTTGGATTATGCTCTACATCAGTCTCTAGGAGATTTTTATTTTTCATCTTTAGCAATGTGGCCTAGAATGTCTTATTTGATTATGGCATCTTTCATTGTCAACATGGGGATACTTGAGCCGACTTCAAAGACTCCATATATCTTGCACTTTCTTCCTAAACATTCCTTTCAGGACTTGGGAGATAGCTTGCATACATCTTTGGTTGTGTTTTTTTCTAAGGGGAGGAATGTTTTTCTATGATCATGGATTATCTTTTACATCAAGTTTTGAGTATCTACCATTGGACATCTATTGGTGGGGGGGGGGCTACTTAGTCATTTTCTTCTCTTCTCTCTCTATTCTTGGGGGATGTTCTCTCTCTATTTGTGAGGGGGATTCTTCTTCCTTGGGAGGGAATTTGATATGTACATGGGTAGCTAACATGGCCTCATTTTTTGGGACCCATCATCTTTTACATACTTCTAAGTTATACTTGATGGGGGGTGTTGGTGTAGGTTTTTATTTTCCTAGTGGGTTAATTTATTTTCCCTTAGTCCTAGGTTTTTCCTAAACTTGATTAAGCTTGCTTAGGATAATAAAGTGAGTTTATTACTAGGAGATAAGTGTGTGGTGTCCCCTTCCTTAAAAGGTGGAACCACTTTCCACTTTTGGTGGCATCCTCCACTTTTGGTGGTCCATATCCACTTTTTGTGGTTGATTCCTATTAGTTGGATTTTCCACCTACCTCCTCTCCTAAGTTCTGTCTAAACTCACTACCTAGCTTGTATTTGCATTCTCTTGCATCCGTTCATGCATATTTTCAGCTTGGAAGCTCTTAATGCAATATTGTCACATCGACATTGCATAATCTCTCAGAGTCCTGGTTTGTAATCTTATGTTTTCCTAGTTTATGTAACTTTGATTTTCTATTAAAAGTTCCTTGGTTTATTCAATCTATTTGATATTTCTAACAATCTCAGGCTTGGGAATTGGTGGATGAAACCAAATCACTTCATGACGTGTTTAAAACACATGACCACTTCATTAAGAATGATAATTCCACTCTGAAATCTATATACCCTACTAAAACACCAGATTTAACTTCATGCTTGGATATCACTTCCAAAAGTCACTATGCCCCTAGAAAAGGAAAATAAAAAGAAGTAGATAATTTTGATCCCTAAAGACCACAATAATGTGCAAGGGAAGAGCATACACACCTATCTTTGGGTTAAGCAAGTGAAGAAACCATTTTTTATCTTCAAGATCAACCTAAGGAATGAGAAGAGAGTATGTGTAGTCTAATTACAAAGACACAAATATACAAGAAAGAAAACAAAGTTGTTTTTTATCCTCAAGATCAATCTAGGGTGAAAGAGGAGAGTATAACAACTTTTTGCACAAAAAAAATCAAGCAAGATTGAAATAAAGGTTAATTCTTATTAATAAAAAATAAATATGAATAATGTTAGGGAATCAAAATTTGATAAAAAATCCTACAAAACCACAATGTTTGTAGTTTGCAATATTTGATGCTTGGACAAATGAACTTGAAAGAAATAGGGTTAAAATAGTATAGAAAAACCAACACAATTAAAAAAAGAAGAAAGATTAGTGCATTATAACTAACAAAAACCAAAAAACTATAGAAACACTAAAATATAGAGTGAAAACACTAAATATTAGATACAAATGCTTATGCATATAGAAGAAATACCAACATGAAACATAAAGTTAAAAAAGTAAAACCAATAGACCAATCCAATTTTACTTGAATTAAATCATTTACCATCCTTTTGTTAGACCAAGTAAACTAACAACCATTCAATTCAACATCAACAAGCCCAATACTATTTTTAAAGTCATCCAATCCCCAAAGTTTCTTAGATGGAAAAGGAGAAGAGTTAAAATATCCAACAAGAATCCATTTATGGTTAGGAAGATTGAGTAAGCAATTCAACATATTCTCCTAAATCATTTTACTAGTAGCTTTAGAATTAAGGGTATACACATCGATAAGCATCCATTCTTCCTGAGTAAAAACATTACAAATAATATCACAAGATATCTTTTTGTAATCTCAACCAATCTGCCAAAAACCATAGAAGGGTTTCACATAGTAGCAACCCTCCAAAATATCATTCAATAGGGCTTAAACAATACTCAAATTTGGGCCAAAGTTTAGGAGAAACTTGAGAAAAAGTGGAATCCTTCATCTTAATCTCTGGAATAAAAAAAATATCAACTCTATTATCAATAATACAATTGTTGAGAAGAAACTACTTGTTGGAACCATTAAGTCCCCTAATATTCTAGGAAACAATTCTCATGTCAAACTGTTGTCTTGAATTTGTACTACAACAACCATCTCCAAATCATTTTGACTCAAAAAACCATTAGCCAACAAACTTAAAAAAATAACCTTCTTAAAAAAATAGCAATCACCTATATTCATGTAAAGAGAAAAGGAAGACATCTTATAATAGATCTAAATTTCAAAGAAGACTATTAAATATGATTCTACCAAGGGGATAAATTGAGTGAATCAACATAAAGTTTTCCTATATAGATTTTGAAAAGAATAAAGTCTAAGAACAACTTTCTTAGAAGGGATAAAAATCCCTTAAAACCACATCATATGATTTATTTGTGAATTTTATCAAAGGAAAAAATATCTAGGGTTCTTTGTTTTCCACAAGAATTATACTTTGCTTCCTCTCTAGATCTTGTCTCACTCTGAGAGGGTCTACCCACTTTATTATCTATTCCTACATCTAATTTTTTTACCCTCTTTTTCCTAATTTTTCTTTCCTTTTCCTACTATAGTCAATTCTTTTCCCCATGGAGACCAATCTTCCAAAATTGACTGAGATATATCATTCTTATCTTTTACAAATAGAACATTATTAAGGGTAGTAGTGAATTTTCCTTGTCTTTGAGATTGCTCAAGTCTTTATTTTTCCTTTCTACTTTCTACTTTTTACTATGTTCCAAAGAGGTAGCATCTATACTCCTACCCCAATTGGTCTTATACTAAGTCATTTATTCACTTCGTCATTTGATTGTTCTACAATGTTAGACTCTTCTTCCTGAACTAACTAGTCTTCAATTATTCCCCTTTTTCCCTTAAGTAGACCTTCACATCCTCCAAACGTAGTAAAATCTTTATATAATTTCATTTTTTCCCTAGGAAAACCTTATTTACAACCTCCAATAGTAGTCATTAGATTACTAACAATATGTTATTCTTTTGTAGAGGGGTCATCTAAAAATTATATAATCTCTTTCTCAAATGGATACCCATTATCCAGAGGCCTGTTATCCCCAACCATGACTTTCTTATTTTTCGGATCTGCATTACTTGGAGCAAGATTTTGGCACTTATTAATTAGATGACCAAACTTACCACAATTTTCATAAAAAAACTAAAGTTTTTGTAAATAATATGTTGTTTCCATTGCCCAAACTTTGATTGGAGAGTGATTTGTGTAACACTTTATTCATTTCCACACTAATAAAGAATCTAGAAAAAACTAATCTTGTGTTCTCCTTTGTGACTTTGTATATGGTCATTAGTTGCTCAAGTGAGCAAGCAATAATTTCAAATATCTTAGCATCCTAGTATTCCAATGGCAACCCAAGTGAGCATGCCTAAGTAGGAGCAACAATAGAAAGGTTGATTGAAGGGTCAAAACTAGGTTTCCATTTGCAAAGAGAAAGATTGTTATGATCTTATTTTTATAAAAAAACAAGGTCCCCCAACCAAGATATTTATTAAATCTTTATGAATAGTAAATCTAAAAAGGAAAAGTCCTCCCACCATAGCATTAACAAAGACACTCCCTTTTAGTTTCCAAACTTCCGTGATCTATTTCCTAACTAAATCAATATTAGGATAGAAAGAACTTTTTTTGCCACCAAATAATTTTCCATGGAAGAAACAACTTCATCCATAGATAATCAGAGAGACTGATAATAAATGCTTCTTTAGACAATGAGATTTCAGGTACATCTACACAACCACTCTTAGAAGTTCTTGGCCTTATGACAGGGTCAACTCAAGTATTCTAACCTATCACATCAAAGGAGTCCTATAGTAGAGTGCCAACACCTTTTCTTGAGGAAGAGTGGGTCCCTCAGGGGCCTCCCAAACAGTCACCCATCAAATATTTCCACCAAAAACTTTAGAATTTGAAAAACTATTGTAGAGCACCAATGATGCACCAATGGTACACCAATGATCGTGTTCTCATGGTGTTCGATTGAGGATTCTTAGTCTATTTGGTCATTATTTCAATCATGGTCTTGCTTTGATTATTCAAGATGCACTATGTTGTAAAGGTTTTCAAAGTCATAGTTTAAAGGTAGTTTAGCTTCTAATTCAATTAGGTTTCTAAGAATTTCATTTTTGTTTTGTCTTATGCATCAATCAACTAGAGATTATCCTTGTTCATAATCAAAGAAATTATGATAGTCATGGGACTACTCACTTTGGTTAGGGATACCATCACTATCACTATCAGTATCATGCATTTTTTGGTGAGAAGGTTCTCCAACAAACATGTTTTTTTCAAATGGTTATCCCAAGAGGAAGAGGTCTTCTTCAATTCAACTTGGCATCTAGTGATAGGTGGCATAAAGGTGTGTGTTGGTATTGTTGTTCTTTTGGTTCAATTTGGAGTTTTGACCTAAAGACATTTTGTTGCAAGTGTTTCATTCATATATATATTTGGCATAATAAAAGACAAGAAGAACATGATAATAACTTGCAAAATTCAAGGGGGTATTGTTTGGCTTGTGATATCACAAATATACTTGACTTGGTCATGAATAGTATTGACCCAATATCTTAGAGTACTAACTGTGGATGATTAGGACTATACACATAGCTTACTATTTCATTTCTAAAATTATAGTGTGAGTAACTTGGGGCTAATTTCTTAGTAGTGCATCACAAATGACAAACAACTATCTTTTCTAATGATAGGTTTAACAAGGAACTTCTAGGGAGTCCTTGATATGTTTAAAGGTGCACGAGGCTCAAATATGTGAAGTTAGGGAGTTTGACTAAGGTGTGTGGTTGGCAACAAATCCCTCTTCACTTCAATCTATCCTCTTAGATTAGAGCTACACCAAAAATGATAATTCCATACCTGAAGGGTAGTGTCTAAGGCTTGGGCATTGGTGGATGAAACCAAATCACTTCATGGCATGTTTAAAACATACAACCACTTCATTAAGAATGATAATTCCACCCTCAAATCTATATACCCCATTAAAACATCATGTTTAGCTCCATGCTTGGAATCACTTCCAAAAGTCACTATGCCCCTAGAAAAGGAAAATAGAAAGTAGATACTTTTGATCCCCAAGACCACAATAATGTCAAGGGAAGAGCATACACACCTATCTTTGGGCTATGCAAGTGAAGAAACAAGATCAACCTAAGGAACGGGAAGAGAGTATATGTAGTCTAATTACAAACAAAGACACAAATACACAAGAAAGAAAGAAAGTTGTATTTTATCCTCAAGATCAATCTAGGGTGAAAGAGGAGAGCATACACAACTTTTTGCACAAACAAAATCAAGCAAGATTGAAATAAAGATTAATTCTTATTAATAAAAATTAACTATATGAGTAATGTTAGGGAATCAAACTTTAATAAAAAAAATCCTACAAAACCACACTATTTGTAGTTTGCAAGATTTGAGGCTAGGACAAATGAACTTGCAATAAATAGGGTTAAAGTAGTATAGAAAGTCCAAAACGATTAAAAAAAGAACAAAGATTAGTGCATCATAACTAACAAAAACCAAAAACTATAGAAACACTAAAATATAGAGTGAAAACACTAAATATTAGATACAAATGCTTATGCATAGAGAAAAAATACCAACATGAAACATAAAGTTAAAAAAGTGAAATCAATATAAATGCCATAGGGGAGAGGAGCCGGTGGTTGAGCACCCTAACTTCACGCTTCTCAAAATCCTACGTGGAAATTTCAAAAAATTCTGGATTTTTTACAACAGCTTGCTTGCCAATGCCCCTACTTATAACTAAGGTTTCAAGGCCACATCATCAAATATGGTGCCACATCAGCATGCTTTTTTATCGAGGAGTCCAAAAAGGTCCAAAAAAAGTGAGACTGATACTTGTGCACTAAATCACATTTTATTGGTGCACTAATGTGGCATCACTTGATTTGTTATTTTTTAGATCTAAGGAATACATATTATTCAATTATTGGTAGTTATCATCAACACTAACAACTTTAAAGTCACAACTATTGGTTCAATATTGTTAAAAATATTGGGCATTAAATCAACAAATGCTATAGCAACTATTGAAACATGCTCAACTATTGGGTCCTTTCCCCTAGATTGGACATAAATGTTGCTAAATAGAGTAGAAACACCAATCTATAAGATAGTGTTATGGAAGTGAAAACATTGATGATTTGGTGGAAATATCAAAGATAAAACATAAACACTACACAACAAAGTACAAAAACCACTATTCTACAAAACCAAAATTAGAAGGAAATAAGAAATAAACCTTGCAATACCTATTTAGAAAACTAATCTACAAACCATTGGTTAGTGACATAAAATCTACAACAAACTAGTTGGCTATAACATTGTGCAAGAACCATGATTAGAAAGTAAAAACCTTTTAAATCCTAGCTAAGAAATGCACCAATGAGGTACTAGCTAACAAACCCCTAGAAAATCCAAAGTGAAGACAAGTAACCTTGCAAAAATTAACTGAGATGGCAAACACCTACAAGAAAATAGGTTAAAAACTCCTTGTAAGACCAAAAAGTGGAAACATTAAAAGATTGGCATAAATGCTAATGATGAGGCACAAATGTCTAGAACTTGAGTAGAAACAACAATCTAGAAGCCTACAAACTTAAAAAATAGTAAACATTAACTATTGAGAGAAAATGTTGATTATTGGATGGAAACATTTGAAAAGATAATTGATATTCATAATTGTGTGTTTACAAAAGGAGACGAAAGCTCCTTATAAAGAAATTTACAAGACAATGTTTCTAAAAAGAAACAATCGTTAACTAATGCTAATTAAAGTAGAAAACTGAAAGATACTAAAACAACTAAAGTTACTAAAAACTAACCAAAGCTAACTAAAGACTAACTAAAGCTAAGATGACCATTAATATTACATTTAATATTTTAATACCCTCCCTTAATGGTCATCGTACAAACATAAACTTAGTTTACCCATATTCTTCTAGAAACATATCATTGGTGATTGATAATTAGAGAAGCATAACTGCCTTGCGATTACTAGTCCTTTCTCGCAGAACAAACAAATCTAGACACCGACACTCAAAAACTATGAGCTTCCTCTGCTTCTAGGTAGTATAACTTTTCCCATTGAACCTTTGCGTACTTTCCAACGTGACATTGGTCAAAGCAACCACTCCTCTTGTTTTCCAAAAGCTCAAAAAATGAGGTAAAGTTGTGATCAGCTGGCACAAACTCTAGAAATTAGTTGGCACAACTCTCGAACTGTAAGATTTTTCAGAAAAAATCCTCAAAAAACTTTTGAACTGCAAAATTTTTATAGAAATTTTTTCAAAAACTCTTTAAAATCTTCAAGTGCACGATTTTTTGTTGAAAAAAAAATCACCCAAAAAATTGGTCTACAAACCCTAGTAGCAGCCCATGATTTTTTAGATAGAAAAAAATCATCAAAAAACTCTTCATAAAACAACACTTAGTAAAAAAATTTAGAAAAAAATTCAAAAAACTCTTTGCAGAAATTTTTATTTTCCTAGAAAATTTCTGTCAAAACTAGCTCAAAAAATAAACCTTCAGGCTACCATGAAAACACGATTTTTGCAAAATCACCCAAAAAAACAGAAACACTGATGAAAATGCCTAGTAAATTTGAAAATACCCTTTCACAAATTGGCGCAAGCACAGACTTCAATCAACAACCCAAAAATCTGGAGAAAATTTGGAGAAAAACTCCACGATTTTTAGGTAAACACAACCAAGAAAAGAAAATGCCCAACAACCACGAACCGGAACCCATCATAATTTGCCATGAAAAGAGAACAAGTTTCCCACGATCTTCAACAAACATCACCTAGAAATAATGCAGATTTGCACAACCAGAGAAGATAGGATTGCGCCAAACAAAAAACTGAAATCACAAAATCTCCAAAAAAGAACTTCAATTTTCAACAAAATGGGCTCACAAAACTTCAATTTTAAAAAAAAAAATTGGCGAAAAAAACATATCTAAGAAATTTCTAAAACTAATCAGGTTTGAGCCTGAGCTCTAATAACATGAAAAGATAATTGATATTCAAAATTGTGTGTTTACAAAAGGAGATGGAAGCTCCTTATAAAGAAATTTACAAGACGATGTTTCTAAAAAGAAACAATCGTTAACTAAAGCATAAAACTGAAAGATACTAAAACAACTAAAGTTACTAAAAACTAACCAAAGCTAACTAAAGACTAACTAAAGCTATGATGACCATTAATATTACATCTAATATTTCCATTCCCTCCCTTAATGGTAATCATACAAACATAAACTTAGTCTACCCATATTCTTCCGGAAACATATCATTGGTGATTGATAATTGGAGAAGCATAACCGCTTTGCGATTACTGGTCCTTTCCCACAGAACAAACAAATCTAGACACAGACACTCAAAAACTGTGAGCTTCCTTTGCTTCTAGACACCGACACTCAAAAACTGTGAACTTCCTCTGCTTCTAGGTAGTATAACTTTTCCCATTGAACCTTTGTGTACTTTTCAACATTACGTTGGTCAAAGCAACCATCCCTCCCATTTTCTAAAAGCTCAAAAAATGAGGTAAAATTGTGATCAGTTGGCACAAACTCTAGACAATCAGCTAGCACAACTCTCGAACTGTAAGATTTTTCAGAAAAAACCTTCGAAAACTCTGAAAAAGTAAGTTTTTTAAAAAAAATCCTCAAAAGACTTCTAAATTGCAAAAAATTTATAGAATTTTTTTTCAAAAATTCTTTAATATCTTCAAGTGCACAATTTTTTGTTGAGAAAAAATCACCCAAAAAACTGGTCTGCAAACCCTAGCAACAACCCACGATTTTTTAGATAGAAAAAAAATCTTCATAAAACAACACTTAGTAAAATTTTTTAGAAAAAAAATTCGAAAAACTCTTTGTAGAAATTTTTATTTTTCCCAAAATTGTTTTGTCAAAACTAGCTAAAAAAAAAACCTTCAGGCTACCATGAAAACACGATTTTTGCAAAATCACCCAAAAACACAAAAACACTAATGAAGATGCCTAGTAAATATGAAAATACCCTTTCACAAACTGGCGCAAGCACATACTTCAATCAGCAACCCAAAAATCTTCCAAAAATTTGGAGAAAAACTCCACGATTTTTAGGTAAACACAACCAAGAAAAGAAAATGCCCAGCAGCCATGAACCAGAACCTGTCACAATTTGCCATGAAAAGAGAACAAGACGCCCATGATCTTCAATGAACATCACCCAGAAATAATGCAGATCTGGACAACCAAAGAAGATAGGATTGCGCCAAACAACAAACTGGAATCACAAAATCTCTACAAAAAAAACTTCAATTTTCAACAAAATAGGCTTACAAAACTTCGATTTTTTTTTTTTAATCAGCAAAAAAACACATCTAAGAAACTTCTAAAACTAATCAGGTTCGAGCCTGAGCTCTGATACCATGAAAAGATAATTGATATTCATAATTGTGTGTTTACAAAAGGAGACGAAAGCTTCTTATAAAGAAATTTACAAGACGATGTTTCTAAATAGAAACAATCGTTAACTAAAGCTAACTAAAGCAGAAAACTGAAAGATACTAAAACAACTAAAGCATAACTAAAGTTACTAAAAACTAACCAAAGCTAATTAAAGACTAACTAAAGCTAAGATGACCATTAATATTACATTTAATATTTTAATAACATTGATTCATGGAGCATAAATAATGTTCTAAGGAACACATCCAAGAATACAAAAAATAAAAAAAATAAAAAATATTATATTAAAAAGGGTCTCATTGAGTGTCCTTGAATGTGAGAAGTAAAATCTAGCATAAAAATATGGAAAGTGATCACAAAATAAACCCCAATACTAAATCTAACCTACACCTCTAATTGAGCAAAAATAACATAAATCAATGAAGAAAAAAAACATATATCTCACCCTCCTAAGCCCTTTGATGCTTTGGATGTGCTCAAGGTGAGAGAGGGAGAGATTTGAATGGAATATCAATTGCTCACTTGAGAGATTTCCTAATTTGGTGGCATATACTTGAACTTCTATACGTGGTGTATAAAATGTCCTTAAATGGTGGTTTTTGTAGATGATTGTAAATGGTTGAGATTATATCATGGATTGGATGGCTAGGATGAATTGGCATGTGAGGAAGGGATTAGATGGATGCGGGTGGAGCAATCCGATGAAATCAAGTGAATGAATGGTTAGAATTATCTTAATGTACATGTAGAGATGATATACAAACAAGTGGAAACTTGGGGTGAGTGCAAGTGGATGAGAAAGATTGAATCATGTGGATGTCCAAGAGTACTTTAACTTGAATAAAGGGTTAAGATGTAAAAGGTAAATTTTTGGCCTCTTGTAGTGAGGTGGAGATGAGTTTTTATTTATTTTTAAATGAGATGAAAAGAGGGGAATGCGTTTTAGTTTAAATAATTAAATAAACATTTATTTAATTAACTAATGATGAAAGAAACAAAATCTAAATAATCAAATAAAATGATTTGTTTAATTAATTAGAAAAGGGAAGTTGGAAATATAGAGATGTTAAATTAAAATGCAGAAATAAATTTTAAATGTCTACAGATGATACCGTGGCTACTAAAAAGATCTTAGGAAAAGGAACCTCTAAAATAGTGGACTTGCTAACTAGAACTATATGCTGTAGCACCAAGTGGTACTAGCCCTCAGCCCCCATGTGATCAGTAGAGAGTAGATGGAACAGCAATAACTCCTGCCTAAACACCAGCATGGTAATAGCATGGATCATCCTATATGGTATGTAGATCTTGTAATTGGTAGTGTTCGATCAATTGATCCATTCTTAAATCACACTGCTAATATTTATGGAGTACTGGAGTACATCATTGAATGCCAAGTGTGATGAATGCTTTGACCCCTTTAGTAGAAAAGAGAAGTGGCATTACAGCCAGAGGAATGACATAGTAGCTAGGTGTGGTGATAGAGAGTGCTTCAATATAGAGGAGATGCAGTGGCAAATAAAAGCACAATACATTTTACAATGTCAGAAATGAAGGTGTAGAGCACGTGGCAACTTAATGCCCTTATTTTCTAAGTTGGCCATTCCAACTACTATCGTTACCACCACAACTCACTATATATCTTTTCTATACACCATCATGTACAAGAGTTATTTGGGCTACTTTAGACAATTCAATTACAACAACCACTCTATTTGTATATTTCATGAACTCTTGATGTTTTAGGTAAGGAATGTAAATAATTCAAATCAGTTGTTGAAATTGGCCTTCTAGGTATTCATCACCTAATTCCTCCTATTCCTTCAATTTCTCCTAATCTTCTAAACATTCCTTAAATTCCTCCTAATTATTTTTAACATTCCCTTGAATTTTCTATCGTTGTCATCATAAAATTGCAAGTGCTACTTTATATGAAGTTTTACAAATTAGGAGTATTATCACATGTTTTTATCTCCTTTTTCAAATTGTTCTTGCCCTGCTAAAACTTGGATACTATATTTGTAATAGAACCAAAGTCCAACAATGTCAAAATTAGATCCCAACTTACCTCATATGCAAAGAAAGCCATAAACAAACCTAAAGAACTAATTTAAATTCCAACATCTACATGCATGCCCCTCACCTATATTCAATTGCAGAGATTTTAAATAGAGAAGCAACTTTCCATACTATCCATACAAATTAAACCATGCATAGAGCAAGCATATATTTTTTACTTGCTTGCTTGCAACACCATCACAAAGGGCTTCCTCAATCGACCAGAGTCAGCCATTGACTCTTATGATCAATGACTTGGCCATCCTTACTGACACAACGTAGTAGTCCTGAATCTGCATTGGCCATTGTTGACATTTAAGGGTATGTTAAATAATTTTCCTTGTTTGATGAAAATAATTGCTTTTCCATAAAAGTAGGTAAGAAGAAACCTATTATGCCATACTGTGCCAAAGAACTGAGCATCCTGCAAACCATAGCTAAACATCTATTTTTTTTAAAAAATTAGGAGAAAATGAAGTTTGAGATGTAAGCATGGAGTAAATCTACAGTATTAAATAGTTAAAATATACTAGATATTCCTTTAGACTATTGGGTTTTAAAATTTTCAAAAATCAAAATTGTGGAGACTTGTTTAAAAAAAGCCATTGAATTGGGGTTGACCCCGCAGCGCAACAGTTAAGTTGCAAGGGCAGCAGTTGGGTTGTCTAAGGTTCAAATCCCATGGGGTGTGAGTCTTGCCTCAACTCGCACTGGTGGAGCGAAAACTTAAAGTTGGATTTCAACACCATCAGTTCGCTTGGGTTGAGACGCGGTTCAATTTGGGTGCTGCGCCTTAGCAGCAATTCACCAAACAAGGAAAAAAGCCATTGAATTTTTTTTATATAAGTTCCAGTAAGCATAAACCTAAAACTACTCCCCTTGCATAAACTACTAAGTATTTAAGCCTTGAACTAGCTTTACACAATGAAAAAATGTGAGCTATGAATCAATCAAAAACTCAAGCAGAATGAAGACTGTAATATACTATGCGCATATATTGGAAATCTTTGGCATTCAGATCTCACTGTGGTTATTTGTTTTGGCTGTAAGGTTTTTGGTTTGATCCTTGGTGATGTAAAGTGAAATCCAAAAATAAATTACATGGCCCAGACAAACAACATTGAAATTTAAGTCCGATACCAGCAAGTTTAGCTGATGGAATAACCTGACAAATTTCCGTAACAGATAAAACCACGACCTCCATTGAAAAAATCATTAGAATATAAACATTGATAAAACAGAAGTTCACCACTTGTTACAAAGATATGCAATACCACATTCATGAAAATTTGCCAAAATATATGAGCCCCTCTCAACCTGGATTGCAGAAAACACTGGGTTTTGTAGGGATATTTTTACAATTCAGAAAATTTCATATTTTATACAAATGTCTTGAGCAGAAGCTATTATAATACAGAAAATACCAATTCAACTACAGTTTCCAAGGCCTTTTATACTTGATTTCACTAAACTGGGATCAATGCCATGCCATTAACGTAACTCAGCAACATTAATTTCATCCACTGGGCATGATTGCACTTGCCACAAACAAGCAATCGCAATTTATAGAACACCTAGATTAAAATTAAGATCTGAAGTTGCTGAAAACACGTGTATTCTTAGCCAAGCTGATGAAGCAATCATCTGAACTGCACTACAATACAAGATATATCATCCTTGCTTTCTCGTTTCAAGGCTTCTGAAGTTAATTGCTTTGCTGCCATTTGTGAATCCTTGATTTTGCTAACAAAATTGGCAGCCTCCTGATTATTCATTACCTATATAAAATGAATATTATGTTACAAATCAGAGAACAAATATTTGAAGCTCTTGATACAGTTTCCAACACTACGATAGAATATTATAAACTAAGAGAATTGACCTTCCATAAACCATCACTGGCAAGAATTAGAAACTCTGTTTCTGAATCAATGTCCCATTCTCTCACGTCGGGATCTGACCGTAGATGTGACTTAAGACTCCTATCTCCAAAAGCTCGAGAAACTGCAAGTTGACCATTCACTCTTGGAACGTCCCCTGCAACAACAATGATTATTCATAAGGTTGCATTTCAAGTAGCAATGTTGCATTTGTTTCAGATAAAGCTTAGAATTACCAAGCATACACTTTTTGGAAGTTTAATTACATAGGATTGAATTAAGACCAACTTTTTATAAAAGATTGAACCTTCCAACACCCAAATACCAGTATTCAAGAAAAAAATTCCATACAAATAAACTAACCACCTGGAAAATTTGAGACGAAGCCGCCAGTATTTTCAATGCTTACACGTTCAGTACTAGGCTCATGATCAGTGGAGAGCTGAATAGCTCTTCCTCTTTGGCACACAACTGCTCTAGAGTCACCAACATTTGCGACCAAAAGTTTTGTGCCATCTATCAAGATGACTGTGACAGCAGTGGAACCTCCTCGAGCAAAGTCGGGAGTGTGTCTAAGAATGGCCTTATCTGTCTTATCATAGGCCTTCATTATGGCCCTAGAGGGGTGAACCCAGAATTCTTCCTGGAACAAAACATAACCTAATCAGAGGCAATTGACCCTAGCCTCATTCACTCTGGAAAAAAATATTATCAACCAGAGTGCATAAGAAAGTCCTCTTCATTCTTAGATTATATAAATGCAGACAAAAATATATCAGACCCAGCACCGATATCTCCATTAAGAAACAACATCCCAGGCCTAAATCAAGGGAATACTCCATTGAAAATTATATGTTATAACCCTACATTAGAGTGAAATTAAAAGATGAGAATGTTTAAAGACATGTTCCTAACAAACAGGATGGAACATTATCCTGCAAAATTGACTAGCAATCAAAACCACATTATACACAAAAATAGCTTCTCTCCAACATCTTTCATAGTTCCTTTAGTTAAAAATTTAATCACTTGCCTCACTAAGAATATTTTGAAATAAATTCTTCTGCAGGTATGAAGGCACACTGTCACCCAAATGTCCATCAAAGATAGCAAATAAGCCCAATTCATGGCCTTTGATTTGAGTGAATTCTGCAACATGGTAATCCTCCATGGGATGACTAGCTTTTCCTTTAACTAGACTGAATCCATAAACAATTTTATTGGAACTAAGGTGGCTCTTCCCTTTCCCAGAACTGCAAGAAGAATTCCCTCCAGCTACCATCTACACAGAAATAAACAATCTTAGGAACAATAGAAACAAGCAAAAGCCCAAAAACAATTACTGCATATATCTAAGATTCTAAGCTCAAGAATCAAAAACAAATAGATAATGAATTAAAGTGCAAAATAACCAAATGTTTCTGAACAATAATTTTCAACCTCTTGTATAAGAAGGAACTACGAATGAGTTTAAAAGTTTCCAAAATAATGAAGAGGAGTAATATTTAATTCAATTTGTATAAATTGAACTAATTTTTCTATGCAAGCAATTTCTTTTGGTAACTCTAACTGTTTTTTTTTCTTTTACAACCTAATGCCAGTAACGGGGCACATCCTGAGATTGAACTACCATTCCACAAATGAAAGGGTACACACAACTTTCAAGACCAAAAAAGTTCTCCTTCGCTTCCAGCTAATTATACATCATACACTGGTGTACAACTAAGCATATGAAATAATGCATTCGGTGAACAGTTCATAACCTTCTTGCACACAGCATCCCGAATCTTAACAAACAATACACTGATCACTAAAATTAGGACAAATACATATGACCTCCAGATTAGAAAGAAGAGATAGGTCTCAGTTTGGATTGAAAGATATCCACTATGCAAATAAAGTGACATCGAAGACTAAGTAAGACTTACTGCAAAGAGCCATGCAGAAAACAATATGTTCAGAATAATTAAACCATGTTCTGATTTAAAGGATCTCTTGTAATCCTATCGATGATGAGATACAGGAAAGACCTCTTCAAAGATTTGTGAAAGCCAGATAAATGCAATATTGAAACAATCCTCAAACTCAAGTACAATATATGCCCATTGTTTAATAGAACTTAAACGTTCTACAAGATCATACGAGAATAAATCCATCTGTTGCTTATCAACAAATTTAGGTCACTTTCTTTGCCAAAAAAAAGGAGCTGCTTTAAACTACAATGACCTCTGCTCTTATATTTTAAAGCTACAGTATTTATGATAATTTGTGCACTTGTTCAATTAAGACAGGAGCCCTAGAAAGCAACTACACGTCAAAGAAAGATGAACACATGAAGCTTATAGAAGAAGTGTAAAGAGATACAAATATGTGTGCAACATATCAGGATATACAACAGAATCCAAAAAGCCCATTTGATTGTTTCATTATTAAGCCTCAAAAATTGCAGAAGCATTCAATAAATAGATGAATTAACTAACTCCGCTGTTTGATATTGGCAAAAGAAATTAAAGATACTGTGTATACACACGGCTAAAAAGTTGCAGAACATTCAATAAACAGATGAATCAACTAAGTCCGCTCTTTTCTGCTGGAAAAAGAATTGAAGACACTGCGTACACACATACACAGACACCAGAAATATATGTTGCAGGCAACAACAGAAATTTAAGATTTTTCAAACATCCACACTGACAATTTCATAATATTTGAAACGGCAATCTAAATTGCCTCTCTAGTCAAAAACAAAAACCCATCTCAGAGTAAAAGGAAATTTCACTTACCCAACATTGAAAACCCAATTTTTTATATCAACCAGTCTTGGCAATAGCAAATTTTCAAATACCCAAGTACTAGTTCCGAGTTTACAAATTTACAAAAAACTTTCAAAAGAAAAAGAAACTCAAAAACATCCCCAAAAGGTGAGATATATTTAACTTTTTTTTTTCATAAAATACCCTCCTAACAGAATCAAAATTTTGCAAGCTCCAGAAAAGTGAGCTGACCTTGGAATAGACAATGTGGAAGCAGTTCAGACCATCCATACACATCTTAAAAAGCTTCTCTTGCTGCTACCGAGCATTTAACATATCAAGGATAGAGCTCGCAGCCTCCAGTTTATATGATATGCGTATCACATGTAACTGCCACCGAATATTGCATCAAATCCTAGCTTTGCAGAAAAAGGGAAAATTCCCAGAGGAAAAAATAATCACAGAGCCCACTCATGAAACAATTCTGAAAGTCCCAAATACTGAAAATCCATGCCCAAGGCTAGGTGTCTAGGTCACCAAAGCCTTCTCTGGTCAGGCTGACCAAGTCATGTCTTGTCCAAAACGCCTCTCGTTTTCTATGGTTGGCGAGAATCTAAGCCCATAATTTTTTAACCTCCTAAATCATGATTTGACCAAGTGACTCATAAACAATTTTTGTAGCCAATAAAATTTGGGGTTGAAGGCATTTTCCTGTTCACAGGATTGACCACCATTATGAATAGTAAAGTTCCTCTTGTCTATCCACTATGGTAGTGTGTATGGAGTTTTGGGTGCAAATCTTAGTAAATGTTCTTCAGTTGTAACTTGCAGTGGATGCCAATCTTTATTTCTAATTAGCAATGGGGTTTATTGTTATTTTATAAGGGTTTGAACCCTAACAAAAGAGGATGGAAAGAACCACTTTTTCCCCCATCTCTTTGACATTTTCCTGGTTATGGATATGATTAGCATGTGATACCTTCCAGCACAGCACTTATATAATACAATTTTAACAGCACCATTGAAGATTGAATCAGGAAACTCCATACTGGGGCCCTGCAGTTGACTTTTGTAAGGATTTTAGTATTTTATTTTTTATGGGGTTCTCTATAGCTAATGTTTGAGCATCGGATAAAATCAGGAATCACAATCGTGTCTAATTGGGTTGATGTCTATGTCGTCTTTTAAAATGTTCACCTTGAGTAGTCTTCTTCACGCCACTATGAGACATTAAACCTGTTTTCAGTTAGGCATTTGGCAAATTGTGAGGGAATAATGTTCCTTTTTACATAAACAAATAAGTATACAATTATTTTATATTTAGTTAGGAGCTTGGTTGGTTAGGAGGGTAGTTGCATTTGGTTTTGAAATTATCAGTGAAAAATTATGGTTGATATTATTTTGGAATTATTCATTATAGATATAAAAATTGATAGTCTTAATTTGGGAGATGTTTTGGGTTATGTATAGACTTAGAGTTTATTGGGATTCACGCATGAGTTTTTTGGGTTTGAATCTAAGTATCTCAACCTTATTTTGATGAGTAACAATGAACTAATAGAATGTGTGCTCAAAACTTTTTTTGTCTTCACCTTCCTTGTGTTTGAACCTATTAAGGCAATGGTTATACAGACTTTAAAGGAGATTATCAAATCACTAGGGTCAAGTTCTCTTAAGTCAATCCCTTATACATAAAGGTTTTACAACTCTAAGTGAATGATTGAAGACAGTATGTGTAGACATGCAGATGGCCTATATGAATCTTATGATGTGTTGGGTTCCTTTGAAGCTCCAAATCCAAATGTTCCTAAGATGCTTGCTCCTTGTTTTTTATTATCCAACATGTATATTCACATATGAATTAATAGCACAAATGAATGTCTTTAAATATCAAAACATGGCTATAAGTTGCACAAATGCATGTGTCAAATCAATTCACAATAGTGAAAAAGGGGCAAAAAATCTAGAATTTGAATTTGAGGTTTAATCCCATGTGCCTTGGATAGAGAATGAAGAGCACTCTCAAGTGCTTTTGTCACTCTACTAACCCAAGAGGTTCGATGGGGCTAAACGAGCAGGTTTTTGGAACCCGAACTGTACCTCAAATAGCTCTCTGCCAGAGCATAGCAGTGCGGGTTAGGGACGATAGTGTGACGCATTGGCATCTTAGAGGGGCACTGGCATTCGTATGACGAAAAAGTATGAAGGGATAGTAAAAGGTACAAAAACCTACTAACAGCTTAGCAAACCAAGTTTAAAGTACTAACTAAGATGATATCTAACAGAATAAGAAAAATAACTAGAAAGACAATATAGAAGTGACAAGAAACGAAGGTGATGAGGATTAACTCATGAGGAGTCTAGTTCGCTAGCAAGCTCCACACAAACGTGTACCTACACACAGCCAAGAGAGGAAAAATGTTGAGGTTGTATAGGGGTTTGCCACAGTCAAACCCCTACTTTGGTGTTTCCACCTCCACGGACAACCAGATAAAGAGATAGAATTATGATAAAGAAAATGATGGTGGAATGGAAATAAAACCAAACACTACAAGTGGCAGTAAGCTACTCAAATCCAACAACAAAGTAATACAAATGTGTTACCACCCTCGACCAAAGGCACTCAAGGCCAATGAGAGAGGAATGCAATCCCACAACAATGGTAGAGTCAACACAACCGCAACAACGCCGAAAGCTATCTCACTAGACACCAAGTTGTAGCTTTTGTGGTAGAATGTGTAGGATTTGATCTTGGAGTTGTGATGCCAATAGTGCAACAAGTAGCTTGAGGTTGCAAGAGTATGGAGTGAGAGCAAAATTGTGTGTAGAAGATCAAGAATTGCCAAGAAGAGGGATTAAATGAGAAAGATAGCCATTTGAAGGCCAATTAGGAGGGAAAGAGTCGTTCAAAGGTCGGCAGGAAGGTGTAGGGGCATTATGTTTCGTCGACAATGGAGAACGTAACACCTTTGCATATTTCAGAGGCATGAATCATGTTAGGACAACAACACGTCGTGCAGACGTCTGTGCGCCGCGTGCATGTCCCCAAAAAAATTCTCCCACCGACACTAAAAACAAGCACCAAGTGAATGGAGTACGAAATGAGGACATAGAATTACTTGGTCAGATTTGATTTTTCTAAGGTGGAGGGTGTAAAAGGGGAATTTACAAGAGGGGTGAAAATTCACTCCTATACATTTTTCCCCCACTTTAGCGAACATAAGTACCAATGAGTGTTCGGTAAAGTAGATCGAAGGAGTTTAGAAACGTATACCTGAACCATCAAGGAAGCATACCACAATTTGGGGAGCTTGAAAGTGTAGGGCAGGAAAATAACTCCACAGGTACTCTCTCCTAAGGAGGTTCGAACAAAGTGCATCGAAGGCCTGTGGACCAACGATGGACAAATCTCATAGGATACAAGTGCTTCATAGGTCCCCGGACCTACAAAGAAGGTGCCCCCAGGTACTCTCTCTTGAAGGAAGCCTAATGTGAGGGACTCCACAGAGTCAAATTGAAAAGAAGCTTCACAGGCACACATGCAAAGCAACATGTTAATCTGCAAACAAAACATGTTAGAAAACCAAAAATAGCCACACAGGCAAGCAAGTAGATAGTCACACAGACAGTGAAAAATTGAAGGAAGAGCTTTCAAAGGGGTCCCTCGGGAAACCTTCAAAAGAAAAGGGGTCCACTCAAGGGATGCGCAGTTTGAAAATGTAAGAGAGTATTTTTCGCAAATCAATTCAATATCAAGGAATCCTTTTGAAAGATGTTCACTTCATCAAGGAATTTGAAAGAAACAAGGCCCCCTCACAAGGGGAAGGTCAGAACTTCACTTGTAGGAGAAGGTGCTTCCTCCTCAGAGGAAGGTGTTTCAAATCATTTTTTTACGAACCCATGATGAAGGAAAAATATTCCACTAGGGGTCCTTGTTGAGGAATGCGATTTTTGAAAGATAGTTTGAAGGAATTTTCAAGAAAAGATTTGTTGGCCACTGAGTACATTTGTTGCAAATCAAAGTGACATGATAGCCCCCCCTTAGGATGGTGCATTCCAAACACAAGGGCCATGTGACATCATAAAGAGAGAAAAATAAGAATGAAAAATTGATGTTGTGGCCAGCGGAACATAGTGAGATGTAATCGTGGTAATGTTGTCACACACACGAGGGACAACACATGAGCACCACAACATCACAAAGCAAGCAAAAGAAGAGAGAAAAAATGCAAGAAAAGACAATAGCATCACAAAAAAGGGACAGGGCGATTTGATATTTCGGGATTAGAGTTGCTCATAAATATAGATAAATAGATATAATATTATATAAATGAATTGTCATCAACCCCCTACCATATCAGACCATATGAAAAAAGTATGTGAAGACAAAATAAAAATAAAAAATTGGGTCAACATGGAAGGGAAGCCTAAATGCCCCCAACACTTTGCATCATCCCTAATTGTTGAAAAGCAATACACAACAAAGGAAAAATGATGTGACAAATAGAGGAAGTTTTACGACACATAAACACTTGTGTATCCAAGCACCTACAAGGGTGACAAGGGTCATTCGGGAACATATAACGTAAGCATGGGGGAACACAAACACACACATAATCTACTCTATAGATAAAGAAGAGGCGCCCCTAGTCCTCATTAACCAAGAGGCCATCGTTCTCCCAATCTAGATCATTGTATAGAGAGGGTGGATGATCCTGCAAAGGCAGAATATCAAGGGAGAACCCTCCAACCCCCCTACAAAAAGAGCCAAGGAAGAAGGCCCCTCAAGGACTTCTCCACTCACTTCCTATGGGGTGAAAGTTAACAACTTTGTGAAAATCGCTGATAGGGTCGAGGCCTCATCCACATAATTAAACATGCACTTCACAGGAGTGCCATGCGTTAACTCAATGGGCAAGGGAGGCAGCACCCAAGATCCACTACCAGGCTCACTGAATGACTCAAGAGTAGTGATGAACTCTAAGGACGTTGAGGCTTCCTCTATCACTAGGACGACACAAGTTAATGCAAAACCACCCTTTGAAGAAGGTAAACTGTTCTTCTGATCCCCATTGCTAGCAGGGTCGTCCGCCATCTTTTGCTTCATCAGGGGATGCAAGATCCCCACAGATGAAGCAGAAGGAACAGAGGCAGAGGAGAAAATCACAAAAGACACCACTAAGGTTTTTGGCATGTCCATGTGCTTTGAGAATGGAAGGATGTCTGGAAGGGACATTAGAAGGGGTAGCTCAATCAAAGGAGCAATAAACACCTGCACCCTCTTCAGGTGAGGATCATTTATGCTCGCGGTGGGAGCTGGAAGTAAGACTGAAGTTGAAGGAACTGAAGCAGAGAGGATGGGAGAGGAGGACACAACAAAAGGTGTTGAAGCAAGAACTATTGAATCCTCTTCCATCTTCTATAGGGTGGCCTACTCAATGGCCAAATCCTTTCTTTGACACTTGCGCTCATGCACAAGGTAGTTTCTACAACTCTGGGAGCTAGAGGCCAAAGGCTAAGACGAGATGGAAGACTCTTGTTCAACCATCGGAGTATCCATCGCAGCTGTTTCCATTGGAGGGAGAGACTCCTGGATGAGAATAGGAGGGAGAGGTTGAGAGGATGATGGAACGACAGCAGGGGGAGCTAGCTTGGGCTTTTGCCAAGCGGGCACCATAAAATTCTCCAACAAATTCCTAGGAGTAGAAGATGTTGGTGTCATAGCAAGGCGAGAAGAAGCGAGAGGCGAAACAGTGGAAGAGGAGGAAGAAACCTGATTGCACTTCTCTTCCTCCCTTCTTCGAGCCAAAGCGGCCTCGATGTCTACTTTCAGGCAAGCTCTATGTGAGATAGCATAGGGAGAAGGAGGGTATCTCACCTTAGGCATTATGCCCCCACTCTTGTACCTCACATGGGTTCGGTACAAGAGGTTCATCCTAGAAGGAAGTAGACCAATTAGCGCAGGCTAAAAGTGATCCAGTGAGTATCCCCTACATGCAATCAGTGGCTTATAGCCATTATCGTGGACTACGTGCATCGTACCCTCATGGGAAAACTTCACACACTTATGAACTATTGAGGGAACTGCATTCATAGCAACCAACCAGGGGATACCTAGTTTCACTCTAAAGAGCTCAGACCCTAGGATTATGTTAAAAAGTGTGTTCATGGATCTAGGTCCAACTAGGACTGACAAGGTGATGCAACTGATGTGAGGGATGGAAATCCCATTATGTGTACGAATAGTGCTCCTAGATCCATCATACCCATCTTTGTGTAAAAAATTAATCAACAAAATCTCCTCGGTGATGACATTCACCCGACACATAGGGTCAACGATGACACCCATTATGGTGTTTTCATTGATTCATGTGGGGATGTATAAGGGAGATAGTTCTTTGTTATGATTCATTGGAAAGTCTTGTGAGGTGAAAGTTATGTCAAGAGATCCACTCATAGGTTGCACAAATGGGATGGGCAGATGTAAAAAGGAGGCCATTTCTTCGTACACTAAAAAAAACTTTCACAAGAGCCCCCAAGGGTTAAACGGTGACCCACCTAAGGTTTCATTCCACAACGCTTAGGGAACCTTCCAGCTATGCCACTAGGGGTCATAGGTTGGGTTGCAAGGCTAAGCACCTTGCAACACTCACACCCACAACACTCCTTGGATACGAGGAAAGGGTCTTCAACACTGCTAAACAAAACCAAAATGGTTCGCGTTGGGTTCTCCAAAATGTAGAGGACGGGGACCAACCACACCAAGGCTCCAGGTCATGGAGATCTGAGAGTGGAAGGCTGCCCTAATCTATCTCAACTGCGCAAGTGTTTAATGTCAAGAATAGAGAATGAAGAGCACTCTCAAGCGCTTTTGGCACTCTACTAACCTGAGAGTTTTGATGGGGCTAAACGAGTAGGTTTCTGGAACCTAAATTGTACCTCAAATAGCTCTCTACTAGAGGACAACAACACCGGTCAGGGACAAGAGCACGACGTGTTGGTGTCTCACAAGGGTGTCGGTGTTTGTATGGCTAAAGAGTATGAAGGGACAGTAAAAGGTACAAAAACCTACTAATGGCTTAGCAAATGAATTTTAAAGTACTAACTAAGATGATAACTAACATAATAAGCAAAATAACTGGAAAGACAGTATAAAAGTGACAAGAAACAAAGGTGATGAGGATTAACTCATGAGGAGTCCAGTTCACCAACAAGCTCCACACGAACATGTACCTACACACAACCAGGAGAGGAAAAATGTTGGGGTTGTATAGGGGTTTGTCATAGTCAAACCCCCACTTTGGTGTTTCCACCTCCACGAACAACCAAATAGATAGAGAGATAGAAGTATGATAAAGAAAATGATGCAGGAATGGAAATAAAACCAAACACTACAAGCGACACTAAGCTACTCAAATCCAACAAAAAATTAATACAATGTGTTACCACCCTCGACCAAAGGCACTCAAGGCCAATGAGAGAAGAATGCAAGCCCACAACAATGCTAGAGTCAGTGCACCCGCAACAATGCCAAAAGTAGTCTCACTAGACGCCAAGCTGCAGATTTTGTAGTAGAATGTGTAGGATGTTGTGATGTTGGAGTTGCGATGCTAATAGTACAACAAGTATATTGAGGTTGCAAGAGTATGGAGTGAGAGTGAAATTGTGTGTAGAAGATCAAGAATTTCCAAGAAGATGGATTGAATGAGAAAGATAGCCATTTGAAGGCCAATTAGGAGGGAAAGAGTCATTCAAAGTTCGATAGGGGCGTTATGTTTCGTTGCCAATGGAGAACGTAACACCTCTACAAATTTTATAGGTAAGAATCTTGTCAAGACGATAGTGCACCACTCAGACATTTGTGCACCACACATGTCCTTGACAAAAATTCCCCCACCAACACTAAAAACAAGCACCAAGTGGATGGGGTACGAAATGAGGATGTGGAATTACTTGGTCGAATTTTATTTTTCTAAGGTGGAGGGTGTAAAAGGGGAATTTGCAAGAGGGGTGCAAATTCACTACTATACATTACTTTCCACTTCTACTTATGATTCTTGTTCTTGTTCTTCCTACTCTTGTTCTTGTTCTTGCTCTTTGTCTTTCTCTTTGTCTTGCTCTTTGTCTTGTTCTTTCTTGTGTTCTTTCTCTTTCTCTTTCTCTTTCTCTTGCTCTTTTTCTTGTTCTACTTCTTGTTCTTTTTCCTTTTCTTCTTTTCTATGACTACTTTTTGTTGTGAAGAAGTTCTAGAAAGACAATTTTTTAATTGAAATGAAAGGAAAAAAGAGAGGGAGAAAACCCTAATTTATTTATGGTGTAAAGGAGAATTTATGATTTAAAGTCCCTCTTCCACAAGAATTTAATTAAGAATGCAAACCAACAAGGCTAAGAAATTGAATTTCAACCTCAAAGGTGAGTCAATCAGGCCTAGGTTGGTGATTCTTTAATGACAAAAAATGATTAGGAATAATTTTAAACAATGCAACTAAATGAACTATTTGACCTAAAATGAAAATTATAGATTGTTGAATGTGTACAGACTGTAGCAACACTTTTCAGGCAGATCTGAGAAGGGTCTGATAGCATGTACCTGCCACCAAAAGTTGATTCTGAGTAATGTAGGAATGGTTCACCCCTAGGGGAATGGGTCCTTGATAGGGCTTCTGAAAACACTTTTTACAATCCTTTGATGTTAAATATGAGATGTTGATTTATGCTTGCAAACTTGTCAGAGTGATGAAAATAAATTCTACAACTTAGTTTTTGTGTCTTGGCAAGAATGATGAAAAAAATGCAAGAATTCAAAATTTCTCTTCAATATCTCTTCAATCCTTCTTCAACCTGTAACCTGCACATACACAATGAGGTAAAAATGTTTTGTTTTGTTTGTTTGGAGCCTTGGTCAAAGCCCATTTTGGTAATTAAACTTGATAAAAGATGAAACAAAGAACAATAGAAAGTGAATTTGGTTGGGGAATGTATGCATGTGTTGTAATGTATGATTCACCTATCTTTCTTCTAATTTCATTAGGAAAAGAGATCTCCCAAAGGCATGATTTACTTTCAATACTTAAGTGAGTCAACCCTATTAGGGGATCTACCATTTCCTTTGTGACAAAAAATGACAAATATAATTGAAATGCACTTTGGGGAGATAAAAATAAAATACCTAATAAACTCAATTATGTGATGTGAAACTTGAAATGTTGAAATAAAGGATAGCACAAATAGAAAAAAACAAGCTACAGGAAAATCTAAGAAGGGAAGAATGACATGTACGAAGATCCAAAAGTGGTTGATGAGTGTCTTGTTGGGATATATTCACCATATGGTGAATGGGTCTCTACATAGGGTTTCAAAATTTGATTTCACAGTCCTTTGATCCCAGATCTACACTCTCGATTACTTCGAATTCCACTATTGGAAAGTCAGAAATAAATTCTGCAAATGAGTTTCCATGGCTTGAAAAATTTGATGACAACTTTGACAACTTTGCAAAGTTGCACTTTTGATCGAACTTGTAATCCTTCTTCACCTACAAATATGCAAACACAAAGAGAGGGAAAATTTGTTTATTTTTGGTGAATAGTGGTTTTCCTCATTCAAACCTCGGTTTGGTAATTAAACCTTGATAATGAAGATAATGATAAATGACAAGGATTGATGAACGAACAAATCTATGTCACAACTCACCAAACCTTCAATGGTTTCCCTTAGAGGACTAAATTCCAATACATATCTCTAAGGATTGGATCTTACATGAATTGTCTTGAATGATGGCTTGATTTGACACTTGAATGCTTGCTTGAATTCTTGAAACCTACATCACAATGTTAGCTCCAAAACATAATATGAACACACATAACTTTGACATGATGATATGATCTTGATTGTTGTAGATGCATGATAGATATTCTCTTCAATGCTCTTGATAATAATATTTTCTCTAGGAATGCTTGCATAAAGTTTCTTTTTTCTCTCTAGTTTTGAATTGATAAAATAATTGTATTTATAGGTGTTTATCTAATTTCCCAAAAATTAGATTTCACAAGCTGACATTTGAAACTTGAATTTGAATCATTAAAATGTGCCAAAAACATATTAAAAATTGGGTCTTGGCACTTAAGGAGGACCCATTCACCCTTGGGTGAATGGGTCTTGAGACCTAAATCTAGGAACTCAATTTTCAAGGTGTTTATAATAATGTTAACATTTTTTTAATGTCAGTTTCCCTTTCGGAAAATAGGAATAATAAGGCTTAGGAATGTATAATTTAGGTCATTAGAAACTTAATTAATCCCAAATAATTAAGGGACCCAAACATAGTGTGAAAATGTAAAGGAGTGAATTTTCCTACACTACCTTTAGCCCCCACTTTAGTGAGAGTATAAGCCCTGTGCTCAAACTCACACTAAAGTAGACAAATAAGTCAATAGAGGTCCAATTGTACAATTGTGAGAGCAAGTTGTGTTATTCCAAGTCCATCAAACACGCTCTCATGGCACCACATTCAAGCAAGTTGTGTTATGCAAGGTGGCCATGAAAATACACTCACAAGTGCAGTCTCATATACACTAAATGAGCCCAAACAAGTAAGAAACACCCAAGGTCTAGTGCAGTTCGATATACACTAGGTGTGTACCCACAAAACAAGTGGTGATGGGAAAGTCATGTAAGGTCTATAGGATCCCATATGTCAACCATACCAAAAGTTATACTCCATGATAAATTTGATAAGGTGCCACATACAACCATCACAAGGCTAACAAGTTGTGTTATGCTAGACACTCATGAAACAAAGGCACCACAAAGCAAGTTGTGTTATGCTTAGTAGCCAAAAGTTTTGGTTTAAGATAGTCAAAGGGGTTTTTCTTAGTTCATGAAATGTCTCACTTTAGGGAACATCATGCTCGATATCACCATCAAGAGAGGACTAGTAGAAAGATAAAAGATTCACACCTTAGGGAATGCAAGCCATAGCATAACCACTAAGAGGAATTTCATATGTTAAGAAAGGTCACACTCTTGAAGGACATCAATCCCAATGTAACCAACAAGAAGAAACATCATGTAAAGATAAGAATACCACACTTTTAACAAGAGGTCATAACATCAAGCAAGCAACAAGCGAGAGGCATAATGCCTCCCACTTTAAAGAAATTGCTAAAAACCATGTTGTGAGCAATTACTTTAAAGTAGAACATGATAAAATCCAATAGATAAAAGAGACGAGAACTTTCTTGGAAATCCCTATGCCAAATATATGTTTCCAAATGAATTTGTATCATGAAAAGTAGATTCCCCCCCACATGCAATCCTAAGATAACACATAAGGAATTCACAGATTTGGGGTTAGTGTATGTCTTTGCTACAATGATATAATTGAGCTCAAAATCGTCATCATTCCCCAAATAACTCATGGAACAACAAGCACAAAGGAAGAATGACACATAGAGAGTGAAAACAAAGGAGAATCCTTTTGGGTCAACATGGAAGAGACCTAAATGCCTCGACACTTTGCATCTTCCCCAAAAGAAAACATAATAAAAATGAAAAGATAATGGTTATGACAGATAGAAGAATGAAGATACTAATAGAAGAATGTCATGACAAATTCACTTCCTTTGTATCCTTGCACCAATAGAGTGACAAGGGTCATCCAAAGTAGGCTCACAAACATTAAGACACGCCTTGAGTGACACAGTATGGGGGATCACATTACACACATGCAATCACACAAAGAGCATAAAAATAAGATATAAAGTTAGTATGACACATATGAGCCAACCTAAAGCAAGTTGTCTACATCCCAATCTTGTTTATTGTATGTGGAAGGTGGATAGCTAGCCAAAGGGGAAACAACGAGTGTTGTACTAGGACAAGGCTATCTAACCCCTTGCCCCCCAAATGTAGGATAATGATGAGCTAAGATAGGTGATGAGAATGTGCTCCTTGTAATATAAAAATAATTTGTATGAAATGTAATACATGTAATAGTGAGCATGCTATGAATCTACAACTATCACATGGAAAGGGGAAAAGTGTGTTCATGCTAAGGAATTGTTCATTGTATGCAGAAGGTGGATAGCTAGCCAAAGGGGCAACAATGAGTTTTGTATTAGGACAAGGCTATCTAACCCCTTGCCCCCAAAATGTAGGATAAGGATGAGCTAATACAGGTGATGAGAATGTGATCCTTGCAATATATAAATAATTTGTATGAAATGTAATACTTGTAATAGTGAGCATGCTATGAATCTACAACTATCACATGGAAAGGAGCGAAGTGACATGTGCATGCTAAGGAACTATATCAATGATATCAAATTCATCAAGGATCCTCTTCAAATCATGACACTCATCAGTAATATGATCAAAATTTTGATGATATGCACAGTAAGACATGTGTTATATTTTTTTCCATTTTTAAACTCTTTGATAGGCAGTAATGTTATGTTTCCTTGGTTAAGGAGTGTGTGTAAGGATCTTTCATTTTTAGACATTGGACAAGGAAATTTCAGCTTCTTAAGTTTGTAGGGCTTGGATTTCTTAAATGATTCCAGGGCAACTTGTTGAGGTGGAGGATATAAGGTTACTTAATCATGCTCATGAGGCCTTAATTGGTGTTGTGAAACGATCTTATGAAAGAGACTACCCTTCCCATTAGGAAAGGTAGTGGGAGGAGGAGATCCTTGATATCCTAGTCGCTTGGTGTCTTTTGATGTTCGTTGTTCTAGCCATTGATGTTTTCCATGTTCATTAGTTATGTCACATACTTGGTTGCTTAATATTTAGAAGCCTTTACCATAACTCTCTTCTAAGTTGATGGGTGTATTAGTGACTTGATGAGCATAAGATAGAAGAGTATCACTATTATCCTTGTTAACACGGTCTTTCATGAATAATAGTTGAGGCTTGTTTTTTGTTTCAATTTTAGGATTCAAAAGGTTGAACATATCAAGTGATGGGATGATAGGAGGTGTTTGGATGGATGGATAAAAGGATGTATTATTTTCAAGGTTGTGTATGGAGTCTTGTATGAATTATTACATGTTATCTTCATCTTGACCTAAAATGTCCAACTCATGGGGACATTCATTAGGAGGTGAAGATTGATGAGTGTTATCAATTGCATTAGGATCATATCCAAATATACAACTTGAAACATCAACCAAGGATCTTAAGGTCATCCATATGTTACCAAAACACATCTCCATAATGAATTTTAATGCAAAGTTTCATATCTGAAATGATAATTAACTGACTGTAAAATGCAAGAACCTAAAAATGATATCTTTTGAATGCAAATTTTATGTTTGAACTATGCACTTGTTTTGACCAATTAATTTGAATGCAACCAATTTTAGAAAACTATAATTCTAGAAATTGAAACTAAGATCTGAAAACAACAAGATGTAAATCAGACAAAGAAAAATTAATGCTTAGAAATTCAAAAAATGACTTGTATAAGGATAGAATTTCCCTAGGGTGAATGTGTCCTTGCACAGGGGTTGAAAAAAATTAAATCATAAGTTTTTGAATTAATACTTAAGGTTTCTAATTCAGGTTTTAAACAAACACTTTTAATTACAAATTTCCAAAAAATTATGATGAAATGAAGGTGCAATTTTGTGACAAACAACAAGCAAAGTGACAACTTTCTAGATGTAATTTTGTTTGAATTTTTTGATGCAAATGATTGAAAAACACTAATGAGATGCAATGAAAGATAATAAAAAATCCTAGATCTAGGGTTTGAAAGATCTCTAAATCAGAAAGTTTATAATGTAAGAATGTCGGATTCACCAAAATAAAACAAAGAAAAATAGAAGGTGAATTTGGTTGAGGAATGTATGCATGTCTTGTAATGTATGATTCACTTATCTTTCTTCTAGTTTTATTAGGAAAAGAGATCTCCCAAAGGTTGGATTGACTTTCAACCCTTAAGTGAGTCAACCCTATTAGGGGATCTACTGTTTCCTTTATGACAAAAAAAAATGACAAATATGATTGAAATGCACTTTGGGGATATAAAAATAAAATACCTAATGAACTCAATCATGTGATGTGAAACTTGAAATGCTAAAATAAAGGATAGTACAAATAGAAACAACAAGCTACAAGTAGATCTAAGAAGGGAAGAATGACATGCACTAGGCTCCAAAAATGGTTGATGAGTGTCATGTTAGGACAGATTCGCCCTAGGGAAAATGGGCCTCTACATAGGGTTTCAAAATCTAATTTCATAGTCCTCTAATCCCAGATCTACACTCCTGATTCCTCTGGATTCCACTATCAGAAAGTCAGAAATAAATTCTACAAATGAGTTTCTTTGGTTTAACAACTTTGATGACAACTTCACACAAAATTTCACTTTTGGTCCAACTTTTAATCCTTCTTCACCTGCAAATTTGCAAACACAAAGAGATGGAAAATTTGTTTGTTTTTGGTGAATAGGGGTTTTTCCTTGTCAAACCTCGATTTGGTAATTAAACCTTGATAATGAAAGATAATGATAAATGACAGGGATTGATGAATGAAAAAATCTATGTCACAACTCACCAAATCTTCAATGGTTTCCCTTAAATGACTGAAGTCCAACACATCTCTCTAAGGATCATATCTTACATGAATTGGCTTGAATGATAGCTTTATTTGACACTTGAATTCTTGCTTCAATGTTTGAAACCTAGATCACAATGTTAGCTCCAAAATATAATATGAACACACATAACTTTGACATGATGATATGATATTGATTACTGTTGTAGATGCTTGATAAATTTTCTCTGTAATGCTCTTGACAATAATATTTTCTCTAGGAATGCTTGCATAAAGTGCACTCTTGTTTCTCTCTAGGTTTGAATTGATAAAATAACTGCATTTATAGGTGTTTATCTAATTTCTCAAAAATTAGATTCCACAAGCTGACATTTTGAAACTCGAATTTGAATCACTAAAATGCCACCAAAAATATATTAAAAATTGGGTCTTGTAACTTAAGGAGGACCCATTCTCCCTTGGGCGAATGGGTCATAGGACCTAAATCCAAGACACTTAATTTCCAAGGTGTTTAAAATAATGTTAGCATTTGTCTAATGCCAGTTTCACTTTCAGAAAATAGGAATAATAAGGCTTAGGAATGCATAATTTAGGTCATTAGAATCTTAATTAATTCAAATTAATTAAGGGACCCAAACATAGTGTGAAAATGTAAAAGAGTATATTTTCCTACACTACAAAAGATAATAAAAGGGAAGGAAATGATGAATGAACACTTGTTACAACTCACCACCCTTCAATGGCTTCCTTGAAGGGATGAAGTCATACACATCTCTTCAAAGGAATTGGATCTTGCTTGCTTGATTTTCTTGAATGCTTGAATGCTTGAATGCTTGAATACTTGGATGCATGGATGCTTGGATGCTTGAGGATCTACAATGCATGTTATCCTTCACAAGATGAAATGAACACACATAAACTTGATCATGATGTTACGATCTTGATTACTTCTCTAAATGACTGATAATGTTGCTCTTGAATGCTCTTGAAAATAATATTTTCTCTTGAATTTCTCTCATAAAGTGTGTTAGAATGTTGCTTCATAAAGTGTTAGATTTCAAATGATAAAAAGACTATTTATTTATAGGTGTTTATCCAATTTACCAAAAATTAGATTCCAAAAGCTGGCAATTGCAATTTAAGTTTGGATCATTAAAAGATGGCCAAAAAAATGTTTTAAAATGGGTCCTAGCACATAAAGGGACCCATTCACCCAAGTTTCCTAGCCAAAATTTCTAGGACACTCATATTCCATAGCAATTAAAATATTAAATGCATGTATTTAATGTTTGTTCCCCTTTCAAAAAATGGTAAAAATAAGGCTTTGGAATGCATAATTTGGTAAATTAGAAGCTTAATTAAGTCTAATAAATTAAGGGACCCAAACATAGTGTGAAATTATAAAGGTATACAATTTCATACACTATATTCATCCCCCACTTTAGTGAGAGTATGAACTTAATTACGCTCAGACTCACACTAAAGTAGAGAAATATATGTCAAGATATTATACAACTATTAGAGAGATAAGATGAAAAATGATCAAGGAGAGTGATCAAGCCCCTAAGATCTATGATCTCATGGAAAATCCAACATAGGAAAAAAGAACACATACATGTGTATAGCAACAAAATAAGATACACCAACATCCAATGTCAAAATTAATGCAAAAATAAAAGCGATGGATCAAGCCTAAGCTATTTGTCCATAAAATATATTCACAAGGGCTAGTACAATCTGATATACACTAGGTGAGTCCCAAAGAAAAAAGGATGGACTAGCATGCCTATGTTGTTTGTCCATAAAATTTTCCAATGCTACACTAGGTTCAACACTCATGAACAAAGTGAATAAAAAATGACAGGTTCACCTCAGGGGTGTAAATAAAACTCACCTCAGGGGGTGCAAACAAAATTCACCTCCAGGGGTGCAAATAAAATTCACCTCACGAGGTGCAAACAAAAGGTAACAACAATCAAAGGGGAATTATTTAATTCATAAGAGATCATACCTTAGGGAACATCATACTTGATATAACCACCAAGAGAGAACTAGTTGAGGAATAAAAGATTCACGCCTTAGGGAATTGAAGCCATAACATTAACACCAAGAGGAATATCGTATGCCAAGAAAATATCACTCTTATGGGACATTGAGCCTAATATCACCACAAAAGAATACACGTGACATGAATTAAGAAGACCACACTTTGATTGATAGGGTCACACTTCCTAAGAGATGTATAATATCATCACTAAGAAGAAACCATGCAAACAATAAACATGGGACTATATACCCCCCTTAAAATGTTAGTGTACTTAGTACACTAACATTTCAAGGAGATGGATAGGGATCTCAATAAGAAATACACCTAGGACAAGGCTACCTAACCCTTGCCCCCCAAGTGTAGGAAAAAGATGAGCTAAGATAAATCCTTGCAACATAAAAGATAATTATGTATAAATTTCAATACATGTGATAGTGAGCATGTTATAATTCTACAACTATCACATGGCAAGAAGTAAACAATTGTTAGTCTATCATACAATCAAGTTATCTTGAAATTATATTTAAATCATGACAATAATTTGTATGGTGTCTAAATACTCTATGATATGTAAAATAAGGTCCATGTGATTCTCTTTGCTTCTTGGTTTCTTATTCAGATATAGGTGGTAATTTAATTAAACTTGTGTGTAAAAGTGTGCAAAAATCATGCTCAGTTTTGGATTGATGTAATAGATGATCTACATTTTCAAGAGGATCATGTTTTTTAGGTTTTAAAATATCTAAGGTGACCTTATCATCTTTATTTAAGAAGACTTGCTTTATATTTTGTATCAATGGTTTCATCCTCTTTGCCAACAATATCCTCCCAAGTAGGAGAGGTTGGGGGGAGGGAGACAAATAACATTCTCATGAAACTCAGTGATTGGATCTTCTAACACCAAAGTCTCTTTGTTATTAGGAAGAAAGGTATCATTTTCATGCTTATCTTCTTGTATCAAATCATCTTAAAAAATGGGAAGGATATTTGGAGATGGAAGTAGACTAGGAAAAGTGATATTAAGAAATGTGTTAATGATCTCGTCTTCTTGTGCCATAATATCTTTCCAATTAGTTTTAGGAGAAGTCCAAACAATATTTTCATGACATTCGATGATTTGGTCTTCTACTACCAAGATACATTCTTCATAAGGAGGAAAGGTATTGGGAGAAGAATAATTATGATTGGCATGATTACCCATGGCTGCATTGCTTGCACCATAAAATTCTCACAAGTGGAAGATATATTAGGAGGGTGATTAGCATGTTTGTTAATGATTTGATTTATTTTCCTTAGGTTATGCTCATAAGTAGAGAGATTACAATCATATAAGTTGTGTGGTACCTTATGAAAACTATATGCTTGAAAAGAAAACATGCTTTTATCTACTAATCTATGCAAAAGATGTTGTAACACCCCTCCATTTTGGCTCCTTTTTCGGTAGTGTTTTCTTTGTAATGCTTTGTTCTGTTTATGCTATGACTTTGGAACTTGGTTACTTTTGTTTGCAAATTGTTAAACGATGTGAATGTTATATTTTGATGTGATGTTATTTCATTCTGATGATTATCCTTATAGCATGTTTTGGATTAACTTAGAAGATATTTGATGTAACGATGTTTTATGCTATTGATCATATTATTGATGTTAGAATCGTCAATTAATAATTATGTATTGGTGAAGGGGACGGGATTGTATCACTCGCTTGCGAGTGCCCTACGATTCTGAGATTTCCTCTTCACGGTGTGTTTGATCATATTATGTATATATGCATGTTTGATGTACTCTTTGTTCATAGGTTGACAGGTACATGACATCGACTCCACCTGGTTCACAGGTTTGAGCGTGTCCATTGACCAACGAAAAATGATTGGGAGATAGTAGCTAGGTTTTCCATGCCAAGTCATCACCCTAGTCATAGTGTGTCGTCAGGTTAGTTGTTTTAATTTGGTCCATTTCACCTTGAGTATTTATTTAATTTCAAATTTTAAAGGTTATTAAATGGCTTGCATAGTTAAATTGATGATTAAATGTATCTAGTTGCAAAGTTGAATGGTTATTTATTTTATTGATTAATTTGATTTAATTAATAAAATTAGATTGAGTTTATTGAGTAATTAGATTAATGGTGATATATTAAATGAGATAGTTGTTTTGGCATTATTGTATATTATGATTTAATTAAAATAAAAGTAAAAATCATGTTTAGATAGTTAGAGTTAAATTAAAACAAATAAATAAATAAATAAATAAAAATGAAAATGTGTTTTTAATTTCACTTTTGGAAATTGTTGTTAAAGTAAATTCCTTGCAAAGATTGAATTATTTTGTTTTAAAGAATTTTGAAAAATGCATAACATTTCAATTAGAAATTAGAAATTTGTTTTAAATTTAAAAATGGAAATATCCTCCAAATTTTGCAATAAATTTAGTGGGTGGGGATATTTTAGGGGTTTGACCAATTTGGGGAAAACTCTAATTTGGCAAATGTAAATTCATATAATTGGAAAATTTCCAATTGGGAGAAGAGATTTCTTGGTTGTGGCTTTGCTTGGAATTGGGGAAGGAAATTGAGACTCTTGCTTGAGCTAAATTCAAAGGAGGAGTTGAAAACACCATTGAAATCTTCAAGCTTGGAGGAAAAATTAGGTTCTTTGTTTCTGTTTTGTTTCATTTTGAAAAGAACTCAAATCCTTGTTTTGCTATTTGAAAATATGAAAATGTTGTTTTAGATTCAAGAAAAATCCATGAAAAATGCATTCAAACTTGCAAACTGTGGTTAGATTTGAAATAGGAAGAAAACCCAAAAGAAATCTCCATTTCAAACTGAATCTTTAAACCCTTTGTTGTTTTGGAAAATTTATTTATGTTCTTGCAAATTATTTTGATCATTTGCACAATATCACTGTAAATGAAGATTATGAGTATATAAATTTATAAGCATACACACAAATATATTTATGAATATACTATGTGGTTTATTTTATGTTCTATAAATTTCATTCTGGAAAATGAAAGGGATATGCCCTATTCCGTCGTTTTCGTTGACAGGGTTTTTTTTTTAAAAATCATTTTTTTTTAAAACGAAATAAAATTTAAAAATAAAAATAATTTTTGGGCATGGAGGGGAGGGCCGAAGCCCTGCACGCCCCCGCGCCACCCATGTGGGAGGCGCTGCTCCCACCCAACACCCCCCACGGGAGGCGCTGCCCACACAGTACCCCCCATATGGGGGAGGCTACGTGGCAGCCGCACCCAGTTAGGGCATCGCCCTTTTCAAACAAAAATGAAAATTTGTTTTTTTTCTTTCTTTTTATTTTATTTTGATATATATATAATTTAATATTATTTTAATATTATTATTATATAATATATATATTATATTATATATATATAGATTTTAAATAAATTATTAGTTGATCAAATTGTTTTAATAAGTAATGTGATTTAGTTATTTAAAAATATAAATATATAATAGTATATATATATATTGAGTATATACTTTTAAGTATATATATTGGGTATATATTTATATTTTTTGTATAGATGAGATTTAGTTGATGAATTAATGCTAAATTGAAATAAAGTTTAATTGATTTTAAATAAATGTTTTATTTATTAAAATGTTTCGATTATGAATATAATTGTGAAACTTAGAGTTAATAATTGATTTATTTTAATCAAATGATTTTAATTATTAAAATGTTTTGATTATGGAATATAATTGTGAAACTTAGAGTAAAGGATTTCTTTTTTTTAATACTTCAATTTCGTGAAATGAATTTGATGTATTTGATTGGACAAGTGCAAGTAATGGAAATTGTGATTGACTGGATTTAGGAATTCCGAACATTAGCTTATTTAACTGCTCGAAATGCTTTTAGTGTTTAATTGTTCTTTCTCGATGTCGCGAGAATATAGTAAAGGCTTTGAAGTCTTCCAGATAGGGGTTCGTTTATTTGTATGGGTTGTCGTTATGATAGTCAACCTTTGGATTGTCTTGGGTTTTGTGCCTCCTTTGGATTAGGAGTGGGTTTTGAGTTTTGTGCCTCCTTTGGAAGGAGTGGGCTTTGTATTTTGGTTTCCTCCAGTGTTTGGAGAGGGTTTGACCTTTGTTTCCTCCAGTGTTTGGAGAGGGTTTTGACCTTTGTAGCCTCCAGTGGTTGGAGAGGGTTTTGTACTTTTGTTTCCTCCAGTGTTGGAGTGAGTTTCTTTATTTGTTGCCTCCATGGTTTGGAGAGGTCGTCTTATCCGGTTACTCATTGTGGTTTATACCGTGTAAGTTGTCGTTAGGAGAGTGGCTCTTTGTGGGGGTCCGACACACAAAGGGGCGCCAGGGTAACTCACATAGGGTTTAAGTAAGTGATAACTTAAAAAGAATTAAAGCAAAAAATCTCAAACTAATTAAGATAATTAATGCCTCTCTCATAACTCATTCGCTTTTAAGGTTTGAGATGAGACGAGAAGCGCAGTTGGTATGAGGGTTCGACGACTGGTAGAGTTGAGCCTGGATAGCCCAAGATGTGGGTTTGGTTGCCTTAGACAGTTGAGCCAAGGTAACTCATAGCAAATGTCGTGTGACACTCTCACTATGTCAACCAGATGTCAGTTTGTTGTACTTCATAAATGAACCTAGTACTCTGGAAGCATTGTAACTTTTGTGTTAAGTGATAATGTGTTTGTATTCATTTCAGTTCAGCTATGTTTTAGCCTGTGTCTAGTGGTAGATAGTCTTGTGTAGGAATTCCTGGTTACTATCTCCTAGCACGGGGGGTGAGCCTTTGGGTATCACATGGTTGGGTGGAACGTGCACCTTAATCCATTGGGTTGGCTCTTGTTCATGTGGACAAAATTTCCAGTTGGAGAGCTCGTGAGATCCAGTTCCTTTCCTTGTTTAATTCATTTAGTTGATCTTGTATTTTATTACCCCTCATTTGTTATCGAGGTGGAATTTTTAATATATAATCATACTTATTGGATTTACCTCATTTAGGGAATGAGTGTTGTAATCATGTTGTAAATTATATCATTGGAAATCATGTGGTATTTATGATTCTTGAAGTAATTAATCTTATTTGGAATGTATGCGTTCTTAATTGTTAAGTAATTAAATGTTATGGTTATTATTCATGTTTCTTGTTTGGGTTTAACTAACTCAGCCTCGTAACCTTAGGGGATTGGTTGGCAATGGTTAGTGAACTTGCATGTTATTTGTTCTTAATCAAAAGAAGAAAAAAAATAGTTCGTTTGTGTAGTAAATTGCAACTTCCCCTAAGGTTGCGTGGCAGGGCGTTACAGATGTATTCATATTTTATTGTGAAATGTAAGTATGCAAGAATGCAAAATATTATCAAACAAATTTTAATGAAACTTTCAGATTTGAAATATGATAATTGACTAATTTAAGATGTAGAGACTTGAAAATAATGACTTTTCAGTGTAAATTTTGTTTGTAAATATAATGCAATTTCTTTTTCCAAATTAACTAGATATAAAAATGCTTCAAATTATGCAATTTTTGAAACAAAAAAAAGATTTGCAAATACAAGGAATTTGAGCAAACAAAAACAAAAATGTGTACAAAATTTTGCACAAGCACCTATACAAGGATAGGATTGCCCAGGGGAAAATGGGTCTTTGTACAAGGGTCTGAAAAATTAAAATCTGAGTGTCTAAGTTAATGTTTATGATTACTGCTTCAAGTTGCAAAATGATTTTACTATGATTGTTCTTTCCAAATTTTTTTGATGAAATGCAAATGCAACTATATGACAACGTGTAAATAAAAGTGACAATTTTGAGTGTAATTTTAAATGAAAATTTAATTTAAATAACTGAATCACACACTAATGCAAACTATAATACAAAATGTATGCAATATTTTTGGATTTTTATGAGTTTTTAATAATACAAACATGCAGTATATAACCCTAAATGAAGAATTCAAAACACAATGATGTAAAATATGGATCTAGGGTTTGAAAGACTTCTAAATCAGAAAGCAATGATGTAAGAATGTTGGGTTCACCAAAATGAAATGAAGTGAAAAAAGAGAGAGGGAGAAAACCCTAATTTCCTTATGGTGTGTACCATAGAAAAATGGATCTTTGGACATTTTCATGGTCATTTAGGTCTTTTTCCTGTGATGCTTGGCCTATTTTTCTTAGATTCAATGTTGAAATGTAACTTATACATTCACATTAGGTCTTGAATATTCAAATTATTAAGACTTTATGATGTCTTGTAAAGGTGTTGTGAAGTGTTGTAACACATTTCTACACTTTTATAGACTCCTCCTATTATAATTCATCTAAATATTCCCTTTTTATTCCTTACCAAGTCTTATTTTAAAGTGTTGTAAAGTCTTGTAACAAACTTTCATGCTTTTCTAGGCTTGTCACCACTAATTACACCTTTCTTATGCTTTATTTAGCCCCTTTATGTACTTATAGGCCTTAATTAAGTGTATTTTTTAATATAAACCCAAAAAATATCATTAAATACAACTTAATCCCCGACACCCACTTGCATGCTTTGAGTGGGACCCATTCGCCATGGGTGGTGAATATGTCCCTCTTGGCACAAAATTCAAAATAATTTCAAATTTCTTTTGGGTTTTTATTCATTAAGACCTTAGGTCAGCTTGTGATGTTGTATTTTTGGGAAATTAGGGCATAAGTGTGTATAAATAAGTATTTTTCTATTCATTTTAACCCCCCCATTCACCCATTCAATCATCTCATTCTTTCATTCAAGCATTCACTTAAACATCATAACATCATTCAATCAAGCATCTTGGAGAAACCATTGACATATCTTCAAACTTCAACAACAAGGGTTTAGTGAGTTCATGACATTTGCATGATATTTTTTCATCATTCCTTTCATATTTCATTTCATTTCTTTATCAAGGGTTTCATTACCAAAGTGGGGTTTGACCAAGGAAAACCCCTATACTCTAACCCTTAACCATTTTCCCCTTCTATGCATGTGTGTTTGCAGGTCTTGTAGGAAAATTTGTCAAAGAGATAGGTGTTGAAAAGTGGTCTACAAGTCATCAAAGCTATTCAAGTCAACAAAGACCTAATTCAAGCTTGGAGACATCATTCAACCTATTTTCTGCATATTTGAATCGGTCAACCCGACAAGAAGACAAGTGTAGATCTGGACCCACAGAGTTGAATTTAGAATTTGTAGATTTCTTTAGGTGGACTAATTCGCCATTTGTGGTGAATCAATCCCATTTCCAGGCTGGAAAAAATGATTTTTGAGGATTTCAGTTCCCGACACCCTGAAACCTGTTTCAGTAGAATTTACTAGAAGTAGGACTAATTCGCCATATGTGGCGAATGAGTCCCATTGGTCATAAAGAATAATTTATGAAACATTAAAAAACCTTCCAACATCAAAATTCTATCTCCAGGTGCACTCAATTCAATTTCATTAAGTTTTGTTTTCATTTGTTTATGTTTCTAGTTCATTTCTGCATATCACACTGTGTTTTCAAACACTTCATATTTCTTAGGTTTTGCATAAATAATAAATCCATTTATCAGTTTTTTGCATTTAGATAATTGAATTTAGGCATATTTTCATTGTACTTGCATTAGTTTGAGTGAACCACCTAGATTTTAGGTTCTATCTCTCTCCTTTAGGTGAAAAACCCTAATTGAGCAAGAGAGTCAACACTTTCCACCCATAAAATCTATGGTTCATGGTGTAAAGGATAATTTATGATTTAAATTCCCTCTTCCTCAGGTATTTGATTAAGAATGCAAAGAAAAAAATCCAAGAGATTGACTTTCAACCTCAAAGGTGAGTCAATTAGGCTTGGGTTGGTGATTCTTTAATGACATTAAATGATTAAGAATAATTTTAAACAATGCAACTAAATGAACTATATGACCTAAGATGCAAATTAAAGATTCTTGGATGTATACAGATTGTAACAACACTTTGTAGGTAGATTTGAGAAGGGTTTGATAGCATGCACTTGTCACCAAAAGTTGATTTTGAGTAATGCAAGAGGACTGGTTCACACCTGGGTGAATAGGTCCTTGATAGGGCTTCTGAAAACACTTTTTATAGTCCTTTGATGTTGGATCTAAGATGTTTATTTTTTCTTGCAAACTTGTTAGAGTGATGAAAATAAAATTTTCAACTTAGTTTATGTGTCTTGGAAAGAATGATGACAACAAATGCAAGAATGCAAAATTGCTCTTCAAGATCTCTTCAATCCTTCTTCGACTTGTAATATGCACATACAAAAAGAGGGAAAAATATTTTTTTGTTTGTTTGTTTGGGGGTTTACCTTGGTCAAACCCCAGTTTAGTAATTAAACCTTGATAAAATATAATAAAATTGAAGGAAATTATGAATGAACATTTATTACAACTCACCATCCTTCAATGGCTTCCTTGAAGGATTGAAGTCATACACATCTCTTCAAAGGAATTGGATCTTTCTTGCTTGATTTTCTTGAATGCTTGAATAATTGGATGCTTGAGCATCTACAATGCATGTTAGCCTTTACAAGACTACATGAACACACATAAACTTGGACATGATGTTAGGATCTTGATTGCTACTCTAAATGATTGATAATTTTTCTCTTGAATGCTCTTGAAAATAATATTTTCTCTTGAATTGCTCTCATAAAGTGTGTTAGAATGTTGCTGCATAAAGTGTTATATTTAAAATGATCAAAAGACTATGTATTTATAGGTGTTTATCCAATTTCCCAAAAAATAGATTCCAAAAGCCGACACTTACAATTTGAATTTGGATTATTAGAAGACTTCCAAAAAAATATTTTAAAATGGGTCCTAACACACCAAGGGTGAATGGGTCTTGGCCTAAATTTCCAAGACTCATATTCCATGGTAATTAAAATATTAAATGCATTTATTTAATGTTGGTTTCCCTTTCAAAAATGGTAAAAATAAGGCTTTGGAATGCATAAATTAGTCAATTAGAAGCTTAATCAAGTCGAATAAATCAAGGGACCCAAACATAGTGTGAAATTGTAAAGGTATACAATTTCCTACACTACATCAATAAATCACACAAATGAATTCAAAATACTCTTTTTCTTCTGTAACTTACCATGTCCTAGGTTGCACTTTTCTAAGAAAATATACCAAAAATTAGGTGTTTGCAATCTTGAGAGTGAATTTATTGGAAACCATAATTCTATAATAAATCACTTATTTATTATCCAATTTATCTAAATTTTTTATTATAGGTTCCTCTCTATCTTCTTAAAAAACCCACTAAAAATTAAGACAAAATTTAGTAGAATTTGGAAGATATGTGCTTTTCAAATAAATTGGGAAGAAACCCTAATTTTGTAATAACTCGCTCAATTCTAATCCAATTTCTTTGAAATATGGTTTGTAGCTTCTTTAATATTTTCTTTAAAACCCCTTTAAAATTCATACCAAAATTCATCAAATTATGGGATATATGTGTTTCACAAAATGACCTCCAAAATTGAAAAAAATGCCTTGTAGTTCACAATGCCAAGATCATATGCTTTGATACCACTTGTAATGAAATAACTTGCACAATAGAATATATAATATGAAATATGATATAAATACTTGATAATAATATTCCACTTCGAGGGAGATACCTCCAATATTCTTTAATAAGAACACAATAGTCAACATGATGATAATAACCTACCTATACCTCCTATATAAACCATACGTATGCCTAGGATATCACCTAGGTCGACCTAGATAACCCTATATAAGCCTTAGGCCAACCTAATAATTATAATATGACTTAATTAAGAATTAAGGTAGCCACAAGCCGACTACTCATAACACTATACACATTATACAAGTAGGGGCATAACATAATAAGGATAGGGAAAGGTATCAAATTATGAGTCAAACTTAGAACAAGAGTGTACCACTTGTCAATATGTAATTACATAAAATGAATTCCAACAAAATGAACCCAAAACCAAATGGGAACTAACATCATTATGTTAATTTCACCACTACATTTTGCTCCCACTTTGAGGTGCATGAAAATATAACATAAACATGTATTTCAGAGAATAAGTACATTCTTAGCCAACATGAAAAGTAAATATTAAAACACTTCAAAAGAATATTTGGTTCATGTAAAATAATGAACTATTATTGAGTTCTTATAATTCTCTCCTTCACAGAAGCACTCTGTAGGAACTTGCAAAATAGAAAAAAATACACACAATGAGTAGCTCCTATCACACAAATAAAACAACAAAAATAAACAAGTAGTTTCAAATATTTAGGAAAAATGAAGAGTAGAAAAAGATAGAAGGATTAGATACTTGTATGAAAATTGATGAATTAATACTTCGCTCAATGTAGCGATGTAATCAAGATCTCAATCATAGGAATATTAGTGACAATATATTCTCTCCTCCAAATTGTTGCATATATAGTGTGCAAGGAATTGGAGGAGAGAATAAATGATCCATAATAATCCATGTGAAAAGATATAATGATAACCATCATGCAACAATCAAATAATAGTCATGTAAGCACAAAAAATGTTTAATCTTGTAAATAAACACTTAAGAACATAGGCCAGTGATGATTATCAAGAAAACATTTCAATAATATAGGTGAAACGTATAGGAAAAGTGACCCTAAAGTCTAGATAAAAATCATGGAAGTGTATCAAAGATATAACATTAAGTTAAATAGTAGGTATACAACCATAAATAAGTATCTTGTACATGTAAAATCACGTGTGATGATAAAATTATTGAAATTAGATAAGGCTCATAAGTGTAACATAAAATTTAAGCTATGATCAAATTCTATTACATTAGTTAAAGTTGGATGATATTGTGTGATGTGATAGATATTTTACATATTAAAAACAATAGTGATAAATAAATGATAAACTAAATTCAAAAAATGAAATTAATAGAAAATAAAGAGCTTGGACTTGAACATTGAAGATCTCTATCAAGATGCTTGCACGATGTGCTATAGTTTGTACGACTACCACAACTATGGAAACTAGAAATATGTTTCTCTCTTTAAATCTTGTACCCAATTGCACACAAAATTAGAAACACATATAAAAACAACTCTAGGTATGGTAAGAAATAAAACAAACCAATTTAATCTATAGAAATCATAAATAGAATGAAAAGAGGAAAAGGAAAAGAGAGTGCAAACCCTAGTTTTATGAATAGCTCCAAATAAAAACTTGTAAGCTAAGAAAGAGATAATATTTTGGGGCCACTAAAGATCTTTCCCTGAATTATCAAGACACTATTTCAATTGTTTGACCTCCATGGTAGCCAAGATGAAATAAAATAGTGTGTACTTTCTATCCTGAGTGTGTCTAGGAAGGTGTAAGTAACTTGACAAAGATATAAATACAACTCCCAATTCTACAAGGAGTGCAAACTAGTGTGTATGAGAGAGAGAGAGAGAGAGAGAATAACATAAAGGAGATGGAAGTCCCAAGGTTTCAAGTGCAACAAAAAAGGAATCAACAGTAATAAAGGAAATAAATGAGAAGCCAAGAGCATAATAAATAAAACAATATCACCTCAAGAGCTTGAAGAATCCAAGGGAGACAAGGCTGGTATAAAGTTTCTCTAAAACCCTTAAGGAGAGTGTTGAAACAATGATAGAGTTCTCACATGAGAGTAGCAATACCAAACAATACTATAGAAAGTTGGAAATTATTGACAAGAGCTTGAAAATTATGAAAGCTTGATAGAATGAGAGTGTGAATGAGATAGGAATTCAAGATGAGATAATGAGAGGGAAATACGTGAGTCTATGGGTTAGAGAGCTACTTGAATTTTTTCTAGAGTGGTTACCACTAACCTAGATAGGTAGCAGGTTGTAAAAAGCTAAAAAAGTAACTATTGAATGATAAACTATTGTGGGATGTTAGTGTGTTGCATTAGTGTTTATGTGTTAATTATCTATATAGTTTTAACTCTTGGAAAGGCCAAACACTAGGAAATTACAAGGCTAACACATCCTAAACATATTTTTCACAAAAGAGACCATAAGAGGTATGATGATGGAATCATGGGAAAAAAAAGGCTAAGGAAAAGGCCAAATGAACCAAATATATGCTAGAGGAGTTGGGCACAAAAGTGAGTCCAAAAAGTAATGTGAAATCGTAAGAGTACAATTTTTGACATTACATTTTTCCCCCACTTTAGTGAGCTTATGAAATTAAGTGATATACTATGCTAAAGTACATACATAAAATGTTGAAAGTAAATAACATCATGAATAGTCCAAAAAGGATATTATTGAGTGTTGGGTATTGAAACCACTGCTCCAAAATTCTAGAATTTTATTTCACTTTCAAGGCTAGGGGCTGCCATCATGAAAGTAAAACCAAGGTTAATCCATAGATTATGGAGGGTTAAAGGCCAATGAAGGACAGTGGATAATATCTCCCATACTTTGGGCTTAACTTAAACACAGGAGGGTGTTCCTAGAGATGGTCCTAAATTGGATTGAAGGTGTTGAAATGTAAAACAATAAAATATCTTTATAATTGTATCTAAGGAAAGTTCAACCCCAAAAATTTTCATTGGATTAAAGACTAACCAACTGCACATATACCTCATATAGAGCTAATAATAATATCACTACATGATATACAAGATGATGATACAAGGACATGAATTATAAATTATTTCTACTAGTAAGGCTCATAGAAATTACTTTCCTTATTTTTAATAACTAAACCATGAACTCTAGAGAAATGGAAATTAAATTTAAATTATTATTTAATGATTTTGTTTGTTTATAAGTATGATTGAATCATTTTTTTCCTAAGACCAATTCCTATTCAAATGCGTAACAAATTCATAGTTTACAAGAGGGGCAAATAGTTTAATGAAACATAGACTGATGATTTAAACATAAATGCATTAGAGTATCAATAGACAAAGGACATAAAACATATTTAATCATATAAATTTATGATAAATTATTGTATGGTAAGCTTAAATAATAAATTAAGAATTGAATTAAATCAATTAGATCCTAAAATATTAAGAATCTACAAGATAATGATCAAATAAAATCCATAATCAATGGCATTCATTTGTAGAGACATTCAAAAGGTTTAATCTAAGAAATTGAACATAATTCAAAGCTATTAAATAAATTGAAAGTGTAAACCCTCAATCTCATTCTGGATTGATGCACAATTATGATGTAGATTGCTCAATTGAATGCATAATCCATTTGCAAAAACTTGGTTCAATAGGGATGATTCATAAAAAAAGGTTCTCATATTTCTTAAGATTGGCTCAAGAATTTGAGAGAGTAAGGATTCTATGAAGATGGTGTATAAAAACCCAAGGTTGCTTGCACAACTCCAAGAAGACCTTTCTTGTTGTCTCCTTCCTGGAACCTGACTCCAATGGGTTCCTCTTGAGCTTGGAAATTGACCAAACCCTGCTCCAACTCTTTCTCAAAGAGTTCCTACCCTGTGCTTTACCTTGGGTAATCAAACACCTCTTGAACTTGCAACTTCTCTCTCAACACCTAGAAGGGTCTAGTTGCTAACTTCATCACCAACCTCAAACTGCTTGCAGGGGAATTAAAGGTATTGTCCTCATGCTTCTTGCATCCAAATTGATCCATTTTTGAGGTTCTTTGGTTTCCAATACACCCGATTCCAAGAAATTGCCTTGGTAAGGCCTAATCCCTACTAGCCCTTACCAGTCAGTTTTCTGCATTTTCCTCTCAAACTTGAAAAACAACATACCAAACAAAAGACACTTTCAAGTACCCTTTTCTGGCTTTTAAATCTTCCACAAGGTTTCTGGCCTCTGTCAGTACCGTACAGGTGATTCCTATGATCTTGGAGAGGAGACCTAATTGCCCTATCTTCTAGGATTTCATTGTTTCCTCCTTCAAAACTATTGTCAATTGATTGATTGAAGCTCCAATCCTTTTGCTATGTGGAGAACTTGTCTAGGCCTCCCTGAGACCGTACTGTTTCCGCACAGTGCTGATATCCCCTGCCTAAGTTCTTAGCTTTTACTCTCTCAAACACCTAACCAACCATGCATTCCTAGCTTGCCTAGGGTTTGAGATAACACATACTTGCTTGGATTTTTAAAATTCCTACTTCTAAATATATACAATTGTGTGGCTCCCCTTTCATATTCTACTAGTCTCAGGGAAAACCCGTGGACAGACTTTAGAGGGGAGCCATTTATTTGCTTGACTGTACAAAACAGAGAAAATCAACCTCTACAATCTAATCTATGAACTCAAACACTATCTCTGCTCTATGCTACCTAATTACTAAATGAAATACACTCCACACAATCCAATGAACTTAAACACAATGCTAAAACAGTAGAAATAACGCCTTGATATGACTGTCTCCACAAAACACACGGGGTTTTTCAATAAACACAGAAATTCTACCAAAATGTATTCTATTCTTTTCACACCAAAAACTTGTTACAATGATCTCTAACTGCTCTCTACGAGCCACACACATATTTGCATGTCTTTTCCACATTCAAAGGCAATCGATCGAGCATTTTCCCTGATTTCAAGGGATTCCCAATGCCAAGTAAGTTACATGCAACTTCCTAACTGCGGTCATGCAACTTTTACCAACATTTTGTCACTTATCAATATGTTATGATCCTAAAGTTTAGGACCTCATTCTCCTTACTCCGAACCATCAACTCCTTAACTGTCCTTTGGCATCTTTTTAAACAATGATGATGTGGTTTTAATACACTAAATGCTTTGTAACTTAACATATGTTGTCCAAAGCTTAATAAAGCCAAAATTTAACAACATTAACCAACAATGATTAACTAGGATAGAATTAGTCCTAATGACTAACTCTCCACACACACAATACCTTCTAAGATCCAACACAACCTACTAACACCCTGATTTGGCTAAGATCAGGTACAAACCAAAATTGAAGACAAACATGATGGAGTTAAGCCAAGGTGCCCCTGCACCAGAAGATTGTGAATGAATTGATGTTTGAAAAGACTTGGTATTTATAGATTTTAGGAATTTTGATCAACAGTCAGGATTAAAAATGCTAATCAAGGGATGCGAGAAGATAAAAGAGATGAGTGTGGATCAAGGATTAATCAAATGGTTCATAATCCATGAGGCGTGGATCAAGGATTTAATCAATGGTTCATAATCCATGAGAGCTCAATAATATCCCTTATTTCATAGAAATATGTTGGAGATATTTTGAATTGGAGGGAAGAATTTGAATTTGAAAAGGAAATATGCTTTGTGCAAGTTGGAGAGTTGGAGTAAAATTAGTTAATTAAACAATTATGAAAATCATTTAATTATGCAAGTTGGAAGAATTATGGTCTTTAATTAAATAATTAAGAATTATTTAATCAAGAAGGATTATTAATATGAAAATGATGAATTAATCAAATAACCTTAATTATTTGACTAATAGGATAATAAAATGAATTTAACTAAATATTTGGACATTATTTAACTAAATGGAGGAATTAGGTGATAATGACAAAAATGGTGTTAGTAGGTGAAATCAAGATGTGTGATATAGTCAAGACATTTTCAAGTGTCTACATTTTTCCCCTCTTTGAAGCGAGGGCCGGTTGTATTATTTCAAAGACCTAATACTACAAAAAAAAAAATTAAAAAATTCTTTGATTTTAATTAATGCCCCACTGTGCCCCAATGGATGAAAGAATGTTGGCGCATTACCCCTTGAGAGATCAACCAAAAATAATAATTTTTGGGTCAAGACCATGACAAGGTTACAAGAGTAGTTTTGTTGAGAAAAGGACCGAGAAAAAGTCTTAGAAAGCTTCTGTGATAGGTCGAATATATGCGTTAGAAAATAAGCAGCAAACAAAATAATGCAAAATAACTCTAAATAACCTACACCTCAAGATTAGCCTAGTTGGATTCAACACAAGATAAAAACAACAAATGAAACTTTATATTTTGTCTCGAATCGATCCTTTGGTTGGCCCTTCGATCTTTGATGTGTATGCTCCTTGGATGGCAAGAGATGCAAACTAGGTGATGATATGAAGGTGGATGCAAGTGAGTGCAAGCATGAAAAATGGCTAAGTATGGATTCTAGGAAAAATTTGCAAGAGTTTGGCTACAATGCATGATCTCCCCCAAATGAGAGAAAAATGGGGGTATTTATAGAGATTTTGGAAATCTCTAGGGAAATGGATGGCCAAGATTGAGCCACCAATGATCAAGATGTAGGGCTAAGGTGAGTTGAGAACTCACAAGCCCTCACATCTTGACATGTGGCATGTGATATGGCCCTAAAAGGTGAAGTGGACATAAGGTGGAAGGATAGTACATGACATGGAGAGGGTACATAGTACCTTAGGATTGGGACAAGATCTCCTCATAAATGAGGTACTTGTCCCCATGTGGGTGAGAGGACATGTGGGGAATTAAAAATTCCTCAAATATTCTCATGGGGAAGAGGGAAGGAATTTAAAATTCCTTAAATACATTGGGGGATTAAATGTGAATTAAAAATTCACATGGGGAATGAAGATGCCTTGTTAAAAAAGAGAAAACTTTTAATGAAGTTGACTAAGGACACTTTCCATAAATGATATGGGAATTAGAGATGACCTAATATGTGATTAAGGTTGTCCAAGTACTTGATTAAGCTAATTAAGGACTCATTAGAGGCAAGTGGGAAATTATAGAGGATGGGACCCTAATGATGATTAGGGGTGTGCACATCTTAATCATAAATTAACTATGACTAAGAAAGAGGGTTAGATTGCTAAGAGGGATTAAAGGTCAACTTGCAAAAGTTGGAGGATGTGACACATGAGAGAGAAAATAAGAATTTTTAAAAGTAAATTTAAAATTCCAAAGGATAATGTGACTAAATTAAATAAAGTGATGCATTTATTTAATTTAGAGAGGAAATAGGGGAAAAATATTTATTAAATTAGATACCTTGGGGAACCTTATGCAAGAAACATAATATCAATTAAATGAATGATTTAATAAATACCGGCAAAGAGGACGATCTTAAAAGAGAAAAGGGATGATTAAGAAGACGACTTTGACCATACGAAAGTGGTCAAATTTGGATGTCTACATTTTGCCCCTCTTCAAGACACTATTAGAATAATAGGGTTTCGAAGAAAAATAAAACATAGACGATTGTATGGAAGAAGTGACCGGAAAAGAGATGCCACAGCATGGGAGAGATTATGAGCTACCCGATTAGGGGAGAATTAAAGGGGACGCCCTAGTCTTGCGAGGGAAGGCCTATGACAGAAGATTGGGAGAGGATTGTAGGGTATGCCCCCTCGAGAAGGGGACGGGGTGGAGAAAGGGGGCCCCACGCAACTTCTCGAAAGGAGGAAGTGGTATATGTCGTTGGAAAGGATACGGAAAAGCGAGAAGATTGGAATTTGAACGGAGGAAAACAGGTCTACAGTGTGGAAATGGCGGCCCCAAGAAGACAAGGGGGGGGAATTAGTTGAGGCCCAAAAATGTTAAATAAAAGAAAGAAAATCCTTTTATTTGAAAAAGTAAAAAAAAAAGGGGGGAAAAGCTATAAAAGGGAGTGTGGGGGTCATTTCTCCTCATTTGGATAGCTGTCAAGTGAGGAGAAGAGGAAGAGGAGGAGAAAGCAAGACAAAGAGGAGACACAATGCCAGAATATGATTCAAACATTATTCACCGGGGGGACAAGAGACGACGACTTTTCGAGGAGTGTGCGGTGCCACATCAGGTGAGTTTGAAACCCCAGCTAGTGATTTCGTGCAATTTTGCCAATTGTTTTCAAAAAACAAAAATATGGGTTTTGGGGTGTGGGTAGGGGAAAAAAAAACAATATATTTTTTTTTGGCCTTTTGGGTTGCAGTTCGAGGTAGGTGGTACGAGGTGTGGGGGTGCGTGGAGCCAAGCTTCGGGTGGATGCCCTTATCCGGATGGAGTGTTTCAGCCCTAGCGACGAGCGCCCTTGAGACGAGGCGGATCGCCGTCGCGGCCTGCACTCCTTGGCCGAATGTCCAATCGGGGGATTCACTTCCTGCCTGGGACTGCCCGTCTTGCTGGCGATCCCACCTGCGTGTGGGAGGGGCCACCCACGCTGAGGCGGAGCGCCACCCAAGCGGCTCGGGCGAGTTTGTCTGAGGGCATGGGCAAGGAAAAAGTATTCCGGGGGAGTTTTTGAAGATTGTAGGATAGGATGATATGAAGAAACGAATTTTGACAAGCTGTTGTTGTGGTGGATGTAGAGAGTGGAGAGTCTGCAGACGCAAGAGAGACTATCCCAGGTTTTGGCGAGATGTGTGGCACGGATGACAAGCGTGGAGCACCAGAGACTGTCAGAGGCAGGACTATTGCACATGTTGTCCTATCCAACGATGAAGGCCCACATGGCCATGCTGACAACACTGATAGAGCGCTGGGACTCGAAGACATGACATTCCATCTACCGACGGGGGAGATGACGGTGACCCTGGAGGATGTTTGGCAGATCCTGAGGCTCCCTATAGCAGGGCTTCCGGTTAGCGAGTGCTGGTCAGAGGACGAGGCGCTGGATGAGTCCGTGCTCATTATTTTTGGTAGTGACGATCTGTCAGTTCAGCGGGGTCAGTTGGATGTGGACAGGATGCTGTCATGCAGGGGGATGTCGGTTTTGTCCCTATACCTAGCGGGACTGATTAGTGGGATCCTAGTGCTAGATTAGAGCGGTCGGTTCCTACACCTAAGATTTGTCGAGGTGATTCGACATATCATCGAGAGTCGAGAGGGGGAATTCGCGTGGGGGACATGTATACCGGCACAGCTGTACCGAGACATGCATAGGGTATGTTATTGGAGAGCGCTAAGTGTGGCCCATGTCACACTATTACAGGTTTGGGCGTGGGAGCACATCAGGGTGACCGAACCGATCGTGTGCAGATTAGGAGTGCAAGATGACGGAGAGGCCGTAGCTTGGGGTTGGGGGACAGAGGCAGGAGCGATACTACGGTATGAGGATGTGAGTGATGTGGATGTGTGGAAGAGAAGGTTCGATGATTTGCAGGAGGAGATGATAGTGTGGTGTCCCTATATGCTGCGGCGCTTCAAGGGTTGGAGGGATGACGAGGCGGCGCACAGCGGTTACTTCTTCACGTGTTGTTGTATTATTGGGCGGATTCCGATCATAGTGGAGCTACACAGACCTGATCAGGTGACACGACAGTTTGGAGTGAGGCAGGACATTCCCGAGGGGCGGGTTAGATTCTGACGACTGTCATGGGAGCGGCCATGAGGGGTTCCATTGAGCCCGAAGGCGGTGTGGGAGGAGCTGGAGATACTACAGTTCAGGCCATACCCCAACAGGCGGGGGGGCCGAGGGATGCAGGGGTGACAGATCGATACTGGCAGTGGTCCAGGCGACATCCACCGCCATAAATTATCCCAGTAGTGTCGATTGAGGGAGCACTAGGGTTCGGATTAGAGGATGAGAGACGACTGAGGGCAGAGGGACCAGCACCTCGAGGCCAATAGAGAGGAGGTCAGGTGAGGGGAGGACGGCAAGCGGTGGGAGTAGCCGAGGAGCCAGCTAGGGCAGCCAGGAGGAGATGACGGCGCAGATCTGGAGGGGACAGAGGAAAGGAGGGAGAGGATGAGGCCAGTAGGGCTGCAGCACAGCGGGATAGGGGTGCAGAGATCCAGGGAGAGAGGGGTCAGGAGGCATGTGCATCCCCAGAGGGGCAGCAGCAGGAGAGAGGGGAGGAGGCTGAGACCAACAGAGCATGGGAGAGGCATGAGCCAGACATGGCTACCGGAGGGGATCAACGACAGGGACAGGAGGAGGGTGAGGCCAGCAGAGCACAGGAGAGGGCAACAGGAAGAGAGGGACCCCCCTCGGTGATAGATGTGGATGCGATGGAGGCGTCGGCGGATAGCGAGGGGTAAGAGCCGCGAGAGATGGATATTGACACGGATGTCTATGACCTCCGACCACTGTCGATAGTGCCACCCAAGGGGGAGGACCCTGCAGTGGTGCTGAGAGGGACCGTAGAGAGGCTGCGCCTTAGTGAGCAGCGGTTACGGCAGACAGAGGCAGAGCGGGTCAGGTTAGAGGCAACGCTGAGCAATTTACAGACACGGTTCTTCCAGGGTGAGAGAGACTATTCAACCCTAGCCATACTAGTGTCAGATGCAGAGCGGAGACTGACCAGAGAGAGATGAGGCACGGGATGAGGCAGTTGATCTGCGAGCAGAGATTAAGGTTTTGTGAGCAGAGGTAGCCAAGGAGCATGAGGAGGGAGATGCCGCGAGATGGGAGCGAGATCGCTTGGTGGCAAAGGCAGCGATAGGACAGGTTGTCAGAGGGGGGATAGGGCAGGAGCCATCAGAGACTGGGACATGGACTGGCGGGGATACAGAGGATCTGCAGAGACAGCTACATCGGTTATGGAGAGAGAGCAGATTGGCTCCAGGAGCGAGTTGAGCTCAGAGACAGAGTGGACTGTCTAGAGCAGATAGTCGGGGACATGGGACAGATGTAGCAGAGGGAGGTGGAGACGCAGAGGGAGGTGCGCATGCTACGATCAAAGATAGATGTGGCATGGGTACAGGTGCAGGTCTTAGAGGGAGACATGGATTTGGCACAGGCATGTGTTTAGGCGGCTGAGAGTGATAGGCTAGTGGCAGAGACAAAGGTTCAGTCTCTTCAAGGAGAGATGGATGCAACGATATCACAGGTGTCAGGTTTGCAAAGGGAGAGAGATTTTGCCAAGGTGAGATTACAGGCACTTCAGAGGGATAGGGATGCAATAGAGGCTCGGGCATAGGCCACTCAGAGGGAGAGGGATGCTACAGAAGTACAGATGCAGATGTTGCAGGGTGAGCGGGACGCAGCAGTGACGCAGCGGCAGTTAGCGCAGGTCAGTGTTGTGATGGGGACAGACATACATGGATTACAGGGGGAGATGGATGCTGTAGTGGCCAGGGCAGTGGCTGCCGAGGAGGTGAGGGATCGGGTGCAGGCAGAGATGGCACGGTTACGACTATCCCAGGAGGCCTGGGAGTAGGAGAGGAGACTGATCTCGAGAGATCGAAATAGATACCGTCAGGAGCGGAATTCCGCTCGGGTTCAAGTTGCGGAGCGAGAGGAGAATGCGAGGGAGGCAGGATTTTGGATGGGCGCGTAATACCATGCAGTGCCAGACCCGACCCATCGACTGTTCCAGTACACTCGACAGGAATCACAGATGCCAGCACCATCTCAGTCGTTGGGGACACAGACCCAAGGTTACAATGATTCACCAGGTGTCACCCTGGGCAGGAGATCAGTACCTGATTCACCATAGAGATTAGACACGGGTATCTCATTCGGGAGATGACAGGATACCTAGTTTTGACAAATGCAGGGTGGAGTGCGTAGCACTTATCGACAAAGATCAGGGATGCTCTACATCTCTGGATTTTGTATTTTATTTGATGATGTATGAGTGTTATGTGATGGATATATGATGGACATATGACATATATTGTATTATTTTGATTATGATATGAGACAATCCTTATTGACACTATGCAGTATATTTCCCTTTTATGATGGGTGATCCTATTAATGTATGCACATGTATATGATGTTTCTGACATATGTATATGGGTACTTTGGTTTATTTATGCACATGTTTTATGATACTACATGCTTAGGTGGATGTATGAGTTGATATGCTTATGCATATGCCTATGGACGATCTTAGTAATGCAGATATTCACATGGTGATATGATGTATGCACATGTTAGATCTATGATGACTTATGTGGATAGATACCTAGTTGATTTATTGACATGTATGTATATGTGTATGGAGGATTCTATATGAATATTTTATAAGATGCTTAGAATAACAAGTCGATATTATCCCAAACAACTTAAATGATGATATGCTGTGAAATGGGTGAGATTGATGATGTGATATGCTATGATTATGCAATGGATGATTGATGCAGATGCTTAGACTAACAGATTTATACTATGATGATAATCTGTTGTAATTATGTAGATGTGATGATTTATGAGATGCTTAGAATAACAAATCTAGATTATCCTAAACAACTTAAATGATGATGCAATGTACTATGAGTCTGACACTTTGTGATGCAGGTGGCGACATATGTGTGTTTCTAACGTGTTGTGATGCAGATGGTTATGTAGGTGCGGTTAATAGAATGGACCTAATATGTGATAATGCTCTTGTAATTGATAGTGCATTAATGATGAAAGGAAATAACACATGGTCATAAGTGTTAATAAGAACTGACGTGATAGTGGGAGATGGGTATGTAGTGGTTTGTGAAAAATGGGTGTAATTGGTCATCTGTCAAAACCTTTAGTATCCTGAGAAGAATGGGAGAGGGCAGGATAAAGTATTCGCACAACCAAAATCACAGGGTGAATGCAATGCAATGGGCGATGAAATGCAATCCTAATATGAGTTTCCATCTTTGGAGCACTGATTTTTGCTATAGCATAAGACACCAAGTGCCAGGGTATGAAGAACCAGGGCACATTAGTGTCTAATGCATGAACAAACACAATAAACAAGAAGGCTATCCCAACACCCCAAAGTCACGATGACCTTGGTCGGACCAGGCATTGGGATAACCACAAACACACAAGGATGCTCCAGCATAACACAAGACCTCAGGGATCTTGGTGGGTACTACGTGGGACAACCGAAAAGGCAGCAAAAAAGAAAAGACCAAGATGAACCCATATGTCGACTAGTCAAAGCACACCATGATATGATGGATCAAGGTGACCATGACAAGTGTTGATAGTGAGCTCAAATGACAAATAAATTCCAAAACATCAAAAGATTACAATTAAAAACAAAACATCCTTTGCCATAGGATCAGGGTGATGGATAGGATCGATGAGGTCTGCTAGGAAGGATGCATGCTGTTGAGACCGCTGATGGATACTAAACTAGAATGACCCAGTTCGATGCCAGATGCTTTTCATTAACCAAATATTTCGATAATATTAGGATTTTATTTGAGAATAACGAGCAAGATGGGGACATAGACTGACACATCCTACAGACCTAGGGGCTCGGGGGCCGATCAGAGATTAGCCTTGCCTACGTGAAAGCGCAGAGCCCTCATAGTTCATGAAAAGACCATGGACAAAGCGGAAAGAGGATGATGAAGGCGAATGATGGATGATCAAGACGTGGTGGTCAGAATACCCCGGGGGCAGATCAAAGGATCAGCCTTGCCTACATGTCAGCGCAGGGGCAACGTAGTTCGACTAGTGATGCGAGAGGATGAGAGCTAGATGGTGACTAACACGATGGATGATCCTACATGATGACACAGACTGACCGACAAAGGGAATGAACGACATAAGCTCAAAGTGGGATACTGAAAAGCTCAAGATGGGGGATAGGCTAGATGGGTCGTCTAATGCTTAATCAATATATACCAAGTGGCCTAGGATGAGATGGGTGAGGACAATAGGGCGGATGAAAGCATAAAATAACTAGGATGTTAGGTAGATAATGATTAAGCCCTCTATGGATGACGCCTATTACCAAGTTTTCACCATCCATACTTATCCAAGGCGGCACCAAGAGGTGGTTTTCACCATAGGACAGATTTATTTCTCTTTACTATTTTTTTTTTTGGAATTTTTTTTTTTTTGATTAGGTGGGGTTACTGAGCGGATTTAGGTGTAGAACTTCTTCAGATGCGTGATATTGACGGGTTTGTTAAGGGGATCTCCTTCAAGAGTAGTCAATCTGTAGGCCCCAGATCCATATTTGACGGCTATGATATAAGGCCCTAACCAGTTTGCCTCAAATTTTTCCTTTTTATCACGATCCTGTTGAGTGCGCTGGTTCTCCTTAAGGACAAGCTCACCAACCTGGAATTGTCGAGGACGAACCTTTTTATTGTAATTACGTTTGAGGCGGTTTTGGTATGCTTGTAAATGATCATAGGCTTTTATTCTTTGTTCATCTAGTAATTCCAACTGTGCAAGCCGTGCAACACGAGCATCTTCTTCGTTGATAAGATTCTTCAGAGAAATCCTCAGTGATGGAAGCTCAACTTCAATTGGCAAGATGACTTCAACACCATATACTAAAGAATAGGGGGTAGCGCCTGTCGGGGTGCGGATGGATGTGCGATATGCCCAGAGGGTAGGATGAATATGGAGGTGCCAATCTCGTCCAGTGTTATTGACAACCTTTTTGAGGATACGGATAAAGGTCTTGTTGGTTGCTTATTCCTGACCATTGCCCTGGGGGTAATAAGGCGTTGACCAACGGTGCTGGATATGAAAGGTGTTGCAGAGGTGTTTCATGGCTTGGTTTTTCAAGGGTTTTCTGTTATTAGAGAGGATGGTGGATGGGATACCATATCTACAGAGAATATGGTAAAGGATAAATTTTGAGATTTGGATACCAGTGATTTGTGAGAGTGGTATTGCTTCCACCCACTTAGTGAAGTATTCAGTGGCGGTAATTATGAATGTATGGCCATCGGATGATGGTGGGTAAATCTTGCCAATTAAGTTGAAACCCCATTGAGAAAACGGCCACGGTGCTAGGAGGGGATGAAGATCTTATGTTGGGGCATGAATCAAATCTGCATGTTGTTGGCATGGAAGGCACTTCTTCACAAATTCACAAGCATCGTGTTCCAATGTAAGCCAATAATATCCAGCTCGTAGGATCCTTTTGGCCAGGGCCATACCATTTGAGTGAGCTCCACAAACACCACCATGTACCTCTGTTAGTGCCGTGCAAGCCTCAGTCTCATTCAGACACCTAAGGAGGATTCCATCATACCCACGACGATAAAGCGTATCACCAACGATGACGTATCGAGAAGAGCGATGAACGAAGGATTTGTGTTGATTTCGTAAGATCTGGGGGTACAATAATGTCATAAAGATAGGTATATGTGTCCTGGTACCAAGAGGAGGTGGGACCTACGATATCGCACACCATATCAGTCTCTAGGATATCATATGCTGGGATTAAAATTTGTTCGACAAGGAACTCACATTCTGTCTGATCTTTACGCATGTCAATCAGAGAACCGATGGTGGCCATTGCATCTGCTGCTTTATTCTGAACCCTAGGAATTTGGTCAAATTGTATGGAGGTGAATTATTTCTTGAAATAATCCACCATGCATTTATAGGGTAATAGCTTATCACCCTTTGTTAGGAATTCATCATTAACTTGCTTGATGACTAATAATGAATCCCCAAAGACCTTCAAGTGAGTTATATGCCACTGTTTTGCAATTCGGAGGCCAGTGAGGAGGGCTTCGTACTCTGTGATGTTGTTGGTACACGAAAAATGCTATTCTGACTGATTTTGGAATGTAGTCGCCTTGAGGGGTAATTAGTAAAATTCCTGCACCTGATCCATTATGTGTGTATGAGCCATCAAAATATAGTGTCCAAGCTGGTGCTTCTGTAACTGTGTAGACCTCTTCGTTTGGAAATTCAGTGTCCAGAGGGTAAGCATCTACTAATGGTGCCTCAGTCAATTGATCAGCTATGACCTATCCCTTTATGGCTTTTCCTTCCACATACTCTATGTCGAATTCACTTAGGAGCATGACCCACTTGGCCATGCAGCCAGTCAGAGTCGTTCTGGATAACAAATATTTCAATGGATCAATTTTAGCAATTAATTTTACTGGATGGCTGACCATGTAATGTCGAAATTTCTGTGTGCTGAAGACTAGTGCAAGGCAGGCCTTTTCTATGGGAGAGTAGTTTAATTCATATCCGACCAATGTCCGACTGATGTAGTATATCGCCCTCTCTTTCAATGATTCATCATGTTGTGCCAACAATGCCCCCAGTGCGACTGAAGTGGCAGAGATATACAGCAGGAGGGGTTTTCCTAGAATGGGTGGCATCAAGATCAGAGGATGAGCTAGGTATTCTTTGATCTTATCGAAACCTGTTTGACAATGTTGGTTCCATCGGAAGGTGGAGTCCTTCTTTAGGAGGTGGGTGAATGGCTGGCACTTATCTGCAAGCTGGGCTATGAACCGACGGATGGATTGCATCTTCCCTTGGAGGCTTCTTAACTGTTTCAGATTACGCGGAGGTGGCATGTCTAGGATAGCCTTTACCTTGGCGGGATCAACTTCAATGCCCCTGCGAGAGACTATGAAGCCCAACAACTTTCCTGACGTAACCCCAAAGACACACTTTTTTGGATTTAGCCACAGCTTGTAATGCTCTAACCGTTCAAAGATCTTTTTCAGGATGGTAGGATGTTCTGCTCGTGTTCTGGATTTCCCTAATAGGTCGTTGACATAATCCTCCATGATGATATGTATGAGGTCATGGAAGATGACCGTCATTGCCCTCTGATATGTTGCCCCCGCATTTTTGAAACCAAAGGGCATAACATTGTAACAGAAAGTGCCCCAAGGTGTTGTGAAGGCGGTCTTGTGTTGGTCCTTAGGTGCGATTCGAATTTGATTATAACTAGAGAAGCCATCCATAAGGGATAACATCTCATGTCCTGCTGTCAGGTCGACCAACATGTCAATGTTAGGCAGAGGGAAGTCATCTTTTGGGCAGGCTTTGTTAAGATCCCTGAAGTCTGTACAGACCTGAATGTCTCCATTTGGTTTGGAAACTGGTACTATATTGGAGATCCACTCAGAGTAGTCAATTAGTTTGATAAAACCCGCCTCTAGTAACTTTTCCAATTCCTTCTTGACTAATAATGTGACCTGCGGATGCATCTTGCGAAGCTTCTGTTTGACAGGCTTGGCATCTGGGCGAACATCTAAATGATGAACCACTAAGGCGGGGTCTAAGCCTGGCATGTCTGAGTATGACCAAGCAAAGTTAATGATTCCCTCTTGGAGTAGCTGCACGATGACCGGATACTCTTGCTCTGAGAGTGACTTAGCTACATAAGTGATTTTAGGATTTTTGGTAGTACCCAGATTAACTTCTTGAGTCTCTTCAATTAGAATAGATGATCGGGAAGATAACTAAGTTCCCACAAGGGGAAGATGAACATCTCCATCTTCCAGCGCCTCTTCGAGGTTTTCTCCATCAGATGCATCCTTTATTTTTACCTTTTCAAGGTCAGGAAGTGCCTCAGGGAGGTTTTCACTAGATGACCGCTTTTTACTTTTCTTATTCTTATTTTTGCGGTTGGAGTGTTCATCCTCCCCCAATCCCATAAGGTTGACATATGTATCCATAGACATATTGATAGGTGTGCTATTACATAGGTCCCAATCAATAAGCTCAGGGTGACAAAGGGATAGGCTAATAGTGCAGATGGATAGGCATTCGAACATGGATGATAGGTCGGTGTGATCGACGTCATCGTACGCACGTATGATGGATTCCTCCTTAGGTATGTCTTCCAATGAGCCATTGTCCACGGTGACACTATTGGAAGTATTAGATGATGTTGTAGGGCCTTTCTGCTTTGTGTCGTATCCGACACCTATGTTCTTTGGCAGCTTTGTTGTATCAATAGGCTGCAATCGCCCCTGTTCTTCTTTACCTAGGCCTCTACCTTGGTATTTATACTTTTCCGCAAACTTAGCTGACCAAGGATATGCTTCTTGAAAATATTCCTTTAGAGGGGGATCTAGTTGGGGTTCTTCTCGGTATACCCATTGACTTACATGCTCTTTTGGTGCATCTATCTTGATACTAGGGGACCTGAAAGTGGTGGTAGGGATGTTTTTACCACTAAAGGTGATGGTCTTATCTTCCTTTGGAGTAGCATGTGAAGGTTGGCCATACTCGTGTGGTGACGGGGGCATGGTTGCTATATTAAGAGCAGTATGCATTTCATATTCACCACACCCTTTGTTAATGATATGGAATTTTGTGACTATGGGATCAGTGGTGGAAGATGGAGTGGTTATCGTGGTGGAGGGTGGATTAGTAGATGATGACTGGGATGCCCCCATTTCAACCCCGGGACAGTAATATAAATGGGGAAAGGACGCTTCCAAAGCCTGACAATATTCAAATGGTTAGGAATCAGCGTAGATGGTGACTTCTTGTCCGTTGACTGGAAATTTCAGGCACTGATGGTACATGGAAGGGACGACTTACATAGCGTGGAGCCATGGGAGGCCAAGGAGGAGATTATATGACAAGTCCAGATCAAGGACATGACAGGTAATGTATTGAACCACAGGTCCCACTTGGATAGGAAGACTGATAATTCCCTTTGAATTCCTTTCTGCATTATCATAGGCCTTGATGGTGATGATCTAATTACTTAGATCTGCTTGAGTATACCCTACCTGTTTTATGAATTTTAGAGTACACAAATTGAGGGCAGAGCCATTATCTACCAAGACCCTTTTTATTTTATGACGGGCAACCACAACTTCAATATGTAAGGGGCGATTATGATTCACATCGATGTTTGGCATGTCATTTTGGCTGAAGTGCAGTTGATAAGATAAAGCTAGGTGACCTACCAAAGCTTGGAATCGTGTAGGATCAATGTCATTAGGCACATGGGTTTCCTGTAGGGCTCTGTTAAGGATTTCTTGATGTATGGGAGAAGACTTAAGCAAATCCAAAATGGAGATATGAGCAGGGGTCTTTCCTAGGTGATCAAGGATGTTGTACTGAGATCTTATAGGAGTTGATTGGGCGGGTGTGGAGGCCACAGGGATAGTAATGCGGGCTTGTTGTGTAGTAACAACACATTGAGGGTCTTTGGCTTTTACATGTATTATGGATACACGAGGTTCTACTTGCTCAATGTAATGAATAACACCCTCGTAATTGAGGGGTACATTCTTATAGCTCACGTTATTTGTGTTGTTATCTTGTGGATTACTTGTGGAGGTGCTTGGGCCTTGATTAAGGTTTGGAAAGGTGTTTTGATATATCTGTAATTGAGCATTGGATGACAAAGCTTGAATGGGGTCAACCTTGATATCACCTCGATCTATGAGATCTTGGACGTAGTTTTTCAGACCCTGACACTTATTCAAAGAGTGTCCTTTGATTTTATGGAACTCGCAATATTCATTTTCCCTAAACCATGCAGGCTTAGGTTTGGATTCGTCGAGTAGCTTGGTGACAGGGTACGTGATCGGATAGTTGATTTGTAACAGCTTATTGAAGACGACGCTCATAGGTTCTCCTAATTGAGCATACTGGCGTTTAGTGTTCCCTTGGTTATTCTGATTTGACTGTTGGGGAGGACGTGGTGCCCCCTGTGGTACAGATATGACATTAGGTACGGATGGTTGTTGTCTCTGGGATGTGTTAGCCACTTGGACGTGTTTAGTATCAGTGACGCTGTCATTCACTGTGTTCTTGTTCTTGTTCCAAAAACACGGCTTATGTCCAAATGACCTTTCTTTATCGTGGCTATGTATTTTGATGTGCCCCTTAGCAACAAGGGCACGCTCAAGGATGGGTCCCTTCTCTACTATCTCCGCGAAAGTGGTGACACAATGTAACCTAAAATTATGAGCCATGTCGGTATGAGAGTTCTCCACGAAGAGAGTGACCATGTCCTTCTCTTTCAGAGGGGTTTTCATTTGGCTTGCTAGCGCACGCCACCTTTGAAGGTAGCTAGTAAAGGTTTCCCCCTCGCATTGTTTCTCTTTAAGGAGATCTAAGGTGTCAGTGTCCTTTTCCAAATTGAAGAAGTAGGAAACAAATTTCTCTGACAGGTCCGCAAAAGGTTTTATGGACCCCTTTTCGAGGGTCATGAACCACTCTAGGGCATTGCTTGTTAGGCTTCTTGGGAACAGGCGCAAGAGATAGTTGTCATTGTGCATAACCTCTTGACATTGGGAGTAAAACTCCTACAAATGGGCCTTAGGATCCTTGTCGCCCCTATATTTTTTGAACTTTGGCATTTCAAAATGTTTAGGGAAGGGGATCAATGAAATGGAGGGATCAAATGGATACAAACATATGTCCTCGAATTTGAATGATTGTTTGCCAGCCCCTTCCTGAAGATCTCTCAAAGCAACTTTAATTTCTAGCAAATCCGAGTTAATTGGTGGCGGGTTGGGTGGATATGGATGGTAGGATGATAGAGGATCATGTTGGGAGAGCGTTGGATTGTTGAGGTATGGGTTTGGATGGTGGAGTGATGACATGCCTTGTTGGTATGTCGAGGGATTTTGTTGATAGGTGGGTTGTTGCAAGGTATAATGTGGATGAAAATGTGAGATGGGTTGATGGGGAGCTTGGACATGATGTTGCATGTTGACTTGTTTATACCGAGGGAACTGATGTGATTGTTGGGAGGCCACATAAGATGGGTGCTGCTGGGACTATTGTTGGTAATAGGGATACTGTGGTGGTTGCTGATGTGATGCGAGATGTTGCGTGGGCCGAGAAGGGGGTGGTATGATGCTTGAGCTCACGGTCATAGGATGGACGCGAGGAAAATAGCGATTGTTGTTGTTGAGGTGGCTGGGCTAGCATAGGGGGATTTTGCAAGGGAGTTTGTTGGGCACCGAAGGGGACATTCAGAGGGGGTAGATTAGATTGAGGTGGCTGTGGGGATGCATATGAAGGCGACAGTTGGTTTAGGGCCCTAGAAGGTAGACGCAAGGTAGCAAAAGGGCTGCCCCTAGTGTTGACAAGAGGCGGATTCGAGGGGGGTGGTGCCAGTAGCATTAGTGGTTGCGGTTGTGGGACATTTTGTGGCATGCCAAAGGAAAAAGGATCATTGGGATCAGTGGTTTGGGGTGTCCCTGTGACCGAGATGGCGGGATGCGTGGGATTTCCAACAGGATACAAAACAACGTTTCCGAATTCAGGTTGATGCTAACCTTCTACGGAAGGAACATTGGGGACGTATGAGCTACCTGGGATGTTATGTGAACCTTGGGGTACGTTAGGTGTGGAGGTGCCATACTCGGATGAGTTGACACTTGATGGCAGTTTGACACCTTTGTCAATCAAGTGAGCCAAGATTTCCTTGCCATGTTTTTCAAGAAGGCGGTCTGCCATTTGCACATTGACTGGGTTACTAAAATGCTCCTCGAATGTGATTTCGGGTTGAATGACCATGTTTTCATTGCCGGGAGGTGATGTGTTTTGACCGTCTATATTGGATTGTGATGAGGTGCCATTGTGTGGATCCCGGGGAATGCTCGCACTGTTATTGGGGTCTTGTGAGGCATTAGTTGCATTATTTGGATCTTGAGGGATATTCGGTTGGGATTGTTGTTCGGCCATTTTCCTTGCTTGTGATCGGGTTTGAATGGGAATGCAAGATGATATGATAGATTAAGATGATCTCGGTGACAAAATGATTGACTTGATTTGATAGTTGATTAAATGACGTGGCTTGATGGGATTAGTTTGATTGGTCAGTCGTCCAGGCTAGGGCTCGATGAGATTGATTTGATTTTCCCAAAGTGATCTAGGTCGATTGGTAGAAGATGAGTCGATCAGGATTGGATGATATAACGATTCGATTTGAATTGATTGGTTAGGATTGATGATAGGATCTGAAACCCTAGTTCAAGAGTGATCCTTGGTAACGCTAGGTGTTGATTAACCGAACAAAAGGGGGACGTAGGATAACGACACCGAATCCAACTTGAGATGGAAGTGGATTGATTGGGCTGACAAGGACGACCAACTTAGGACAGATGACGATCCAAAGTTGGTTTTGATGAGTGACGATTAGAGGTGAACACTTAGGTCAGTTCGAGTAACTGCTCCTAACAAGGTTTCAGTGGGGTATCGATGGTTTGAAACGTGCAGATGATAACCGAAACGTAGGTTCCGTACAAGCTGAGGGGATGAACGTTTAGGATAACGAAAGGATTCCTGAAACGAGCGAACGAATGCCTAAAATGAGAAGACGAGTGATCAAGATGGTAGAACGAAGGTTCCAACTGGTGACGTGGATAAGAAAGTTGACCGATCACAGGTCAGGTCCACCCAAGGAGTAAAAACTGACGGAACTAGGTCCAAAACAGGTTTCAAAAGACTAGTTTTTAGGGCAAGTCCGCCCCTGGATGAGGGCAAGTCCGCCCAAGGATGAAAAACTGATGATCCTAGGTCCAAAACAGGTTGCCAAAAACCAGTTTCTAGGGCAAGTCCACCCCTGGATGAGGGAAAGTCCGCCCAAGGATGAAAAACTGATGATCCTAAGTCCAAAACAGGTTGCCAAAGACCAGTTTCTAGGGCAAGTCTGCCCCTGGATGAGGGAAAGTCTGCCCAAGGATGAAAAAGTGATGATACTAGGTCCAAAACAGGCTGCCAAAGACCAGTTTCTAGGGCAAGTCTGCCCCTAGATGAGGGAAAGTCCACCCAAGGATGAAAAAGTGATGATCCTAGGTCCAAAACAGGCTGCCAAAGACCAATTTCTAGGGCAAGTCCACCCTTGGATGAGGGAAAGTCCACCCAAGGATGACAAAGTGATGATCCTATGCCCAAAACAGGCTGCCAAGGACCAATTTTTAGGGAAAGTCCACCCCTAGATGAGGGAAAGTCCGCCCAAGGATGAAAAATTGATGATCCTATGCCCAAAACAGGAAAAGGCAAAGGACTCAAAATACAAGAATCATCAATCAAAAGACTATGGTTGAGTTAAATAAATCAGATAATCACTAGTTTCACACAAAGAAGACAATTCAGTCAGCACAAGCCTAGGTCTAGTAAAGAGGTATAGCCGACAATCCTCTAATATAGGATGAACATGGTTACTAGGGGTTCCTCAATATACACCCGGTACGTGAGGCCCAAACCGTGAACACCAACCCGTTACAAGTGTGAGTCGAGAACCAAAAAGGCTCGGACCAACTCTTCACATCATCCCAATGCTTCGCCAATTACAACGCGGTTGGATTGAGGTACAACTTTCGCTCTCCCCCCTTTATATACCCCGCCGGTACACGTGGTTGGAATCGTCCCTTGGGGTGATGAAATCCCCAAGCAGGTCCCACTAAGAAAGATAAAATGGGTAGACTCAAAGGACGTGGTAAGTTACGATTTCTCGTCACCCAGGATCGCCGAATGGCGCAAGGGGATTGGATACGTCAAATAACTTACCCAAAAAACACAACATACAAGGTTGATTGACCCCTTTTAATTAAGCTATGTTCCTAATTAGGGGTTAAGAACCCTTAAAATAGTCACCAAATTGCTAAAAAACCAAAATTTCACCTTTTGAAAAAAGTTGTCTAGGGAAAATCCGCCCAAGGAGAGTGCAGATTCGGCTGTCTGGGGAAAATCCGGCTGTCTGTTAGGTCGGGTCCGCCTGTCTGTGAATTTTTTTTTTCAAAAACACAATCTGCAATCTGGGGAGGGCAGGTCCGCCCTTGGAGAGGGTCAGGTCCGCCTGTGGAGGTCGGGTCTGCCTGTCTGTTAGGTTGGGTCCACCCCTCTCTGACCTGTACCTTGCAAAAAGTCAAAAACAAAAGACCCGTTTGTGGGTCCCACCGGGCATGCCAGAAATGTGATAGGTCGAATATATGCGTTAGAAAGCAAGCAGCAAACAAAGTAATGCAAAATAACTCTAAAGAACCTACACCTCAAGATTAGCCTAGTTGGATTCAACACAAGATAAAAACAACAAATGGAACTTTATACCTTGTCTCGAATCGATCCTTTGGTTGGCCCTTCAATCTTTGATGTGTATGCTCCTTGGATGGCAAGAGATGCAAACTAGATGATGATATGAAGGTGGATGCAAGTGAGTGCAAGCATGAAAAATGGCTAAGTATGGATTCTAGGAAAAATTTGCAAGAGTTTGGCTACAATGCATGATCTCCCCCAAATGAGAGAAAAATGGGGGTATTTATAGAGATTTTGGAAATCTCTAGGGAAATGGATGGCCAAGATTGAGCCACCAATGATCAAGATGTAGGGCTAAGGTGAGTTGAGAACTCACAAGCCCTCACATCTTGACATGTGGCATATGATATGGCCCTAAAAGGTGAAGTGGACATGAGGTGGAAGGATAGTACGACATGGAGAGGGTACATAGTACCTTGGGATTGGAACAAGATTTCCTCATAAAGGAGGTAGTTGTCCCCATGTGGGTGAGAGGACATGTGGGGAATTAAAAATTCCTCAAATATTCTCATGGGGAAGAGGGAAGGAATTTAAAATTCCTTATATACATTGGGGGATTAAATGTGAATTAAAAATTCACATGGGGAATGGAGATGCCTTGTTCAAAAAGAGAAAATTTTTAATGAAGTTGACTAAGGACACTTTCCATAAATGATATGGGAATTAGAGATGACCTAATATGTGATTAAGGTTGTGCAAGTACTTGATTAGGCTAATTAAGGACTCATTAGAGGCAAGTGGGAAATTATGGAGGATGGGACCCTAATGATGATTAGGGGTGTGCACATCTTAATCATAAATTAACTATGAATAAGAAAGAGGGCTAGATTGTTAAGAGGGATTAAAGGTCAACTTGCAAAAGTTGGAGGATGTGACACATGAGAGAGAAAATAAGGATTTTTAAAAGTAAATTTAAAATTCCAAAGGATAATGTGACTAAATTAAATAAAGTGATGCATTTATTTAATTTAGAGAGGAAATAGGGGAAAAGTATTTATTAAATTAGATACCTTGGGGAACCTTATGCAAGAAACATATTATCAATTAAATGAATGATTTAATAAATACTAGCAAAGAGGATTTTAAAAGAGCAAAGGGATGATTAAGAAGACGACTTTGACCATACAGAAGTGGTCAAATTTGGATGTCTACAGCTTCAATACTGATCTAGACTGATGACCAAGGTTGGAAAAGTGAGTTGCAAGAAAAAAACCTAGGTTTTGCGAGGCATACATATTTATTTGGGTGAATTTCAACCTCATTTGCACACTTTCATTCATGAGATTTAGAGCCTTTAAGAGATTTTTGCTTCTAGATCTTGCGGAGACCCTAACACAATGGCACATGTTGTTTGATTCATACAATGCACTAATTGAGTTTGTTAGTTCTAGAGATCAACTAGATCAGGTGGCCTAATATGTACCAATTTGATTTTTTCTTTTACACATTTCTAGATAGCTAAACGTAGGCTAGAACTAGGAGAAAAAATATGTCATAGTTTAGTGTGACACTTCTGCATCTCGATGATGCACCTTTGTTACTAGGAGTGACACCTTTTTCAAAGGCGTCAAGGCTTTGGATAGGTGCTAGGGTTTGAAAATTTTATGACACCTTTGTTATATGGCGATGCCTTTGAATTTTCCAGTCTGATGCCTTTGTTATAAGGCGACACTTTTGTTTACTCGTGACAGTGGAAAACTCTTGCAAAACCACGATACCATTGCAAAAAGGAAAAACCTTTATTTATGACAGTGAGATGCTTTTGTTCTTTTACGTAGTTTGACTTAGGTTTTTGCAAATTCTTAGAAATTGAAATTGTGAGTGTTATGTTCGCAGGATACCCTAGGTCCTCTCCTATCTCGAGAGTGGCGACCACAGGTCTTGGAGTAGATTACCACCTTCACAGAGATTGACATTAATTTTATAGGTGCAATTGGATTATACTATGTAGCGTACATGTCAAATATTTTAGACACATCTCACTCTTATGACCACTTTGGTGGAGAGGTGGAGATCAAAGACATCAACCTTTCATTTACCTATAGGTGAGATGAATACTACTCTTTTGGATGTTTGGAGGATCTTGAGAGTTTTAATCCACGAGGAGTGAGTTATGTATGATGTAGATAGAGGAACATAAGCTCTTATGAGAGTTCTGATGGTGTATGAGATTGAGTTCGAGTATGGACAGATTGACCTTAGGTGCTATATCATTAGAGTTAGTGATGTTACCCTTGTGATTGCTGGAGTGATTATGGGACCACTAGTACCGAGTAGACAATCTAGGAGATTCAATCCTAGATGGGGAGGGTCCTAGAGAGGATCCTAGAGGAGGCCTACGTCTATTCTTGGGGACCCTGCATTTTAGCTCATTTATATAAAGATATGCAACAAGTTGTATACATGGGTGGTGCTAGCTTATCTACAGGTGTCACACTTCTACATATATTTGGGCATGGGAGCACATTGCAGTGCTCAGTCCTGTTGTAGGAGATAGAGAGTGAGATGATGGAGATCCCATAGTTTACAAATATGGCAACATGGTGACTCATCACCACATGGGTGAGTTAGTTACTAGAGGCCCATGCCATTGGTGATATGACCATTGTCACATGGAGGACATGGTAACAGATGGAGGCCTGGGTCAAAGACAATATAAATCTCCCATATTGTAGATAGAATTGGTGGTTACTAGGCCACACATCACACATCCTAGAGAGATATTTACCTGACAAGGTGATGAGATATTTTGGGGAGCAATAGGATGCTCCAATGGATGATTATGTGGAAGTGTTTATGCATACTATTAGGGAGATTACAAAGTGAGGGACACTAGTAGTACAGGTCAAACAACCATTGATGATTTTGACCATTTAGCTCTACTTCCCTAGGTGTATTCAGATGGTGTTGTTGATCTAGGGACTACCCCCACTTATGAAACTTGGTTTTCTACCCAACAACCTTTTTGATTCACATATCTAGCTAGCAAAGGTGTAGGTAGCAATAAGAGATGCAAAGATGAGTCTGATAGACAACATCGACAATGAAAAAGGGTTGAGGTTGAGGGGTAGGTTCCAGGACATGGCCCATTATAGGGAACACCATAGGGTCCACCTTAGGGGCCACCACAGTAGTAGGTGGTAGTTTTTCTAGATCAAATTACTGCAAGTTTCCCTATAGGAGAGGGACTAGGCTTGCCAAGAGTGAGATACTTTCAGATAGGAGCAAGATTAGGCTCACCACAAGAAAGATACCTTCAAACAGGAGTGAGATCAGGCTCGCCAGGAGTAAGATACCTTCAGATAGAAGTGATATCAAGCTCGCCAAGAGTGAGATACCTTTAGATATGAGTGGGATCAAGCACATTCTGAGAGAGACATCGAGACATCTCGAAGACAACAGGTTGAGCTGCAGTTATCCCAAGAGTCAACACAAAGACAACAACTAAAGGTTGCTACACAGGCACAAGGGGAGGTTATTTCGCTTGCTCAATATACACAGGTTGTTATCAATTCAACCTATTATAGGACCTTGTACCATATGGCTGTGCCCACACATAGGCGACAACCTAACTACTCACATAGGAGTTCCATGGGTCCTAGTACATAAAATGGTGATTTTGTTGGGAGACCATCAATGGGACCACCTCTAGAGTAGCATCCTCCCGCTCGAGAGGATTGGGGGAGCTCGAGATAGTTTTTGATTTGTATATAGAAATTTTTGTATCCATATACTGATGTAGACAAGTTTTATGTTGTATACATATTCATCGACTATGTATAGCCTCATGTATATTTTGATGTATATCACACACTTGATATGTATCATGAAATCCATTTTTTGGTTATATGAGATGAGTGATTATTGATGCAACCATTAGATGGTGTTTATGTATGCGTTTGATCTTTTTATTATGCTATGATGTATAGATTATGCTATGATTATGGATGTAGATGCATGTGTATATATGGATGAGACTTATTATGTTTATGAGATGGGATGTTATTTCATTTTTATGATGTGATTTGTATGTTTCTAATGATTCGTGGATGCAGGATGTATGACATGAAATGCTGATTATATGATCATGATTCTTTTTTTATTTTCATATGATTCATAATGACTATGCAAGATGTATGATATGAGATGGTACCGATGATTTATGGATGAAGGGAAGATGTATTTATATTTTTATTATGTCATGATACTTGGATAGAAATATTAGTATGAATAAAATAATGAGATAGAATAAAAATGATTAGAATAGGATAGGATGATGATGTTGATCAGGATACAAATAAACCTATAATTATTCTGAGATTTTATTGGATATGCGATGATATAGGATAGATGATTTTTCTTTTTCTTTTTAGATTATGTAACATATCATAGAGAAATCCTTATTTGATGTAGAAAGTAGACACGATGCACCAAGGTATGAATAACTAGGGTGGCATTATATATATTGCATGAAATTTAACTCTGCAAATAGATAGGAGTATCCTTGTTCATACCTGATATACAAACACCTTATTTAATCATGTGAGAGAATGAAGCCATTGAAGGAGACCAATACAAAAAAGGTATGAAGAACCTATTATGCACTAGTCATTATATTACTTGAGACTATCCCTGCACACACAAGGCAAGTATTCACCAAGGTTGTATTACAAGAACATCCAAAAAGCACAACAAACAAAAGCAATGATAAATTCCCCATTCCTTTCTCTCTAAATCATTTTTATACATCCTCAAGAGATTATCAGAATAAGGCAATAAGATAAATCAAAGAAAAGATCAAAATGACAAAAATGTCAATGTCATCATATCTCTTGCAAAAGAGAGTTATTTTGGTTGATATCCGAAATGATGTCTATTGTAGGAAAGATCTATCCATAAGACATGCATTGGATGTGGATTGGTTGTAAATGTTTGATAGATTGTTGATATGAGGGTTAACTAACATGTTTGACAATGATCAAGACTCACAATCTTGTGTGAAAGTTTATGTTTTGATGATTGTTGTACTTGTTTTTGTTTCTTCCGCCAAAGGTGAACATGGTGATTAGTTTATTATGGATGAAAATTTATTGCAAATGAGAGTGAAATGGGATGGATGAATGTTTTTCTTTTCAAATGTTTTTGACTTTTTGAAGATGTTTTGAGGTTGGTTTTGGTATTTTTAGATATTTGAATGTTTTGAATTTTTGAAATGTTAGGACCGAGAGAATAGGACCTAAGGGACAGACCTATGCCTCGAGGGCTCATCAAAGATGGCCTTACCTACGTGAATGCGCAGAGGATTCATAGTTTGATTATTTAGACTTGGATAATTTTAGGATTTTGATATTTATAAATGTTTTTGGATTTTGATGTTTATTTGGATGATTTTGGATTTTGATATTCAAATGTTTTTGTATTTTTGATGTTTTTAGGTGGTTTTGGATTTTGATATATTTGAATGTTTTTAGATTTCTGGATGGTACTTAGATCACGATGTCGAGATCACATTGTGAGATATAGGACATGGATCAAGATTTATTCAAAAGCAATATGCAATTACCTACCCCTAGTGTCTAGCGATGTTTGGACTGCCATGAACAAATGCATAGATTAGGGTGATGGATGGATAGGTGTGCAAAGGATGCGAAAAATCTCAAATTCTCAAGATTGGCTCAAGAATTCTAGAGAGTAAGGATGCTATGAATATTGTCTTATGATAGGATATATCATGTTTGGATAGAGCATGGTTGCTTGGATAGTGTTATATGTAGGCTATGGTACTACATGGGATAGAAATAGGATCAACGAAAATGACCATATCAAGATTTTTTCCACAAGAAAGTTTGAAGTATGCTCTGAACCTTTGTCAAGATCAAGATAATTTGTAGATTTGGACACAAATGGATTTGGATAGATGGATCATGGATTTATTATGATGGAAAAAATGTTGGATTTATTATGGAGGGAATGAGATGCTTCCACCTAGAATAGTGCATGTAGATGCTCGATTCTACTCATGATATCTATTTTTTAGGTTTTCATCATGGTACCTGTCTAAAGCGCCACTGAAGTAGTTTTCACTAGAGGACAATTTTTCTCTTTACTATTTTCTTAATTTTTTGATTTTTGATTTTTATGGTTTTTATGATTTTTGAATGCTAAGATCATGTCAAACCACCTAGTGGTGATGATGTACATGGTATTGCTATCATGATGTGCCAATGATATCCTTCTTGTAAAAGTTGCTTTTCCAAGATGCAAGCGCTTGAATGTAACCCCTAAATGTTCTTTTCTTCGTTAATATCGAAGTTAACCTCACCTAGATGCACACATCATGATAGAGTTCCCTTAGAGTCCTTATGATAAAGAGTTGTTTCCAAGACATGGTCAATGCGAGATTTGGATATCATTGATTTCGAGGTGGATTGTGGAATGTGATGAGAGATATGAGATGTAGATGGATTAGTCAATAGTTTGGATAAAGGATCTTTAATTCTCCAAATGTGGGATGATGAGCAGTGAAAGGTGGATATGGAATTCTAATTATAATTAGGATCAACTTCTTTATATACTTGGTATATCACTCTTGAAGCTTTCTTTTGCATTGGTGGACATCTTTGATGGATGAAATTCTCTTTTCTATTTTACCCCATAGTTTCTTTGACTAATGGAGTTTGATAGGAATTGTTTGCTTTATTTTTCTATGGGATCCATTTGAATTTTATGTGTCCATTTTTATTTGTTGATTCTTTAGCTTCAATGACATGCTCTTTACTTTTATAAGTGTTTTCTTCTTATTGGTCTCAATGAGTGGGAAAAAATATGCGAGGATGATGATTCATGACATGGATGGTTGAAGTGCCAGTAATAGGTTTATCATAAGGAATCTTCATGACTTCCATGTTGATGTTTGCATTGGATAAAGTTTCCCCCGGTATTATCGAGGTATCACTGACATGTTTAAATTCTTTGATTGTTGAATAACCAATACCTTGTTGCTCAAGATTGTTGACTATCTACCCTGGTTTTAGGATACCTTTTTCATGTAGGTATAATCCCTCTCTTTGATAATGCATCCACTGAAAAAATGCCACTGAATATGATTTATCTTGGAAACATGATGATGTTACTTCTATGCTTTGTTGAGAACCTTCAAAGATGGTAGTAGGAACACTCGATTCTGATTGTTCTTCAAAAGATCTTTTTGGTTCATAGTCAATGTAGGAATATTATTCATGACCATTTTTTGGAATGTCACCATGAATCTCTGTGAATTTTTCCATTGCTTGATCATTTGTAATGATGTCAAAGGTAGAATAATCTTGTTCTAGAGGAGGATCCTCTATGTGTCCATCAAAAGTAAGCATCTCATGGGTAGATGTAAGAGTGTTTGGTGTATGGACATGATCATATTTTGTGAAATCATGAATGAATTGGAAAATACTCATTAAATCATGATAGTATTTTTGGGAAGTGGACTCTTCCTCTTGACTCATATCACAACAACTGTCGTTAATAGTTTGGAAAATATTGTTTAGCTCAATGTAGTATTTCAAAGATATGGATTCTTGATCTTGACTTAGTTCAGAGCAACTTTTGTTATACTAAGGATTATTTTCTTGACATAGACCTTGGATTGATGGTGGACTATAGATGGAAGATTCTTGGATGGTCTTAATGGATTCAAATGGTATGATACAAGCTTCTCTTAATGGGACTTAGATTCAATGTGTCCTATCATGAAGTCATATGAAGGAGGTATGTTACAATTCGAGACATATTTAATGCCATCATTTCAATATAGAACATTGCTAGACACTGTTGATTGATCTTGATCATGCATTAGGAAAGTATCTTGATACATGTCCAATTCCTCATCTTGTAAATAATGGGTCATATGACATGTCCTACTATGTTATCATTGGTATGGTTTACATTATTATAACTTGTGGTCTATCTAGAATCTTTAGCCTTCCCATGATCAAACATTCAATTTTTATAGATTCCTAGATCTTTGTTTTCAAAGTTTCCTATTTGTTGATCAACACTTACTTCTCCTTGATCAATAAGGTCTTGGATGAAATGTTTTAGCTTAACACAATTTTGTGTCTTGTGACCTTTTGTTATATGATATTGGAAAAAGTCTTTGTCATTATACCATGAGGGTTTTATTTTGGGTTCAAGATAATTTCAAAACTCAAGAAGTTCATTGTGCTTTGATTGGATTAATTTATTTAGGATCATTTCAATGGGCTCCCCTAAGGGAGTGAATTTCCACCGAGGAACATTGTTAGGCCTTGGTGGTGGTCCTCGTGAAGGATTGATATTTTGGAATTTCTATTGGTTTTTTTTTTTTGTGTTTGATTAAGATGGTGCATTTATATCAAATTTTGCATCTACCACACCATCATTAGTTACATTCTTATTTTTGGTCCATATGTGGGGTTTGTCACTGAAACTAGATGGATGGTTATAAATTTGCATCAATCCTTTGGCAATGAGTTTTCTTTGAATGTTTAGACCTTTGGATATAAGTTCTTCGAAAGTTGATACACATTGCATTTGTATTTGAAAGGATAGATCTATATTTAGATTACTTTCCATGATCCCTTCTTATTGTTTTTCAGGTATCAACCATTTGCACTTGCTTTCCTTGTGCCTCTATATTTGTAAGAAAGAGGCAAAGGCTTGTCCTTTATTTTGTTTGAGAGTGTATAATTCCTCTACAGTGATTTCAACATCAATATTGTAGGAAAAATGAGCTACAAATTTATCTATAATTTATTGGAATGTTTTAATGCCAAGTGGTAAATGTGAGAACCATTCAATAGCTTTCCCACCCAAACCGTGTGGAAAAAGTTGCATTAGGTTTGAATAATTATAGGATACTTCCATGCAAGATACCTAGAATTCCCTTATGTGTTCTTCAGGGTTACCACATCCTTTGTATTTATTAAACTTTTGTATTTCAAAGTGTGGGGGAAAGGGTAACATTGTTATGCTTTTGTCAAATGGGTATGGACACAAGTCTTGAATAGTGTATCAATGCCATCACTTATGTGAATAGTATACTTCTTCCAAAGGATAAAGATATCTAGAATGAGGTTATGGCACATTTTCGTGTGCTACTATCTATGGAAAGTGCTTGTGACCCCTACATCATGAACCTACTACTTGAAAATATTCACCTATGGTGTCTCAAGATGATAATTACATGCTTTATGATTCAATTTTGTTGGAGGGATTTTTTTTTTCTTTTTAACTAAACCCATGAAAATCTCTGGGACTTGATGGATACCTGTTTGGCTTCTACCAATCCTTTTGGTAGATGATTGGTCGTTATTTTGGTGTGAGAGTAGAATATTCTAGGAAGTCCAAGAAAATTCTTAAATACTTCAACAACACCAACCTCATCCTCATTCCAAAGAATCTTGATTTATCCTCTCTTACAAATTTATGTCCCATCTCTTTGTGCAATACAATATATAAAAGTATTTCAAAGGTGATGGCTAATTAGTTAAAATATTTTCTTCCTAATGTCATTACTCCTAAATAGAGAAGATTCACTCCTATTCATTCCATTTCAAATGGGATTGAGATTTCTCATCAAGCAATCCCTTCTATCTCCTTGTAAAAGAGCATGATTATCAAACTAGACATAAGTAAGGCTTATGATTAGGTTAGTTGGATTTTCTTAATGCAAATACTAAAAATATGGCTTTTTTCATGAATAAATCACATGGATTTTTAGATGCATCTCCTTGGTACGTTATTCAATTTTTATTAATGGATTCCCTTGTGGTTTCTTTGATGCTTCTAATGGATTGAGGCAAGGTGATTTGATCTCTCCCTTTCTCTTTGTCTTGATGGTGGAGGCCCTAGGGCATGCAATCTCTAAGTTAGCTATGGAAGGTACTTTGGCTAGGGTGTGGGTGGCTCATGGTCTCCCCTCTATCTCCCATCAATAGTTTGTAAACAATACCATTTTTTATGGAAAATAAATTTTGAAGGAGGTAGAATTAATTGAAAATACTTCAACATCTTATTCAAAGGCCTCTAGTAAGAAAATAAATAATGTTAAATCAAGAAATTTATTCTTCAATGTTTGAAGGCCTATTCAAAGATGGATTATGACTCATTTGGGATTTCACATTGAGTCCCTTGTGGGCAAGAACCTGGGCGCTCCTCTCTTTAAGGGGGTCTGCTCACTCCACTCTTTAGAATGACACAATCAATTGTTGTAGAATGTAAATTAAGCTCTGGAAGGGGTGATGGCTCTCTCTTGCTAGGATTTTTTTATGATCCAAGTTGTATTCTTTGCTATTCCAATCCATGTAATTTCCTACATTCAACTTAATAGGCAAGAAACTTATGATTTGAAAAACTTGTTAAAGAGATTCTTATGGAAAGGCTCAAATGATCTAAAAATAATTCCCTTGGTTAATTGGAATATTTTGACTCTGATGACCATGCTCATATTCTCACGACTACAAATCCTCTAGGGGGCTCCCAAATCTAGTAATTCATGCTCTCCTTTGGATCATTGATCACTAATAACCTCTCATGGAATATCCAAAATGGTATCACAACTCAATTTTGTTCAGATTCATGGAACAAGGATTCTCCTTTTAATTATTTCCCTAATATTTGGGATAACAAGAGATGAAGGAAGATGTTTGGGGGATAAGGTTGTTGATTATATAATACAATAGGATGGTGTTTTCCTTTGATAGGAATTTGATGAAGTTCACATCCCTTAGTAGGTTAAAGGCACGATCAAAAGGATTTTAAAAGAAATACGGACCTTCCTACAAGTGATGACGACAACGTCATTTGGACTAGTGCCAAATCAGGTAAATATGTTGTCAAATTTGGATATAAAATTCAAGAAGAGTTAAATGTCATGAATGATTGGCCCATTTCCCTCTATTGGGGGAATGAGGTCCTTTTGAAGGTATGTGCCTTCACTTGGCTAATTCTATATAATCAAATCCTCACTGGTGATAGACTCAAATGTATTGGTTTTGTAGGTTTCTCATCATTTCCTCGTTATTGTTCCAGTGATGAGATAATTAATCACCTCTTTGGGCTACCCTTATCATTATGAATGTTGGTATTGACTAATTGGAGAATTGGAGTAGAGTGGCCCCCTCTCTAGCAATGTATGTAATCTCTTTTGAAGCTAGCCAAATATCTAATCAAATTCAACCTAGGGAGGTATTTTGAGGGTGAGTCCCTTTATGGTAATCTAACATATTTGGAAGGAATAAAATTACCAATTTTTAATGGAAATGCTCTCTCGGCCTAAAAATTCATTATAAGGATTGAGATTGCTATTTGTGAATTTCTTAACTAAATAATTATTTCCTCTAAGCCCAAGGTGTATACCTTTTGGGATGAATCAATTACAAATAGATGAAAAATCATTTCCCTCCCCAAAGGCTATTCCACAAAGATGTCAAATTCGAGAGCTAAAGTGAAGTGGTTAGCTCCACTGAGTGGCATAATTAAACTAAATTTTAATGGGGCTTCACATGGTAAACTTGGAATCATGGGAATTGGATGTATCATTAGGAATAATATGGGTTTCCTTTTATGGGCTATTTCTAAAAATCTCTAGACTTTCTCAAACAATGAGATTGAGTTCAAGGCGTTATATCAAGGACTAAAAATGTACATAGAGAAAAATCTTTAAAAAGTGGATAATGAAGGGGACTCCTTGCTTTGCATCCATGCTATGTAGATGAAAAGTACCATGAATTGGAAATTGTGAAATTTTTTGGAGGTGATCCATTCTCTACTTAGTTTGTTGAAGGATTTTCTTATACAAAATATTTTTAGGAAGTGAATCTATTTGGCTGATAGGTTGGCCAACTGTGCCTATGATTAGATAGAGGACATTCTAGTGGTAGACCATACTTGCATCTAGGAGGGATTATCTAATTCTTTGGATTTTTGAAATGAAAGAAAATATTCCCTGCACAAGTCCTTTAGTCTGTTAGTCTCCTCTCGGTTCAATATATTTTGGGCATGTAGCTCTTTGCATCTGGCTTCAATGGAAAACTAGGTGGTTTTTCCTAATGCAATATGTACTTGTAAAAATGAGGAATATTTTTTGTAGCTACATAAACTATTTTAAATATAAAACTTATAAATAGAAGTGGAAATCATGGAGGTAATTGGTCTTCAATGTCTGGCTGGTGATCACATTCATGAGCATATCCTTGTTGGAGACTTCTTGGGCTTCCATATCAATATTGTTGGATGAAAAATTCTCGGGAGGTTGGTTTCAAGTAACTTCTTGTAGCCCTCATGAATTCTTTGGGAAAAAAGATATCTCTCTATATGATTGAAAAAACTCTTGAATGGATTGTGGTGGAATATTTAATTAGAATGAATTGAAATACAACTCAAATCTACACTCTTTCTTTTGTGAAGATATTTTTATTAGACATCAACTTGGTAGGTCCATAATGTTTAAATTGTTTGGTAATCATCACATCCATGTCATACTCCTAGATATTATTTATTCATCTACACCTTTTTTTGGGTGCTTCTTTTTGAATAAATATATCCCAAGTATAGTAATGTGTGGTATACATGTAGTGATTTTGGATCCTATGAGATAAGATCTAAACTTTTCAACTTCCTTGACAAGAGCATAGGCATGCTTCTCCATGATGGAGTAGTTCAATTCAAAATTTCTCAATGACGTTAAATAAATAAATTGGTTATCATGTCAATCAATATTCCTATAAGGTAGGACAATAATGGTATAAAAAGAAGTAAAAGGCAAACAATTAGAAAATTAGGAATTGAAAACATTGAAACCTTCATGAGCAATTGGGAGATGACTTTGTCTTTTTAGTAAAGTTGGGAAAAAAAATCCTAATAAAATTGATCTATCCAAAGAAGAATTAGACCATCTTAACTATTTTTTCTAGGGAATGAGGTCAATTTTTTAAACTCATTTTGGATCAATTCTCACCTGTTTCTTAGATACTAAATATCCAAGTAGCTTGCCTTATTCCGTGCCAAATATATTTTTTTAGGATTTAGGGATATCCCATACTCCAAACATCTTTGGAAAATCAAATCCAAGTGTTTGTAATGGTCATTTAAATATTTGGAGTAGTTAATCAAGTCATGATGGTAGACCACTGGTATTTAATTTATCAATCTAGCAAATTCAATGTCCATAGTCCTTTGAAATGTTGCTCTTGTATTCTTTAGTTTGAATGACATCCCAACATAGATAAATGTGCTACATGAGGTTGTAAAGGCTATATTTTGCTACTTGAACTCCTTGAACCTAACTTGATTGTATCCTAATAAGTAATCCATTATTGAAATTATTTTATATCCTATCACCTTCTGCAATAAATTATCCATACTAGATAATGGATACGCAACCTTGAGGGACTTGATGTTCAAATGTTATAAATTCATACAAAACCTTATGTCAAGCTATTCTTCTTTGTTATTGGGATAAGGCTAGACAAAATTTTGAAATTCCTAATTGACTTAATACTACCACCCTATTTTAGTTTCATTATATTTTTTTTTCATTTGAGGGTCCAATGTAGGGTTGATGGATCTTTGCTTTTGCTGGAATGGTTTTTTACTAAGATCCAAGGGAATGGTATGATGAAAAATTCCTCTATAAGCCTTTATCTCATCATGTGGCCATGCAAATACTTTCTTAGAATTATTTAGTAATGCAATCAATATTTATTTCTCTACTGGTTTCAACCTCTTACCAAGGTAAATCATTCTAGGAGTTGCTTCAGTTCCTTAGTTTACACCTTCAACATCCTTCTTCCTTACAATATTTCTCCTTGTTTTTTCTGACATCAACATTATCAAACATTCTTTCAAGTGTCACAAGCCTTCTTGGGATGCTATTGGTTTTGAGCTAGATGATCTCATTGCCAAAAATAATTTCCTTTCCATCTTCATCTTCCATCATGGGGTACCAATCAATGAGATAATTTTTAAAATGGTTCAAGAGCTCATAATTTTTATTGTCATCATAAAAAACCATCCAATTATAAATAT
>VDFB02256132.1:208460089-208475772 GCA_007258455.2 Sequoia sempervirens | reverse complement strand
TTTCATGGGCTCGAAAAGACCCTCAATAAACAATATGATCAGCCTTCTCTCTGAGATGCCTGTCACCATCACGGATAGTCTTTGGAACTCTCCAATGTACGATTCCAAGCTACCCAACTGTTTTAACTGCGCAAGATCCCTAAAGAATAGTTCAGGATCACGTCTATCAAATCTCTCTACCAGTCTATCAGTGAACTCCTGGTATGAGGTAATCCGGTCATGGTGAAGAGTAGCCATGCCATGAATCCACCAGTCATGTGCCACGCCATCAAGGTGAAGTGCTGCAAATCTAATGGCATCTTCCTCTGGCATAGGACATAATGTCAGGAATATATCTAACTTACTCACCCAGGCACGTGCTGTAACTCTTCCACTGCCATCATAGTTTGCTAAGGTAAGTTTATTGGTAGCCTGTCTAAGATCATTATGCTTGTATCTAGGCCTCCTGTCATTCCAGTTTCTGGTGTGTTCTCTTTTCTAGCTCATAACACAATTGAACTTAAGGTGATCCTTAACTCTCGAAGGCAATGCATCCCATTCATCATGCATAGCCATGATGTTATCTGCAAAGTTAATTTCACCACCCTGTTCAGCCTCTTCCTCTTCATCAACATCATTTCTGATAAAAGTAGGACATGTAGCTCTCTCAAAGGTGCGTTTTGGGGCAATAATTCTGTGAGGTTCTCTATGAATATTGCCTTCTTGATCTCTATCCTGATTTTGACCTCTATGAATTGTCAAATTCTGAACATTTGTGCTCAGCTGCTGGAGGATATTCGCCACCTATTCTTGGCCTGCCACCATGCCCCTAAGTACATCTCTAGCTTCTTCGTCCTCTTCATTGAGAGGATTCCTATGAGAACCTTCAACTTCCCTGTCAGCCATGTTATCAAAGCCTAATTCTTCTTCACACTCGATCAAAAGCGGAAATGTGAAAAGGTTCAAAAGTACTTGTAATGTGTCCTTCTGAGGCATGATCTTTCCGATTGGCCAGTTAGCTATTAGGAGACGGTAGGCTACCGAAGGGTAAAAGTGGGGTTTCCTATTTTAAGGATGTCTTTGCTGGAGTTGGTGGATTCAATGCGTGATTCTTTAAGGTTTTGAAGGAGCAGCGTGGTATGTTCATTTACGACGTGAGCATTTTTGGGGTACTATTTTGGCCCGCAAATTCCTGGCCCTTTACTTGATTTTACGGTTGGGTTGACATGTGGATTTGACTTCCTGCGCCCGGTTTACGATCGGTTGGCTTGCTCATTTTATGGCTTTAGGGGCTGGTGGAGATAAGGTTGAGCTATTTAATTAAAAGTCCGCGTTTTAATGTTATATTTTAACGTTGACCCCTTGGCCTAGTCTATTGACTTTATGTTGTTTTGAAAAGTGGTCTTTTTGAGGGTGGCACCTTCATTAAAGATTATTTTATATTTTATATTTTACCCAAAGTCAAATCAAGCTATAAAGTGGACGCATTTATTAAAGTATTGATTTTATTTAAAAAGTCAATATTGAGCTTGAAGGAAATGGACGCCATCTTTGCAAGAGATTAGGGTTTTTGACTTGAAGAGGAGTTTAGGGTTTCGAGAAGTCAACGAGAAATTATAAAAGGAAGACTTTGATCATCATTTGGGCATCTTTTATCTACAGGAATGTTATGCTGCCGGATTGGCTTTGGGATTGCTTCGAGGAATGAAGGCCTCCTAGCTTGGGCATTGCTTCTCGCTTGAAAGATAGCGACTAGTGGTGAGATAGTGTAGTTTGAATGTTTTATTGTGAGATTTCTGCATTTTTAGTCTTTGTGAGGATATGTAAATCAGTTTTATGCATATTAGTGGTTTTCTGGAGTTGCACATTCATTGTAGCAGATTGATGTTTTTAATCATAAGTCATAAAATACACAAAGAGTCGTTCTGGGTATTGTCTCATTGGTTTTCTCTGTTGGAAGCGACCCTTCATGAATATTTGCAGATTTTAATATGAAGCGTATGATTTTATAAAGCAAATCCGTCATTCCTTGTAAGGCGCACTTTCTGGAGTGCCTCGGGATCCGTGTCATTAATTAATAACCATTTTTAGATGCCATTTCTTATTACTAAGTTAGGCGCCATCATTTTGAGGGTCTATTGCATTAGATTTGAGATCATTTGGGTGAGAAATGAGAGAGATATGAGCATATGAGTGAATTCCTAGGTTGCTGGTTTTTAATTTAAAAGTGCAGATTTGTGGAAAAACAGAATTATTATTTGATCATTGAGAGATTTATTGAACTGGCATCTCTAATCAAGCCACGGAGAGTTCTTATATGATGTAATGCTAATCTTTCAAATTCCTATGCTCTTGGCAAGCGAATTCTCTATCATTTTGTAAGCTGACAGTAGTACTGACAGCAGTTCTTTCATCTTGCTTAATCATGTTTTGTAATGCTCATATTTACATTTTGTAATTGCAATTGTATTTCTTTATCTCCGCCCTATGGTAGCTCCTTACCCACTCTGGGTTAGAAAGCACATTCTGGGTGTCGAGTACTTTCAGCATTATAGTTATTTCTTTCAAGCATTGTAATTTCTGTTATCGCCGCCATATGGTAGCCTCATTTCCGTATTGGAGTGAGTAGCACATACTTGGTGTCGAGTGTGCTTTCAGTACATTTAGATTGGGATCCCTCACGACCATATGCTGCATCATCATCGAGAGCCATTCTTCAGTTAGAGTTCTTGCATAAAGCATTTAATTTAGATCCTCGACCAATGCCACGCTACCCCACATTGCTGGGATCTGGTGTACGATGCGGTTAGAGTTAGCCCGTACGTTTTCGTTTGGCTGCTAAACGCTAACTTGGTGCATTGGTTTGTAATGCGCAATTTGAAAAGTAAAAATTGGCTCGAATATTTGGTACTTCTCTGCAAACTTGGCCCTTCTGCGTGGAGTAGTACACATCCAACTATTGCGATGAGGTGCATAAAGGCTATAACCTGTTTGTGGGATCGAGCTCGATGCTTGTGATGAGCCCTATGTCAAACCTCAAACCTGTCTTTTTATTTATCTTTTTGTGTTTTACGTTTTTTAGAGAAGAGTTTCTAGAGAGAAATAGAAGGGGCGCACAGCATAAATGCTTATAAAATGTAAATCTGAGCTAATTTAAGCGAATTGAAATTACAGAAGGTAATAAATAAACTCAACAATGGATTCAGAACTCATAATCATACCCGAAAGCTCCCAGATTATTTATTTAAGAAATGAAGTCCAGTTTGCTAGCCAAGATGGAGAAATCTGGCAAAATCCAGCGTAGGAAGCTACAGAAAGTGAAATCCAGCCCAGAAACTGAGGCAAATGAGAAGTATATGCCAGACGCCAAGAAGGGTGAAGAGAAACCCTCAAACTGGAAGGCGTTTCTCCTAGAAAACCCAAACACCCTTGCATAGATAACCGCGCACTTCAAGCAAAAAAGCCCAAATCTCAACTCTGAAGGTATGACCATGATGTCAAATGCCTGCCATGATGAAAGAAGGTCGCCATCTCCACAAACCCTCCTATCTCTAATAAAGACTCAACAAAACTCTGATTAAGCACAGTAGAACCTCTGTATGAAGCTCTCACAAACTACACAAATTCGACTGGTCTCTCACAGTCTCAAAAGTGCTCAACACTGAAGAGATTTCGTTCTCCAATAGAAGATTGCTCAAAACCCTGATCACAGGTGAAAGCACAGGAAAAATGTCCAAGGCAAAGTCGAAATATCAAGAATGAGTTTCTCATTGCCCAAAAGCCTTATATAACCAAGAGGCTCGAATTCCAAGAAAAAACGCACTTCCTCATCATTTAAATCTTTTAACATATTCTTATGTCCTTTTCAATAGTTGAGATTTAAATAATTGGCGCCACTTAAAGGTATTAATGATTTAATTTTAAATCACCCTTTTTCCATGAATATTTAAGTGATATAAAGTGATAAAGTCAATTTGACTTTATAATAAAATATTAAGTTAATTAATAACTTAATTCACTCAAATAAGCATAACTTCCACAAATCTTCATAGAATCCTGTGCCATCAGAAGCTATCAACTCCTGAACTGCCAAGGCCTGCAGTGAGCTAATCCCAAAACTCTGAAAACGAGAACGACCAAGCTCTCGGAAGTGCAGAGCCACTCTAGCAAACCGGTTGCCCCACAAGGTCCAAGAAAAGACTAACCTGCTTGTTCCAGGAAGCCCGACTAGGCGGGAACATCCTAGGAAATAACTTTTGGTGTGTCTCAAGTGGGAATGCAAGAGTTGAAAGAGATTACATGAGCTCTTTGGTTGCTGTAATGTTAAAAGGCATTTTGGTGACTGTGCACAGTGAAAGTCCAAGGAAGTATTTTATATTGGGCAGAGTATTATTATGATGTGCATTTGTGTAGCCCAGCCTTGAAGTTACAAGCATGTTTTGGGTAAGGCCATAGATACTTCTAAACTGACTAGATATGACAGATTGTTGTAGGCTGTAGTGTAAAAATTTGTGTCATTGGATAAGCATGGGAAGTATTTAAACTTTCAGTCTTTCTTGCAACTGCAATAACGGCCTTAAGGTTGGAAAATTTGTTCTTTCGGAAAACATCGCACAACTGTAAAGCAAATTCAACCTGCAAAAGACAGAAAACATAACTTATCTGCTCTAGGAACAAGAGGATAAACAGTACTGTTACAAGAAGGATGGAATAGAGATTGACTTTCTTCGATGAAAATTTTGCATCATAAGAATACCTAAGGTTTTCAGATCAAATCTCAGTTTCAGAACACACACTTGCCATTCATTGGGAGGTATTTTGTAATCCTCCTACAAAGAGTAATACAAGACAAAATTTACCAAATTTTTCAAGCATAATCTTCTGGTAACAAGTCTCTGGTGTTCATTTACTATTCAGAGCCTTACACTTTGATTTTTAGTTACATGCCAAATGTAAGCATTTAAATTTTTGTTTCTGACTCTTGGAACTACTGAACAGGCAAGAATTCATCCATTGCAAAGTTGTTCTACGATATCGAAAGAGAACTGCAAATCCCTGCACAAGTGTATCAAAGAGGTAAGTCTTTAAATACTAAGTTATATATGTGTGTGTGTGTGTGGGTGTGTGTTCTGAACTGTAGTAGTCTCAAACTTTTCAAGTCTATGAAACAGTTGGAGAAGTTGATTTGTAGGTTATAAAATGGGCGGTTCAAGTTGATGCTGACAGCGAGTGTTTTCCTTCTGATTGGATTTTCCATTATCGATGGGCCAAAAAGCCTGGGAAAGTTAATGGTAAGGATGCAAGAAAAGGGTATATATATGACATTTAGTTTGGTTAATGGATTGGCAGGTGATTGAAAAGGCATTGGAAGTTGGAGCAGAGAGTAGTCAATATCCTGAGAATTGGATTTTTCACTCTCGGGAAAAGAAACCTGGCAAAGCGTTTGTAGATGGTCTGTTACTCTACTTAATACATTCTTGGTCATCCAAAAATACTGCATAAAAGAAGTTTAACTGAGATGGCACTAATAATGAATTGCTTAGAGTCAAAAGAAGAGTTATGTGTCTCCTCATTTTGATAGCCAAATCAAAGTTTTGTGATGTTGATCATGTCATTTAATGCTGGTTTGACATGGGAACCTGGGCATGAATAAAACTGGGAAGTAAGTCTAGTTATGTTTTATGACCATCTTCGTGTTTGATGGACAGAAACAGTGTTGGAAATGCTATCACTTATGTTTTAATAGTTTGTTTGAAACAGTATATCTTAGAGAATGGGATTCATTTCTAGTGCAAATGTGCTTCTGATTGGTACTTACCATTTCTAGTGCAAATGGGATCAAGAGTTGGAAATCTAGTTGGCATTGACTAATGCGTATTAATACTTACCATATATTTTATGCTTGTCTGTTTACTTGATTCCACTCTTTGTGTATAGGCTTGTATATTGCTAAGCTCTCCTCTAGGTATAATTTTTTTTTTTGTCAAATGTATCTCTTTTGCAGGCAAGTTCTAACTCTTGAGATTGTATGTGTTTGATGGCACTTTCAATGACCATAAACCTTTCCTGCGGCTTGGGAAGGACTTGTTGGTTAGATTTGAACATATAAAACTTTGCCTTTTTAGATTATTGGATTTTGATTGGACATTTTCCACTCAGTTCACACTTACTAATGTGTAAGAAGTGAGGAAAATATTCATGCTTCTCAAGTTTAAATTTCTCATAGCTGGAATCCTGTAAGAATCATATTAAAGTGCTAAACAAGCAGTGCCTTCCAGTTAAATATTAACAAAAATGATTTCAAAAGAAAATAGCTAGGTTGGATTTCTAGAATACATATTAGATTATAATTTGATTAGGAGAATTGTCACATTATTACAATTTCGATATGTTATCAACTCAATAAAATTGTCAATATCTACTATTAAAACTAATATTTCCTAACCATCCATATGTTGTTTGATACGGATTTCTTGGACTATTTGCAGTGGCTTGGTACCATGGATCACCTTCTTGCTACTTTCAAAGAGACAATGGGGATGAAGAATACAAGAATAAATGTCTCTTCTTTGAGGGATTGTTCGGAGGGCCTCATGAGACATTGTGGGACCTGTGAAACAATTTGGATAGTGAATGGCCAGTTTGGTAGAGCCTATTGGCTACGATGCTTTCTAGCAACTTTAAGAGGTATAGCTATTGACTAGTACATAAAATCCGACCTAGCCTCAAAAATTACTTGAGAAAGATTAGAGAAAGCTTTGAAAATAGAATTCAAATTACTACAAGATGACAATCAAAATCGTAGTACAGATCTATAATACAAAACAATGCAAGCATGATAATGTAAGGGCTTACAAACGTAGGCTTAAGGAACCAATGGATGACCTTAAGAAGAGATGGTTCATTGAAGGCCTTATTCCTTTGCTATAGAAGAAAATGAAGTTAGTGCCACCATCTTCCTATATTGAAGCATACAGTCGGGCAAAGGACATAGAGAGTGAAGACAAAATGTCATCATGTGGAAAAGGAAAAACAAATGTCTCAGACACAAAGGGTAAAAATGAGGATCCTAATGCCCTCTATCAATTCCTGCTGATGTTCAATCTGCATAGGAAAAAAGAGATTTTTGTTAAACTCGACGTAGTGGGCAAAGGTTTCCATTATATTGTGTTCCAATCTGACATGAAGTAGGACAACTACTTGCCTAGTTTGTTCATTCCTCAATGTAGTAGTGATGCAGATTGCGTCGCCCACCAGGTCAATGCACAGATGCACAAACAAACCTCCCAGAGTGTCCTCAACGCATGGAAGATACACTAGCCTCACCAGGCGCTTGGCGACACAAATTACCCATTCAAATCTCCCAGAGGTGCAGATGACATTGTAAATGAAATGAACCAACATAACAAAGTTGTGCACATGCAATTGGGATAAGAAGTGTTCACCAATTATCTTTCGGATGACCCCCTCCTCCACATCGCTACGAATGAGAAAGACTTCCTTGAGTTGGTCTGCAACCAACCTTTGCACAGCGCTACATTTCACACCCTCAATGGTGAGGAAATTAATTCCTAATCTCAAAGATGACATCACTTGAAGAACTCAACATATCTAAGACTGTAATTATCATTATGCAAAATGAGAAGAGCTTTAGCTAATTCATAGAATGGGAAGGGTAAGTTAGCAGAGTCCGCTTGGAGGCAATTAATGCAAGAAAGGACACTCAAATTGCCTTAGAATTAATGAGCTTAGCAAAGTGATGTGATGGTAATTCAGTAGAGTGGGTTTTGGCATCAAAGAAATCTTCTACAATAAAATTTTTGCATGGAAACAATCTTAGGTAGCATATTATCAACTGTCGAAAATGAGGAGTTGCAGACTATTTGCACAAGTGTGTTGTCACAGGGCATGCAAATAGAGAGTATCGATTCATTCCCTCATCTTGTCAATCGAAAATTGTGACGCAATCATAACCACTCTCAAAATAGCCATTAATGAGTATGTGTCATCATTGTACAAGAATCAGTTGGTCTGCTACAAACTGCTTATTCAGCCAGATAACGATTATCATTCTTTCAAGAATCCGTTTTCAAAAAAATCCTAACATTTATTCTGTTAAAACTATAAATATGTATGATTTGGACATGGCAAAGGTCCAAAATTTTGATCCCCTTTGCACTATGATGCACAAGAGAGAATTGATCTTAGCTAAAGGATCAATTTTGCAGTTTTGATTATTTGTTGTAGATGTTTATTGTCTGTGAGCAATGAATTTTGAATGAAATACTTAATGCTTATAAAAAAGTCTGTGAGCTTTGATAGATGTTATGAATATTCCTTCCCTATGAGGATGTGCTATTCTTTGGTGTTTTGTTCATATATCTTCAGTGAATGTTGAAATTGTTGTGAGTCGAGTCAACTTACTATTGATAGTTTGTCAATTTAATTTTACTTTCCAGCTTAGTTAGTTGATCTAAATCAATTTCAATTGCATCTATTTCATGGCTATGGATAGGTGTTAGTCTGCCTTTCCTGCTTTCATAAGATTTAAAAAATCAAAATTATATCATAAGAGGGAGTTGTATGTCAACTAAAATTCAAAGCAAGATCACCAATGCAATGGTGATCTCTCCAATTGTTGGTGATCGATTAGTTCTTCTTTTGGGCAAAATGGAATCAATCTAAGTTAATCGTTTAAAGGACAAATCTGTTAATCAACAGATTTTTGGTGACTCTGTTGGGGAGTGTGTAGAAGTTTTAAAAGGTTGCCTTATCGTGATTAAAGATGGTGTTACCACATGAGAATATTTTTCCTATCTCGCAGCTAAATTTAGATTGGGTTATGGCCGAACAAGAAGACATCATCTCACAATTGAATACTCTTGCTTGATGGTATAGTAGAAGTGTTGTTTATTATATAAGAGCAAATTTTGTTCTAGAAGAAGAGGAATAAAGAGCGTGACGGTCGGCGCAGGGAGTAGTGGAAAGAGCTCCGAGATTGGAAATTGTTTGGTACCCACACCCTCAACCCCATCCCAATCGTGGTCGAAATCCTCCTCCAGTTCAAAACCCGCCAAGAAGGAATTGATTCAAAGTAGAAGTTTTTGAAGTAGAAAGGGGACTATCTCTTCACAAATAGAGGTTGGCGACTCTGAATTACAAAGTTCTCTTTGTTTAGACAATCCTCCTTAGATGGCTTCCGCTTCATCATTGCCATGGATGACCCGTTTGGACCATTAGCATTACCGAGATTTACAACTCTTCCTACTAGATCTAGGGAACATTTTCCAAAATTCGCTAAAGACACGCAAGATCTTGAGGATCACATCCAGGCTTTTACAGTTGCTTGTGCAATTTTTGGAGTTATGGAGGAAAATGTGGTAGTTTGACTTTTTGTGGAGTGTCTAGTTGGTAAAGCAACAGATTGGTTCTGGTGGTTAGATGACAGATGTATCACTAATTGGGATATTCTGAGGAGTAAGTTTATTGAAAGATTCAAAATAGTCATTGATATTGCTGCCCTATTAAGGTCCTTTTTTAGAATTCGGAAGGGAGAAAGCTAAAGCATGAGGGACTTCGTTGATAGGTCCACTAGAATCTTGAGACAGATTCCTCATCCCAATGTGCCCACACAATTCAATTTAGTGATTTCTTTCATGTCCGCCTTGCACCTTGAGTTACAAGTTCTTTTGAGATGGAGAAGGGTAGTTGACTTTGAAATTGCAAATATTGAAGCCATAATGATAGAGGATGATTTACTCTTGTCCGGACACTTTGGTCATTCGAGAGCTGAAATGTCACCTCGCATAATTCTCACCTTTGGGGTGAGTTGCAGAATCTCAAGCGAAGGTGATTCCTCCATTCATGCATTTGATCACTCCAATTTGAACATGCAATGTCAAGAAGAAGTTTTAGGTATACCCAGAGTTGATGATAGAAGTGAAACGTTTGTAGAGCATTATGGACATGGAGATGAAATTTTAGATTCTTTAGAAGATGAGGATGATCATTCTCCTCATAATGTAACGTTTTCTTCTATTGGGATAGACAAAGGCATCAAACTACCACCAAGCTTTGTAACTTAGGTAAACTCCACCCCCTCTCAATTCAAAGCTCTCATTGTCAAGGAAGATGAACTAGTTGATCGACTCACAAGGACAATTCAAGGTGGTGAGCAGTCAAAAAAGTGTAAAGACAATGAACATAGAGATGTATCAAGTAATTTTAATGTCGTATATGTTCGTGATAATCATGGTGAAAATTTTGAGGTTATAGATAATCCTTTGTTCGAGTTCCATGAACCTGAGGATGCAAGTGTTTTACCCCTATCCGTCTTGACATTTCTGATGAGAATAAAGATAGTAGGAGGAATGGTGGAGATTTTGATTCTGCAATATCCCTTGAAGATTTTGGCCTTAACTTACTGAATCTAAACTCAAGGAATATGGTCAAGTCACCAAAAATGTGAAACAAAGATCTTGGTTGCTATGGCCCTCACACTTTAGGGTTTTTTACCTAAAGGAGAAGGATAGACCAAAATGGCAATGCTCACACTTTTGAAACCACCATAATATTCCTTGCAATATCTGCCCTTAAAGGCCTCAAGGAATATTGACAAACACTTCTCATACAACCTCTAAACTTGCTGTTTTGGTTTTCAGTTTGTTGTTTTTGCTCTTGGATTCAAATAAAAGAGATGCAAATGCTTTGTATTGATTGCTAAAGGATCTAATAACAAGCTGAGAATGAAATGCACTTGTTTTACTCTTTTCAAATGCAAATACATGAGCTCCTAAGGTAAAATGCATACCTACAGCCAAGAAGCATTTTCGCAAATACATGAGCTCCTAAGGTAAAATGCATACCTACAGCCAAGAAGCATTTTCGCAAACACTTGGCAAGCAACCTAATGTGCATCTACAACAATAAGGAATTGTGTCAAACATTTATCCTTCATCCTAATGATTGGAGTGTTCATCTACAGCATATGGCATTTAATCAAACACTTGCTATGCAATTCCTATAATGTAACTGATGACTTTCAGCCAGAGACATTTAGACAAACAGTTGTCTTGCATACTAAAATGAATACTACAGCCAAGTACATAAAGGCAAATAATGATATGCAACTCCTTCCTTATATTATTATGAAGCATAGGCTGAGTACAAGCTGATTATGGAGGTTTGCGAAGACTCTTGGCTTTACATAGATGCACTTCCTAAGTATGAGTACAATGGCAGCAAAAATGCTATTCTATATGCTTGAAATATGATGCAAATAACATAAGAGAACCTGATTGCATGAGTGCCCTTGAGAGAAGGTATCTTGGCAGCCTTGCTAACTTGGAATGAACCTTCAAACATGCCAAATCATGCCTCTAGTGCTGCCGCCCCTGTTCTGGACTGAATGGTGATGTAAGAAATCAATGGCAGCTATAAACCCTTCACCAACTTACCAAATATCATCGCCATACTCCTGAGAAGCCAGTGACCTTATGCCCATGTGAAATTGCAGCCACAATGTTGACTTATGAATGAAATCGTGGGGTTTCAGGTCTGCAACAATATAACTGAAAATGATAACAGTTGTGCCTTCAATCACTCCTCTTCAGTGCCAAAATCATTCTCCAATATGAATGCAAATGATAATGCCAAATCACCAAATCGTCCTCAAATTGAATTGAATATTAATCTTAATACTCAGTTGCAAATATATTTCAATGGCTGTCAACAAAGTTTGAGTATATCTTCCAATGAAGCACAAGTTGAACTTTTGAAATGAAGTCCACAAATGGCAATAATCTCAGTTGATAGTTTCACAGCCTCAAAATTGCACAACCAATGAGAATTTCATTCCCAAAGGCCCAAGAATAGCAGGAACCCTAGCTGGTTCCTTCTCCAAACTACAACTTCAAAACAAACTTCAATTCCTGGATTAATAGAAGCAAGCCCAACCCCTCTTAATATACTTTTCTCCTCTTGAGGTCGACCCCCTCTAGAAGCTTCTAAATAATCATTATTTTATTTGCACTTTATAATAATATTAAAATATAACTTTATAATTCATAAAGTGCAAATATGTTGTCAAAACATTATGTTTTCCAACATCCTGATAACACATTATGTTTTTCCAACATTCAACATAACACAACATTAGGTTTTCCAACATTCAAATGAACATAGGAAGACCCCATTAAATCACTGAATCCAGGAGAAGAAGCCCACCACTGACTAGGTAACTACCTCCAAAAGACCCTCTAACCAAGCTCTTTAGCCTACGAGAGTCAGGAATAGGCTAAACCCTCTACAAACTGATGCTCGTGAAAATGGGGACATTACAAATTCCGAGTTTGAATTGGAAGAAAGAAAGAGAAAAGAACATGGGGCACATGTTGATGTTATTTCTATGTTAGATGAGTCTTCTTATTCTTTGAATCAAAAGTTAGAAGTTCTTAATGAGCATTACCCACAATCGAAGGCCACGTTTATTTGCAAGGTAGAATGGGGAATTAGCAATCCAGAGGATGAACATCTGCAAGAAGGAAAAGCATTGATCCTTATGGAGCTTACCTTGAGTAGCGGCACACTTGCATTGAATGAAAGTGATAGTGTGATCTATTCTTCCCACCCACTTGTCAATTCAAACAAATTCATGCCGACTATAATCATTCTCTATCTCAATTAGTAAAATGATCATCCTAGAGGCCAACTTACCTAGAGTGGCAAATGAAGATATAACCATAGGCCTTTCCACACAAGAAGTGATTGAGATATATGACGGCAGGCAACTTTCCGATGGTGAAGGTGTAACAGCCCTTATTGTTTCTATTTGTTACCTTTGTATATGCAATTAAGGCACAAAAATGTTCTCCTTGGTCGTACTTCCCCTGGCCTGTCAATGGCTTTGTATGATTAATTTTGGGTCTCGTTCTTTGGTAGGAATCCCCTACCTTGTACATATTCCTTTTGTTTGTGTTTCCTGTTTTAGTTTGGTGTGGTGTCCTTTCCTTTTGGGGGTTTTTCCCGTTTTTGGTGTGTTGTGATCCTTTCGTTTGATGGTCTTGACTCTGTTGCCCAATGGATAAGAAATTGGTTTGTGAAACTTTGAGTTTGCGTTCATGTCTTGTCCTTCATAGTCCTTGTCCCCAATCAAAGCCAGTTGTTGCCACTATTTTTGGTCACCCTTATAAAAATAGTGTCCTATCTTTGAAGTGAATCAAACTATGTCTATTTGTCGCCTTTTCATTCTAGTTTGTAATCCTACGTCAGGCATGGCTCAAGTTTTCAAACATCTCATTCACCTGACGGCCTTGAAGTCCAACTTAAAATCTACTTTTTGTTGGTCTTTTTGGAAGTAGTAAGTGTCGAGTCGTCGAAGGGTTTTCATATTTGCTAAAGTTTATCAAAGGTGGAAAAGAAGAAACGATAAAGTGTTTGGTGGAACTTTGGGTAGTTTTGAAACTGTTGTTGGTTCCCAACAGGGTTTCCAAAACTTAATTATTCCTGCGGCGAATTCTTTTGAAAGTTGAGCATCCTTCCTAAGAGTTTCTTTTTGGAGGAGTTCATTAAAGGAGCAACCTAAAGCATGTTGAGGGTTGGTTTGGAGTAGCGGGTGATGATTTCAGTTTCAAAACTAGGGCGGACTCTTAAGATATTTTAAAAACTATGCCCATAATCTGATATGTGTGCATGTGAGCAATAATATGTTATTATTCTAGGAATTCATTTGCAGAAGAAAATAACATTCAAAATGCATAGCTAATGAGATATATTGCAAACATGGAAATGAAAGAGTGCATTGTAGGAAAAATGAAAACGTGGAGATAAAGTCGAGAATTTTTTAGAACATTCACATCACAAAATATCGCCGAGAACCCTGATGGTTCTCAATGCGAAACCCTAACTGAGATTTGATGTTTTTTGCAAATTTTGATTTTTTTGTGTTTTTATGAGTTTTCAGGCAAAAATGTAAAGCTGCGATTCTTCTCAAAATTGCTAATAAATTCATAAAAATTTAATAAACTCTAGAAAAGCTTGGAAAATGATCAGAGAAGGTAGGCGCACTGTTTATTATCACTTCAAGAGCATTTACAATACAAAAATCTGAATAAAGCATGAGATACAATAAATTTTATTGAAAAACCTGAATGGCGGCTGAAGCAGCATTAACTGCATTAAGAAAATAATATATCAGCTTTGCTCTCCAGTCACAGGCAAGAAGAATCTCCAGTATCAATGCGCCCAAGAACCAATCATCATAAACTGAAGAATAAATGCGTTCCTCTGGAGAAAAGAATGTACGGCCTGGGCAGTACAGAAAAGTACGGCCTGTTGCAGCAATAAATAACAAGGTATGGCTCCTTGGAAAGTGTGCCAAAACCTTGAAGATTGATCTCTGATGAAGTCACCTGTATTGTTTGATGGATAACTCTGTAAATCTCTGTCTGAATCTGTCAATAAGTTCAATCTGTAACTCCTGAATGAAGTCACCCAGATGCAAGCTTAAACTGGTATTTCACAGCCTCAGTCTGCCTAATCTCTGAAGAGTTTTCGTTCTCCAGAAACGTCTGTCTGCCAGAAACCCTAAGGTTTGCAAACTCCAATGCTCAGAGCAAAAAAGACAAATTAGAATAACATAATCATAATGGTTCGATTTGTCCTTTCTGAGAATATATACTGCCCTTTGAAAAATTCGACCCAACTCCTTTTAAAATAATCATTTAAATAAAATTGATTTATTTCACCTTTGATACTTAGGAGAAATATTAAATAATTAAATGGCGCCTCAATTTAATGAATAATAAATATTCACTAAGTCAAAAATTAATACTTTATTATAAAGTATAATAAATACTTTATAACTGGCCAATTTAATTAAATATTTAAATATTTCAATAAAGTAACTTTAATATAAAGTCAAATTATTAAATATTTAATAAATCATTAATTACTCCTTATTTCTTCGTCTGATCAACAAACTGCTGAACTGGGTCGATTCTGAGCTGAATAGTTGAACCAGGTGCCCTGCCCGAAATAGCAGCTTCCACCTGACCTAACTTTCTAAAAATAGAAAGTTCCTGAAAAAGCACTCTGGAAGATTCTGCGAAGGCCCAGCGACACAAAGCTGCAAAGCTGGAGCTACCAAACGAGCAAGCGCCTCGGGATGATCCTGCGCACCTATCTGACCGACCTCTGAGGATCGAAATAATGGAAGCTCACTCCCTGGGCAAGCGATTAATGTCGGCTAAAGCGGGGACATCACAAAATACAGATTCAAAAGTCAAAAACATATATATTCACATATATATATTTTTTGTATTGCATCGCAAAAAGGAGGTTTCGAGCACAAGGGGTCTCAGGCATAGAGGGTAAAAGTGAGGATCCTAGTGCATTCCATAAGGGGTTTTGTTGAACTTGATGTAGTGGGCAAAGGTTTTCATCATTTTGCGTTCCAGTCCGACACGGAGTAGGGCAACTGCTTGCCTAGCTTGTTTGTTCCTCAATGCAGTAGCGATGCAAATTGTGTCGACCACCAGGCTCACGTGCGGATGCACAAACAAACCTCCCAGAGCGTCCTCAATGCATGGAAAATACACTAGCCTCACCAAGCGCTCAGCGGTATGGATTTCTCATTCAAATCTCACGAAGGTGCATATGACATTGTAAATGAAATGCTCCAACAGACCAGAGTTGTGCACATGCAC
>VDFB02256132.1:208325410-208459989 GCA_007258455.2 Sequoia sempervirens | reverse complement strand
TTATGTTGTTGGTTCTAGTGGAGATTCCTCTGATTCAAAGACATCATGGCCTGATCAAGAAGCACCTTGCTTTGCTGAAGCCTTTGGTCCAAAGGGCTCTAACAATGTCTTAGATCTTTTCAAAAATCAATCTTGAGTTAGCTACTAGCTCTTGGACAAGGATGGAGATTTGGTGGCAATTTTTGTTTTTTGGTTTTGTTCCAAATTTCTGTTTTCTTTATTGATATCATTGATGAGGAGCAGACCAGTTATCTGGTGGTATTATACTACATAGACTTCTCACCTCTCAACTAATATAGGGGGAAGAGACCCCTTTGGTTTTGATCAATCTTCAAGTGTCTGTATAAGCACAAGAGAGTGTTTACAAAGTAGTCAAAGTTGTTGGACATCAAGTAAACTGTTTCATACACGAGATATACAATTATCATTGAGATAGGGATAGAGTATTCCCATGATGATGCTCATATTGTAGTAAGGTATGGATGATCAAAGGGATGATTATTTCCTGGATGATGCTCATCTTTGTGTTAGGTAGTATTAGGAGAGTGCAAGGATTGTTGCAAACACAACGCACAGAAGGTCAAGATGTGATTGCAGTAGACATGTTGACACAAGTTATTCAGTGTAGATGTACATAGGGCTAATTTGCAGGTTATGACAGATGTTATTGGATAGTTTCACAATCATGGAGCTCCAAATCATCTTCTGGTCCCCTTTGGATCAGGGGAGCTTTGTTGGGTCTCGTGATCCAAGGTTTAGTTTTATATTTGTTAGTTGTTTGTGTTATGTACAGGCCATGCATCTCCTAGTGTGTTAAATTATATTACTGCTTTGTTAGTGTGTTAGTAATGTTAGAGGGTAGTTGTGGGTAGTTGAGTCCTGCGCAAACAAATTTTGTTATATAAAATGCTCTTATCAAGTATTTATATACATTGATGTAACTCATTTTTGAAATAATAAAAAAATATGGTATACTCCATCTCATAATTTTGCCCATTTTTTATCACTATAGACATGCTCCCAAGAGCTTTGTCATCAACAGGGAGAATAACAATGCCTATCTAAAATTAACAGAGCATGAATAATGTTGACAAGATAAATCAAGGTAAATCATCAAAAGGATGAATGAATGTAGCTGGAGGGATCATCTTTATCTTGATGATGAGTCAATTCTATATCAAGATTCACAAGCCATGTACAATCATGTTCAAGCCAGATTCAGCATGGATGGATGATGAAATCAATTGAATAAGGAGGATTTATACCATATAAACTATTTTTGATCAAATAATTCCTTGAACAAGGGTCTTGAAGGAGACTCAAAATTTTGGAATAAAAAAACCATAACATAGTTTTATCCAAACATATCATACTATAATTACTCGTGAAAATTTTCAAATCTTTTATTTCAGACATATTATACTATGTTTACCCATGAAAATCTCAAATCTTTTATTTCAAGTTTCTCATTTACTATTTTATCCATCACACATATTTTGCGCTTCTTTTTCTTTTAGATAAGATAGTGGGGGTTCTATAGGAGTCCTCACCCTTGAATAACATGAACAAATACATAGTTTCATATGGATACATAATTGATAGAAACTCCATACCTAGCACACAAAAAACCATCACCTCCACCTAGCAAAGTATCAACCCAATGCATCGAAAGGACCTAAGAGGTCTATCCCTGATGCAAAACCCAAAATCAAACCCTAGCAATTATCATGGCAACAGCAGCCCTATATAACAAACACAACAAAATACCATCCAACACTACCACGAACACAATAGGAACAAGAAACATCATTACCATCTCATCCTCATACCACTCCCAAACACTCCCGAGACTCTTGCACATAGTGCCCTAAATCTACCATCTTCTCAACCATGGTGTCATACCATTCACCTACCTACCACCTTGAGGACCAACCAAAGAAGGGAATCTGACCCTGTAGAAAATTTCCCTTAGTTAGGGAGCCATGTGTAGCAAAGGTACTCAAAAATGAGGTAAATTGTGAACATTACCAACTTCCAACCTTCCCCTATAATGGTAAACATGGAGCACTACCATCACATGACCAATATCACTAAAATTGTGTGTGGGATAGCCATCTCATGCCTTAATTCTGACCACACTCTCTTTGTATCTGTGCACGTGATAGGGGTGGAGGTTGAGCCTTCCCCGTCAATCACCTAGGGTTTATACTCTTTTTCCCTCTTCTAATCCTTCTTAGTAAGCTTGAGAACTAGTCAAGCAAAAACTATTGAAGCAACCATACTCTTATAAATGCATCTAGGACAAAGTGCTAGATTTGTTCTCAAATCTCCACAAATGATTGCTTTTGAGTGCCTTCCCACCATTCATAATTGCTCACACAAGACCCCTTTTATGAATCCAAGCATAGCCAAGTCTTGACAAGAAAAGATACACTACAACCAGTGGTTTGAAATCAACTCATTCGCCATCATCACACCATCTCGTTGCTCCTAAGAGTTCCCTACCATTTTAACCACCTAAAACTTAGAACTCCACTACTAGAACTTTTCCATCATGCCACACTTGCAACCACCATCCGCAATTAATCAACATAGTGCATAATTATAATAACTAGCCACCTCCCTATGCCACCACCTTACAAATAACAGCATTCCAGCATAACCCTCTCCAATCAAACTTGCATCATTGTTGCACATTGCCCTTCAATGACTTTAACACTAATTCTCCTAGCATCTACAATACACATCATCATTAATGATCAATCCACTCTGAGGGTTTAAGAAGTGTTATGAAATAGCAATTATAAAAAGATAAAAATTAGTAATTCATCATCTAGATTAAGTGAGAGTTTCGAGCTATGGCTTCAATTGACCATGATCAACCCTTGTCAAATACCTTCAATCACTAGATAATCTGCAACACTATTCAAATTTAATCTATAATGAGCAAATCTAATTGATTCCAAGTGTCGTTTCATTCCTAACGCTTCTTCAACATATTTGTTAATTTTCCAACTCAAGCTACTTCCTTTGTTCATACCATTAATCACTATTATCAAATCACCTTCAATGAATAAATGATACTTCTGCTCTATTGCAGCACCTAAACCTAAAAGTAATACTTCCCATTCTACCCATTGTTGGTTCGTATATCCAAGAAGAGAGATCCCTCATAAATCAGGTCTCCCTGTGAGTCACAAATTGCAAAACCTCCACCACTCTAGCCAAGGTTACCCCCCACAACCCCATCAAGATTAAGTTTGAAGAAACCTTCTAGGGTGGAGACCAAAATTCTTTGCTCTTTCTTGCATTATTCCTTTCACCATTCAAATTCCTTTGATTAGTACCTTTTAACCCTTGAAGGGGAATATTTTGCCCCTTGTTACTTGCAAGAAGGTTTGTTCAATTTCCAATGTCCTTAAAGACTTTATTATTTACTTGCACATAAGTTTTAGCAAGCTGATCTACTAACCACCAAAATGAGCCAATAGGCTAGATCTATGCAACCTTACTACTCAAAGTCAATCATTGATGATTTTTGGAAAACACACAACATATCTTAACAAACATATAAATGCTAGTTGTATTTCCACCAACCTAGCAAGTCCAAAGAGGGTAGTGTCATGAAAATCAAAACACACTATGTTGGATTAACTATTGATTTTGAACCTCTATCACTTTTTGACTTGGAATCTTCAAGTACATCTAGTTGCCTCTTGTGTAGTCATTTGTCACTTGTTGAGTATTTATATAGATGTCAGATTTGTGCGTCAATAGGGTTATTGTCCTAAAGGTCTACGGGTGTTGGTCACAATTCACAATCATGCGTATAGGGATGTCACAAGGGCACATGGATATGTGTTTTGGTTTGATCATCAATGTAAAGGGGGCTTTTTGTTAGTGTGGGTTCATGGATATTGCCTTTGATTGGTTTGTTTAGGCTTCATGTAGGGCTCTAGCCCTTTAATAGATCATATGACTTGGGAATGTTGCATCGAAAGTCCAAAGTCCCCCCACATGCTCAAGAAGTCTAAAGTTCCCTTGCAATTACAAAATTGTTTGGGAAGTCGAAACATCCTCCACATGCACCAAAAGTCCAAAGTTACCCCACATGCATGAGAAGTCCAAAGTTCCCTTGCAATTGCCAAATTGCACAAGAAGTCCAAAGTTCCCCTACATGTGCTAAAAGTCCAAAGTCCCCCCACATGCACTGAAAGTCCAAAGTTCTCCTGCGAGCACCAAAACTCTAAAGTTCCCTTGTAGTTGTTAAAGCCTAACTATGTTTATTTGGTAGGGTATGTTTATTTGGTAGGGTTTTCACCTGCATTTTCACATAAGAACAAAATGTGTAGAGTATTGATTTTGAATGGATTTCTTAGGTATCTATTGATCTTATCCTACATTCTAAAAGCAATTTTAAGCATGGTATAGAATCAGTTCAAGCTATGAAATTTTATCAAAGGCGCTTGTTTTGTTGGCAAAACTCCTCAAGGGAATTTCAATCCCATTTGAAATCAAATTTATTTAAATTCATGACTTTGTGGAGAAGGTTATTATGTGCTTTCTAAGGATCTAAAATGTGCTCTATATTGTGATTTGGTTTAAAAGAACATGATCCTTTGTTTTCTTCTATGGTTGCAAGGGTTTGATCTATGTGTTTGCATGAGGGCATTGGCATGAAGAGTTGACGAAAGAGGATACAAACAAAGAGGACAAGTGCAGTGTTTGCTAAATCAAATACCCTAGAGTTGTAGTTGCATATGGTCATTTTGGAGGGACATCCTTTTGACGTCCCATTTTCACAAAAATCTATTTAAGTATCAAAGTTCAACTTGTAATGGGTTGGAAACCAAAAATATTTGATTCTCGTAATACAATTCAATTTCTTCTGTGTTTTTTTCTGTTTGTTGTTGGTTTTCCAATCAATGAGTCTTGTTATCTTGTACCTTTTGTATGAAATTAAATGAGTATGTGATGAATTTGAATGGTGCTTCACATCACTAAGAATTACTAATGGCAAGTTATTTTGTGTGGTCAATATGAATACTTCAGTGCAGTTTACATGAAATACATATCTTGCACTACGGTTGTGGGAGTTGTTCCTCAAACCTATGCCTGGAATAAGGTGGTTGTGGATTATACTTTTCACAGTTTCTCTCCCCAGAGGATTGCACCTTCTTGTGTGTTGGCTGCAATTCTTCAGGTCAAGCAAAATAATGGTTTTATATCAAATGTGTCTGCTCATCAAATGATGCTTAAAGAACAAATTTGACAGGCTAATGCTTTCTCTTTCTCTCTTTCACCATTTTGTTGCATTTTTTTATTACATCAGTCAGATTAGGTTCAATCTAGGTTTTAATTTAGGATTTCAGTTCATTTTTTGTACAAATTGATAGACTTATGTGAATTGCAAATCTGAAACTTTATGTTACATGGCAATTAATGAAAGAAGTTTTGTTAGAATACATTCTTTTCTTTACATGTGAAGGATTGTTAATAGCTGCAATATCTATTCTTTGGGACTGTATGTACACAGGGGCAGCCTGTAAGCAAGTCACAAGACATGAACAGCAAATGATTAGTGATTTTCCATTAAGATTCTGCTTGAGCCCCTTGAATGGGTCAACCAAACCACTCACCTATCAAGCTATTTAAGAACCTTTCAACCCACCAATGCATATAGAAGACTCTTGAGGTTAACACCTTCCAAATAGGGGTACAATTTTTGTTCCAACTTCTTGGTGTGTCAAAACATACTTCAACAGGTAGTTTCCAGTAGAGGTGTAAGGCTACAAAGGGAAAAAACTAAAAACTGATTCTCGATATATTTTTATCTGCTTTTCCTAAGGGGAGATTGCTTTATACAAGAAAAAAGGATAATAGCATTAGGGATATTGACTTTAAGCAAGTTCCTCAACAAACCCAAAGAGTAAGTCTTTCAATGGCTCATCCAAGATCCAACTGTGTTTCCAACACAGCCTGTTTTTTACTCCACAAGCTAATGTTTTGAAGCTTATGTCCATTCAATGTTTGCATGCATTTGACTATTCGCTGATTATGTTTGTATAACTTTATGTGCAATCTGACATCTCTGAAGTTTCTTCATTGAAAAATCCCTTTATTAATTAAACTCTGAAAATATGTAAATTTAAGTTTTTTCTAGCTTTCTGCCAAGTTTTTGTTGGGTAGCAAGCTGAATCTTACTCTTTGGCTTGCCATATCATTAAAAAGTCAAGTAATGTGAGTCCTAGACCTGCAACATGTATGATAAGTATACATGCATGTCGTACACAGAAAATTCCCTACAAAATAATGAAAATGCAATCACAAATGGGGATTATGATCATTGGGAAATCTGTGCACATTATACAAAATATAAAAAAATAAAAACTATAGAAATAAAGCAAAGCATGACAGCAGCAACATTTAAGAAGATGTGGTAGAATATTTATCTAGAACTCATAGAATATGTTCAGTAGATGGAAACAAAAAATTACTCTATAATCTTCAAGTTGCGGAATGACCTCCGAACTTCCTCATTCCTGTTCTTCCTGTTCACAAAGAAAATAAACCGTTGATATCATATACAAGAGAAAAAGAACTATGCATACATTTGTCTGTAAAAACTTCAGCTTTAGCAAAAGGTTCCCAAGTTGAAGGGTCGTACGACTGAAGTAAAGGATCTGGGTGTGTGTGAATAAATTCGTCAACCCTGCCAAAATAAACAATTGTGTTTTTTATGAACAATCAAATCACGCCCTAAATGTGGAGATTCATTGAACTTTATTTAAAGCTATATAATTAGTTCTTTTAGACACGAATGAAATTTTTAACAAACAGCTTTCTCAACAATCACCTCAAAATGAATCATGGATAGATAAAGGAAAATCTCAACAATGAAAAGTTGAACAAATATAACCAACTTACTCTTTGCAGCATCTGGAAGCTGGGGGAAGACCTTCAAGTGACCTCAACTCTTCCTGTTTGACACAACACTAATTTATTCTAAGAACCTGTTCAGCTTTTTTGTGAATAAACTACCCCCAATAGAATTGCTTCTTTCATGGAATCCTTAAAAGATTTGGCCAGCAGCATTCAAATCTTAAATTAAATACTAATTAAAACAGACAAACTTTTATGGACAACATACTTGAATACAAAAATTATGTCTCCAAAGTTAAATTTACTTGTAACTGGCATCACAGCATAGTCTACTCACAAAAACTTGATATTTCATAAATGATAACTCTGGGTACCATATCCTGACTCCTAACAGAATCATCACTGGTGTCATTTATTTGCCAACAATCAACTTTGGGCATGCAACAGAATATTTCAATGACTCTTGTTTGATCACGTGTATTGTGATCCTCTGTACAACAGTTAGATGACCGTATATTTGTATGCAACACAAATTCTCTCACTATCAAACAGGAACATCTACTTTGTTATCTTTCTTACAACAGGAAGAAATAGAAAAGAAGAAAAAAATAAGGAACCATAATCAATATTCAGTAGTATATTACTGCCTAGGAAAAGTAAAGATAAAAAAAGATGAATTGTAGTCAAATAATGAAGATATAAATTGGGAAGAAAGACAAAAATGAATATACATCCAGAATGGTCCCTTGATTCCTGTATGCAAGTGTAGTGAATGAATCATTTCTAATTTGAATGATTTATTGAAAACACTAAACACTGTACAAATGGGTCATCATATCAACAAAATGAAAATTACAGACAAGACTTGGAAAGTCATGTATAATAGGATAACCTATAACTCTGAGATCGGAAAAACAAAAAGGGTCTCATGACTTTCATCCTAATCAATCCTTTATCCAAATACTCTTCATTGCTTCAATACTTATAAAGCAAGCATTTCTATGCTTAGAAGGCCTTATGCATTATGCAAATAGGTAACGTGGCAAGCATGAACTTGCAACAGCATGAAAGCTGTCATTGTTTTGATTGTCCTGGGAAGCAAATGCTACTAAGGTATCCAACAAAAAATGTTTGATTACAGAATCCAGAAATGATTATAACTCACTTCTAGATACAGAATGTAATCTGTAAAAGTTAAATTTGAATTTGCAAGAAATAACATGGCATGCTTGCATTCAGTAATATGTAAGGTAGTAGATACTAAAGAACAAAGCTGTAGTGTGATCCTTACCCTATAAATAGTAAGATCCAGTTATCATTGTATTATCAATTTGTCTCTTCCTTTCAAGGATCGGTCTCCTATGGGGAATTAAGCATCCTCTGGGAAAGGAATAATTGCCAGAAGATAATCCTTTAAGCTTAAGTGCAAGTACCTTATAATTGCTAATCTTAATTGCTCTGGATTGATGTTAAACATCTTCAGTTTCCTACAAAATAATAATCTTATGCATGTTTCCTGTAGTTTTTTTAAACATATTCATGAATTAAGAATTTGAAAAAAAATGACATGAGATTGTTTTTAGCAGAATGAATTAAAACCCTGAGGCTTTATGTAATTCTTAGGCTTCATCCAAATCTTAATTTTGTATAAGTTTATAACTGTATCATATAATAAAATACGGACACAACTCAAGTCTTTTCCGTATTTATCCAAACACATATAAAATCCTCCAGAAAAATTATAATATGTTAGCTATAACAACTTAAGACAAGATATGAAGCACCATATTGTGTTAATATCACAAAACCACTTGAAAGTTGAAACAGTTTTGCTACTAGATACCTTTACAATGTAATGATCCAAGAACACATTGCATAAAATCTTCTCTGCAACAATGGTTGCATTTTATTTCAAAACTAAAGATAAGACAAGATATGAAGCACCATATTGTGTTAATATCACAAAACCACTTGAAAGTTGAAACAATTTTGCTACTAGATACCTTTACAATGTAATGATCCAAGAACACATTGCATAAAATCTTCTCTGCAACAATGGTTGCGTTTTATTTCAAAACTAAAGACAGGTTTTTTACACAATAGCGACCATAGCAATTAAAAGTTCAACTTGGTAAAGGAATCACAACAATTATCCAAAAATAGGCCTTTAAAAGTGAAAAGTATTTAGAATTTTATTTTTATCCTACACAAATGTAGAAAGAATCGCAGTAGTGTGATCTCAATAAAGAAACCATCTAAAAGATTTTACTAGGAGTAAGGAAAGTATTGAAGAAACTAACTCAAATAAATTTCTATGTTGAGAAATATTATACCTAACATAACATACAAAAAAGAAGCCAAACAGAAAACTCCATGGAATTTCTCATTTCAGGCATTTCTATCAGCTGAGACAAAGAATATATCTCAAACTAAGATTTTACCGATACCATCTACGAATGCTGGCATATAATAATACAACAGTGTAACAAAGAAGAGATTCTATTTTGCAACTGCATTTTGTTATATCTCTCGGTGTTTGGAAATCAGAATATTAAAGAAGCTAGATGGAATGCTTCGTTTCATTTACCAATTCCATTTGCCAATTAGAGCTTCCAAAGATCTCTTCCAAGGGCATCTCCAAATCAGAATCTCAAACCTGGTGGGCAAGGTGGGCTAAGTCTCATTTATGAATTCCATTTTTAAATCAAAACCAGCGAGATTCAAGAATAGACATACAAGCACCATAATTAACACCTATCAAGACCGTGAAAAGTACAACTAAAGTAAACCAAAACTATTACCATCTTCTAAGGTGTAGACCTGCCAAGCTTGCATGATTATCTTACGCAAATGCTGTGTCGGAAAAAGTGGATTTCTTACATAGTACATCAAACTTTGATAGACAGTAAAGAATTTGAAAAGCATCCAAGAACAATAAAACGGGGCATTCAAGCATTTCCTGAAATCAGCGTAACATATAACAGAAAACCCAGGGGAAAAATGTTCAAAATATTGCATAAGCTTGATTGAAGAATAAAGGATTAACAATGGGGTTCCATGGGGTATGTAGGACAAGTAGTTTGTTGTAATATAAAGTACAAATAGTTAGGATGTAATATAAAGGACAAATGAAAAAAAAATGACACAGAATATGACAGTATGAGAAAGATATTGCAAGTAGTAAATATACTTACTTCTAGCAATGAAATCTCTTGGTTCAAATGATTCAATTCTGCCTGTTTTCTGTACTTTCCATGGATATCAGGATGCCGGGGTGGGGTTTTGGGCTTGGGCAAAGGCAAGGGCTGTCCCCTTCTAGATGTAGAAGCTATCTCCACATCACCACCCCTCTCACCTCCCGCCTGCATCATCTTCTACTGTACTGTTATACAGATAAACCTCTGCACCCAACCCAAATAGAAAAGGTTTACAAAGGAGCCCTGAAACTTATCATATAACAGTAATTCCACACTCCAAAAAACTTGCTGAGTCTATATTTAAACCAGTTTTAACTGGATTCTGCAATCAGTTATCGACGCTACTGTACAGAACGTACTGGCGTGCCACGTTAGCCCAAGCTAAAATTAAAAATCCTGACGCGGACAAGTCCCTGCCAGAATGACAGAATTCCCAGGCAAGTGGGGACAGTCAAGTCAGTCTATAATGCCTGCTACATAATTCTCCGGGTGGGTGAGTTGGTATTCGATAAAAGAAGTGACAAACAGAAATATTTTTCCACTTGAGTAGTTCTCCAAACGGGCTCATTACCCACCTGAAAAACACCTGAGATATTGTGATTTTGAAGCTCAATCATGAGCGTTTTAGGTTAATGAGGCAGACCCAGCATATATATTTGAGCTTGGACATGATTTTATAAAGTGAAGTCAGTAAAGGCAGAGGAAACAGTCACAGATATCATAAATGTAATTCAGTGCGGTGTGTCTGGCATGGATCCTCGTGAAGTAGTGACAGACATATTATTGTAATTTATAAGTCCACAGGTTGCGAGAATCTCGCTTCTATTCTAAACTCTAGGGGATTTCCCCTTGCCTTTCTCTCATTTAGTACACACGAGTGCCATCCGTGGGAACTTTGGGAACTGAAATTTTTAACTTGTACCTATTTCTATTTGCTGATTTGTCGTTTGCTTGGTACTAAATGAATTCTTTTTCTTAAAGCCTTCATAGAGGAACGGTCACATGACAGGGTGTTTTTAAATTTTTCTTTTTAAAGTAAGTTAGTTTTTATCTTAATTATTATATATAGTTGTCTTTTCTAGTTTTCTTTTCTTTTTCGGTGCTACTAGGTTTATTTTTGTATTATTTCTATTTAAGTTAGGAGTTCAATTATGGTATCTAGCATTTTTATTGTTTTCTTTCAACCTTATTTTGGTTTATTAGGTTTTTGAGTTTGGTTAATAGTGATTATAACTCTATTTTTCCTCTATAAAGTTCAATTAGAGTGAGGGAAATCTTCAAGGGTGCAAGATTTGAAACATCAACCTCTAGCTAACAAGCACTCAATGATTGATTATCGATCAATCTATTGACCACACCTTATATTTAGTTGTCTATAATTTCTTTTTACTTTTGAGTATTCTATTTTAATAAAATTTTAAGTGAATTTAAGATTTGTAATGATAACAACTGCATATTCATGTTCTTTTACTTTGTTTATGGGTTTGTTTTTGTTAGAGTGTCCTTAATATAATGGTTAATTTACAAGTGACATTCTTGAATGACTTTTGCTTGTGTCATCTTATCCTAATGATATTGTCACTCATCGATGGTGATTGATCGTGATCCCTAAATACACTAGTCATCATCTAGGATCAAATCCATGGGTGTAATCTTTTAAAATTCAAATTCAAAATAAATTCCATTGACTTCCTCCTATTAACTATAATGAGCCAACCTAGTGCATGCTTGTGCTAATATGTGTGTTGTATTTAAAAATATTCATTAATTTGTTGATTTTGAAATCATCTATGAATGTTTGAATCGCTTACAACAACCTAGAAATCATTAAATAGCACCTATTATAACAACGTTCTTAGAGCATAACATCAACATACATCATCATAGGTCCATTATACACTTGTTGTCCTCAATCCTTGTACCAAAGTTGTTGAATCAATCCAACTATGAATTTAAGTAAAGAGAATGTGAGCCTTGTTATTCAATAGATACCCCTAACATATTTGTAAACATTACCAGCCTTTACTAAAATTCAAATAAGTGAATTCCAACAATCACTTTTGTACTAATTCATTTCCACTAGAAAAAGTTCAAGTATACATTCATTTTTGCGCTCATAGAAATTAGTTCTGCAAGTATAGATATAAACTAAAGCAAACTACATCAATTTGTAGGATTTGAGATAGTCATTTGAACAAGCCCTAAAAATTCAACATTGTGCAAAATTGATTCATAGCATTCTTTGCATCATTTTCCCAACATTTAAATTCATTTAATTTAATATTTAATATTTAGTCTAACTCATTTATCTAAATTAGTTGTTAGTTAATTGCTTTAATTATGCAATTAACCTATATTATTGTATGTAAGGGGCATATTTTCCCTTACATTATATGGTGAATCACTCATCTCTCTCGCGCCCTCATGGGTATTCATCCTTAGGGAACTTTTCAATCTTTTATTTTGTCAAATTTTATAGATTTGAACATAATTTATATTGTTGCATTTTTCTATCTATCTTTGTGCCACAACAAACATTGGGAGCCACTCCACTACAAATCTCTAGTACATTCATCCTAGGTTCATCATGACTCATCACAATTGAGTATGTCATAGAAAACTAGACACATAAAATTGGCTCACAAAAAATTAACTAGGATCTCAAAATGATCCTTACGAAAATCCATAGGGGGGTCATCTATTCCCCCAATCAAAAACATACAAAAACATATGAGAATTCAAAATTTTATAATCAAATTTACATGCAAAAACCAGAAATTTACATGCAAACTACATTAATGGAGCTTAAATTTTTCCATTTTCATAAAACTCAAAATTTCAAAAAACGAAAGGTGCCCTTTTGATTCAAATATGCACAACACTTAATTCATGAAATAAAATTCAAATTCTAAGCATTTTTTTTCAAATGGAATGGTGAGGGCACAAAATTGCATTTTTACAAAATTTTAAATAAAGTTAAACTACTCTAAATTCTTTCAAATTTAAAACTAAGAGGGAATTCCTATGCTCCCTTAAGGGTGAACATGGCATCCAATGAAAGAACACAACCAAAACAATGAAGATAATGAAGATTTACCTCAAATTGAAAACACACAAAATTGATGTGAAACTGCAAAATTCTCCCAACTTGTAGAGGATGAGAAAACACACACTGAAGCAATCCTTTAGCAATCCAAATCCAATCCATAATCCAAGCTTTCACAATTTGCTCAAAATCTCCCAAAATTTAAATTTTCTCAAAAGAGGGTTTTGGAGCAATTTTCCTTCATGAAAAGAAAAGTAAATAATTCAAAAATGACTAACTCCTTTTCCTTTTGTTCTATTTTTCTATTTTTCTCTTTTTCTTAATTTCTAATTTTCTCAATTTTTTCCAAAATTATATTTAACAAAATAAATATTCAACAATTAATTCATTTATAAAATATTTAACCAATGATTAAATCAAATATAAATAGGCATTCCCAACCCAAGGAAAATTTTAAAATTAAAGTAACTTACTTTATTTTCATTTTTCCCCTTTTTTCCCAAAACATGAGAATATTTCAATAGACAACACATGCAATTATTTCATTCCTAAATTTTCATTTATGAAAAACAAGGAAATTAAACCACTAAATTAATTCAAACATTTACTAGTAACTCACAACAGAGATAAACTCCAAAATCACCTCTAATTCATATTTGAGTTAATATAGGGTCAAACATGACACATAGCATACTCAACTCGAGTACAATTGGGAAATACAAAAAGGGAGCACATTGTGACATCTTTGAAATAACCACCATTAGGGAGTAACTCAATGTAGCCAGGTGGAGAAATAACTCTATACTTGTAACCACTCAATACACATGGCAAGTGTACCTTCTCAATGTTTATAATAGGCAAAGTATAGCATAATCACCTAGTAGGGTACACATCGTATAAAATATATAATCATGAAATTACAATATCAATTCAAATTACATTTATTGAGATCATTAATTCATTACATCTATGATTCTATCATAGAAAGAAAAACATGAGCATCTTAAGAAACATAGAAATAACGAAACACATCAAGTCCTCACAAGGAACTTGGCACAATGCCACACATGCATCTCAATGCTTGCTCTTGGAATCATGCACAAAGCTTGGATAGAGTACACCTAGTACTTTATCCTTCAAACAGAATGAACCTCACAAGGTCCTCCCTCTAGAACCTCACCAAGTCTAGGCCTCAAAAACACAACACACACATCTCAAAAGGTGCACAAGCTAAGTGAACACTCTACCACTAGGTGTGTAACCACACCAAAGATCACTACACCCCCTTCACCAATTGCAACTCCAACTAAAGGTCAAGTACCAACTACATGGTTCAACTAACATCCAATAACAAATTCCTACTCTAGAACTACCACGATGACTAGGAAACTCCATCTAGCTACTAAGTCAACCACTTGGAAAGGCACACAAGCTTACAAACCTTAAAACTCTACAAGACTAACAACCACAAGGTTGCACTTTATATGGTCTCTCTGAAGACCAAGGTTGTGAACCATAGATTTTTGGGTAGGGATTATAGGCTACTCCTGCACTCTTAGGATGTTTCACCTAAAAGGAGAGAGATAAACCCCACACAAAAGATCTAGCTAGGTTCACTCAAATTAGGAGATGTATGATGCAATTAAGACTAAATGAGATGATTTGAATGCAACTAAACTAATTAATTGATTGATTATGAATGCAAAATTAATGAAATATGTAATATTTGAAAACACAATGTGATATGCAAAAAGATGAAATAAATATAATAAATGCAAAATAGGAACTATGCACCTGAAAGAGGTTGTCTTCAACAAGTTTGCAACATATTCTTCAATGATTTCCAATCCTTCAAAGTACCTAAATCTACAAACACACAAAGAAAGAAAGAGAAATGTTGAATGGTATGGGATAGGGGTTTGCCTTGGTCAAACCCCTTTTAGGTAATTAAACCAAATGAAGAAATAAGATGAAGCATGAACATGAAATAATGGAATTAGTACCTTGCCATGATGATGGATCTTGAATTGTTGCAACAATGGATGAAAATTCTTGCTCTTGAATGCTTTAGAATTGAGCTTGAATGTTATCTTGAATGCTTGATTTTTGCTTGCTTGACTTGATGATATGAATGAATGATGAGTGAATTGCTTGGATTGCTTGGATAATGGATGGATGAAAGGTCTCCTTTTATAGAGGAGAGTTAAGAATAAGGATCATGATCAAGGACCAAGATTAAATTAGAAAATAACTTAATCAAGGGTGGAGGTTAATTGAGAGAAGAAAGACATGGTTAGATTAAAAAACTTGAGGTGGAAGATAATATTGGCACAAAAAAAGAGGTTGTTGGAGAAAATTATTTAATAAAAATTATTTAATTTAGGTGGCCAAAATAGAAGAAATAAATAAAATATTAATTTTATTTATTTCAAAAGAAAGGTGGGAACAAATAATTAAATAACTAAAAATAATTATTTAATTATAAACGGAAGGTGTGGTGTTAAACATTAAATAATTAAAAATAATTATTTAATGGAGAGTGAAGGAATAATTAAAATAATTAAAATAATTATTTAAATAATTAAATAAATATAACATTTATTTAATTATAGAGAGAAAAGGCTAGTGAATAATTAAATAATTAAAATAATTATTTAATTATAGAAGAAGAGGGAAAAACAAACTTTTGATTTAAAATAATATTTAATTCAAAAGTGGGGGAAAAGGACAAAATATTAAATAATTAAAAATAATTATTTAATATTGGAGGGAAAGTGGGAAATAATTAATATTTATTTAATTATAAAAGAAAAGGGTAATGAATAATTAAATAATTTAAAATAATTATTTAATTATAGAAAAAGAGGGAAAAGCTAACTTTTGAATTAAAATAATATTTAATTCAAAAGTGGGGGGAAGGACCATTAGATTTAAATGCTTAATAAAAGTCTAGAAAAGTGTGAAAGTGATTTGCAAACCTTTACAACACCTTTACAAGACATGTATTTTATTCGTTTTGCTAGGGCCCAAGACCTAATGTGGATGTGTAAAACACCTCACAACACTAGACCAAGGTGAAATTAAGTCCAATTTATCATGAATTATTTTCATGTCAATCAAAGGGTACTGCTAGGGCCCAAGACCTAATGTGGATGTGTAAAACACCTCACAACACTAGACCAAGGCGAAATTAAGTCCAATTTATCATGAATTATTTTCATGTCAATCAAAGGGTACTTTTTTCTACAACACATTTAGCCCCCACTTTAGTGAGAGGATGAACTTGCTTCAAACTCACACTAAAGTAGTCATTCAAGAGAGATATAAGTGTACAAATGCAAATGACAAAGAATTACAAAGATCAAGAAGGCAATCAAGCCCCCAGGATCCAAGATCCTCAGTCAATCCATCAAGATACATAATCATGCAATGTCAAGAACTAAAGGAAAGAAAAATGGGGTGGAAAAGATGTGCTCACTCTGGGGCCACAAAACATCAGGTCGTCCATGGGGTGAGATGTTCCAAAGAAGTGGTTTAGTGATAGAGTCATGCCAGTGTGTCGGCTTCCCACGGTACTAACCATACCAAAGTTATGCTTCTGATAACATTGATAAGGCACGACAATGTAAATGTTTTTGTAAATGTTTTTGAATGTTATGTAAAAAAAATTCTAAAGGGGATTTTGCTTTATTCATGTAAGGTCTTCTTCTTGGGGAGCATCATGCCTAATGTCTCCAAGAGAGGACAAGTCAGGAGGTTAGATCGTTATCCATGGGATGCCTTGTTCGCATCAGGCCACTTCGGTTGACCACTATCCCTAGTGTCAGATCGTTATCCATGGGATGCCTCATTCGCATCAAGCCACTTCAGTTGATCATACACTCTTGAAAGGAATCAAACCCAATGACACCACCAAGAAGAGGACACGTCACAAGAAAAAGTAAATCATGCCAGTAGATTTTGTGAAAAGATGTTGTCTATGTATGCCCCCACTTTAAAGAAATTGCTACACATCGTAAGTACTATGAGCAATTTATTTAAAGAAGAAGAGGAGAACATGAGAGCTTATTCAAAAATCCCTATGGCAAGTCATATGTTTCCAATAAGCTACGCCATGAAAAAGGGTAGTATGTCACATACGAGTCAATCTTAAGACATGTCGTCCACATCTCAAGCTTTCTCTTATAGGTTCATGAAATGTTAATGACTAGTCAAAAGAGAGAATGACAAGTGACATATGGGGATAAGACTTTCTAACCCCTTTCCCCCACTTAGTGCAAGACAAAGGTGAGTCTAGAATGGATGATGGTATGCTGCCCCTTGCAATGGATGCAAAACATGCAATAGTGAGTATGTCAGTATGCTAGTATCATACAACTATTCATGGAAAGGAGCAACAACTAATGTTATTTATTTGGAGAAGCAAACAAAGTTTTCTACATGATACATGTTTAATGAGATATCTATCAAATTAGGATGTACTAGGGGTAGAGTTTTCTTGGAAGAGTCTTGTGTGATAGTATTGATGTTGAGTGAGGGTTTGTTTGATGATTTGATTTCTATGAAAGGACAATCATGATTTATCTATTGTGTTTTAGGCTTTATAGGGTTGATGTTTGTGTGTACCATGATACCTTCCCTATTAGGATATTTTTTAGGAGAGAAGAAATCAAGATGTTGATCACATTCCATTAATGGGTTTTGTAGAGTAATTTCAACACAAGGAGAAGGGGCATCAAGAGAAGAAAAAGTATCACATTCATGTTTTTTAATGATTGGATCCTTTTGCTCAATTATGTATTCTTGGATGGGGGAAACATTAGGAAAGGGAGAAAGAATATTCTCATGATTTTCAAAGAATAGTTCATCGAATCCCAAAATATCTTCTTCACAAGTAGGAGAGATATTAGGAGAAGAACAATTATGATTATCATGATTATCTGTGATTACATTCCTTTGTCCATTAATGTTTTTCAAAAGAGGGGAAGAATAGGTCTTAAAGGTTTGAGCATCTAATGCTAACATATCCTCCTTACTAATAATGTGATTGTTATGATTGCTCACACAAACATTCTCACAAATAGGGGAGGAGTTAGAAGATGAATATAGACGAACATATGTGTTTCATCTTGACCCAAAAGCTTTTTCACTTTTCTTTTTCCTTTTCATTTTATTTCTTTTTGCTTTTGTTTTCCTTTTGGGGATGATGCAAGGCATCGAGATCAAAATTTGTCTCTTTCATGTTGACCCAAAAGATTTTTCACTTTTCTTTCGCCTTTTCATTTTCTTTCTTTTCGCTTATGTTTTCCTTTTGGGGATGATGCAAGGCATCGAAACCAAAATGTCTCTTTCATGTTGACCCAAAAGCTTTTTCACTTTTCTTTCGCCTTTTTGTTTTCTTTCTTTTCACTTGTGTTTTCCTTTTGGGGATGATGCAAAGCATTGAGACCATAATGTCTCTTCCATTTTGACCAAAACAAACTTTCTTTTTCTTTTGTTTTCGCTCTCTTTGTGTCATTTTTCCAGTTCTATGTGCTTTGGAAATGATGATAGTTCTGAGCTCTTTCATAAAAACATTGCAGCAACAAACATACTGACCCCAAATCCATAGATCCCTTATGTGTTTGGTGAGCTTTCTTTTCTGGGGGGCAACTCCCTTTCTTTTGTTTCCACTTTCCTTGACATGATGTAGCCTAACTTCAAAACATATGACTTAGCATAGAGCTTTCTAGGTTGGCCTCATGTCTTGTTTTCTTTTTGCATTTTCTTTTCTTTTCTACTTTAAATTAATTGCTCATAGAACGATGTGTAGCAATTCCTTTAAAGTGGGGGGCATACATTACCATAATTCATTTGCATTCTTGGTTCCTAGTGCAACCTTGTCATTTATATGATGTGTTCGTCACTTTGTGGATGACATTGGGTGTGATGTCCTTCATAATTATGATCTATCTCAGCATATTACATTCTTCTTGGTGGCTTGATGTGACGCACTGCATCCCCTAAGTTGTGAATATGCTATTCTTTGATTGGTCCTCTCTTGGAGACATTAGACACAATGTTCCCTAAGTGACTGACATTGCATGAACTAAACACTTGAGACTCCTTTGAATTTCTTTTACACTTTTTTTTTTACATTTTGCATTTTTGCCACCTTGCATATAACACAACTTTCATGACTGTGGTACCCTTTCTTTTTGTTCTTGACATTTTTCCTTGTGGCACCTTGTTAAAGTTATCAGGAGGTATAACTTTAATATGGTTGAGCAGGAAGCCCACCTAGAGGCATGACTTTTCCCCACAGCCACCTGTGTGTTTGTGAGTGCATACCAACTAGCGTATGTATCTTACTTTTTTGGGGCTTTCTCACCCCACGAACAACTAGTTATGTGGCCTCAAAGTGAGTACATTTGGGCTTTCTCACCCCACAAACAACTAGTTATGTGGCACCAGATTGAGTACACATTCTCTTTTACAAACAATTAGCCTAGATCTAATCCACAACTAGTTGGATTGGCGATCAAAGCTTCATCCAATTCATTTCAACACTTGTGTGTTCCTTTGTTTTTATGCTTAGTTTTCCATGGGATCTTCATCCTGGGGGCTTGATCATCCCTCTTAATTGTTGTTATTCCATCTTGCTAACGTAAGTGAATTTGAACCCTCCTCTCAATGTTCATAGCTACTTTAGTGTGAGTTTAAAGCAATTTCATCCTCTCACTAAAGTGGGGGCTAAACACGTCATAGAAAAATGACCCCTTGTCATTTTCATGGCATTTTAGGTCTTGTTTCATGGTGTTGGAACTATGTTGCTTTTATTTTATGTTGTACCATGGCTTGAACATGCTTATTTAGGTACTATAATTTAAAGAACGATGTCTTGTGAAGGTGTTGTGAAGTGTTGTAAGACATTTCTACATTCTTCTAGACTCTATTCATTACAATTCACCTAAAAATCACCTTTTCATCACTAAACAAGTTCTATTTTGAAGTGTTGTAAAGTCTTGTAACAAGCTTTCATGCTTTTCTAGGCATATCTTCACTATTTATCCCTTTCTCATGCTTTATTTGGTCCCTTTATGCCCTCATATGTCTTAATTAAGTGTATTTTTGAATGTTATCCCAACAAATAACATTAAATACAACATATTTCTCGACACATGTTTTCAGGTCCTAGGTGGGACCCATTCACCATGGGTGGTGAATGAGTCCCCCTTGGACCCAAATTCAAAATATTTAAAATTTAATTTTGGGATTTTATTCAAAAACACTTGATGTCAACCTATGATGAGGTATGAATAGATACTAAGGCACAAGAATTGTATAAATATGTGTTTTTCACCTCATTTCAACCCCCATTCATTCAAATATTCATCAAGTTCACTTATCTACCTATTCACTCAAGCATTCAAGTATTTTACAACATCTTTTCAAGCACTTTGAAGTAGCCATTGACAATACTTCAAACTTGCATTATCAAGAGTTACGTAAGTGGATAACATTTTCATGTTATTAGTTTATCTTTCTCTTGTATTTCATTATTTTATCAAGGGTTTGATTACCAAAAGTGGGGTTTGACCAAGGAAAACCTCTATTCACTAACCCTCAACCATTTTTCCCCTATTGCATGTTTGTTTGCAGCTTTTTGTGTGCAGATTTGACAAGCTTTCAGGTGTTGAAGATTGGTCAAGTCAACTAGGTGCTTCAATTCAACTCAAGTCTTTTTCAAGCTTGGAGAAGGTTTTATGTTCATTTTTTATAGAATTGACTTCGACAACCCGACAAGCAATGATTTCCAAATCTGGTGTTGTAGAGTTGTCTCCTAATTTTTCAAAAATTTGGGAAAGGACTAATTCGCCACCAGTGGCGAATGAGTCCCACCTTAGGACTGAAAATCTGAATTTTGTCAAATTCCAGATCCTAACAGTCAGAAACTAGCTTTCGACACTTTTTCACCAGGAGGAGGATTAATTCGCCACCCTGGGTGAATGAGTCCCACTGTGAAAAATTAGTGACTTCAACTAGCATTCACAACATTCTAGATTCATCATACTTTGCCCAGGTGCACTCTGATTTGACTCATCTCTTTCTGTTCTGCATATTTCATTCATTTACTTCATTGTTTGCATATCACAATGTGTTTTCAAACATAGCTTTAATTTCACTTTTGCATTTAGTTTCAGTCATTTAGACTAGTCAATTGCATTTAGTTAACTTCATCTAGCCTAGATAACTTTCATACAACATAATTTAAGTGAATCATTAGTATTTTTGGCCCTATCTCTATCCTTTTAGTTGAAAAAACCTAGAAGTGCAAGAGAAGTCTTAGGGTCCCAAAAATCTATGTTTCATTTTGGTGAACCCGATGTGAAAAATATTTTTCATGTTAGGTTCACCAAAATGAACCATAGATTTTTGGGTAGGGATTATAAGCTACTCTTGCACTCTTAGGATGTTTCACCTAAAAGGAGAGAGATAAACCCCACACAAAAGATCTAGCTAAGTTCACTCAAATTAGGAGATGTATGATGCAATTAAAACTAAATGAGATTATTTTAATGCAACTAAACTAATTAATTGATTTATTGTGAATGCAAAACTAATGAAATATGTAATATTTGAAAACACAGTGTGATATGCAAAAAGATGAAATAAATATAATAAAGATCCAAAATAGGAACTATGAACCTGAAAGAGGTTGTCTTCAACAAGTTTGCAACTTATTGTTCAATGATTTCCAAGCCTTCAAAGTACCTAAATCTGCAAACACACAAAGAAAGAAAGAGAAATGTTGAATGTTATGGGATAGGGGTTTTCCTTGGTCAAACCCCTTTTAGGTAATTAAACCAAATGAAGAAATAAGATGAAACATGAACATGAAATAATGGAATTAGTACCTTTCCATGATGATGGATCTTGAATTGTTGCAATAATGGATGAAAATTATTGCTCTTGAATACTTTAGAATTGAGCTTGAATGCTATCTTGAATGCTTGATTCTTGCTTGCTTGACTTGATGATATGAATGAATGATGAATGAATTGCTTGGATTTCTTGGATAATGGATAGATGGAAGGTCTCCTTTTATAGAGGAGAGTTAAGAATAAGGATCATGATCAAGGGCCAAGATTAAATTAGAAAATAACTTAATCAAGGTCGAAGGTTAATTGAGAGAAGAAAGAGATGGATAGATAAAAAAACTTGAGGTGGAAGATAAGATTGGCACAAAAAAAGAGATTGTTGGAGAAAATTATTTAATTTAGGTGGCCAAAATAGAAGAAATAAATAAAATATTATTTTATTTATTTTAAAAGAAAGGTGGGAACAAATAATTAAATAATTAAAAATAATTATTTAATTATAGATGAAAGGTGTGGTGTTAAACATTAAATAATTAAAAATAATTATTTAATGGAGAGGGAAGGAATAATTAAAATAATTAAAATAATTATTTAATTAGGGAGATAAAGAAAGGATAAATAATTATAGAGAGAAAAGGCTAGTGAATAATTAAATAATTAAAATAATTATTTAATTATAGAAGAAGAGGGAAAAACAAACTTTTGATTTAAAATAATATTTGATTCAAAAGTGGGGGAAAAGGACAAAATATTAAATAATTAAAAATAATTATTTAATATTGGAGAGAAAGTGGGAAATAATTAATATTTATTTAATTATAGAAGAAAAGGGTAATGAATAATTAAATAATTTAAAATAATTTTTTAATTATAGAAAAAGAGGGAAAAACTAACTTTTGAATTAAAATAATATTTAATTCAAAAGTGGGGGGGAGGACCATTAGATTTAAATGCTTAATAAAAGTCTAGAAAAGTATGAAAGTGGTTTGCAACACTTTACAACACCTTTACAAGACATGTATTTTATTCATTTTTCTAGGGCCCAAGACCTAATGTGGATGTGTAAAACACCTCACAACACTAGACCAAGGCGAAATTAAGTCCAATTTATCATGAATTATTCCCATGTCAAGCAAATGGTACTTTTTCTACAACACAGGTTGTAACCTTCAAGACTACCACCCAAAAGCCAAGGAAGAAACCTTCCCATAAGACACAAGACAACAAGACCTAATCAACATTCTTACCAAGAGCATGCCTCAATTCACACTATGGCCACATTATGAGGTTCTCCCTTAGGTACCACACTAGAAAAGTGAGGATTTCCATAACACACCAACCTCTCAACACAAGATTAGGAACAAATTAGGGATCCTTAGAGGAAATAATCTAGACAAAAACCTCTCAACAAATAAGGCTTACCAACCCCAAAACTCACAAGGAAACATCTAATGAGGTGCTTAAACACAAAACATAGGAGAAAAACTTGACTTGATGCATAAAAACAATTGTGAAAGAGAGGGAATTATTGATTCCAAAAATAAAGAATAAGATGTGCACAATTTCAACAATAAATCAAGTGTGACGAAGAGTGACAAAATAAATAGACAAATTTTTTGGTGACTAGACTACTCATAAGAAGACTCAAAAAATCAATTCCAGTCCTTACAAAAATTAGGGGATTCACCAATAACCAAAATAAACTTTTAAACTTAGGAGGAATAATTGCATGTACTACATGACTAACACTAGCCACAATTGAGGGAGTAGAAAACTACATGACACTTGAGAATACAACATCCAAGGTGCATTAGCGAACATGATCAAGCACACTAAGAAATGATTCTTCTTAGAGTCCAAACACATTACTCAACATGGATAGCCATTTCCACTTATCATTTTGAAATATAAACCAAACTTTCAAGCAATTACAACTTCATCAGAATACATCCACCACATTATGCACAAAGACAGTTACCATACAAAAAATTACCATTCATATGAGACATGCATTTACTCACATCATGCATCTTTGCAACATTTTATAATAAAATAGCATCTATAATATTTGCAAGGCATGAAACACAATTGAGGCTCTAGGCCACAACAACATAATGCTCATATCATGCATGATTCCTTAATAATTAAACATGCACTCTAATAAAGTGAGAGACAATAAAATTTTAGAGCCAAATAATGCAATATTTACAATGCATTATCCATTTTTGTAAGCACTTTCACAAGCACCATTTAAATTATTCATTTATACCCTTTTTAAACCCTTCAAATGGTACAATACAATTAACCATTTAGGTTCCCAAAATAATCCTAGGAAACAAATACAATTTGTGGACATACCTCATTAACCCAAATGCTCTATTACAACAATTCATGCCTCATTTCATACACCATCATAGAAATATCACACATATAACATGCACTCACACGAAAATCAATGCACAATACACTTCATACAATCATCACAATATCAACACCTCTTTCACATTCAAATGCATCACTCACATAAGAGAGTTCACAATGCTCAATCATGAGTCCAAAATATTGACACGCCTTTTTAAAACATGAAAATTTCACAATCATGACATCCAACAAGAACACACAACTCAACATGATCACATAAGGTCACTACACATTCATGCAAAGAATAATCAAAACATTAAGAAGGAAAAAACACAAGAAATAAACTTCTCAAAAATCACAAGGGTCTAACTAACCCTTGCAGCAAGCATTCCTCAAACATATCATGTTATGGAAAGCCTAGCAACAACACATGTCACAAACTGCATGCACAAACACACAAAGATTGAACACATGCTTATACACAATAAGAAACACACCAAAGAGTGATCATTCTCCACTTTAGGAGACTCTCAACCAAAGGTATCCTTTTTTCCTTATTAGGTGTTATAAGGCCTAGGAGGCACCCTTCCTCCTCAACACTTTGCTCAAGTTTGTTCACATCAAGCATCTAAAATGCTACACTAAGGAACCCAAGCAAGAAGCCAAACAACTGACTAAAAACCACAAGTACTTGAGTGACCACACATCAAGCACAAAAAACCACTTGGGCAAGAACATTAACTAGATATCTCAATGCTACAACATGGGATCTGATACCATATGTAATGTATCAAGCTAACATGCCTAGAAAAAAACCTAAGAAAACAAATTTTATTTTGGAAACAACAACAATGACTGGTAATATGCAACAATAGCATGTTGCACTAGCATAACAACATGGGTCCATTGTAGATAGGGAGATAATCAATCAGATTTAGTGTAATGAAAACAATAAAATGACTAAACCCTATCAAGCACAATAGAGTACGAAATAACAAGGAAATCACAATACGAAGCACAAATGCAAACCGATCTCCACGCCAACTCGATTTATCTCCATTGCTCTTCTCCACCTGCACAAGGATGCAAGATTTTGAAGGTTGATAATAGAGGAATGTTGATTGCTCACTATTGTAGCGTAACGACTTGATATGATGACAGATGAAGAATGATAGGAATAGATGAAAGATTGAGGAATGATTTTGGCAGAATGAGGATATCTGAAGAAGATCCGATCTAAAATGGCTTGTGAACGGTTTTGATTTATAGATTTTTGATTTGGACATAGATAAGATTTGACAGGATTCGATAAGGATTTGATTTTTGACAAAAGAGGAAATATGACAAGATGAGATAAGATTTCAAAAAGATAGAAAGATTTTGATTCTCTTTTAAAGGAAATAAATCCTAAAAAAGATGAGAAGGATAATTGATTAATTATCTAATTAAATAAATTAATTAGATGCACATGAGTTCAGTTTTGGAAAGAAAGCGAGAAGATCTTTTTAGGATTTTATTAATTAAATAAATTTTGGATTTATTTAATTAACGTTGAATTTATGATTTCATTAATTAAATAATATAAATTATTTAATTAACATTAGAGGAATGGATAGATTATGAATTAATTAATTAAATAATATAAATTATTTAATTAACATTAGAGGAATTGATGAATTATGAATGAATTAATTAAATAATATAAATTATTTAATTAACATTAACATTAAATAAATAAATTATGGATTTATGAAGATCTTTTTAGGATTTTATTAATTAAATAAATTTTGGATTTATGATTTCATTAATTAAATAATATAAATTATTTAATTAACATTAGAGGAATGGATAGATTATGAGTTAATTAATTAAATAATATAAATTATTTAATTAACATTAGAGGAATTGATGAATTATGAATTAATTAATTAAATAATATAAATTATTTAATTAACATTAGAGAAATGGATAGATTATGAATATGAATTTAATTAAATAAATAAAATTTATTTAATTAAATGGATGATGACATGGGTACCTAGGGCAAAGCATGCTACAAGATGCCTAAATGATGTAGTGCCGAGACAGGTGTCGTAAGAGGACAATTTTTTGATGTCTACATTTTGCCCCTCTTTGAGATGATGTTCGAGATGATGAGATTTGTGTCGAGTAACATCATTTCAAAGAAGTTAAGGTATGGATAGAGGAAAATGGATAATGATATAAAGATAGGATGATGATGGAATGATGATGCCCCCTCGAGAGGATAGGTGGGTTGAACAAACACGGGTAGGCTCTCGAAATTAAATGATAAGGATAGACAAGATGATGCAAGATAGAAAGTGGATGAAAGAGAGGAATGATATGTTATGCTACAATGAAGGTGAGCAACCATGATGTTTGATGTAGCACTAGACGTTATGCACCAAGATATAAGGACCAAGGTGACAATGTGTCTCATGCCCTAGCATAATACAACCTTGTCTAGATGTATGAGGAAGTAAACTTAGAGCATTAAAGTCCTAATGCACAAAAGGTATTATGTGACCTGAGATGCAAAGGATAATGCAAAAAGATATTCCAACATACACAAGATATGAATATTAGCTAGAATGATACTGATTTGATACAAATGCAAGATAAAATGATAACACACACAAGCAAGCAAGCAAGCATGCACAAATGATACAAAAAAAAAAACAAGATATTGCCCCTGTCAAGCTGTAAACCGTTGATTGATTGATTGATCGATGATGATGATAGTGTTGTCATTCTGGGGAGCGACATGTCCCTAGAGCAACACAAAGATGATGATAATTGATTGATTGACTTTGATTTGGTTTACGACAAGATTAGGGTCAAGACCAAAGGATGTGATTGGATAATTTGACAAGATTGATTGACTTGATTGGTATGGATTAAGGATTGACTTGCATTTGGATTATTGCTTGGATTTTTGTTGGATATTTGATTTTTTTTTTTGTATTTTTGGGGATATTTTGATTTTTTTTGTTTTTGAAATGTTTTGATTTTTTTGGACTTTTGAAATGTTTTGATTTTTTTTGAATTTTTGAGATGTTTTGATTTTTTTGGACTTTTGAAATGTTTTGATTTTTTTTGGACTTTTGAAATGTTTTGAGGTGTCAAATGATGAAAATTTGAGTAGCCTTTGTGCTAGATACCAATGACAAGGGGAAAACCAAGTCTAGGTGCAAGGGTGGGTGATGGGATAAGGGATAAAAGGCTCATGATAGATGGATGGATGGTATGGATGTATCATAAGAGGGTAAGGATGTGATCTCCAAAGACTATGTCGCATAGGAATAACATTCCCCATTCTAGGTACAATACTTTAGGATTTTTCATGACAAAGCTTATGACAATAGGATAATGATATGATTGGTTTAGATAGGATGAGGTATGTCAACAGATATCCAAAGCATGTTTCAACATGTTTCCCCTATATCTTCATCAAGATCAAAAGGAGAATGGTGGATAAGTGGACTTAATATGATAGATATGTATGTTGGCAAAAGATGGTAGGTAAGATGGAAATGATATGACATGAAAATGATAGGTTGGATAGATAAGACATTGTGCCCCCAAGTTTAAGTGACATAGAAGATCAACCTACACATGACACCTATTTGCTAGGTTTTCATCATGGTACTTATCCAGGGTGCCTGTTTACCAAGTTTTCACTGTTGGACGAAGGGATTTCTCTTTACTTTTTTTTTCTTTTTTTCTTTTTTTTCTTTGTTTTTTTTGGATAGGAGAAGGGGAATATGTATGGGAGGGACTCAAGTGTCTAGTTGCATGAAAGGTGATAGTCCCGCTAGAGATGGATGTCATTGCATGGACCATGTCAAATGTCATTATGCTCATAGATGTTGGTAAGGAATGACATGAAAGGGATGGATTAGGTAGATGGCAGATTATGAAAGGTTTATACAAAAATGGATGGGGAATAGTGGATGATGATGTGGATTGAATAGGACTTGTGCAAAAGGATGGATGAAAGGTTTATGCAAAAGCATGGACCATAGGAAGATGGTGGGGGAGATATGTAGGATAATGCGTGAAGGATGGGGAGATGGAGGTATGTGGAATTGTTGTGAAATGGAAGGGAACCATGACCAATGGTTGCACACACTGTGATAAACGTTGAACCTTTTGATGTGGATGGGGTGTAGGAAGCAATGGAGATGTTTGCTTAGGAGGTGGAGGGTGTAGTGCTTTTGGTACCCACATAGACTTAGTATTTTTATGATTTTTATTTTGCTTGTGCGTTTTAGGAATTTGAGACTTTTGAATGGAATGAGAATGTGGGATGGAAGTGGATGGTTTGGATTTTTGTGATGTATATGCTTCATTTGACTTGCTTTCATTTTTCTTAGGTACCCAAACCATTTTTTTTTAGAATTTTCTTTTGGAGGTATGGGCTTATATAGCTTTTTAGATGTATTTTGCTTTGACTTTTTGTATTGATGTCCTAAGGCATGAGAACCCTTAGGATTTTTTACTTTATAGGTAGAGGCATTGAAATTCTTTCTTTTCAATCCCATGGGTATGGTGGAATGGGTGGAAGCTTCATGTTTATACAATGTGTGCATTTTTTGGTCATGATTAGGAATGTTAGGGTATTTATGGATAAATGGATAAAAGGATTGGATGGTAGGGATATTAGGTGTTGGAAGTACTGGTGGTAAAGTGGATGGAGGGATATTAGGAGTGGGAAGTAATGGTGGTAAAGTGGATGGAGGGATATTAGGAGTGGTAATTAATGGTGGTAGAGTTGATGGTGGAAGGTGTATGGTCACATGCTTTTGACATTTGTAGGATGATGGAGGGGGGGTGGCAACATATGTTTTAGGGATACGATAGGCTTTATGATGAAAGGAGGTGGACTTGGGATGCATGGAGGAAGTACCAACATCTTTAGGTTGTTGTCCTTGGGGTGTATGTCCAAGGCCATAAGATCGTGGAGGGACTTTGACATGGATGGGCTCCAAAATACCTTGTTCATGAAGGTCTAGACCTTTACCTTGGTGGTTCATATTTTGGAGTGTGCAATGGATAATGGGACTAGGTGTAGGTGACACACTAGACATGAGTTCCTTATTGGATGTAGAAGATAATGGTTGTTGTTGTTCTAAGGAGGAAAATTCGTGAATGAGGGTGTAAAGACCAATAGGATATGATGGAGGACTTGCAATGGGGTCGATAATGGGTGATGGGGGATCATTAGGATCTTGATTAGCATTGTGTTCTCTTAGATCCAATGTATTTGTTTGATCTTCTATGTGTGCTTGGGAGGCATATGTCTCATCAAGGGAAGTGGATGTTTGTGCATCATGGATGGGTGAGGTGGAAATCTCTTGACCATGGAATGCATAAAGTTGGCTAAGAGGATCATCATGGTCTTCTTGATCATAAAAGGGGTCTTGATCAAATATGGAAGATTGATCATGAATAGTATTAGGTATGTTATGAATGGAATTGTTGGGAGGGTGTTGATCTTTATGTGGATGAGGGGGTAATGTTTCCGCGTGTTTAGGATTGTGCTCTTGAAATACCGCATGACTTTTTGGAATGGAGGTGGAAGGGCATTTCTCATGGAGAGGCTTGTCATGTTCTTGATGGTCAACAACATAGAAGCATGATAGAGGGTGACTTGGACTTACGAGGGGAGACTCTAGAATTGGCTCAAGGGGTTGTGGATGACATGGTTGGCTTGAAGGAATTGGCATGATGTTTGAGGATTCTTTTGTATGTTCAGGTATATGTGTTGAATGACATGGCGACAGTTGATTCCTTGCTCGTAGCCCTTGGGTCACATCCTTTGGAGGTGTATGGGTGGAAGGTGTTGGCTTAGGGTTTTGATTTTGATTGGATGATGGTATGATAAAGTTATAGGGTGCATGTGCTAGATTGGTATTCCCCTTGTCAATGGTTGCATTAGAACATGAGGAAGTTTGGCCTTGTTGCAAGGTAGAACTTAGAGTCACATGTGTTTGTCGTGATGTGGCTTGATAGGTTGATGTGGCATTGACATGCGAAGAAGTGGATGGATTAGATTGGTATGAGGTGGAAGGGTGATAATGAATGGATAGGGGATGACGTTGTGGTTGCTGGATTTGACAAGTGGCAATGAATTGATTGGCTTGAGCTAGGAGGTGTTGGATTTTAGGTGATTTAATTTGTTGAAAATTTTGGAAGAGGGTTTGAAAGCTTTGTATGGTTTGGTGGTCTAGGGGTTGGGGTATTTGGTGAAGTGTCTGAAGGAGGTTTCAAGTTGGGATGCTAGGGATTTGTGTTCGAATGTGGGCATGGTGTCACACATGTGTGTAAGCTCTTGCACATCGATTTGTTCCTCAAAGTATGTAACATCGTTCATGTAATTATCAGCGGTGGTAGGAGAAGCCCCTCGAAGTTTGATTTTATGTTTTGGTTTTGTTTCATGATTTGAACTAGAGAAGGAGACTCCTTGAATTATGACTTCAGGCTTAGGTTTTGTCTCATGATTTGGCCTAGAGGGATAGCCCCCTTGGATTATGATTTTGGGCTTATGATTAGGATTGGGTTTGTTTATGATTATGACCATTTTGACAAGTGGTGACTAGGACTTTGTTGGTGATGGTGATGATGTGGAATGATTAGCTTGGATGACTTGATTGATTAGGATGAAATGGATAGGATGTGAATGTGTTGGAAGAACATGTAGAGTGACTTGTCTTTATGTGTTTGGTGTTTAGCTTGATTTGGCAATGTTTAAATGAATGATCACACATGTACACACATAAATCACTCACGCAAGACACATAAGCAAGTTTGAATTTTGAAATCTGAAGAATGTAATGATGATTATTAAACAAGCACACATGGAAGACACATCAACGAGCCCTATGACTAGTTAAGTTGGGTATGGCCAATTAGGTCTCAAGCTAGGCTACACAAGATTGACTAAGGATGATTTGAAAGCAAAATATTGCCACACAGCTGGGAGAAAGGGGTAACCCACCCTTCACCTTCACTTCCCAAAGGTATAAAGTTCTTTGGGGCTTAGCCAAGAGTGACAAGATTTTAACTCCCAAACAAGCATGTCTTTTGATTCACACTTCGATTGAGGTCATCCCCAGGGGTGATGAAATCCCCTAGCAAGCCTCCTATGAAGGGTTTGACAAAAGCAAACCAAGTGAGGTGTTTGTGATCACACCCACACTTGATTCACACTCACAATTATTAATTGACCCTTAGAAAATTGAAATGTGTGTAAAACAGTTCAAACACTTGTTCTTTTTAACCCCAAATCAAGATGTGCGATTGAAGACAAAATTCGTTTTAAGCCCAATTTCAAATATGTGATCAAACAAGATTTGATTTTATGCCCCAAATTGAAATGTGTTGACAAGCAATGATTAATGAGAAATGAAATATTAGAATGTATTCACCTGATTATTCGCTTTCCAATTTGATGTGTGTGACTAATGCCAACGCTGTTCCTGCTCCTAGATACCCTGAAAGTCACCAAGACAAGAAAAAAAAACACAAACCTGCAAGCCAATGTGAGATTAAGTCCAAAAACATGCAATCTGTTAAAAATCTAACTAAATTAAAAAAAATAAAATCTAAGTTAAAAAACTATATTTAAAATCTAAATTAAGAATCTAATCTAAAATCCAAAATCTAATTTAAAAATTTAATGAAAAAAAAAATTCTAACTAAGATCTAATTTAAAAAAAAAAAAATCTAATTAAATTCTAATTAAAAATAAAAATAAAAATTAATTAGAAATCTAAGATCTATATTAAAGTAGAAAAAGCTAAATTTAAACTGAATTAAAAAACTAAAAATCTAAAATCTAAAATAAAACTAGAAACTAAAGAAAAGGTAAATGGAATATTAAAAGTAACTCCAAGACTAAAGCTAACACATAAGACTAAAAAGCTAAATGAAAGAGTAAATGAAAGTTTAAAAGTAAAGCTAAACCGAAGACTAAAGCTAACGCATAAGATGCTGCTTGTTTCTAATGAGACTATGCAATGGTAGTAGAGGGGCGGATGGGGTCTACGACGGATGGATGGATGCCGATAGAGGCGTTTGGAGAAAATGGTAATGGTCAAAAGTTCAGTGGGCGACTAAGTAATGGTCAGCGATGAAATGAAAGTTCACAAAATGAATGAATGGTAGATAATGGAAAATGTGGAAGCTCTGGGAAGAACACGGGCCGCAAAAGAAGCACCAGTGGCAGGAAGATAATGAATGTTGTGTACCACTGTAGAACCAACTGCACAAAGCACCAACAAATCCCTTCAAAGACGATGGATTATTGAAGATCGGCTAACCCAGTCAAAGCGAAATGGCTGGAGAATGTATGGCCATTGCCCACGAGGGGTGTTGGAGGAAAAACCAACGTAGGAAACTGAGAGTGAGCTGATAAAGGTTTGCAAAAGGCTGACTGAAAAAAAAAGTACCACAGTCGAAGTGGATGATGGAAGATTTAGACAAAAAGCGATGGGGTACTGACGAGGAAAATATGGAGGTGACCACCACTGAGATCCTGAAGAAACAACAACCCGAAAGAGTTCACAGATGTAGATTAAGGTTTTGTAAAATTTGACAGGGAGATTTAAAAAGATCGACGGAGAGTATCCACTGATGAAGCTTATAGTCAAAAATCAAGGAAATGACCTCCCAGACGCGATGGTGAAGTCAAATATGAGCTAGGAGATCACCTGCAACAATTTACTCTCAGAACTTTACAAAACTAGGATTAGAAAAAATGCAAACTTTTAGAAGAAAAATATGCAAAATGTATGATTACCTTCTGGTCGTGGGTTCGAGCCCCACGGTGGGCGCCAAATGTAGATAGGGAGATAATCAATCAAATTTAGTGTAATGAAAAAAATAAAATGACTAAACCCTATCAAGCACAATAGAGTACGAAATAACAAGGAAATTACAATATGAAGCACAAATGCAAATCGATCTTCGCGCCAACTCGATTTATCTCCATTGCTCTTCTCCACCTGCACAAGGATGCAAGATTTCAAAGGTTGATAATAAAGGAATGTTGATTGCTCACTATTGTAGCGTAACGACTTGATATGATGACAGATGAAGAATGATAGGAACGAATGAAAGATTGAGGAATGATTTTGGCAGAATGAGGATGTCTGAAGAAGATCCGATCTAAAATGGCTAGTGAACGGTTTTGATTTATAGATTTTTGATTTGGACAGAGATAAGATTTGACAGGATTCATAAGGATTTGATTTTTGACAAAAGAGGAAATATGACGAGATGAGATAAGATTTCAAAAGGATGGAAAGATTTTGATTCTCTTTTAAAGGAAATAAATCCTGAAAAAGATGAGAAGGATAATTGATTAATTATCTAATTAAATAAATTAATTAGATGCACATGAGTTCAGTTTTGGAAAGAAAGTGAGAAGATCTTTTTAGGATTTTATTAATTAAATAAATTTTGGATTTATTTAATTAACGTTGAATTTATGATTTCATTAATTAAATAATATAAATTATTTAATTAACATTAGAGGAATGGATAGATTATGAATTAATTAATTAAATAATATAAATTATTTAATTAACATTAGAGGAATTGATGAATTATGAATGAATGAATTAAATAATATAAATTATTTAATTAACATTAACATTAAATAAATAAATTATGGATTTATGAAGATCTTTTTAGGATTTTATTAATTAAATAAATTTTGGATTTATTTAATTAACGTTGAATTTATGATTTCATTAATTAAATAATATAAATTATTTAATTAACATTAGAGGAATGGATAGATTATGAGTTAATTAATTAAATAATATAAATTATTTAATTAATATTAGAGGAATTGATGAATTATGAATTAATTAATTAAATAATATAAATTATTTAATTAACATTAGAGAAATGGATAGATTATGAATATGAATTTAATTAAATAGATGATGACATGGGTACCTAGGGCAAAGCATGCTACAAGATGCCTAAATGATGTAGTGCCGAGACAGGTGTTGTAAGAGGACAATTTTTTGATGTCTACAGACACTAGTGTCATGTGAAATGCATCAACACAAGGAAAATGACAACATGAGTGACCTCACCATTACACAAGGAAAGCAACACCATCATAACACTTACCAATCATGGGACAAAGTCACCACAATGAACCTATGAGAGGGGAAACAACACCCAAACATCAATTGGGTATTTACCTGCAATCGTGTTATCTCACAACACCACACAGGGGTAGGATGAGGGAATCATCAACCTTGAAATTATGCCAAGACACTTTAAGCCTAACTCTTATAACCCCCACAAAAACCCACACAAATGATGGAACAAATTAGAGCCAACACCACACAACTAGATGATGCAACCATCAATTTTTGAAATGAGGAGTCAGATGAGGGCACATTCACCTCAAATCCACTCAACCAAAACCTTAAATATAAGGGAAAACCTTCACAAGGGATTTCCTAACTAGGAGGTACAAACCCTCCACCAACTAGAATGATGGCATGTCACTTCTAGATAAGGAAAAACTTCCCAAAGCAAGGAGATGCCATAAAATTTGAGGTATAAAACTCACTAAAAATTTGATAACATGGGAAGACTCTCAAGGCTAAGTAGAATAACTTTCATATACAAAGTTTTCCTGGAAAATGGCTGAAATACCAAACAAGTGATAAAAAAATGAAAATAAGGCATTGGAGTACACTAGCACCTAGATAGGACAATAGAGTGAATGCCTAAGTGTCTAAGTGTAGTTTTGGATTCCTAGTTTAACATTGGATTCGTGTTCTAATGTTGAGTCCTTGCTAGGCACTACAGTCTTGTTCTAGCATTATAGTCATAGCCAATGAGGAAACCCAAGTTAGGGTTTGGTCCCTAAGACATTCCAAACACTTAGGAACTACAAGGAGCCTTGACCAAAAGTAAACTCTAAAATGATAAAAATAATTGGCGAACCAAGAAGTTCCTAAACACTCAATCTCACTTCACACTAGCCCACGAAGGATATCACTCTCAAGGGTTGAGGAGACTACAAGAGGCTCCAACACAAAGCCAATGCGACAAGGGGTGAAGGGGAAAGGTGTCCAACACCTCCTAATCCCGCCAAGACCACTCAAATAACCCTAAATGGTCCCTCAACGAGGTGGTTCTCAATGACACACTATGCAAACAAAAGAGAGTTAAGTCTCCAAAACAAACATGTTTTCTACACACAATAATTCTTTTTAATCCCAAATACAAATATTCTCTAAGTTCTTTTTAACTTACATTACAATTGATGCAAGAGCATCCGGGTGCATGGATAATTCTGCACATCAAGAAAAATATTAATTTTAATTTTGAGTTTTGTCTTGGTTTTTCTTACAGACACAATTTAATTAAATCCTTAGCTCCTCTAACATAGTAAGGTTTGATGTTGGGAATGCGAAAAAATAGTTGATTAATTGATTCACTTGTTAATTATTTAAAATATGTTTGAAAATTATTAATTTTCTAGAAAGGAAAACTCTTGCACCCATGCATGTGAGTAGGGATTTATTGTAAATTGTAACTCCATTCTGGAATTGAAAAATGGCATTTGTTGAAGAAGTGGAAAATAGGGGCATGGAGAGAGTGCGTTGAGAGATGGGAAGATCAATTTTGAATGGAAATTGAATGCACATACCTAAAGGTGAAAAACCCTACTCTTGGGAAGGAATATTAGAAATTCTGAAGTTGGATTAGTAGGAAAAGGAGAAGGCCACAGCTAGGTTGCTAAGAGAGCTTGGACAGGAAAAGAATCAAGGAGAATGTAAGGAAAATGAGTTTGTATGGAGAGGAGGATGGATTTTATGGCATCTTATGTGTGTTGTAGATGTTTTTGTCGATTAAAGAGTGTTGTGATTAGATTTTGGCTTTCTTGTAGATCATCACCAAAATATTTGAAATTTGTGTTTTCCTATAGTTTGTTGTTGTAGAAATGGCATTGTTTGGCAATTGTTGAAACCATTGTATCTCCAAGGTTTTCCAAGCATTTTGATTTGAATAATAATTTTCAAAATTCTCCTTTTATTTGTGTTTTGCATTTGTGTATTCAAAAGGCTCATAGGTTAGCTTCATGCAACCATCGACAATCCGGTGGTTTCTCAATTGTTGAGTTGCATTATTTGGTCTTAGAGCATCACGAAGAAAGTAATTGGGGAAAAAGATGAAAATTGAGAAAAGTTGTTGGAAGGGTTCAAGGCACCAGTGTTCAAAAATGTTTTTTCAGGGTTTTTAGGTTGATTTTCAGCATGGTTGTGTGGGTAGATAAATTTTATCCTCTTGTATTCTTGTAGATGAAGTTGGGAGCTTCTCTTGTAAAAAAATTCAGAGCAAATGGAAGTTGTTTGCATATTCTTATTTTTTTTTGAAAAGTGGTATGTCAATAGTTTTATGTGCATTTATGTGAATGTTTAATGATTTACATTTTTTATCCTTTGAGTCTTCTTTACCACCTATGAGAATTAATTTTTAATTGGGTAGAAAAGAAATTGGTGTGGTGGCTACAAAGATCAACACCTTGATTTAAGGTTTTGGTCTTTGACTGCATCAACAATGAATATAAATACCATGCAAAATGACATACGTGTATGAATCCAACACTAAAACATGAATACATCCAAACTACCAAATCATTCTATTTACTTAAGGGGGTTCAATTAACATAATTACAATAGAGACGAGGACTCAAATTTACTTTAATTATATTTTAAAATAATATACAATTTAATGAAATAAATCAAGGAAAACCTTTACTAATTGGATCATGATATTGGAGCTCTTCCCAGGATCCTCAAACCCCAATGGTGGTTTCCACACCACCTAGCCACATGGTACCCTTAGGTCCATTCCCACCATGCTAGGAGATAGTCACATGGGCAACAAGCACACACACACCAAACACACTGGGATAAGGCTTACACACACACCATACACAACATACACACATCATTCATGTAAATTATAGTCACTCAATCAACATCACGTGATGGATTAAAATAAAAATCCTCATTGGGCACAAGCATCAATAGAATAAATAAGGCACTCCTATTAGGAATGCTCACCAATGGAGCAAACAAAATATCCTCATTGGACACAATCACTAATGAAACAACAAGCAATCATAATTTGGCACAAACAAAAATGGCACAAGCAAAAAACTATCATTGGAAAAATAACAATGACACAAATAAAACACAAGAATTGGGCACACACACCAATGCATAAGGATAAGATGCTAGAGAGAAGGCAATGAGTTTCATCACAAATCTCAAAGGGATGGCTAAGCAGAGTTGGGCATGATCAACTCTCCCCATGAGGAACTCAACTTGCAAGTCTCAGTGCTCTTAGAGTAGACATGCTTTTTATGCTCATACCAAGCCTATACTAGTGCTCTAGTTGTGCCATATGAATCCTTATCTTTGTTAATTTTATTTTCTTGATGTTATTACTTATCCCTTATTAAGAAAAATCCCACACGAGATATCCTTGGGCCACTTTATGCCTTGGAAAATGTTGGGAGCCACTCCACTATGACTCTCTAGTACCTCCATCCAAGGTTCATCATAACTCATCACAATTGAGAATGGCACAAAAAATTACCTCACAAAAATTTAAACAAGATCTCAAAATCATCCTTACCAAAATCCAAGGAGATATCATTTCCCCCATTCAAAACATCCAAAAACACATTGAGAATTCAAAATTTTCTAATTAATTTTACATGCAAAAACCATAAATTTATAAGAAAACTCCATTAATGGAGCTTAACTTTTTCCATTTTTATAAAACTCAAAATTTCAAAAATGAAAGGTTCCCTTTTGATTCAAATGTTCTCTTTCCATTTTCCTAAAAGAGTTTCTCCATGTAAATCCTCTTTTTTATTTATATCTCATCGTTGATTTTATAATCACATTATTACGCCGAAGGCGTGTCCCTATATGAACTTTCCAAGTTCATTTTCTCCTTCAACGGTTGAAACATAACAAGAGGCCCTGGTTGATAGCGAAACAAATCTCAGCCGTCCATCATTTTTTGCCATTTTTTTACTGTTTTTCACCATTTTTTTATTGTTTTTCCCCACTGCTATCGTTTTTTTGACTGAATCTCAGCCGTTCATCATTTTTTGCCATTTTTTGGTTGTTTGCCGCCGATTTTCATTGCTTTCCCCATCGCTCCTCCATCTCCAATTTGGAGAGTTGTAGCCTAAGAATAAGGCTTTCAAAAAGGGTTTTAGAGTATGTAGACGATTGAATCATCTTCCACTGTCCATCTTGTCAGTTTTTTCGTTTTCTCTATTTTTTCGTTTTCACTATTTTTTTTCACAGACGTAAAAGTGGCACTTTGCAGATCAACGGTTTCTGTTCGCTGAGTACAGTGCAAGATGATTCAAATGTTAATGGTTGTTCAATTTTATCGGATATTTTTTCGTTCACTATTTTTGTTTTCTTTCATTGTTTTAGAGTATGTTTATTAAAATGAAAATTACGGCTTAGATCCTAATAATGAGCACATTTAGGTTTTCAAATAAAATGAAAATTACAGCCAAGATCCTTAAAATTACGACATCCTTTACCCTACATAGTTAAGTATAAATTAGCATAATTAATATATAATGTATATTTTATATAATTATAAATAAATTATAAATAAAATAATTATATTATTTATTATATATCTTATTTTTTAACAAAACTATCAAATACATATATATTAGGTTTAAAAATTCTGGCATCCTTTATTCTACGTAGTTAAGTATAAATTAGCATAAATTACAGTCCTAATAAAGAGCACATTTAGGTTTTAACATTATGACATAATTAATTAGTTTTATATAATAAATAATTTGGTTTATAATATATAATGTTATAATATATAACAATATAATCGTTAATACATAAATAATAACTTTAATAGATTAATATAACAATGACATAAATAATATATATTTATATAATAATATAATAGTTAATACATAAAATTTTAAAAAATAAAAATAAAAATATTATTCTATAATTAAAAATAAAATTAAAAAATTAATAATAATATTAAAATCATTTTCTAAATGACCTACCAATTGATCTCATCTACTATACAAATGTGTGCAAAAAAATAAACCAATTTTTTCCTAATTGACCTTCCACACCTCTTCGGCGTACCCATTGCACAAGGTGCCATAGCTAGTTTTAATTATATTGTAATCCTTGTTTAAAAAATAAATTAAATTAATAAAAGAATTAAAAAAGGATCTAAGAATAATCCCAATATTCTTTAATCATCACACAAATTACAATGTGTAGCAATTACAAGTAGAGAAGCCATTGTTGCAGAATTTTAAACACAATATTGTAACATAAATTTATTTGTAGTTTGTAACTTGGAAAAATGGGATTAACCATAATAGAGTTAATGAATTAATACAGTAAACCATAAACACTACAATTCAAAACTGAATACACTTCCAAATCGACCAATAAAATGCAAGCAACATAATGAAATCAAAATTAAGAAAGCATTTATGTTACCTTCACCATGTTGACATGACTTACTTCCATTGTACTCCTTTGCTTTGATTTTCTCTCAGATTTGGTATGCTCTTCTTTACTTCAAGCTCAAAAGTGTGTGAAAGAGATCAATGATGCAAAACTCCAAAGTTTGTGGTTAGCCTTCAAAGAGGTATGAGGGATGCTTTTATAGAAATGATTGATTTGAATGGACGATCTAGATTAAGAGGTGGAAGATCAAGATCAAGGGTCAAGAATTGTTGAGATAAATTGATTAGAGAGTTAACCAACTGCAACTAGTTTCAAGATTTCAGTTAACTATTTGCATGAGGAATTGATTGAAGAGCTAAGTGATTTGATTGTTTCGTTAACTTGCACTGAGTGGGAGTGAACTGATTTGATTGAGGAGAGAAGTGGAATTGATTATCTAGTTGGCTAGAAGAGAGTGTTCATTAAGGACGAGGTGGAAATGCATGAGATTAATAATTAATTAAATGAATTAATTATTAGAGAAATGTACAAGATTAAATTTATTAAATAAATAAAATAAATGATTATATTTATTTTGGAAGAAGATAATATTTGAGAAATAAATTAAATAATTAAAAACAATTATTTAATTCAAGAAGTGAGAACTTGTAGGAGTATTAAATAAATTTAATTATTATTTACATGTGCAATATTGAATTAATTAATTAAATAAAATAAATTATTTTATTTATTTTTAAAAGAAGATAATGTTGAGGAATTAAATTAAATAATTAAAATAATTACTTAATTTAAGAAGTGATAATTAATTAAATAATAAATTATTTAATCTTGGAGATAAAAATTAGATAAAGAATTTGCATGAGATTTAATGAATTAATTATTAAAGGAATGTGCAAGTGGAATTTAGATAAATAAATTGAATATTTTATATATCATTAATGAAAGGATAATTTTGAGAGATTAAAGGATAATTAAATAATTAAAGTTATTATTTAATTTAGAAAGTGGGAAAGTGGGTAATTAAATAACAATTATTTAATTTTGGAAGGGATAACATATGATTAATTAAGAATTAAATACCATTTTCGGAAAACTAAAAATAGATGGCATTTCTACTCTGCAACGCGAGGTGGGCGAGCTAGGGTTTTGTCACCCTAGCTCGACTCTCCTTCCTTCTATGCGCGGGGTTGTGATTACTGTCTACAGGGGTGGGTTCTATTCATGGTACAGGGGCAACAATTGGGGTTATCCATTATCACTGCTTAAACTTTCTTTTTTTTTCCTACATTGATTCATTATTGCATGTTGGGTGCGGGGTGTTTCAAGTGAAGGGCTTCATGATCTCTTTGCAAGGTGCACCAGTATGATGTTTTGTGCTTCAGCCAGTGGATTTTCTTCATTCTCTTCACCATTTCTTCCTTGATTTTCCTTCTTGCTTGTCTCTTTGATGTTCTATTAGGGTCAGGCTTGCTTTTGGAGTGGGCCTGATTTTGTTTTGACATGGCGATGCATGCGGTCTCAGATAAGGTGGATCGGGCCTCTCCTCTGTCTGGTGGAGACCCAAGTTCTTCTAATCCAACTTTTCCTAGTGCCCTCAAATTGAAGAAGGTGAATGGGTGTTTGGTGAAAGCTCAAGAATGACTGGTTTTAGTCATTCAACCAAAATTTGTAGCTAAAGATGTGGAGTACTACTACAACCATGTGTTGATCTGTAAATTCACGAGGATGAGGGTTTCACTTCCCTTTCTAGATTCTTGGGTTCACAAAAATTTAAACCTTGAAGAGGATTCCAATATTATGTTAGCTGCTAATAATTTATTTTTGGTTGATTTTTCTTGTGTTGCAGATCAGAATAGGGTTTTCAAAGGTGGTCCCTATGTTTACAATCAGGTGGGTCTTTTTATAAAACCATGGCATGGTGGTTTCAATTCAACGAAGGAGCTCCCCTCTAGGTTTCCGGTTTGGGTGAGGTTGTCGCACCTACCTCTTGAATGCTAGAGAAGTGACATTTTGTAGATGACTGCTTTATTTCTTAGGAAGCCTATTGGGCCCTCTCAACAAACACTGAATAAAAGGGTTTTATTCTTTGCTCGAATATGTATAAAAATTCATTTGAATAATCTACTGTCGAATTCTATTAACATAATTATTGGATCTTATTCTTAGATGCAGTTGTGAGCAAGAGTTGTTAGCCTATCTAAATGAATCAAAATAGAATGAAAAAGAAGGGAAACAACACTTAATGTACCTCAAGATAGGGCTACATTAACTCCCACAAAATAGGGATAAAAGAAAGCAGATTTACCTTGCAAGAGTTGCTCCTTGGTTGGCCCTTTGATAGTTGATGTTTTGTGTGCTCCTTTGATGGAAAGATGTGATGCAAATGGATTCAAAATGACCTAAATGAAATAACGAATGCAATGAGCCATTTGGGTAGTTGGATTGATGAGTACAAATGCAAATGATAAAAGCTTCAAAGCATGCAACAATGGAGGCTTGTGAGTGCAAGAGTGCAAGTGTGAGCTAGAGCTTGAATGCAAAATATGTGAATGTCTAATGAATGAAAATATTTCATTTTAAGGGAGGTTTCTCTAGAGAATTGAACGGTTGAGATTTTTCCAACATGAGCAAGATGAAGGGTTGTGGTGAGTTGAGGACTCACAAGTCCTCACATATTGCCATGTGGAGGGTGAAGTGTCACAAGGACAAATGAGTTGGAAAAGGGACATGTGATGTGGAGGTACTTGCAAGTACCTTGGGATGAGGAGAAGATTTCCTCAAAAAGGAACTTCTTGTCCCCATGTGGGAAGGATGTTGACATGTGAGGAATTTTAGAATTCCTCACACATCATCATGGGGAAGAGAGAAGTTGGAGGAATAAATGTGAATTTTATATTCACATGATTAGAAGGGATAAAGTGGTTGGGAGAATAAATGTGAATTTAAAATTCACATGAGAAGCACCTTGTGGATAAGACAAGGTTCTTATGAAGGAAGCTGAAAAGTACCTTGTGGATAAGACAAGGTCCTTATAATGGACGGTTCTTGACCCCATGTGACTGATGTGACAAGTGAGGAGTTATAAAACTCCTAACAACTTGCATGGGGAAGAGGAGAGTCTTGGAGGGATAAATGTGAATTTTAAATTCACATGGGGAAGAGGGTCTAGGCTAAATGTGGAAATTATGAAGGTTGACCAAAAAGGTATGCTAAATGTAGCAAGGGGATTAGATTAAGGTTGTGCAAACAAATGACTAAGAAGGTTAATGGAAGATTAGAAGCAAGTTGGAAAATGTGGAGGATGTGACATTAATCTTGATTAAAGGTGTGCACATCCTAATCATGGATTAATTAGACTAATCCATATTAGAAGAAGGTTATGGAGGATGTGACAAGGAGAGAGAAAAAGAACTTAAAATTGATTTAAATTCCAAAAGGTTAAATGACCAAATTAAATAAATTAATGTATTTATTTAATTTAGAGAAAGGATGAAAGGTAAAATATTTAATTAAATACTTTAGGAACCTTATGGAAAGAGGAAATATTAATTAAATAAGTTATTTGATTAATATTGATGAAATAGACGGATAAGGGAGACAGATTTGACCATATGGAAGTGGTCAAATTTGGATGTCTACATTTTTCCCTTCTTCGAAATATTGTTAGAATAATAGTGTTTTGAAGAAAATAAAATGCAAATGACTCTATAGAGGAGGGGACCAAAAAATGATGCACCAGCATGGGACAAGTTGTGTGAGCTGCCCAAATGGATGGAAATGAAAGAAGATGCCCCAGTCTTGCAAGGGAATGACCATGACAGAGGAATGGAGGAAAATGGTAGGGTATTCCCCCTCAAGAGGGCAGTTGAGGAAGAAAAAGGGGCCCTAGGTGACTTCTCGATATGAGAAAACGAAAGACATGGTTGGATAGAGCTTGAAAAACCATGAAGATTTGCTTTTGCATGGAGTAAAATAGACACACGGTTTGCAAATGGCGGCCCTGGGAAGGTAGAGGATTAATTGAATTAAAAGAGGTTTAAATAAAGGGGAAAAAATGCCCTTTACTTAAAAAGTTAAAAAAGGAGGGAAAAGTTATATAAGGTAATTTTAGAAATTACCCTGGCTCATTTGCATAGCTAGCTTTTGAGTGAGAGAGAGAAGAGGAGAGGAACAAGATGGCGATGAGGATGTCAGATGATTATGATTCTGACATCATCCATTGGGGGGATGAGGTACAATGTTTCTACCATGAGCACGTGGTTCCACACCAGGTTAGGTTCAAAACCCTCTTTGTGATTTTAAGCATTTGATGATGTATTTTTAAGTTTTAATGCTTTTTCAAAACATGGGTTTTGGGATTGGGGTAGTTTAGGAAAATGGGTTGGGGGCGAAATTTTGATTTTTCTAAGCAGGTAGGCAGAATCGCCTATTAGAGGCGAGGGAAAGGGGGGTTGAATTTTCCCAATTAGAGGGTAAATGCACCCAAAAAAATGAAAATAAATGCCCGAAAAGGGCAAAGGAAAAAAAAAAGGAGGGTGGACTTGCGTAGGGTCGACCAAATCCCATAGAAAATTTAGATTAGCATCGATTGGGTGACCCTGCCCCGAGTTAGGGCGACCCCACCCAGGCGGGTTCGTTCACTCTCGGGGCAGGTTCACCCAAGCCGAGGGCGGGTTCGCCCCGGGCTGGGGTAGGTTCGCTTTGGGCTAGGGCAGGCTCGCCCTGAGCTAGGGCAGGTCTGCCCCAGGCTGAGGTGGGTCTGCTCGCTAGCCAGGGCGGGTCCACCCGCGAGCCAGGGCGAGATCACCCATAACTTGGGAAGGTCTGCCCAAAGGCAGGGTGGGTTCACCCAAAGCTGGGATGAGTTCACCCAAGGGGTGAACGGGGAAGAAAAGAGCAGAAGGAAACAAGAAAACAAGATTGAGAAAAATAGGTAAAATTCAGGCCAGAAAAGGGGGGAGGGGAAAAATTAGTGAAAAGAGAGCCCAGGGCAGGGGAAAGGGAAAAAATGAGGAAAAAGAGAAGATCATTGACATGTGGCTTAGTGTGACTGCAAAGCTTTGACAGTTTGTGGACATGTGAGAGGTGATCCAAGGTACTGGGGGTGATGATGGTGGCCATGAACAGAGCAGATCATGAGGCTCTATCATAAGCGGGATTGCTACATTTATTAGGGTACCCTACCATTAGAGCGCATCAAGCGATGTTGATAGCCTTGATAGAGCGGTGGAGTTTGGAGACTTTGACGTTCCATCTCCTGACAAGGGAGATGACAGTGACATTAGAGGATGTATGGCAGATACTGAGGTTGCTTATAACAAGCCACCTGGTGAGTGCGATAAAATCAGTGGGGGCAGAGCTGGATCATACCGTGTGGGTGTTATTTGGACGAGATGACCTACCTATGCAGAGGGGAAGGTTGGATGTGGACGGATGCCTAGCATTGGGGGTGCCACCACTACCACTATACCTATGCGGGTTGATTAGTGGATTGTTGCTTCCAGACTAGAGTGGGTGCTTTTGCAACCTGAGCTACATGGAGGTGATATGACACATTGTCGAGGGGAGAGAGGGGCAGTTTGCATGGGGTACATGTGTACTAGTGCAACTTTGCAGAGACATGCACGTTGTATGCTACCGAGAGGTGCTCAGCATGATGCATGTGACGCTGCTACAAGTATGGGCCTAGGAGCACATCAGTGTCACTAGGCCAGGAGTGGTGAGAGCAGGAGTGGAGGATAATACAACACCAATGGCTTGGTGGTATGGGTTAGAGGATGGTTGGGTTTGGTACTATGAGGGCCTCAGGGATCTAGACAAATGGAGGAAGACATTGGATGACCTTCGAGAGGAGGATATAGTGTGGAGGTCGTACATGATACAACGATTTTCAGGATGGAGGAGAGATGAGGCAGGGCAGAGAGGCTACTTCTGCACTAGATGCTTCATAGTCAAGAGGGAGCCACAAATAGTGGAGGCACATAGACCAAACAAGGTGACTAGACAGTTCGGGAATACATAGGACATTTTGCATGGACCAGATAGGTTCCGATGGATTACGCGAGAGAAGCCATGGGGAGAGCTAATTTCATCGAGGTTTGCAAGAGAGCATTGGGAGACATTATAGTTAGTACCCTACCTGGGTAGGACTAGGGGGGACATCGATGTAGGAGTGACAATTCAATACATCGCATGGTATCTCTGTCATCAACCCAAACGGATTACTCCAAAGGAGCTGATTGTGGGTGCACTAGGGTTTGGGGTAGAGGATGAGTTGCAATTGGCAGGCTAGAGGAGAGGGAGTAGGGGACAACAAAGGAGAGGACAGGAGGCAGCTGGAGTAGCGGGGCAACAGGGGGATGTGGGGGCTGCAGGATAGCAAGGTAGAGGATAGGGAAAAGCTGGGGCCATAGGGAAGCCAGAGAGGATGAGGAGGAGATAATGTAGGAGAGATAGAGTGAGGATCGAGGTAGAGGAGGGGAGAGATGAGGCAGGGATGGTGGAGAGGGATGGGAGAAGGCAGGAGGGAGTTGAAGCACCAAAGTAGTAGGAGAGAGGACAGATGGCGGCTGGGGTTGTAGAGCAGCAAGAGAGGGTGAAGAGGAGACCACAAAGGAGAGCCAGGGTGGAGATCAAGGGGGAAGATGGGAGAGATGATGCAGATGTGGATATGATGGATTATAGAGATGAGGGAGAGGCGAAGGTGATGGATATGGACGTCCATGATATTCCCCCATTGGCCATGGTGCCACCGATAGCAGAGGATTCAACTATATTGTTGAGAGGGGCCATGGCGAGATTACAGATCTCTGAGTAGAGATTAAGAGATACAAATTAGAGGCAAAGGTGAGCAAGATGTGAGTAGAGGTGACCAGTGCGCGGGCAGAAGGCGAGAGGGTTTTCAGATCTGTAGTCAATGCAGCATCATAGTATGAGGAGGAGCTATGGGTAGAGAGGGATGGTTTGCGAGATGAGGTGAGATAGCTACGAGTAGAGGTGACTTGAATTGATGGAGAGGTATGTAGAGAGAATGAGGAAGTGGTGGCTGCGAGGTGGGAGCGAGATAGGCTAGAGGTAGTGGTGACTATACGACAGGCAAGAGGACAGAGAGAGCTGGGAGGAGTGACAGACCAGGCATCAGCAGAGACCATGGCACAGGCTGAGAGAGACATGGATAATTTGAGGATACAGGTGGAGGGGTTACTGAGACAAAGGACTGAGCTGAGATGGGAGCAAGACGAGCTCCATGACAGGGTCGTTGTAGTAGATCAGATAGTGGGAGACATGGGGTTGATGCAGGCGAGGGATGATGCTATGAGGGTCCAAGTGTAGACCTTGCAGACAGAGAGGGATGAAACATAGGCACAGGTTCAGACCCTACGGGGTGAGAGGGACACAACATGGATACAAGTGTAGACCCTGCAAAGTGAGAGAGATGCGATAGTGGCTCAGGCACATATTGTGGAGAGAAAGAGGGATACGTCACAGGTAGCGTAGGGTGAGGGTGGCAAGGCAGGGGTAGAGGTACAGAGATTGCAGGCACAGATACAGGCTATGGAGGCTGAGAGGGATAGGACAATAGAGCAGGTGTCGTAGATGGGGGCAGAGATGGATCAACTGAGGTTGGCACAAGATGCATTGGCACAAGAGTGGAGATCCATCTATAGGGATCAAGACAGATATAGACATGAGCAGAATGTAGTCAGGTATCAGGCTACACAGAGAGATGAGTATATGAGGGAGGTGTCTTTCTGGATGTGTGCTTATCAATAGGCAGTTCTAGATCTATCACAATGCACAACTCACTATGTCCAACAGGTGCCTCAGATGCCTACACCATCCCAGTCACTAGGGACACGTACCCGAGGGTATAGCGATTATCAGGCGACTCCTATGCACAAAGGGCCGGTGCCCGACTCACCACAAAGGTCAGACATGGGTAGCTCATAGTAGATATGACGAAGGATAGGTGACATGATTCTAGTTTTTGACAAGTGCGTGATGGATGTACAATACAAAGCGACATAGATCAGAGTTGATCTAGAGCCTTGTATTTGCACTTTATTTGATGATATACGTGATGGATATGTATTTTGGTTATATGATGGACATTATTATGGACTATGTGATGGACATTAATATTTTGGTCTTTATATATGATATGTGACTGCCCTTATTGACAGTATGTGATGTTCATATGATGGATGATTCTATTTATGCATATGTATGTGTTGATGCTTTTATGATGGATGATCATGATGATGTGATATATGTATATGCTTATGATGATGTCTGTTGATGTTTATATGGATGAGATGTATGATATGTATGATGACTAATGTGTATGATGTAGGATGTGATGGATGATTTATGACTCTATATGCTATGGATATGGTTCTAACAACTTGTGATGCAGGTGGCGATATATGCAATGTGTTAATGATTATGGATTAATGTGGAAATGAATGAATTCAAGATGTCTAGAATAAGCAAATATGATTAATCTAAACAACATGACCCTAATGTGGATGAAATGCAATTATATTTCTTACAAAATGCAATGTGGATGGTAGATGAACTTTATTTGCGACCATGTTTGCTTTAGCTTATACAAAATAAAGGTGTATGAAGGGTGAGTGTGATGGCTTAACATGAAATGCAATGCAATATGAACATAAGTGCCAATAAGGACGTGCATAGTAATGAGGGTAGATGGTAGGCATATGGTTGGATTAATGGCTAGTACTTTCCCTATAATACTTAAAAAATTAAGGGAAGATGGGTGTGAAACTACACCTGTCAAGAACCATAGGTATTCTAAGAAGAATGGGAGATGGAAGGTGAATGTTTGCACAACCAAAATCATAGGTCATAGGTTAGGTATGAATGCAATGCAACGGAATTGGTCATGAAATGCAATGCTAATGTAATTTTCCATTTTCAGAGCACTGATTTTTGCTATAACATAGGACACTAGGTACCATGGTATGTGAACCAGGGCAAATTAGCGTCCAATGCAAAAAAAAACATAGCAAACACGAAGGTTATCCCAACACCGCAAAATCGTGAAGACCTTGGTCAGGCCAGGTATTGGGATAACCACAAGCACAAAAGGATGTCCCAACATAACAAAAGACCTCGGGGATCTTGGTGGGTACTACGCGGGACAACCAGGAAGACAACAACAAAGCAAGAAAGATCAAGATATGCCCCTAGGTTAACCAATCAAAACACACCATAATATGATAGATCACGGTGGCCTTGACAAGTTGTAATAGGGAGCTCAAATGATAAATAAAAACCAAAAGCATCAAAAGATCGCAGTCAATTCCCAAACGTCCTTTGCCATAGGATCAAGAGGATGGATGGGGCTGATAAGGTCTATTAGGAAGGATGCATCCCATTGAGACCAAAGATGGATTCTAAACTAATAGATCGATAAATGACACAAGAAATTCTGAAACCAATTGAATCTCATGATACAAGTGGATCTCATTTGTGAAGACCCAGCTAGATAAGGACATATACTTGACAACACAACACAAGATGCGAGACACAAGACTGACACACCCTAGCGACCTTGGGGCTCAGGGGCTGATCAAAGATTAGCCTTGCCTACGTGAAAGCGTAGAGCCCTCTTAGTTCAAGAAAAGACTATGGATAAAAGAAGAAAGAGGACTAATGAAGACGAGCGATGGAAAATGATGACTAGGAAAGAAAAAAAACAAAGCCTAGGGGTGGATTAAGAGATCGACCTTGCCTACGTGCAAGCGCAGGGGAAACATAGTTTGAAAAAGGACAAAAGACAGACTAGGGATAAAAGCGGAAAGTGGACAATGGAGACCACAATGGATGAGAAAAACAAGATAGATAAAATGCCCCAGGGGTAGATCAAATGATAAGCCTTGCCTACATGAAAGTGCAAGGGCAACATAGTTCGACAAAAGACCAAAAAGACTGACGAGATGTGATGGGAACTAAATGGAGACTGACACGATGGAGGATCCTAGATGGATACGAAGGGCTAACTAGGCGACGGGATTGACGACACAAGTTCAGATTAGGATAAAAGCTCAGGATGACAGATCGCAGATGAGGTCATCCAATGCTCAACCAAAATATACCAAGTGACTAGATGATGAATGCGAATGAAAGGATAGGATTGATGGGATGATAGGATATGAGATCGGAATGGATGGAATTATTAAGTAACTAGGATGCAAGGTAGATAATGATTAAGCCCTTTATGAATGGCGACTGTGACCAGGTTTTCACCAAACATACTTATCCAAAGTGGCACCAAGGGTGGTTTTCACCATAGGACAAATTATTTATCTTTACTATTTTTGGATTTTCTCTGATTTTTCAAATTATTTTTGTATTTTTGATAGTTTTCTACTTTTTTGTATTTTTTGAACTTTGCAAGAGAGGATACCCCAACTGATTTAAGTGTAGAACCTTTTTAGGTGCATGATGTTAATGGGCTCCTCTAAGGGCTCTCCTTCAGGTGTAGCCAGTTTGTAGGCCCCTAATCCATACTTGGTGGTAATGACATAAGGACCAAGCTAATTTGCTTCAAATTTGCCCTTCTTTTCTTGGTCCTGTTGAGTGCGTTGATTCTCCTTGAGGACTAAATCACCAATGTTGAACTGGCGAGGAAAAGCATTCTTATTGTAGCTTCTTTTCAGACCATTCTGATAGGATTGAAGGTGGTCATATGATTTGATCTATCTTTCATCGAGGAATTCTAGCTAGCTGAGTCTGGAAACTTGAGCGTCTTCATCGCCGATAAGATTCTTCAAGGAGATTCTCAGTGATGGGATTTCTACCTCAATCGGCAAGATAGCTTTGACACCATAGACTAGAGAATATGGAGTGGCGTCAGTAAGGGTGCAAATGGAAGTGTGGTATGCCCAAAGAGCGGGATGGATGTGAAGGTGCCAATCTCGACCAGTACTATTGACCACCTTTTTGAGGATTCTAATGAGGGTTCTATTGGTGGCTTCTGCCTGACCATTACCCTGGGGGTAATAAGGTGTAGACCAACGATGTTGGATATGAAAGGTGTCACAAAGGTGTTTCATGGCTTTGTTTTTGAAAGGATTTCCATTGTCAAAAATGATGGTGGATGGTATTCCATATCTGTAAAGAATATGGAAGAGGATAAACTTGGAAATCTGAGTACCTATGATTTGTGAGAGTCGCATTTCTTCCACCCACTTAGTGAAGTACTCAGCTGTAGTGCTGATGAAGGTATGGCCATTAGAGGATGGGGGATAGATCTTTCCGATTAGGTCAAAAACCCATTGAGAGAAGGGCCATGGTGCTACAAAAGGCTGCAGGTCCTGTGTTGGAGCATGTATCAGATCGACGTGTTGTTGATAGGGTAAGCACTTCTTAACGAACTCGCAAGAATCATGTTCTAATGTAGGCCAATAATATCCTGCCCGGAGAATTCTCTTAGCTAGGGCCATGCCATTTGAGTGGAACTGACATACACCACTATGTACCTCCATTAATGTAGTATGGGATTTAGTCTTGTTCAGACACTAGAGGAGGGTTCCATAATATCGACGTCGATAAAGTGTATCACTTATGATGGTGTAATGGGACGTGCATTGGATGAAATACTTGCATTGGTTTCATGTGAGATCAAGAGGTAGGATATTGTCATGAAGGTAGGTGTAGATATCATGGTACCAAGGGGATGTGGGACCTACAATGTCACACACCATCTCACTTTCTAGGATATCATACGCTAGGATTAAGAGTTGTTCAACGAGGAACTCACACTCTATTTTTTCTTTGGGCATGCCAATTAAGGAATCAATGGTAGCCATAGCATTTGTTGCTTTATTATGGACTCTTGGAATCTAATCAAACTAGATGGAAGTGAAATACTTCTTGAAGTCATCTACCATGTGTTTATAGGGCAGTATCTTATCGTCCTTTGTGAGAAATTCATCGTTGACATATTTGATGATTAATTGAGAGTCACCAAAAACTCTTAGGTGGGTGATATGCCACTGGATTGCAATTTTGAGGCCAGTAAGAAGAGCTCCATATTCAACTATGTTATTTGTGCATGAAAAGGCCAATCTAAATGACTTCGGTATATAATCCCCTTGGGGAGTGACAAGCAAGATTCCTGCCCCCAACCCATTGTGTGTGTACAACCCATCAAAGTATAATTTCCATGTGGTCACTTCTGTTACTGTGAAGACTTCTTCATCAGGAAATTTTGTTGCTAGGGTGTAGGAATCTACTAGGGGAGCATCTGCTAGTTGATCAACTATCACTTGTCCTTTAATAGCTTTCTGGTGCACATATTCTATATCAAATTCACTTAGAAGCATGACCCACTTAGCCATGAGACCAGTTAGAATTGTCCTAGATAACAGGTATTTCAGTGGGTCAACCTTGGAGATGAGCTTGACTAGATGACTGAGCATGTAATGTCAGAGTTTTTGCGAATTGAAAACCATGGCTAGACAAGCTTTTTCCATTGGAGAATAGTTGAGCTCGTATCCTACGAGGGTCTGGCTGATGTAATAGATTGCTCTTTCCTTTGATGACTCATCGTGTTGTGCCAGTAATTCCCCTAGTGCCATTGAAGTAGCCGAAATGTACAACAGGAGTGGCTTACCAGGAATTGGTGGCATAAGGATTGGTGGGTGAGCCAAATATTCTTTGATTTTGTCAAAGCTGATTTGACATTGTTGCATCCACTTAAAGGTGTTATCCTTCTTCAGGAGATGAGTGAATGACTGACACTTGTCAGCTAATTGAGCAATGAACCACTAGATGGATTATAATCTACCCTGAAGGCTCCTTAACTATTTGAGGTTGCATGGTGGAGGCATTTCCATAATTGCTTTGACCTACACTGGATCTACTTCTATACTTCTTCGAGAGACAATGAAACTTAGTAGTTTGCCTGATGTAACCCCAAAAACACATTTCTTAGGATTTATCCTTAGCTTATACTGCTCTAGACACTCAAAGATCTTTTTGAGAACCACTGGATGTTCTTCCCTTGTTCTTGATTTTCCTAGTAAATCATCAACATAATCTTCCATTATTATGTGAATGAGATCATGGAAGATAATAGTCATAGCTCGCTAGTAGGTTGCCCCTACGTTTTTAAGGCCAAAGGGAATAACATTATAACAAAAGGTGCCCCATGGTGTGGTGAAAGTTGTTTTATGTTGGTATTTAGTTGCAATTTTGATCCGATTGTATCTGGAGAAGCCATCCATGAGGGAAAGCATCTCATGTCCCACAGTGAGGTCAACCAACATGTCTATGTTTGGCAAAGGAAAATCATCTTTGGGGTAGGCCTTGTTGAGGTCACAGAAGTATGTACATACTTTGATAGCATCGTTTGGTTTGGCTACAGGCACTACGTTTGAGATCCATTCTGAATAGTCAATGGGCCTTATAAATCTGGCGTCCAATAGCTTTTCCAATTCTTTCTTAACCAGTAGGGCCACTTGGGGGTGCATCTTCCAAAGCTTTTGCTTGACAAGTTTAGCATTGGGTCGGACATCCATATGATGTACTACTAAGGCGGGATCAAGGCCCGACATGTCTGAATATGTCTATGCAAAGTTGACGATGCCTTCTTTGAGAAGCTTGGTGATGGTAGAGTGTTCTTCTTATGATAGTGCTTTGGCTACATAAGTGATTTTGGGATCCTCTTCAGTTCTCAAATTTACTTCTTGTGTTTCCTCTATCAGGATGGACGATTGTTCAGAGAGCTGAGTTCCTACAAGGGGAAGATGAACATCCCCATCTTCTAGTGCCTCATCGCGGTTTTCGCTATTAGATACATCCTTTGTTTTTACTTTTTTCTAGGTCAAGAAGCGCCTCAGGGAGGTTTTCACTAGGCGACCTTTTTTATTTTGCTTCTTTTTACTTTTGCGGTTAGGGTGTTCATCTTACCCCAACCCCATAAGATGTACGTATTGATCCATTGTGGGAAAGATATCGATAGGTGTGCTACCATGTAGGTCCTAATCTATGAGTTCAAGATGGTTAAGAGATAGGCTAATGGTGCATATGTGTAAGCAGGTGAACATGGAAGAGAGGTCGATGTGATCTACATCATTGTATGCGTGTATGATGGATTCCTCCTTTGGTATGTCTTCAAGGAGGCTGTTGTTGTCAGTAACATTATTAGAGGCACTAGATGATGCTATAGGTCCCTTTTGTTTTGTGTCATGACCCAAGCGTAAGTTTCTTGGTCTTATTGTAGCCTTAATATGGTGTTTCCTTGCTCTTCAACGCCAAGGCCTCCCCCTGATAATTTTTCTTCTCTGTGAACTTAGATGGCCAAGGATAGTTCTCCTAGAAATATTCTTTCAAAGGAGGGGAGGGATCAAGTTCCTCACAGTAGACCCATTGGCTTATGCCATCTTATGGCGTATCTTGTCTTAACCCAGGAGAGCAAAAGGTGTTGGATCCCACATTCATAACATTAAAGGTGATGGTCTTGTCTTCTAGTTTTGGTGTAGACTATGAAGGTTGGCCATATGTGTGCAGTGAGGGTGGCATAGTTGCATGTTTAAGGCTGTGTGCATCTCATATTCACCACATCCCTTGTCAATGATCTGGACATTAGTGAGGGTGCAATCAGATGTGGATGATGGAGTGGATGAAGTGGTGGCTAATGCGGTGGTAGATGTTTGGGATGGTGATGTCTGTGGCAGACCCATTTCCACTCTAGGACAATAATGGGAATGAGGAAAAGAAGCTTCTAATGCGCGACAATATTCGAATGGTTGAGGATTCGCGTGAATGGTAACTTCTACCCCATTGAATGGGAATTTTAGACATTGATGATATGTGGATGGAACAAATTGCATGGCATGAATCCATGGATGACTGAGGAGGAGGTTATAGGGAAATTCTAGATCAGGGACATGACATGTAGTATATTGCACAACTAGACCAACCTGAATTGGAAGACATATTGTACCTTTAGAATCACGCTGTGCATTATCATACACCTTGATTGTGATGACTTGATTATTTAAATCAGCATGGGTGTATCCAACCTATTTTATGAATTTCAATGTACAAAGGTTTAGGGTAGAGCCATCATCTACCAAGACCCTTTTTACTTTGTGACGGTTTACCAAGACCTCTAGATGAAGGGGACGATTATGATTGGAGTCGATGTAGGGCATGTCGTTTTGGCTAAAACCTAGTTGATACGTGGTGGGGAGGTGCCCTACCAATGCTTGAAATTGTGCAGGGTCTATGTCATTAGGAACTTGGGTGTCCCGTAAGGCCTTATTTAGGATTTCTTGGTGTGCGGGAGAAGACTTAAGCAAGTCTAGAATGAATATCTATGCCGAAGTCTTTCCCAGATGATCAAGAATATTGTATTGAGAATTCATAGGCTGTCGCTGGGTGGATGCATAGGCTCTAGGGGCTGTGATGCATGTTTGACAGGTGGTAACAACACATTGAGGATCCTTGCCTTTTACGCATATCATAGATACACGTGTTTCCACTTGTTTGATGTGCATGATGAGCCCTTCATAATTAAGTGGCACATTTTTGTAACTGATCTTGTTGGTGTTTTTATTTTGCTTATTTTTATTGCTAGGCCCTGGGTTCGAGTTTGATGTACTAGGACCTTGGTTATGCTTAGGGAAATCATTTTGATATATTTGCAATTGAGCATTGGACGAAGATGTCGTATTGGCATCCACATGTATGTCACCCCAATCTATGAGATCCTGGATGTACATTTTCAGAGTCTGACACTTATTCAATGTATGTCCTTTAATCTTGTGGAACTCACAATATTCATTTTCTTTAAACCAGGTTGGTTTAGGCTTGGATTCGTTGGGTGGCTTGGTCACAGGATATGTAATCGAGTAATTGGCTTGAAGAATCCTATTAAACACGACACTTAGGGGTTACCCTAGTTGAGTGAATTGACGTTTGCCATTCCCTTGGTTATTTTGATTGGATTGTTGGTTGGGACAAGGTGCCCCCTGTGGCACTGATATAACATTAGGCATTGACTGCTGTGGAGGAGGATATTGTTCCTTCTAGGAAGCATTGGCCACTTGGACATGTTTAGTGTAAGTGATACCATCATTGACAACATTTTTTATTTTTGTTCCAATAATGGGGTTTATCTCTAGACGATTTCTCTCTATCGGAGTTAAATATTTTTATTAGCCCTTTGGCAATGAGGGCTCTCTCAAGAATTGGACCCTTTTCCACAATTTCAACAAAGGTAATGACACAATGGAGTCTGAAGTTGTGGGACATGTCTGGATGGGAGTTTTTGATGAATAAGGTAACCATGTATTTTTCCCTTAACGGAGATTTCATACGAATTTCTAGGGCTCGCCATCTTTGAAGATAGCTCGCAAAGGTGTCTTCCTCACGCTATTTTTCCTTCAAAAGGTCTAGTGTATTGATATCCTTCTCTAGATTGAAGGAAAAGTGAGAGACAAATTCTTCTGACAGCTGTGCAAAGGACTTGATAGATCCTTTCTTAAGACCCATAAACCAATTAGGAGCTATTCCCTATAAACTCCTAGGGAACAATCTCATGAGGTAATTGTCATAATGCATTACTTCTTGACAGTGGGCATAGAACTCTTGAAGGTGAGCCTTGGGGTCTTTGGTTCCTTTATATTTATCAAATTTCAACATTTCAAAATGCTTTGGGAAAGGAACTAATGAAATAGAAGGATCAAATGGATAGGGACAAATGTCCTCAAACTTGAATGATTGTTTGTCGGTCCCAACTTGTAAGTCCTTTAATGTAGCTTTAACTTCTTCCAAATCTTGATTGATAGGTGTTGTGGGAGTCAGATTGGATGAAAAAGGCTAATTGTATGGAGGATACTACTGAAATGATGAGGATGGTGCTAAAGCAGTTGGATTATAAGCAGGTTGAGGTGTATATGGAGGTTTTTGTTGGTACTGATTGGCGTAAGTGGATTGAGGATTGACATAAGAAGGAAAGGAGGATGACAGATTTTGATGGTAAGAGGTGGAAGCTGCTTGTTGGCATGGTGGCTGTTGTTGATAGTATGAAGCGAATGGAGTACCCTTTTGGTATTGCATAGCAGGTTGATAGTATGATGACGTGGAAGTCCCTTGCTAGTAAGGTGGCAGTTGCTAATAGTAAGAGGTGGATTGAGGACCTTGGTGATAAGGTGGTTGCTATGTATAGGATGTGGATGAAGCACCTTGTTGGTATGGAGGCTGTTGCTGAGCATAGTATGGATTGGACTGGTAATTATACATAACATTGGGTTGTTGTGTGATGTATGGAGGTTGTTGTGGATTAGACTGCTATTGGTATGGGTTTGTGTGCGATTGCAGAGGATTAGTGTATGGAGGTGGTTGAGTCTGTGGGGGATTCTAAGCGGTCACATGAATGTTTTGATTAGGATTGGACACAACAACATAAGTAGTGTACGTACTAGACGTGTGGTAAAGATATTACGTGAGGGGAATTCGTTGCGTTTGCATAGGAACATGTGTATGATGGGGTGGTTGTTGCTGCTATGGAAATTGCTGATAAAGTGGGTGAGATGGGATATGTTGTTGTTATGGGACTGTCGTAGAAGCATTATGAGGTGGTTGTGGCAGCTGTGATGCAGTTTGTGTGACTTGATGTGGGGTTGTGTAGGAATGGTAGTGTGATGTTGAGGAATTGAAAGATTTTGCTATGGAATAGTGATGTTATGTTGCAGGATAGTGATGTTCTACTGTGGGGGTTGTTTATGGGGTGGTTGAGATGAAATGGTAGCAACAACATGTTGTGGTGGTGTTTGCGAAGGGAGAGAAGTGTGTTGTGGTGGTGCTTGCATCATGGTGGATTGATGTGGATTAACGAGAGGTTGTTGAAACACAAGGATATTACCTTGAGGTGGCGGTAGTAGGTTACCAACAAGTGCACGTCCTGGAGGTGGTATCAATGCAAGAAGTGGAGTGACCCCAGTATTGATTGGTGGTTGACCAGGATGTTGAGGTGGAAGCGGTGGAGTACGTGGGATATTCTGCGACATGCCATAGGCATAGGGATCATTAGGATCAGATGGTGTCATAGAGGAAGCAGATGGCAGGTGAGGATAAGAGGTGACTTGGTGTATCACAATATTTCTGAACTCAGGATGATACCAATTTTCTAGAGGTGGACCTTCGAGAACATACAAATTTCCTAGAACATTTTGTGATGTTTGCAGGTCTTGAGGTGTAGGAAGAGTCTAGGCGCTGGTATATTGTGACACATTGAAATCGGGTGGTGGTTTGGATCCTTTCATGATCAAAGTAGTGAGAATCTTATCCCCACACTCATTGAGGAGGCGATCCATCATCTGAACATTAGCGGGATTGCTTAGGTATTCGTCGATTGTGACTTTGGGCTGATTGACCATGTTTTCATCTTCGGGCAGTGAGGTGTTTTGGACATTAGTGTTGGATTGTGACGATGCACCGTTATGGGGATCTTGAGGGATATTTACACAGTTGTTGGGATCTTGTGTGGTGTTTGCAACGTTGTTAGGATCTTGTGCAATGTTTGCAATGTTGTTAGGATCTTATGGGATATTCAGCTGGGAACCTTAGGTTTTTTGTTCAGCCATTTGCTTCTTGGCTTGTGATCAAGTCTAAATGGGCATGAAAGTGCAAAACTACTATGTTACCAAGATGCGGTTTTATGATGCAATGTCTAAATGATGATTGAAAGATTGGTTTGGTTGGATAGTGGATCAACTGATTGGATGATTTGATAAGGATGAGATTGGATTGGATTACTAGATTGGATGATTGGATAAAGATTAGATTATATTAGATTGGATAAGGTTGGTTGATGAAAGGATTGATAAGTTTGGATGATTGGATATGATTGGACAATGAAAGGGATTCTAAACTAGGTTCAAAGATCACCCTAGGTGACTTAAGGTGTTGATTGATCAGATTAAGGATAGGTAGATGATTGCAGAACTGAATCCAACTTGAGATGGAAGTGGATTGATAGGGTCGAATAATGATGACTAATTCAGGACAAATGGCGATCCTAAGTAGACGTTGTAGGATGACGATTGATTTTAGACACTTGGGTCAATTTGGATAATGACTTCAAACAAAGTTCATAAGATTTTGATTGTGAAACGATGATGGATATGCAACCTAGAGATGCTTTAGGATGTACCTATATGATTCTGGTGATGTAGATGCAAGTTACAAAAGATGCATAATGATAGGATAAAGATCAGACTCATCTAACCAAGGTGTAGGATCGCCCAACTGGAGGTCAGTTTCACCTATTTGGAGGTCAAGTTCACCCAAATAGAGGTTAGGTTCACCCAACTTGAGGTCAGGTTCGCTATATGGTGGTTAGGTTTGCCCAACCGGAGGCCAGGTTTTCCCAACTTGAGGTCAGGTTCGCCTATTTGGAGGTTAGGTTCACCTAATTGGGGGTCATGTTCGTTGAACTAGAGGTCAGGTTCACCCAACTGGAGGTCAAGTTCGCCCAACTGGAGGTCAAGTTCACCCAAGTTAACTTTTAGACTTGTCTAAATCAAAAAAGAGGATCAAACAGAGTATCAGAACGAGAAAATGGATGCTTAGATCAGGGAAACAAATACTCAGAACGAGTAAACAGATGGTCAAAACAAGGAAACAATAGCTCAGAATGGAAAATAGATGCTCGGAATAGGCAAACAGACATTTAGAATGGGGAAACAGATGCTTGGAATGGGGAAATAGGTGTTCAGAATGGGGAAACAAACATTCAGAATGGGGAGACAGACGTTTAGAATGGGGAAACGGATGCTCAAAATGGGAAAACAACGGCTCGGAATGGGAAACAAATTCTCAGAATGGGAAACAAATGTTCGAAATGAGGATACAAATGCTCAAAATGAGGAGATGGATGTTGGAAATGAGGAGATGGATGGTTAGAATGAGGAAATGGGTGTTCAGAATGGGAAAATAGGTGCTTAGAATGACTAAACGAAAGGTGAAAATGGTTGTTTGGGGGCCAGGTTCGCCTAAGTATAGGGCAGGTTCACCTCTTTGGAGAAAATATAGACAATTCTGACAGAAACAGGATGAGAAATGACTGAGGCAAAGTGCAGGTTCGCCCCTATTTGGGGTAAGTTCGCCTGTTTGGTGAAAAGATAGATAATTCTGATAAAAAGAGGTTGAGAAATGACTTAGACAAAGGGTAGGTTCGCCCCTGTTTAGGGTAGTTTTTCCCCTCTTAACTTGACTTAAGTGAAAATAGCTATGGAAAAGGAGTAAAAACATAGCAAACAACAAGCAGAAGGTAAGGTTGACCTGACTCAACAAAAATTCACTGGTTTAACACAACAAAGACAGTTCAAACAACACAAATCCTAAGATTAGTGAAAAGGAGTATGGCCAACACGGTTCTCTAACCAGGTTAAACAAGGCAACTAGGGAGTCCTCGATATATGCTTGGTACGTGAGATACAAATCATGAACACCAGCCCATCACAAGCGTGAGTTGGGAACCCCAGTGAGATATTGAAGGCTCAAACCAACTCTTCACGTCTATCTAGGTATCACCCTAGCTTTGACGCTCCGCTAGACATGACATGACTAAATTGGGGTACAAATTTGGCTCTCCCCCCTTTGTATACCCCGCTGGTATGCGTGTTTGGATCGTCCCTTAGGGTGATGAAATCCCAAGCAGGTCCCGCTAAAAGAGAACACTAACCGTTTTCAGCTACTCCCTAAGCTCACATGAAGTGCAAGGGGAAAGTGTGAATGAGATTGTGCCCCTTGGGTGACACAACAGACTTTCAAACACCACAAACAATATGTTGACTTCCCCTAGTTAAACTATGTGCCTAAGTAATATGAAAAATGAAAGATAAACGACTAACTAATAATTGGACCCCTCCATCCCACAACAAATATGTCAAAAGTTTTTATTTTCGTTCTTCACCAAGTGTGAAACAAGCTACACAAATGTTAGTAAAAACTATCACAAACAACAACAGGACGAGTTAGGGTGTCAATATTAATCAAAATGGCAGAAAATAGAGTCTGAAAATGAACTTTAGATCACCGTTTTACCTTACAGAAGCCTTTGTTCAGGGCAGGTTCACCCCTCTACATGGCAAGTTCGCCCCTCTATAGAAAACAATGAAGAAATTTGGCCTCTATTGCTCAGAAGGGCAACTCTACAAGGCAGTGTCGCCTCTGTTCAGGTTAGGGTTGCCTATTTTGGGGCAGGTTCGCCCTTGTTCAGGGAAGGGTTTCCCCTGTTCAGGGCAGGGTCGCCCCTGTTAAGGGTAGGTTCACCTCTTTGTGACTTGAACTTGCAAAATATCAAAAAATAACAAACATAAAAGTAAAAGGACCTGTTTGTGGGTCCCACCGGGCGTGCTAGAAATGTGATCAATAGTTGTTAGCCTATCTAAATGACTCAAAATAGAATGCAAAAGAAGGGAAACAACACTTAACACCTCAATATAGGGCTATGTTAACTCCAACAAAATAGAGATAAAAGAAAGTAGATTTACCTTGCAAGAGTTGCTCCTTGGTTGGCCCTTTGATAGTCGATGTTTTGTGTACTCCTTTCATGGCAAGATGTGATGCAAATGGATTCAAAATGACCTAAATGAAATAAGGAATGCAATGATCCATGTGGGTAGTTGGATTGATGAGTGCAAATGTAAATGATAAAAGCTTCAAAACATGCAACAATGGAGGCTTGTGAGTGAAAGAGTGCAAGTGTGAGCTAGAGCTTGAATGCAATATCTGTGAATGTCTAATGAATGAAAATATTTCATTTTAAGGGAGGTTTCTCTAGAGAATTGAACGATTGAAATTTTTCCAACATGGGCAAGATGAAGGGTTGTGGTGAGTTGAGGACTCACAAGCCCTCACATCTTGCCATGTGGAGGGTGAAGTGTCACAAGGACAAATGAGTTGGAAAAGGGACATGTGAGGTGGAGGTACTTGCAAGTACCTTGGGATGAGGAGAAAATTTCCTCAAAAAGGAACTTCTTGTCCTCATGTGCGAAGGCTGTTGACATGTGAGGAATTTTAGAATTCCTCACACATCATCATGGGGAAGAGAGAAGTTGGAGGAATAAATGTGAATTTTATATTCACATGATTGAAAGGGATAAGGTGGCTGGGAGAATAAATGTGAATTTTAAATTCACATGAGAAACACCTTGTGGATAAGACAAGGTTCTTATGAAGGAAGCTGAAAAGTACCTTGTGGATAAGACAAGGTCCTTATAATGGAAGGTTCTTGACCCCATATGACTGATATGACAAGTGAGGAGTTCTAGAACTCCTAACAACTTGCATGGGGAAGAGAAGAGTCTTGGAGGGATAAATGTGAATTTTAAATTCACATGGGGAAGAGGGTCTAGGCTAAATGTGGAAATTGTGAAGGTTGACCAAAAAGGTATGCTAAATGTAGCAAGGGGATTAGATTAAGGTTGTGCAAACAGATGACTAAGAAGGTTAATGGAAGATTAGAAGCAAGTTGGAAGATGTGGAGGATGTGAAATTAATCTTGATTAAAGGTGTGCACATCCTAATTATGGATTAATTAGACTAATCTAGATTAGAAGAAGGTTATGGAGGATGTGACAAGGAGAGAGAAAAAGAGGAACTTAAAATTGATTTAAATTCCAAAAGGCTAAATGACCAAATTAAATAAATTGATGTATTTATTTAATTTAGAGAAAGGATGAAAGGTAAAGTATTTAATTAAATACTTTAGAAACCTTAGGGAAAGGGGAAATATTAATTAAATAAGTTATTTAATTAATATTGATGAAATAGACAGATAAGGGAGACGGATTTGACCATATGGAAGTGGTCAAATCTGGATGTCTAGAGCAGCAGTTAGAGTATGAGGCTTTACCTTTCAGGTGTAGATTGTGCCATGAACATGGTCATCTCCAACAGAATTGTTCATAGGCTATTCATGCTACTGGTGCGAGTAATGCTCTTTCGCACCCAACTAAAAGTTGGACAAGGGTAAGGCTCATACTTAGGGGTTGGAAGCTGATATGGAGGGATTTGTCCCAATGCAGAATCGAAACAAAGGTAGAGGTTAGAAGAGAACTCTTAAGGATATAAAGGAAGATGAAACTTTTAATAGGTTTGAGGCTTTGGAGGATTTGGTGTAGGAAGAGGGAGTTCCCTTGGATTTGAATGGGACGGATGGTCCCTTGGTGGAGACTAACATTGGATGCATTCCAATTGGCAGTCCCAACCTAGTGTTACTTCAAGTGTGTGAGGCTCAAATGGATATAGATCTTCCTCCCTCTGTTGATACTTTGGAGGAGTCTAGACCATTGTGATGGACTGTAGGTGATCTTGGTGTTATTGGTGCTAGCCTTGATAGTGCAAAGTGTGCTCCTGGTTTCAAAAAATCTAAGCCTTCTTCTTCTACATTGGGTGTGCAACAAAAGCCTCCCAAAAAAGGGGCTTTAGAGAAGGCTCTTAAGGTGGGGAAGAAGAAGGACCAAGAGAAGGTCAAGATAATTGGTGATATGTTGGTGGAGTTTGGATTGATGAGGACTATTGATTCCCACTTTTCCCAACCTTGTGATGATCGTACTCCCATGGAATTTAAGGGGTATGAATAATATCCCAAGACAAAAGGCTATTTGTGATTTGATTCGTGCTCATTCTTTGGATGTATTTTTCCTTCGGGAAACTAAATTATCTATTCAAAGTATGTTGAGTGTGGCTTCAAATATTTGGGGAAAAGGTTAGTGTCAATGTATGGGAGTGCAGGGCAACTTTGGTGGGGTGGCTTGTTTATGGGATCTGTGCAAACTGAATCCATTATGGTGGCTCTCATGTAGGTATTTTATTTCCTTTGTTGCCTCTAATTGGGAGTCGGGGGAGAGGATTATCTTCTCCAATATTTATGCTCCTATTGATTTCTTGAGTAAAGCACAAGTGTGGGCTCATGTTAGGTATGCGCGTTCTTTAGATTCTCTTCTTCCTTGGATTCTAGTGGGGGATTTCAATGTTGTCTCCTTGCTGAAGAGAAGAGGGGGGGTAATGCTCATCTAGATCCTTCTTCAGACCTCCTAAGAGATAATGTTCTTTTTCTGAACTTGATTGATATTAGACCTACTAATGGTATATTTACCTGGAATAATAGGAGAAATGGGGAGGCTTCTATCTCTGAATGGCTGAATAGGTTCTTGATGTCTAGTTTTTGGCTCAGTGATAGATGGTCTAGGAGCTATGAGATCTTAGATTGGAAAGGATTTGGCCACTAGCCGATTAAGCTCTCATTTATCTCTCAATCTTCTAAAAAGTAGTCTTTTAGATTTCAGCTCATGTGGCTCAGGGATGTGTCACTGCATGATTTGGTTCCAGTATGGTGGTGCTTTGGGAAACTTGCTTATGGGACTACAATGTACTCTTTCTGCAAGCAACTCCAATATGTGAAATATAGGTTGAAGCATTGGAATAGGCAATATTTTGGTAATGTTTTTTCTGGAAAGGTGGGATGCCCAGGCTCACTTGGACTCCATTACTAGGAAGATTCAAGATCAGGGTCTCACTGAGGATTTGGGTAGGTTGGATGCTATGGCGGTGAAGGAGGTGGAGGAATGGGATTTAAGGGAGGATATTTTTTGGAAGCAAAATTCTCGAATTGATTGGTTGGAGGAAGGCGATAGAAACACTTCTTTTTTTCATAATTTTGTTAAGGATGGGAGATAGGACAATATTATATCCTCCCTTGTGTCTTTGGAAGGGGCCATTCTTTCTTCCTCAGCTGTGATTTTAGAAGAATCTATTAGATACTTTTCTTCTTTGTTTCCAGAGGACTCCCCTTTTGTGAATGAGGACAAAGCTATGATAGTGGCCTGTATACCACCCCTAGTTACCAATGAAATGAATGATGCTATGCTCATATCCCTATAGGAATTGGAGGATATCATGTTCCAAATGAAAAAAGGTAAGGCTCTTGGACCAGATGGGTTTCCAGTGGAATTTTTTCAGGAGTTCTGGGAAGTTATCAAGATGGACCTTATGGAGGTTGTTCAGGAGTCACAAAAGAATTAGTAGATGTTGAAGGCCATGAATGTAAATATTTTGGCTCTTATTCCAAAAAGGGAGGGTGAAAATTCTCTAGATCTTTTGAGGATGATCCCTTTGTGTAATGTGGTGTATAAGATAATTACCAAACTGATTGTGGAACGTTTGAAGCCCTAGTTAAGCAGGTTAATATTAGATGAACAGGGAGGGTTTGTTACTGGTAGATAGATTTTGGATGGGAACATAATTGCTGCTAAAACCTTTCACTCTATAGCTGCTTAGAGAGAGAAGGCCATGTTCATCAAACTAGACATGGACAAAGCTTATGATCGGGTTAAGTGGGCCTTCCTCTTCAAGATCCAGAGGGATTTTGGTTTTGCCAGTGATTGGATTGAGTGGGTCAAGACTTGTGTTACACCCGCTTCTTTCTCTGTGTTGGTCAATGGAGAGCCCACTAAGCTTTTTGGTGCGTCTCGTGGCCTCATACAAGGTGACCCTTTATCTCCTTACCTTTTCATTTTAATGGTTGAAGGGTTAGGTAGATTTATTAGATCTTGTGTGGAGTTGGGTCTCATTCAGGGTTGGAATTGGGGAGCTAGAATTCCCCGCTAATCCCATCTTCAGTTTGTGGATGATAATGCAATGATGGGTATTGCTAGAATTGATGAAGCTATTGTTGTGTGAAAATATCTAGATTGTTATTTGGCTGCTTTGAGACAATGTATTAATGAGGGCAAATCTTTCATCTACTTCTTCAATACTCCTAAGCTCATTTAAAGGAGAATTGCGGGAATCCTTAGACTTCAAATTGGCTCACTTCCTTTTGTGTATCTTGGTATTCCTTTGGCTATCCTCTTGCTTCTGAGGCTTCACTGACAAGATATTTTTGACAATTTCCACAAAAAGGTTAGTCACTGGACTTATAGGTGGCTCTCATCTGCAAGTAGAGTGACCCTTTTGAAAGCGATGATTTAGGCTCTTCCTCTATATAGGTGTTTTGTTTTATTGGCACCCTCTTGCTTGATCAGAGGATTTGAGATTCTTTCTCAATAGTTTCTCTGGTTTGGTAACCTCCTTTATAGGAAGTGGAGCTTGGTTAGGTGGGATGTTTCTTATAGACTGAAGCAAGAAGGTGGGCTTGGTTTGCGCAAAGTTGATTTGTGCAAGCAAGCTTTGGGTGCTAAGTTGTACTAGAGATGGTGTACTCAACAACACTAATTATGGGCTAGAATTCTTACTTCAAAATGTCTTGGGGATGTGGAGAGTGTAGATGTCCCTTGTATTAGCCTTGAGGGGAAGGGCTCTATGATTTGGAGCACTCTTAGAAGAGGATCCAATCTAATTAAACAATGGTTGTTTTGGATATGTAATAGTGGCTTGGATGCTTTGTTTTGGTTTGATTCTTGGGATGAACATCCTCCTATTATGTCGTCACATCCCCATTTGCAGGAATTATGTAATCAGTTCCTTTAGGTGGGTTGGAGTCGGGTGGTAGATTTCAAAGTGCCTCTGGTTATAGGTTAGATGAATGTCTACAAGTGGAAGGATCCTTGGGAGTGGACCCCTAGGGAATCAGAGGAGGATCATCGAGAGTTGGCCAATATTCTAACTGGTCAGGTTTGCAACTCTCTTTTGGGGAGAGATGTTCTAGCTCGAGGAGATGATCCAAAGGGAAAATTCTCAGTTGCCTTTGGATACCAGGTATTGGACATGTAGGCGTTTGGGGGTTCCATGGTGGAAACAGGTATGGAACAAATTTTCTTGGCCTAAGTGTAATTTTTTTACTTGGTTTGTGGTGCTAAAGAAATGTCTCACTTGGGAGAATATTAGAAAGCGTGGATTTGTGGGCCCTTTTATGTGTGTTATGTGCAATTGCCATGAATAGTGTTCCTCACACCTCTTTTTTCAATGTACCTTTGCTAGAGTGATTTGGCATTTTTGGTGGAGAGCATGGAGCGAGTTGTGTTGCCATCCTTGTTCTTTGGAGGACTTTTGGAAAGGATAGGGAAGGCCTCCAATGAGGACTTTTTTTCTTGAAATATCTTAGAATATTGGTCCTAGTCTAATTATTTGGCATATCTGGTTGGAACATAACCACAAGATTTTTTTGGATAAGAATATTTTGGTTGTTCAACTTTGGAGGAGGATTTTAGGGGTTATTCAGGTGACTCTGGTTGCCAAGTGCAACCTTTCAGTCCCAGTGGATCCTAGTGACCTGAGGGTGGTTAGATCTTTGGAGCTTCCAATTGGTGGCAGGGGTTGTCCTCGACCTGGGCAGCGAAGCTATGATAGAGTAAGGATCGAATGCAATGGTCATTGGGGCCCCCCACCTCTGGGAGTGCTAAAAATTAATACAAATGGGTCGTCTAGGGGTAATCTTGGTCGTGCTAGGGTGGGTGGTATTAGCGAGGATAGCTCAGGGGTGGTGAGTTTCTTCTTTTCATTATATAAAGGTAAGCAAACCAATAATTATATGGAGGCCTTAGCGATTCTTTTGGATCTTGAACGGTCATGTGCCCTTGGTTGGAGGAGCATTGTTTGTGAGTCATATTCTCAGGTTGTGAATGATATGTTGAATACACAACAGTTTAATGGGGTGAATTGGCAACTTGTGATTGTGGCCAAGCAAATTATCACTTTGAGTGGGATATTGGATACTATCACTTTTTGTCATATCCCTCGAGAATGGAATAAGGTGACAGATTGCTTGGCTAGATGGGATTCTAAGAGGATGGGCACTTGGACGGTGGTGGATTGGGAAGGCCTCCCTGAGGACCTCTCCCATGTTTTGGAGGATTCTGTGATAGAAGATATGAGACATTTTTTTTTGGGAGTTTCTTGACTTTTTTGTTAGTTTTCTCGACCCCAGGTGGGTCATTTGTACTCTTTGATTTGTTTGCTATTTTGGCTCAATAAATTTTTTACCCCTTTGATTTAAAAAATAAATGATTAATTACATAACGTTGATTTATTTAATTAATTGAGAAGAATAAAGATAATTAAAGATAATTTTTTTTATTATGAGGGGTAAATGGAGCTATGAATCGATGAGGTAGATGATTGATTAAATAACGTTGATTTATTTAATTAGTTGATGATTATTAAATAACATTGATTTATTTAATTAGTTGATGATTATTAAATAACGTTGATTTATTTAATTAATTGATGATTATTAAATAGTGTTGATTTATTTAATTAATTGATGATTATTAAATAACATTTAATTAATTAATTAATTGATGATTTATTAAATAACCTTGATTCTAAGAGGATGGGTACTTGGACGGTGGAGGATTGGGAAGGCCTCCCTGAGGACCTCTCCCATGTTTTGGAGGATTCTATGATAGAAGATATGAGATGTTTTTTGGGAGTTTCTTGACTTTTTTGTTGGTTTTCTCGACCCTAGGCAGGTCTTTTGTACTCTCTAATTTGTTTGCTATTTTGGCTCAATAAAGTTTTTACCCTTTTGATTAAAAAAAATAAATGATTAATTAAATAACATTGATTTATTTAATTAATTGAGAAGAATAAAGATAATTAAAGATATTTTTTTTATTATGAGGGGTAAATGGAGCTATGAACCAGTGAGGTAGATGATTAATTAAATAACATTGATTGATTTAATTAATTGATGATTTTTTAATTTTTAATTTTAATTTTTTTAGACTGCAGGAATCGGGTAGCATGACCCCATATAAATTGCAGTGCACCTAATAAACTTTTTAATGTGACCAGCGGCGCTGGCGCGACACACCCATTAATTGATGATTTTTAAATAATGTTGATTTATTTAATTAATTGAGAAGAATATAGATAATTGTCATGAACCGGTGAGGTAACAAACGGGGGACCTCATGCCCAATATAAATTCTCAACAATTACACTCCAATGGGGTTTGAACTTTGATGGCAAGCATATCAACACAACTTAACCATCACATCATGCCATTATTGGCATAATTAAAGACATAATTAAATAAATTGGATTTATTTAATTAATGAGGAAGATAAATAGGAGTTAAGACATAATTAAATAATTAATTAATTAACAAGATTAATGATAAAGTGAATTAATTAAATAACATAAAATCATTTAATTAATAGTGGAGTATGAATTAGTGATAATAATTAAATAATTAAAATATTGTTTAATCATTATGAAATGAAGATAATTGACACTAAACTGTTACTCGTAGGCTAGGATAATTTCAGGTATCTATATTTAGTCCCTATTTGATACAATACATTTTTATAGTGTTGTGTCAAAGATAATTCAAAAATTCATGTTTAGGACCTACCCCAGTATGCCCTAATGATGACAGGATAGCATGGTGCCCCCTTGGGAAATTTGGTAAAAATTCCAAAAAATAAGCCAAATTTACTGACAAACCAATATGATGCGTGTAGGTGTGAGGACTAAAAGAAATGTTAACTAGAAGAAAATGTTAGTAAAAAGTTAGTAAGAAGTGAAGAATGGTTAGGTGGACTGTCCATCCAAATCAAGATTGATGTATGATTGATAGTATTTAAAATTTCAGTAGTGCACATTTTATCATGATAAAGAATTTTATTATGTGACAAGTGGATGTATGCACACCAAAGCATGAATTGTGATGGAAAATTTTATTTTTGTTTTCCTAAAGCTTATGATATATGGAGAAGTGGATATGTCTACACCAAGTTGAGACAAACCTTGGTGATGCTAATATCCGTTCATCAAAGATTCAAACACATCAGATAAGGAGTGCCCTGATTCATACTAGTAACAATAGAACCTTGTTGGAATATGTGAGGAAATACCCAAAGTATGTTAATCTTGATGCAATAAAGTGCCAGCTGACCTTTAACTTGTATAGGATGTTTTGATTATTCCAAATGGAACCCTAATCACACGCAACAAACTTAGTTGCCCCAGTCATATTATCAAGAAAAATCACAAACATATATCAACAAAAAAGATGTAATGATCCATCACCATTCCTCTAATCACTTGTAGATATCCTTGAGTAGTATAAGACCATGAAATAAGATAAATCAGATAAAAAGATAAGACTAATTAGACCAAATGAGTCAACAACCATTTAGATCTTCTTGCCAAAGATGAGTGTGTTTTGATAAGATTGTGTATGGTTCCAAGAATGAGACACCTTGTATAAGACACCTAGTCTGGTTTCAAGGATGTAACAATCTATATAAGACAACTAATAGATGACAAATATAGGTAGATTTCATTAATAGATATCTAAGTAATTGATTGGCTGGGTTATAAGCTAGTTTGATAGTTCATTTGTTGTTTCATGATTTGTTGAGCTCAGTTTTCTGTAGGATGATTTGTTTGTGTCTAATCAAGATGTCGTCCTTGACAAAGGACAATGGATATGGAAGATGATGCTATGTTTTCAATTTTTTTGGAAATTTTTGAATGTTTTTAGATTTTTTAGAGTTTTTTGATGGTTTTTTATATTTTGTGGAATGTTTTTGGATTTTCTAGATGATGATGATATGGGTGAATGATGATGGATGATATAGATATATCAATATGTAGGGATATCAAAGAACTTTTGAGATCTTGTCGTTGGCCAAGCTAAAATTGATTGATCTGATTGAGTGATTATCAATAGTGATAACATTGTTGAGGATAAACAACAATGCAAGGATAGTGTTGTCAGGATAAGAACCACACAAGGATTGGGAATGATACATCCTAAGCTAATGATTGATTGATCGGATAAGATTGATCAAGATTTGTAGCCAAGCTAGGAACGAAATTAGTCAGATAGTGTTGACCCACTGGAGTATAGATGCTTGATGATATTGATAGGGATTGACTAGATTGATATTGATGGTGAGGTTTATTCATGAGATGGTGGTTTCCACTCAAGATTTAGATTGATATCAAGTGAGCTAGAAGACATATATCAAGATATTTGTTCAAAAGTAGGATTAATCATCTTCCCCTAGTGTCTAGCAATGCAAGGAATACCATGAGTGGATGCACTAGTGTGATGGGAATGGATATGTGAAGGATAGGAATTGTACAAATAGATCTATAAAGGATTTTACTTCCAAGGACTATCTTATAATAGGATATCATGTTTGACCCAAGCAAAATGTTTGGATAGTGCTATGTAGTTGAGGATATGGCATGGGATAGTATATGGTCAAAGGAAAATGACCATGTCAAGATTTTTCCAAAAAGCGTGTTTTGAAGTATATGCCCCTAGTCTTTATCAAGATCAAGGTGGATAAGGAAGATAGATGCAAGTGGAATGGATGCATAGTAGATTTATTATGGATGGAATGGATAGGTTGTTGGATTTATTATAGATGGAAATTTGATAGGATGTTGGATTTTATTATGGATGATATAAGCTACTCCCAACTGGAATGGTGCACATAGATGCTTGATTTTATGCATGATGCCTATTTTCTAGGTTTCCATCATGGTACTTTCCCAAAGCACCATAAGAATGGTTTTCACTATTGGATGGATTATTTTTTCTTTACTTTTTTAATTTTTTTTTTTTATTATTTTATTATTTTTTGAATTTTGAATGATCATCGATCATGTTGGACCACCCGATGGTGTTGATGTAGATCCTGCTTTCATAGTGTGCCAATAATGTCTTGCCTTGATGGGTTGCTCTACCAAAATAGCAACACTTGTATAGAGTCCATGAATGTTATTGTGATCGTCTTTGATACAAGAGTTGACTTTATCTAAATACGCACATCGTGATAGAGTGCCATTAGAGTCCTTATGATAAAATGTTACCATAAGACATGTTTAATGTGGGATTTGGATATCTTGGATTTTAAGTTGGATGGTGGATTTTGATGTAGGATATGCAAGGGAGGTGAATTATTCGATAGCTTGGATTGTGGATCTTTTATTCTCCAAACTTGAGATGGTGGATGATGGAGTGTGGATGTAAGATTTTGAGTATGTTTGAGACCAACGATTTTATATAATTTGTGTGTTGGTATTGAAGTATTCTTTGACGGAGGTGGACACTTATGATTGTTTGAAGGCCTTTTTTGATGTAGCTCAATAGTTTCATTGACTATTGGATTTGGATTTAGATGTTGATTGAATACTCTACATGATCCAATTTTCTTTGAGATCCATTTTGACTATATATGTCTACTTTGATTTTTAGATTTATTAGCTTGAAAAGCTTGACTTTGATATTTTTCTTTATAAGGATTTTTATTTTGTTGGGTATTAGCACAAACATGTGTTACACTTTATAAAGGAATCAACCAACAACAAAAAAAATTGTGAACTTTGACCACATAAAAGTGGTCTTTATGTTTTGAATTTAAAAATGATGTAAACTAATTTGCAAGGTAGAAATATTGATGAAGTTTATTCCTATAATTTTTTAGATTTTTTAAAAAATGTTTTGATTATTTTTTTATCAATTTAAGAGCAGATTTCAGAATGCTAAAAATTTCAAGAAAAAGTGATGTTCACTTGACATCAAGAACCAAATAGAAAAAAACTTCATTTTTCCCTAATTGTTTTCTCTAAATAGGTAACTTCAATATCTAGTGCATGGATAAAAATTGAAATTTTGATGTATATTTTGCTCATAATAACATTTTAAAGTCAAACATGTCAGTATTTGATAGTTTTCATTTGACGTCAACTATTGTCTATTTTTTTAATCATTTTCAAAAAAAAAAGTATACTCTTTTGAAGAGGGCTCTCTCCTCTAGCAAACCGTATATTTTTCAAATAAAAAAAATATTTTTTACTTTTTTTTTTTTAAAAATTTGTAATCAGCCTCTTTTTAACTTTAACAACCTACTTGTATTATTTTAAAAAATAGATATATTAAAACTAATTAAAATATTAAAAAATTACATATTCAGATTAACCACTTTGAGCTCTACAAAAGGGTATTTTATTTTGTTTTTAAATAATTATGACTGAAGAAATACTTTGTTGAATCTGAAACTTTCAGAAAATTCTAAAAAAAGTTGAGTTGGCTGCCAACTAGGATGTCACATAGACAGATTCAGTAGAAAGGGTTTCAGTGAAAGGGTTTCGACCAAAACCCTTTCAACCAAAACCTCACACATAAAATAAGCCACATTTCAATGCGACAAAGGGAAAAATTCAAATTTTATGATTTCAGGTGAAAGGATTTCACCCGAAACTCTATGTGCCACATATAGGCCACGTGGTTTTAGACGAAACTGGTTTGACTGAAATTGTTTAGGTAGAAACAATTTCGCTTAGAACTATTTAGTTGGCTAAATGTGTGACACAACTTTGTGCTTTTACCTTGTTGGTACCAATTAGTGGATGGAAAAATTAAGGAATGATGGTCTCTGATGTGAATTAGAGGAGTGGTAGCATCAACCTTATGATAAGGACTGTTCATAACACCCATTTCAACATTTTTATTAGATATAGTTGCCCCCAAAATCATGGAGGTACCACTAGCATTCTTAGATTTCTCGATTGATGAATAACCAAGTCCTTGATATTTAGGATTATTAAAAATTGTATTGGTTCTAGAATACCCTATTCATGTAGGCCTAATATTTTTCCTTTATACTACATTATTTTACTGATCTTTTTTTTAATAGGATATTTGTTTTGTTAACAAGATGCTAACTCTTTTTATGTTCTTGGAAATCATCAATGGTTGTTGTCTTCTCATCAATAAGAAGGATTTCTTTAACAAAAGTGAGTGATCCGAGTTGATAGGATATTGGTGCTTCATTGATATGTGGGGTAGCTTCCTGGTTGATATCTTTGACTTGCTTTTATGAAATATTAGATTTTGATGGTTCTTTAAAGTCTATGTAAAAACATTCTTCATGGTCATCTACTGAAATGTCACCATAAAGTCCTATGAATTTGGCTATAGCTTGATCATTTGCAAATATATCTAGATTAGGAGACTCTTGTTCTAGAGGAAGATCATCTATGTGCCCAATGGAAGCAAGTGTCTCATCTATGGAAGTAGAGGTGATTGGAATATGGATGGGATCAACATTACTTTTTAGATCATGAATGGCATCAAAAGAAATAATGGGATCTTGATCAAGGATAGGATGAGATTGCAAGATTTGAATAACTTGATCTTGATTAAAGTTTCAAGGACTTCTTCTTGATGCTTTGGATTGTGTTCTTGACATAGACCAGACTATGATAATGTGGTGTGAATTTAAGGGGATATTGGATGGCTACAATATGTTGGGATGGTTGTAATGGAATTTGAATAGGGATATCTAGATTGGGTGACAGGATGGATGGGATATACGATGGAATTTGGTCTAGAATTTCATGATTATGGATTGAATATGTATCAAACATTAGATTATCTATTGTGGATAGCCCTAGGGGAAAATCCTAGAAGGTGTTATAATTTATGGATGCTTTGATTGATGGGGATGATGTAGGTTGTTGTTACAAAGGTTCTAATGATGAAGGAATGGAAGGAGAGATGGAGGCTTCTTGTGGGAACACTTCTTCAAGACGTCCTATCATGAAGTCAAATGAGGTAGACATAGGTAACTGGTTTTGATATTTTTTGAGAAAATTATCTTCATGCATACATGTCTAATTTTTCATCATGTGAGCTATAGATATTGTTGATGTGATTATTATTGGATGGGTTGGGATCTTAGAGAGGAAGCTCTTGAGTTAGTTTGATAGGTGATGGATGACATGATGGTGGAAGAGGGTTGGATGATGTAGGATTAGCCATATGATGGGATTGCCTAACTTTTTTTCATGTTGAAGTTGAACACTTTTTTATGCTTCCTAGGAGATCATCGAAAAATGTGATTTTCTTGAGTGGATTTATGGATTGGGACCGTGGTTGATTGATATTGAGGATCAATGGATGAGTTACTAAGGATTAATTGGTATTCAACTTGACTACAAAGAAGATCAAGGTAAAATAAAGACATGGTTGTGAGTTTGGATTAGGATGGATATGAGCTAGTTTGGATGGATAAGTTGGTGGAGTTTTCGTTTGGATGCCAACAGTAGTGCAAGGTAAAGCTAAGCAATCAAAGAGTTTTTTTTGGTATTTTTGACGCTTTTAGGATGAATGTAAAACTATTATGAAGCTACTCTATGTTTTTGGGATTTTTTTATGAGATTTTTGCAAATACAAAAGACCTTAGATATTTCAACTTGTGATCCTAAAAGGAGATTACTTTGACAAACTTTGGGATGAAATAACATAACCAAATGAAAATCCTAAACCTTAAATGATGATGGTGTTTTGATAAAAAAGTGGAATTCCAGCTAGAATAATGATTTGAACTCCTACTTTTATTGATGGTGATAAGTTTTGTAAAACGAGGTTTTGATATTTTTTTGGAGATGGCACTAGACTTGACCACTAAATTTGCTTGGTTTTTTTATTTGAAGATGTTAAGACGAGATTTCTAGGACTTTGATATGATACTAAGGATGTAATGTTTAACCTAGGAAAACTTAAATTTTACTTTAAAATATAGGAAGGTGACTCTATTCTAACTTTAGATTGTGTAAAAAGAAAGTTAGGTTTATGCCAATTCTAAAAATAGTCTTTGTTTTATTTGTTTTACAAATGTATGATAGAAGCTAACAATTGTGATGTATTCTGCAATAGATTTCTTGTAGAACTTGGCAATTGTGATTGACATAGATGCATTTCAAATGTTTACTAAGGTAGGTTACTAACTTCTGCTAGATTTCTCACCATAGATGTGGTGCAAAATACAACAAATGTGTTGCAAGTAGAGAGATATAGATTTTTGACAGATAAATGCGTCACAGAAGCTAATGAATGCATCATACTATTTCTATGGTGTAGATACATAGTTACAACACACATGCTAACAAATGTGGTGCACTGATTTTATCAAAAAAGATCTCTAAGGGATCCTAGGAATTTGATTAGTTTTTAGTTTTTGATTTGATTTAGTTGTGAAAACACAAAAGCCAGTGTATATAAGTTTTAGTTGTGACTCTTAATAATGGGTGATGAAGATAATTCCCTAAGGCCAATTGGTTTTACTGGTAATAACAAACCCAAATACATTCACAACTTAATTATTGATAGATCGGGTTTGTAACTTATAGTAGGCCCACCTCCCATTAAAGGGGTAAATACATAAAAAGATTGAGTACTGAAACAATTGGGATGATTGTTCAATACCTTTTCTATATGAAAGTGGATAGTAGATGCCCAGTGACATAGGGTCATCGACAGACACCACGTGCACACCTTTTTTCTCTTCTTGAGAGGCTATTGCTAGCAACTCAAAAATAATTTATCTCGATTGAAGAGAGTGCATGGTGAGTAGCTTCACATGTCGATCTTGTTGTGTTGCACCAATTATAAGTTACAACCAAATAGGACTGTAGGCTTCTACAAAAATGGTTCGTAGTGGAGGGACCCCTAAGAACACCATGATATACAACCAATGAGAGACTGAAATATCGAACCTTATGTCCAAAATCACCTGGGACCATGAAGGACTCCCCTATATGGCACAAGTGGATAGAGCTCACGTTTTAGTTTTCACCCCTTTATATAGCCCACTAGAGATACATGCTTGAAGTCGAACCTTATGGTGTACTCCTAGGCATGCCTCCTACTAAAATAAAAAGGGAAAGATTAAGTGTTTCTATTTACCATCACCTAGGATTCACATGTAGTGCAAGGGGAGAGGATAGTTTAGACAACACACTTTCAATGGACTGACTCCAATGCGTGCAAGTGCACAAGACCAATATATAGTCATTCTTTTTAGGGTACACCAATGTAAATGTGTAAGTTGTAAATTTATTGCACACCAAAATGAAGTGTTTCATGTTCATTCAAAAATATTCATTTTAAAACCCAAACAAAGATGATAATTGACTTGTTCAATTTTAAGAGCACCAAAATCGAATGTGCAAGTTGTTGTTCATTTTAGTGCACCAATTGAAATGTAAAATTTGTAGGTAAATTTTATTGCACCAAATAAAAGTGTTCAAGTTGAGGGATTCATTTAAAAAAAACACCTAATCTAAATCACATGAAATAAATTTTAATTCACCAAAGCTAAATGCTCAATTTGTGGTTAATTTTAGTGTACCAAAATAAGTGTGAAATTCTAGACTATTGAAAAGGTCCACAAAACCCATTGTTAGTAAAACTTTATGAAAGAATCTTGTCCCAATGTTCACCACAAGCTGCACAAATTATTAGTGAAATCCAAGCAAACCATTAGAATTATTGTGAAATTTTTATGAAATTTTAAAAAAAAATCATAAAAAATCAAGTTCATGTATGTGCTTATTTGAAATTTGAAACTAAAACCTTCACTTGGACTAATTATACTTGATTTCTTATTTGAAGAAATGACCTAATTCACAATATGCTCACCAAAACCAACTTTCCAATGCCTACAAAAACTGAAGAATCTGATAAGTGGTTTGAAAGTTATGCCTGTTTTACTACCGGTTAGTATTTTTTTAAATTGTGAAAAAGGAAGAACCAACAATTTGACCAAGTGATTAAATCTCTATTAATTGATTTTTTTAATCGAAAAGTAACATAAAATTAATTATAAACATAAATTTAAGACATGCAAAAATAAATTAACAATTCAAAAGTACAAATTCATACAAATGTACATATTAATAAAATTACCTGTAACTTGCAAGATCAAAAACACGAGAAACTTGCAAACAACAAGGTTATTCAAAGAAGGAAACCAAAAAACTACAATTCAAAATAGAATACACTTCCAAATCATCTAATAGAATGCAAGCAACATAATGAAATCAAAATTAAGAAAGCATTAATATTACTTTCACTGTGTTGACATGACTTAATTCCATTAACTGTTTGCATGAGGAATTGATTGAAGAGTTAAGTGATTTGATTACTTTGTTAACTCACACTGAGCGGGAGTGAACTGATTTGATTGAGGAAAGAAGTGGAATTGTTTATCTAGTGGACTAAAATAGAGTGTTATTAAGAACGAGGTGGAAATGCATGAGATTAATAATTAATTAAAATTAATTAATTATTAAAGGAATGTGCAAGATTAAATTTGTTAGAAATAAATTAAATAATTAAAAAAAATTATTCAATGAATTTATTTAATTAATTAGGAAGGTAAATAAGAGTAAGATATAATTAAATAAACATAAAATCATTATTACATGGAGAGGTGTTTACAATGAAAGCTAATTCTTTGAGAATCCGTGTACATAAAAAAAAGTTGCTATTTTTTAATTTTTAGAAATTTCAATAATCACCCATAAATAATATAAAGCCACCAATTTTCTTTTATATTAAATATATTAAGTTGCTATTTTTTAGTTTTTTTTATTTTTATTTAAGTAATATTTTCCAATAAAAAATAGTAGTTATTTATAAACATAAAGTATACAACAAATATGTTCAAAAAGATAAAAGTATAAAAAAATATATGTTCTTGACTAGGGTATAGGAATGGACTTTGCCCCTAGCCTTTATGGGTTTGTTCGGTGGCTGGCTTGAGTTGTTGGGACACCTGTTGCATAATTTTTTTTTTATTATTATATAAGTGAGTTTCTAAATTAATATACTCAATTTAATTAAAAAATATTCAAGATCTTTTTAAAGCAACATATCTCTTTTGATTTCTCTTTCTTGATAAAAAATATTATTTATTTAATTATTTGTTCTTTTAGTTTATGCAAATATTTGAATTATTTGATTTCTTCTTCTTTTTTCATAAAATCTCTTTGATTTGATTTTTTTGTTTCATCAAATCTCTTTTAAATGTAGCTTCAAAAACCTTGCCACTGTAGATGCCTCTCACTAATTAATATACTTAAAATTAAAAATATATTAAAAATCTTTAAAAAAGAAAAATAAATTCTTTGATTCATTGTAAAATATTTTTTAATATTACAATAGGAATAAAATTATAAAGAATGAAAAATAATTGTTCTTTTTAAAAATTCTAAATAAGTTAATGTATTTAAAATTAAAAAAATTGAAAATTAAATAAAAATGAAATATTCTAAATTTATTATTACACATAAAAATATGTTTCTAAATTAATATATTTAAAAAATTATATATATATATATATATATTTAATTCAAAATTAATATATATACAGATAGAAATATTATAAACTTAAGGTTTTACTAAAAATTTAATTGTACAAAAATATAACAACTTAAATATACATCTAATATAAAAGTCTCATAATAAATACCCATCTAAAATCAATTTAAAATTACAAAATTAAATACAAAGAAAACATAATAAATTTATTATTACATATAAAAACAAGTTTTTAAAATAATATATTTAAAACTATCTTATCTATCTTTAAAAAATTAATGTAATTAAGAATTACATTTTCACTTAACTCTATCATATAATTTTAAAATAATTCATCTAACATTATTATTTAGAATTAGGGTTCAGGTTCAATAAGAATTCTAAGATAAAGCTTGAAATTAGGGTTTGGGTGATTGAGGTTAGATTAGGGTGACAATTAATGAGTAATTAGGATTAAGGTTGAATTAGGGATAGGGTTATGGTTAGGGATCGATTATGATTAAGCTTCAATTAGGATTCAATTAGAGTTCAATTAGGGTTGAGGTTAGGCTAGGGTTAGGGTTAGCATTAGGGTAGTGTTTAATTAGGGTTAGGGTTATGATAGGGTTTAATTACGATTAGGGTTAGGATTAGGGTTGGAATTAGGGTTATGACTCAACTAGAGTTTTAGGCACAATTAGGGTTTGAGTTAGGGTTAATGTTAGGTTAGGGTAAGGGTTCACCTAGGGTTAGGTTTCAATTATGGTTAGGGTTAGGTTTTAATTAGTAATATAGTTATAATTAATCTTGATATTAGAATCAGGGTTAGTATTAGAGTTAGAATTATTGTTAGAGTTAGAATTAGAGTTCAAGTTATAATTCAATTATAGTTAGGTTAGGTTTAAGCTAGAATTATAATTCAATTAGGGTTAGGATTCAATTAGGATTAGGGTTCAACTAGTATTAGTATTAGGATTCAATTATAATTAAGATGATTAGTTAGTGTTAGGGTTAGGATTTAATTAGGGCTAAGATTCAATTAGGGTGGGTTAGGGTTCAATTGATGTTCAATTAGGGTAAGGGTTCTAAGATAAAGTTTGGGGTTAGGCTTAGGGTTTGGGTTAAAATTCAATTAGGATTAGAGTTAGGGTTACAATTATGGTAACAGTTAAGATTCAATTAGGAATTAATTAGGGTTATGATTATGCTTTATATTCAATAAGGTTTAGGGTTCAACTAAGGTTAGGATTATATTCAATTATAATTAGGGTTAAAGTAATGTTAGGTTTAAGGTTCATTTAGGCTTAAGTTTAGGGTTTAATTAGGGTTACAGTTAGAATTAAGGTTAGGGTTAGTGTTTAGGTTCAATTAGGGTTAAACTTCAATGGGTTAGGATTAGGGATCTGGTTCAATTAAGGTTGAATTTCAACAAGATTAGGGTTATGGTTAGGATTAGTATTCTAAGATAGATCGTAAGGTTAGGGTTTGCATTCAATTAAGGTTATGTATCTATTAGGGTTAGGGTTAGGATTTCCAAGATATGATTAGGGTTAGGGATAGAGTAAGGGTCGGGGTTAGGGTTGGGGATTAATTAGTGTTAGGGCTAGGGTCTAATTTGGGTCAAGATTCAATTAGAGTCAGGGTTAGGGTTGGGATTATAATTCAACTAGGTTTAGGGTTAGGCTTATAATTCTCATAAGAGTTAAGATTCAATTAGGGACTTAATTAGGGTTATGGTTAGGGTTCATATTCAATTAGGGTTAAGATATACAATTAGATTTATGGTTAGAATTCATATTCAATTAGGGTTAGGGTTCAACTAAGGTTAGGAATGGGATTCAACTATAGTTGGGGTTAAAGTTAGTTTAGGGTCAAGGTTCAATGGTTGAGGTTAGGGTTTAATTAGGTTACAGTTAGAATTAATGTTAGGGTTAGTGTTTAGCTTCAATTAGGGTTGAATTCCAATAGGTTAGGGTTACCACTAGGGATATGGTTCAATTAGGATTGAATTTCAATAGGGGTAGGGTTAGGGTTAGGGTTAGGGTTCTAAGATAAATCATAGGCTACAAGCCTTATAATAAAACTAATGTAAATTATATACTTATCCATTTAAATATAATGTCCTCATGTTTAAAGAATATTTATTATCCTCAGCTATATTCAACAAACAAGTTGATATATCTCTGTTAATAAAATAGATAAAGCTAGTTTAATTAATAATGGACAATTTTGAGAGTTAACTATTCTATGAACATTTCATTTTTATTTTATTTTATGATGGATTAATAAATGTGATCCAATTTATCATGAAAAATCATACATAAAATCAAAAGTAAGCATGCAAATTCTTATAATGAAAAATTCATACCACTATCAAATTAATCTTTAAAAAGTTTATAATATGCTTTATGAAAAGAATACAAACAATATTATAAATGTTTGAATGAAAATATATTTCTAAACAAAATGTCGACAGCTTTATAATTTTATTTAAAAGTTGTTTATAAATGAAACAATATAATAAAATGGAAAAAGAACATGATTTGTCATGTCTTGTTCTTATTTGTACTTCTGTAAAAGCTAAACAAACTAATGTCTATATTCACTCCATAAATGGAGTGAATTGTACAACATTCTAAGAAGCAGCTAATAAAACTAATAGAATGGAATGAATTATACAACATTAGAAGATGAAAAGGGGATGAAAGAGGTGGTAAGAGGAATGGAATTAGTAGAATCATCTCCAATGGTTAAAGTCTGTGTTCCTGCTGGCAATATCTTGTAACCTGCATTGTCTACCAGCCCCAAGCTGTCACAAACATTGATCTTCATTGTAACAATTTCACTGCTTCCAGCTGTTAAAAACACCCTTTTGAATGCTACAAGTTGTTTCACAGGAGCTCCTCCCAATCCAGATGGAGGCTGAGCATATAGCAATACTACTTCACTACCATCTTTGGTTCCAATGTTCTTTATTTCAACTTGTACCTCAAATTCCAGATCCTTACATAATTTCTGAGAAGACTCATCCTCTAAGCGAATTGAAGGGCACTTGGAAATGGGTTCACCTAAAGATTGGAATAATGTGTGGCATTTCTGATTTTTAGGCAAGTGCAATTTGAGGAGTTGGGAAGAATGAGATTTGATGGTATATTCAAAGCTAGTGTAACTGAGTCCATAGCCAAATGGGTACAATGTGTCTCCTGTGTAAAACCTGTAAGTTCGCCCTGGATATTCTATTACTGGATTGGCTCTCATGCGCATGTCTGTCATATTCACTTTTTCCACATACTTATTAGGATACCATGTCATTGGAAGACGACCGCCTGCATAAATGAGTGTACATACAAAATATTAAACAAATAGTTTTATGAGTGAATACACAAAGATTTAAGTAAAAAGTTTTATAAGTGTGAGTTTATTTTGTATCAACGTTTTGGATCACACTCTGTGATCCATCATTAGGATGAAGTAGAGAGCATGATCATCATTAGGATGAAGTGGAGAGCATGGATCATTATGCTCTCTATTTCATCCTGATGATGGATCACGGAGTGTGATCCAAAACGTTGATGTAAAATAAACTCACACAATCAAATCCAAAAAACTTTGCAACTAATCTCTATGGATTGTGGAAATCTGCTATCATTAATTAAACTTTATAAGTGATTTATTGGTAGAGTATTTACTTTGCTCTGTTAAATACTTTTAAATTTAATTTTAAGAGGACAACATATTAGGACGATGTCCAATGAACATAAATACGGAGAATATCAATAGTTACACAATTAGGTGTAAAAATTATCTAGAAAAACTAAATTTAAGAAATTCTACATGATACACAATTCATTTGACATACTGTTTTTAGATTTACTATTATGTACAATTCTCAGTTTAATGCTTTAGTTTTATGTAATAAATTATAATAGTTGATCTACTTTTACCTGGATTGTGCTTTCCAAAAATGATTTGAGCAATGGCATCACCTCCTCCTTGGCCAGGATATCCCGCCCATAGGATTCCTGCTATTTTGTCAGAGCTTTGTGCAAAAGAAATATCAACAGCACTGCCTGACATGACAACAAGTATAACAGGTCCCTTAGAAGCAGCTGCAACTTGAGACACAAGTTGCTCTTGATGCCCTGGCAAGAAGAGGTCTTGTCTATCATGTGATTCAGCCTCAAATGTTAGATTGTATCCCACCACCAATACAGTAGCATCTGCTTTCCTTGAAGCCTTTACTGCTGAAACTATTGAACTGGTATCTTTACAAGCAACATCATGACAACCAGGTATGTAGTCTACCTTGACATGTTTCTCCAAACCATTAATAGGTGATGTGTATTTACAAGGAATACCTAAAAATGAAAGTTAATAGATTTAAGTTAGATTATCATTACAAACAAAATTAAAATAAAATTTAAAGCTTTATTAATTATATATTGATAAATTAAGCTCTAAGCAGTAGATTACCTGCATAGTTGCCTATCATAACTGTGGTGGCATTTGCATGGGGTCCAATTACTGCCAACCTTGTTATGTTGGAGGTGGACAAGGGCAATGATCCATCATTCTTAAGAAGCACAATACCTTCCCTAGCTGCCTCCACTGCAAGCTCTTGATTCTCAGGTGTACATATGTCCTGAGCCCCAAGGTTTTCATACTCTTGACTTCCATCAAAGTGACCTAGCCTCATTAAAGTAATATAAGTGTATACAAGAGCTCTGTCTATATCTGATTCTTTCACCTTTCCTTTTACAACTGCAGGCACTAAATATTTTGAATAGTAATCACCACAATCTAAGTCCAACCCTGGAGTATCACAAACAACATAACTAATAAGCCTCTCCCAATTCCCCAAAGAACAAACAAATACTAAAATACATTGGAAATGGTTTCAAAATTTATAATTTATAGAAAAATAAAAGTTTTCTAAATTCACCTGATTTTAACACAAATGCTACTGCATCCTCAGGGGTTTGAACATATAGCTGATTCTCATATAATACTTGTATAGAATCACAGTCTGAAACAATATATCTACAAATTGATAGTAACAAAATCCCATGGTCAATTATGAATTATCATAGAAAACAATAATCTGAACCATGATCTAAATCTAATATAATTATTGAAGAAAATTGGGTTATTGTATCCATAGTTAGCTCAACATTGATCTTACTAACCCATTGAGGTTCCATTCACCCCTGATGGTGTCTTTCAAGAGTTGGGGGTCTGCACAAGAAGGAATACCATTGATCTTATTATAGGAACACATGGCGCTACTAACAGCACCCTGCTTTACACAAGCCTCAAATGCTGGTTGAAATGTATCCAACATATCTTGTTGGGTCACCTGTATCTCTCAACACACATTCACAATGACATTGTTATAGCATTCAAAATTATCAACAAAGTTGGTTTGTAAGGTTAAACACACAATCATAATCCCACAGTTAATATGAAACTCAAAATTATAAATGCAATTTAATGTAGGATTCGCATAAATTGGAAAGTACAATACAGTAAATATGCTTAAAGGATAGTAATATTTTGGATTGACAGATTAAAAAAATACATTTTACAACTATATAGCTGCACCTAGATATAGATTGATACATCAAAAAAATAACATGTGCATTTGAACACAAAAAAATCATTAACAATTGGCTTTGAATGCTTAAAAAACTGATATAATACAAATATAGCATTTCGTGATAATAGATTTTCACAATTTATGAAGAAAGTCGCTGAGTGTTTCTGGATTAGATTTTGTGTGTATTTTTGCATGAACTTTTCGGATCACACTCCATGATCTGATCACGGAGTGTGATCCAAAAAGTTGATACAAAAATACACACAATCTAATCCAAAAACACTCAATGACAATATAACATTTCTTACACAACAACTATAGAACTTATAGTTACAATACTATTAGATTCCAAATCAACTAGTCTTACCTGTGCATCAAAATGGAAACGGTCAAAATTTTTCCATGCATCAATATCATAGGCGGTATAATGCTTGCAGCAGGCAGCAACCTTAAGCATGTTTGAGGAGCTATTGCTAGTATCTTGCAAACCTCTAACATAGTTGACAGCATATCTGCTAACTACAAGGGGATCCTCTCCTGGAGTTTCTTGGGCTCGACCCCATCGAGGATCTCTTAGAAGATTTATATTGGGACTCCAAAAGGTTAGCTCCCCATTTCCTGAATTGTGCATGCCCCTTGCCTCAGTTGACACAGTCTACACATACAATGAAAAAACTAAAATTATATTTTATCAAAATTTTCTTAAGTATATACCCATATGCTATTAAAAATCATCAAATGCTATTTATATCTGGTTACAGTATATAATTCTATTATATCAATTTTTTTAGGGATAAAAATACACAAAGCTTTATCAAAATTATTTACCTCTCCTATGACTCTCCAAAGAGTTTCATTAAACGAAGCTGAGGTGAGAATGACAGTAGGAAAACTAGTGGCACCAGGGATGTGCTCGTCGAAAAAAACACCAGGTCCTACGTTCGAAACACCGTGCAACGCCTCCGACCACCATGTATACTTGGGTAGTCCAATCCGGGGCACTCCAGTTGAATTGCTGCCCATCTGTTCAACTTTCTCTGACAAAGTCATGCGACTCACCAGGTCTCTTGCTCGCTCTTCGAATCCCAAAGTTGAATCACAAAATGTATATTGATTGATATCCAAACCCATCTTAGCAAACTTCACTGGATCACACACATAACTTTCAGCGGCTTCACATCTCAGTGCTGTGACAGTAATTACAGCAACAATTGCACATACCCAGCATTTCCAATCCATGATGCTGATGCCTGACATGATCCTCTGCACAACATTTAAATAAACAAAAATCATTAAAACTACTTTTCATCTTAACTTCAATCTGGTAATCCTTAAAGGACCTAATAGTTAGATCTGAAAAATCAGACTAAAATAATTTACAAATGTGTGATCTTGAAAATGAGTAGTGAAATGCAAAACATCAATCTTTAGACTCTAATTCTTATATGCAGTTGATAAGAAAAAATTATAATGAATAATTGATACACTTAGAAAACAAACATAGCATATAAATTGAAATCTATCCTTTCAAAAGAGTTAATGATCAGCAAGTTTAATCAGGAGTTCATTATTTTTATTTAGTAAGGTCATCTTAGTCTATTTGTTCTAGATCCAAATTCAGAAATTATGTAACTATCATCAATCACAATATTTTTCATCCCCAATTTCCAAGGTACACAATTAATGTTTTTTTTTTTTTTTATACAACAGGGTTGTCCTTGCGACTCAGCTTAGCAGTCCAGCAGCCTATATCTTGAATATCTGGGGTGAGACTAGCCCCTACTGATTGAGATCTGCTGCCAGCAAGAAGTCCCACCTTTTAACCCAAGTCCAATTAATGTTATTATTTTGTTTCTATTTCAAATCTAATCAAATATAACTTTTCTATCCAAAATCATTTATTTCAAATAATTTGTATATATATATATACACAAGAATCAACAGCCATTAGAATATCCCCCATTCAAACATAACATTTTAAGATTATAGGGGCATAAATTACTATGTGCCAAATTCAAGTTTCGTTTAAAATGTAGTCTACAAAAACAATAGTAACAATTTATGCACCATTAAAAAAACACTTCCATTCTTTCTTCACATATGAAAACAGCCACAGATAAAAACACAAAACAATAACATACTCATTCAAATACCTTCTACCATGGGCTAAAACTCTTATTTAAAACTATCAATAGAACTTCCGTATTATTCATATGGAAATAAATCAACAATAGTGACGTTACATACCAAATTCTTCCTAGATTTCTCACAAGTTTCAACCTTTCTTGCTTCCAAGACGAGACTCCAATTGCCGTTCCCCAATGCCCCCTCCAAAGTGTCTTATATAAGTGATTTACTATGGTTTGCACCACTGCACAACTGGTAGTCGTCGCATTGCATGGCCTCTGTGACTATCTTCTACATGAGGTGGGATTAAGATAACATAGATAGTTATCATGAGGTGGCATTAAGATAACATAGATAGTTATCTTGAGGTGGCCTGCTGTAGTGTAAGTAATTCTCCCTTCATGCAATGCTGTTGAATGCCCTTTTCTCTTCAAGATAATTCCCATGGTAGCCCCTACGATGCATGGATAGACCATAACTGCAGTTACTCACTCAGTTTAACTGTTGTTGCAAAAACACATCACTGCCAAGATACCTAATCAAACAGCAGATTCGCTAGGAAAAACAAGAAGACTGGACAAAAATCCACATGCCTGCTGAAGTAAAGCATCCAAATATTTAGTGCATGTGGAAAATGTTTTCTCACACAAGATTCGACACACATTCGTTGCTCTAACTGGCTAATGAATCCGAGTGATGTGGCTGATATGTTCAGTCATTGCATATTAAGATAATGGATAAACAAATTAAATAATTATTAAACTGAAGAAAAAAAAAATTGGATTGTGTGATACATGCATACAGGTAATGTTTATTTTTGAACCTAAACAGTTATTTTAAATATTACACTAGGAGATAACATAAAATATTCATGTTTGTTTGTGTAGATTAAGTTCACCTGTGTATAAGCATTTAGTTTACAAAAGTGTCTTGGATTAGTACATTTTTCAAGATTTAAGAGCACAAATTTCGTGGGTAGATTTATGAAGTTTAGAATAGGTTAGAAGTGTTTGTAGAACAACTAGTTATACATCTAAATAAGGAAATTTGTAGAATCTTCTAGAATATTCTACATGCATAGGTACAAAATTTAGAGTAGAATCACAAATTGAAGATTGTTACAAATTAGGCAATTTTTGAACTTACACTTGTCAAAATGAATACACGTATATGGTTTATATGATATTTTAAAAAAGAGAATATTCTCTTTCAAATTATAAACTTCTCTTACTGTTGTCATTGATTATGCTCCATACTTTTTAACTTTTAAAAACTTATTGGAGCAAATTACTTTGAATAAGGTATTGCATTCTAGTTCAAGATTTAGCAAAATCTATGGATGATAATAGTACCATTTCATGTAATTCCTTACATGAAGTTAGCATTAGATTTAAACTAATTCACCACCAGAAATTTAAAATTTATTTTAAAAATTTCATGAGTTACCTCCTCCACAATTGTTCAAGATCATGGACTATTCTAAATGTCATAGTTAAATATGGTTACATTGAAGTTAAAATCTAGCCCTAGTATTGAAAGATGCATCTAGTATTGAGAAATATTTAGTAAAAAATGATAAAATTATTTATATGTTAAACTTGCAAATGTGGACAACACCTACAAACTTCTACTCAAAGCCACATGTTATAATGGGGGGACATTTTGTTGGTTTTATGCCTAGAAAGTTGTCCTCAACATTTCATGCTTCTTGAAAGTGATATATTTTTGTGCAACTATGTGAAAGTGAAATGAGTGTGAAATCAAAATGTTGAAAAAGTCATTTCACCACCTTTAAAATTTTTTACAATAAAATAATGCCATGAAGGCATTATTTTATTAATTTAGAATCAATATTTAAAAATAAAGGAAGTCATTATTTTGTAAATTTAAAGTCAATATTTACAATATAAATTATTTAAATATATAGATGGGTCTATATTTATAATATTTATATAAATAAAAGTTTTTAATATTAATTTATTTGGAAACATCTTGTGGTGGTGATCAATTGATGTGTTGTACATATAGATTGTTAAGTTGGAGTCGTTTATTATCCTAATTTGTGTACATATTTCTAGTGGTCATGTTGATAACTTTATAGTTTATTATTAAGACAAATATAAAATAAGAATATTTTATTTAAAAAAAAACATGGCGAGGTAAAGAATAAAAATACTACTCTCACTTGTATGCATTTATCCTTTCATCTTTGATAAAAAAATTCATACCTACCTATAGCTTAGGAATTTTATTCAACCTCATACTACATAGAGGGGTCAATTTTCACTTCCTCCAACAAAGGTTATCAAAATCTATCACTATAAAATACTTTTTGAAATTCAAAGGGCCTTTATTTTACTATTTTAATCAAATAAAAAAGAGGTATTCCTCAACCAACCAACATGCCAAAATTATCAAGGAGGCATATTCTTATTTAACATCTACCACCTTATTAATTTTTCCCCCTCCTTGAAAATGTTATTTATAAATCATTCAATATTTGCACTAGCATTATTTATAAGTGTATCTCCTAACTTCCTAGATATTGATGATTGTTCCTTTAAATCACTATTATCTTTAAGAAGTGCATCTTCACTTTATGACACATCAAGAATTAATATTTAAATAATTTTGGAATTTCTCTTTACTTCAAATATTTAGCTTTTCAAGGGTTCCTATCTCATTTTTTAATTCATTTATCAGTTTTGCATATTTTTCCTAAAATCTTTTATAGTGATCTTGCAGCTTTATGTAATCATTAAATATGATTATATTTATAACAAAGGTTATAGCTTCCAGGGAAAAATTCTCTCCTACTCTTCTTAAAATCAATTTCCCTACTAGATCTTGAATGTTTTGATATACTTGGGACTTGTTATACTCAAGGGCAATATCCCATACTATAAAAAAAATTCTCAAGTTCAATAGGTAACCAATTTTTTGTATGGCTAATATTAAGGCCTTCTATTACAAAGGGAAACACATGATAGAATCTTAATATCAAGAAGAATTATGGCCTATGTAGCATAAACCAAAGAATAATGTGTGAAACCAATAGTTGTAGCATACTCCATATTGTAGCTATAAAAACTCTTACTTTGGAGGAATCAAATAAATATTCATACACTCCAAAATGCACTACAATGTAGCCCAATACCCCCCATTTCTACATATTCAACCAATGAGTATAGAGACTAATACAACAACTACCAAGGTGGACATTAGTAGAGGCCAAGGTAGGAATAAAAAATTAAGAGAAGAAGTCGTGTGTTATAACTATGGATAAATAGGAAATTATGTTAATGAATGTATAGAGGATAAGAAGAAAACCTATAAATTTTATTGTAATATACAACATGACATGTTCACATGCAAAATAAAATAAAAATACTTATAAAATAAACCCCTACAATCTAAGAGAAATGAATTATCTAGATCAAACACAACAAGAGGGGAAAAATTAATGCTAAAAATACCTAAAAACCCATTGTAATGGAAAAGGAGATGCTTCAAAGAAGGTATGTTCCCCGAAGAATATAAAAATTTAGACAATCTAACCAAAGAAGAAGTATTAGAAAAGGAATATATTGAGAAAAAGAAAAAATTAAGATAGAAAACCCTATTTGAATATAGAGGATTTTTTTTGCAGTACTCACTAGAGGGGGAAATATATTGGTACATCAAGACATGAGTGGTAGAAAGAAAAATTTAAAAATATCCTCAATCATTCAAGGATAGAAATACAAGAAGAAAGGGTTATCATCAAGAAACAACATTGTGAGTATACTTATTCAATTTATTAAATTTTAGTATTTTATAGAGCAATTATTCTTGCTCTTATTTCACATGTTAATAATATATCATTGTAGCTTTGGATGATTAAGAGAGTACTCAATGACATCAATTTCCCTTCTCTATTAATCTAAACCAAACAACAATAGATGAAATGAAAATTATAGATGGTAATTTTCTAACTATTAAATGTGTCCATTCATTAAATGGAGGGTCATCCCACAATAATGGGTTACACTTTTTGGCCAAACTTAACATTGAAATCAACATTTTCAGAGAAAACTTCACTTTCTGACACTTATAGTAGGTAAACTATTAGGAATTTGAAAATGATGTAAACTAGTGATTTGTGAGATTTTGTCTATAGATTTTAAATGCATTTTTTTTTTTAAATTGAAATTAAATTGTATTTTGTTTGCGTCTCCTTTGATAACTAGTTTTTAATAGTAAACAACATTTTTTAAAAGTGGTGTGTACTTCGGATCGCATAACTTATTTTCTACAAAGGATAAAATTCTAATTCTTTTGAATTTAGGTTGGTAACACAAGTATCTAGTTCTTTCATTTTGTTTCATAGCATTTTTTTTGAATATTTTTCTTTTAATTAAGTTTTGAAGTCAAAACATTTATAATTTAGACATAGGTGCACTTCGGCTCGCATAACTTTTTTGGTATGTATTGAAATTCAATTTTTCTTTTTTTGTTAGAATGAGGACATCAATACCTAGTGGATATATATTTTTCAATATTTTTTCCTCAAATTTACTATTTTTTTACTATTTTTCCACAATGATTTTTCATTGAACTTGACGTTCGGTGAAAAACCTATGTACAGTAAAACTAAAAAATAAAATATAAAATAAAAACAAAATATATTAAATTTATAGTCATTGGAAAGCACGTTTCGATCACTACAATCATCCAACTTGGTTTATCAAGTTGACTCCATTTGCACCTCCTTCCCAAGCTTCGATAGTCAAAAAAATGCATAAATTTTGAGATGGTAGAGGGGAAGGTGAAAAAAGGGGGTTCATTAGAAGGGGGGTTCATTCGAACCCCCATTATATTGTGCAAAAGGGGGTTCATTAGAAGGGAGGGGGGTTCATTAGAAAGGGGGTTTCATTAGAAAGGGGGTGGTTCATTCAAACCCCCCTCATTAGAAGGGGTAAACTATTTTAATTTTTTTGATGAGCATTTCTAATTTTTCTTCATTAAAAAAAATTGTAACCCACTATTGTGGGTTTACCCTGGAATATTTATCAGTTCCTATTTCTTACCATTTTTATATACTTAATTAAATACCTAGTAGATACAATTTGTGGAACTGAACCATCAATGCTTAATCTTATCCCATCTCAAACATTTCAACAAACCATTCTAGACAATTAAGAATGTTAATATTATTTTAGTATATATTGTAGTGCTTTAAAACTCAACAATTTATCCATGTTGATTTAATAAAATGTATATACATCATTGTAGATTTAGATGGTCAAAAGAATATTGAACAACATAGGTTACCATTTTCATTGCCTTTAACTAGACATCAACAACTATGGATGCAATGCAAGTTGTACATGGTAAAAAAATTATGAAACAATTTTCTAACAATTTTAAAAATTTAATTTTAAAATTAATTTAATAACTAAACTATGCAATTTAGAGGTTTTTATGATATTGTAATGGAGAATCAGTATCAACACCATTATGCATAAGCAATAAAGTTTAAGGAACTGTCAACTTTTTGATAGTCTGCCAAGTAATTAATGCAAGATTGATGGTTGGGCACGAAATGGATTCTCTTATCATCTAAGTTCAATTACCTTCCCCTTTGATAATTAGAGTTTGGAGGGAGTAGCTTACTAAATCAAGACAAAGACATCATTTGTATATTGTACTTTTGAATTACATGGTATATGTACAAAATTGGCCCATTGGCCTAATTATACTTAATGGAATTATAATTGAGGTTCATAGGCATGTTGCCCCATTGTATTATTAATTATTAATTAATTTGGTGTTTATACTATTTTATGTACTATTGAGATTACTTTGTTAATAAAATTGACTCAAATTTTGCTTATGTATACTTAACATTTATAATTATAAAGTATGTTTGTAATTATTAAATTAAAAGTAAGAATTTTTATAGCTAGAATTTGGGGTATGGCACAACTATTGGTTTCATGTCTTATTCTTTGGTTTATAGTATAAAGGCCATAATGCTTCTTGATATTAAGATTGCATTATCATGTGTTTCCTTTTGTAATATAAGGCCTTAATACTAGCCACACACATAATTTGGTGACCTGTTCAACTTGAGGAATTTTTTTACAAGATGGGCTATTGCCCTTGATTATAACAAGTCCTATGTATATCAAAACATTTAATAGTTCACTAAAAGATCCTTTAAAAAGAGTTAATATTTTTTAGTAAACTGCAGTTATGCCTCCTTTAAAATGAGTGAAAAAAGTCATTAAACTGCAGTTATGCCTCATGAGGCATGTTGATGGCTAGGTGCATTCTTAGGGCTCAATAGTTGCTTCCCAAGTTAATTCTAAACTCACGGTTGTTGTGGAGAGACTTTAGTTCACTATACCATCAATTGCTCCCAAAACATGGAACTGTAGCTTTTGATGGAAAAATCAAAGATATGAGATGACTGTCAACAATTTTAGGCACAAAACTAATTGAAAAATGATGTGTGCATATATAAATCTCAACATTATAATTATACTAAAATTTTAATTGTACACTAAATTTAAATGATTTATAAAAATTAATTAATAATCTAAATAATGATAATAATAAATGAGCTTAAATAATAATTTAAGAATTAAAAATATATATAATTTATAATATTTAAAAAAAAAATTATTTAAAATCTTATATTGTTATATTTCTATTACTAACACTAAAATTTATGCAATTTTCTTTTGAACTAGTATAAAAGAGTTGGAAATGAAGATATAAAAGGAATATAAGAACATGAAGGAAAAAAGAGAAAAGAGAACAACCATAGAAAATGGTGGTAATGTAGCCCACATCTAATCATAATGTATATAAAATAACAATAAAATAAAAAGGAGTATAAGAAAAGCCCATGAATACAAAAGAAAGAGACAAGGAAGAAGATAGGTCCTTGATTAATTAAGATATATAAAGCCTCAAAGGATAACACATAGCAATTAAGGCTAATGAAAAGTAAAAGGTAAAGGAGAAATTTTAAAAAAAGACAAGGTCACATCAAGTTAAATTCATTGAGAAAATACAAGTAATATAGAAAATTCTCATAAGAATAAGATCACATTAACTAATATTCATAAAGAAAGATGGAGGTGGAAATGGAGATACTTTCCTTAATTTGGAATAGGATAGGTATTATAATAAAGGGTGTCATATAACATAACCACATAAGCAAAGATTAAGAGAAAGGGCATAAATAAAATGGAAAAATGTTATAGAAACAAGGAGGCCTAATACAAATTCCACCTATATATAAAGATTCTAAGAAATAAAGAGCATCATGATTGAACCTCAGATGAACATAAAGGTTACAAGTCATGTTCAACTAGGTTATCTGTAATGTCCCCTTCTAATTAGACATTCACACATCAACATGATTAGCCTATCAGTGGCCCTCATAGGCTAATAGGAGTGGTTAGAGGGTCTTTGAGGCAGTTACCTAGTCAGTGGATGGCTTCTTCTCTTGAATTCAATAATTATAAGGGGGTTTCCTATGTTATGCCAAATGTTGGAAAACATAATGTGTTATCCGAATGTTGGAAAACATAATGTTTTTTCATCATGTTTGCACTTAATGAATTATAAGTTGTATTCTAATATTATAATAAAGTGCAAATATAAAATAATAATTATTAATGATTAAAATGAAGCTTCTAGATGGGCAGACCTCAAGAGGAGAAAATTATATTGAGAGGGGGTGGGCTAAGCTTCTTACCATCCAAGATAATTGATACTTGATTTTGATATGCTTTGTTGTGGAGAAGCCTTGGGTTTCTACAAACTACACTAGAGGTCTTTGGGAATGAGTAATCCCATTGATTTTCATAATTGAGGTAGTGAAACTATCTCCTGAAGGGTTGCAACTATTGGAGGAGACATTTCAGTCTTTTGTGCCATTACAAATTTAGTGGCCAAGGGCCAAATTTGTGGAGATTCGATTGGAGAATAATTGCAGATTGAGATCATAGAATTCTATCATCTTTTGGGACAAGTTTGGCATGGTATACACATTCTAATATTTTATGATAGTCATGATGGCAGCTAGCTAGGAGCCATGATTTTTCTTATGGAGGTCTCTTCTTGCATCGATTGCTTATGGGTATTTGGGTGCTCTACTTTGTGAGGCTTGGCAATGATAATTGGTGAAAGAAACCAGGGTTTGCTACTATCTATAATTTACTTTTGAAGATCTGATATCATAACAGGGGAAACTCATGATTGGGTCTAATTTGGCTTAGAGAAGTCTTCTTTCATTGCATTTGAAGTTTCCACATCTTCACCAAGCATAGGCGAACATATATTCTAGGTTCTTCCATCTTGTTAAGTTCATTTTGCATTAGTATAGCATTTGTATTAGGTGCTACTGTAGGTGATCATTTATCAAATTTGGCATTATATTAAACATTCATTGTAAAGCCAAGAGTCTTGGCTAATCATATCAACATTGTACTTAAGTTTCCAATCAAGGAAGGAGTAATAATTTGCATTCCAATTGTTTGATTTAATGTTCATATTTATATTGCTCTTGATTAGTATAATAGTTTGCATGCCAAGTGTTTGACAAAATGTCAATTGGCTATAGATACACATTTTTCATGTAGAATTCATATATTTGCATTTGAAAAGCCAAAAAGAGAATTGTATTGCATTTAGTTCTTTTCTTAGACATCTTAGAAGTCTTTTGTAAGCATTTAAATCACTTTTGACATCATTTCAAGCAAACATCAACAAACTGAAAACCAAAACAACAAGTTTAGAGGTTGGATGAGAAGTGTTTGATAATATTCCTTGAGACTTAAATCAAAAAATTCACATAAGAACTAGCAAGGGATATTACAGTGGTATCAGAGCTTTGATCCTATCATCCTAGCGGGTTAAAATCTTTTCATGCATCCACAAGAAGTTGGACCACATAGATTTTATACCCATCAAAAAGAAGTACAACAAAGAAAGCAGATTGTTGATATACAACATGTCACAATGGGAGACAAAGGAAATGGTAGTCCACCTAGAAATGGAGGAAGGAATGGGGGACATAATGAGGATCAAGATGACCGTGGGCTTTTTAGATGCTTGGCATATGGGCAGGAACAGGTTGTAATAGTTGTACATGCACTTATGACACAGTTACAACAAATGAACACTCAAGGGAGACAAAAATGTGATCTTGATGATAACAAAAGTGTGGTTGGAACACCTAGAGCGCCATGAGCACACTCTTGTACTAGAAATAGACCTATATGCCCTACTTTCTTGAGAAATGAAAGGGAAGAGGAAAATGTGGAAGAAGAGGGTGAGACAACTTTTGTTGATAATCATATGGCAACAAACGATGAATGGGAATTATTGACATCGGAGGTTAGGGAACACATCACCTTTGACAGGTTTGTAAGTCAAAGAAGAGTATAGAGAAAGAAAAAATTGAAGACCAAGAGGCCAAAAAAAAGAACTCAAACATGCTACCAAAAAACTCACATTTCCTGTAGACCTTTGATGGCAGTGGCAAGATGAAAACTCAATCATGATACACAAGTTAGATACATTCTTGAAACTTCAACCCATGGTAGAGGAAGATGCAATTAAATATGCCACTTTACATTTGGAGGGGGTAGCACATGAATGGTGGTATCATGGGATGGTCACACTACAACATAGCAGTATTACTTCATATCAGGAGTTTGTTGATAGGCTAGTTGAGTGTTTCGATAAAAAGGAGCTAGAGGCATGTACTTTTGAGACTTGGCTCAGCTCAAATAGGTTGGTAGTTTGGACAACTACATTAGTTATTTTTAGAAGATTTTAGTCATGGTTCCTAACATATCCGAGTGAAGAATTGTGGTGCTATTCATTGAGGGCTTATTGGAACCATTGAGATGGCGGATAAAGGAATTTGACCCACCAAAATTGCAAGAAGCAATGAAAAAGGAAAGGAATATGGAGCTTGCAACCCCACAAAGAAAGTTCTCATCAAAAGGATCTTCTTCATACAAGGACAACAAATCATTCTCCAAGAAGAAGAAGGAAAAATGGTATGAAAAGGGGAAATCAACAACACCCATGGATATGGAGACACTTAACGATTTGTGCAAGAAGTTGTGCTTCTATTGCAAAGGGCCTTACGATGAAAACCATGATAGCCCTTTGAGACCTAAGGGCAAGGAAAATAGGATAATGTGGGATTTCTATGAGGATTCTAAAACTAAGAAATCAAACTAGCAAAGTGATCATGAGGGATCTGAGACACAAGAGGAAGAAAAAGAAAAGGTAGAGATTGAAGTAGAGGTGAATCTTCAAGAGGCACGTCTCACTAGCATTCAATGTGAAGGATCATTCAGGATACATGGAGTCTTAGTTTGACAGAGAATCATCACTCTACTTGATACAAGTGCCACACATAATTTCATTTATGCTAGGTTGGTTGAGAGGTGTGGAATTCACACTAAGGAGTTTGAAGGCATAAGGGTTAAGGTTACTGATGGTTACACTCTTAAGTGTGATATGATGATTCCAGATATTCCCATGCATTTGAACAACCTTGAATTCAAGGAAAATTTTTATGTGGTCAACCTAGGAGATACTAATATGGTGTTAGGGATGAAGTGGTTTCATGACATAGGTGAGTTCACCCTTAACCTTCATGAGATGGATATGATATTTAAGGTGGATAGGAAAAATCATGTGATTAAGGCTATTAGAGATACCAGTTGTAGGATGATATCAATCAGGAGGATGGAGAAACTTATGTGGCATGATATGGTTGAGTGGGCAATAGTGTGTGTTTTGATTCCAACACAAGGGGAGCAGCAAAAACCATTATACCATCTAGACATTCAGGAGTTAAGGATTAAGCACACTAAGGTATTCAGTGATATTCCACCAGGTAAACCTCTAGATAGAGGGATTGATTACATAATTGATTTGGAGGGTGCCAAGCTTGTGATCATCACACCCTACAAACACCCTAAGTGGCTTAAGGATGAAATAGAGAAAAAAATTAAGGATTTTCTCGCTATGGGACACATTAGGCCTATTAAGTCACCATTTGCTTCATCTGTTGTTTTGGTTAAGAAAAAGGATGGTACTTTGGTATGTGCATTGATTATAGGTTGTTGAAGAAGAGGACAATCAAAAATAGGTATCCTATCCCTAGGATTGATGAGTTGATAGATGAGTTACATGGTGCCCATTAATTTTCAAAAATAGACTTGAGGTCAGGGTATCATTGGATTCATGTTAGGGAGCAGGATATTGAGAAGACAACATTCTGCTATCATTGTGGGCACTTTGAGTTGGTGGTTATGCCATTTGGGATAACCAATGCACCTACTACTTTTTAGTCCACTATGAATAGGGTCTTCTAGTCAGTTGGGATGGTTTGTGCTAGTCTTCTTTGATGAAATTTTTGTGTGCAAAAAAACATGGGAGGAGCATATTTCCCATCTAGATACAATATTGGATATTCTTGACAGGGATTCCTTGTATGCCAAGGAATCCAAGTGCAATTTGGGCATGACAAAGTTGCTATACTTGGGCCACATCATCAGTGTAGAGGGAGTGCGTATGGATCCTGACAAGGTCAAGGCTATTATTGAGTGGCCTACACCTAAGAGCCCTACACAACTTAGAGGATTTTTGGGCTTATGTGGGTTCTTTCGTAGATTTGTCAGTGGATATTCATGGTATTCACATAGTTCGTTTGGACATCGGATACATGATTGTTTTGATAGGGTCTTCTAGTCACAGTTGGGATGGTTTGTGCTAGTCTTCTTTGATGAAATTTTTGTGTGCAAAAAAACATGGGAGGAGCATATTTCCCATCTAGATACAATATTGGATATTCTTGACAGGGATTCCTTGTATGCCAAGGAATCCAAGTGCAATTTGGGCATGACAAAGTTGCTATACTTGGGCCACATCATCAGTGTAGAGGGAGTGCGTATGGATCCTGACAAGGTCAAGGCTATTATTGAGTGGCCTACACCTAAGAGCCCTACACAACTTAGAGGATTTTTGGGCTTATGTGGTTCTTTCGTAGATTTGTCAGTGGATATTCATGGTATGCAACACCACTCACATATTTGACCAAGAAAGGGGCATTCGTTTGGACATCGGACGCACATGATTGTTTTGAGAAGTTCAAGTGGCTAATGACTACTTGCCTAGTTCTTGCATTTCTAGATTTCACTAGACCCTTTGAGCTATAGTGTGATGCTTCTGGTGAGGGGATTGGTGCAGTCCTTATGCAGGAAAAGCATTTGATAGCTTTTGAGAGTAGGAAGTTATGGGATCCAAAGAGGAGCTACAATATATGATAAGAATATGTTGGCCATTATGCATGCATTGGCCAAATTCAGGCAGTACCTTGTGGGAAACAAGTTTTGTGTTAAGACATATCATAACAGCTTGAGGCATTTCCTAGGACAACGAGATCTCAATGATCGTCAACAGAAGTGGGTGAGAAAATTGCAAGCATATGACTTTGACATTGCCTATGTCAAGGGGACTCAAAATTTAGTTGCTAATGCTTCGTTGTGTCATCAAAATTTGAGCTCTATGGTGGAGATTTAAGAGGATTGGAGACACTTGATTGTGGTAGAGTATGCCAAGGACTCTTGGGCTTCTAGAATTGTTGAGGGTTCGGTATAGGACAATAGGTATTTAGTTGTAAATGATCTTATCATTTACAAAGGGAGGATATTTTTGACCGCAGGATCGGAGATGAAGAGCACAGTGATGAGGTCCTTTCATGACACACCTATGACAGGGCATACTAGGTACTTCAAGACTTATAGGAAAATTCGGGAACACTTTACTTGGAAAGGGCTCAAGTCGGATGTTCTTCGGTATGTTAGAGAGTGTCATTTTTTCTATCAAAATAAACAGGAACACACATACCCTGCAGGCTTACTACAACCACTTCTAATTCCTGACAGGAAATGAGAGTGTTTATCGATGGATTTCATTATAGGCTTTCCAAAAGCCCAAGGTAGAGATTGCATCTATGTAGTTGTTAATTGTTTGACAAAGTATGCACATTTCTTTCCGATAGCAGCTACATATTCAGCTACACAGGTAGCAGAGCTATTCTTTCATGAGATATTCAAATTGCATGGGTTACCTCATAGTATTGTTAGTGACAAGGACAGTCGGTTCTTGAGGCATTTTTGGTAGGAGCTTTTCAAATTATGTGGGACCGAGCTTACTCTGAACACCAGTTACGACCCACAGATGGATGGCCAGGCAGAGATTGTTAACAAATGGGTGGAGGGATATCTCAGGAACTACATTGCAGAGCAATAGAGGGGTTGGGTTAAGTGGATTTACCTTTGTGAGTATTGCTATAATACCACTTACCATCTCTTGATTCAGATGGCACCATTTATGACATTGAATGGTTATGAGGCGCCTAGCTTTCTTGACTTACTGCTAAGTGACAGTAGAGTGAGTAGTGCTGGGGATCTGCTATAGGAGAACCAAGATATTATGAGGGCTCTTCAAGAGAATATACAGAAGGCATAAAATCAACAAAAGCAGTATGCAGATCAAAGGAGATTTGAGAAATCATTTGAGGTTGGGGATATGGTGTATTTGATGTTGCAGCCCTATTGTCAGTCCACTCTCAAGAAGGGTGGTGCAGAAAAGCTTAAGCCACGTTACTATAGGCCTTTTAGGATCATCAGGCGAGTTGGAGAGGTGGATTATGAGTTGGAGTTATCGACATATAACAAAGTAAATTATGCTTTCCATGTGTCATGCTTCAAGAAGGCGTTAGGACATCGTGTTATTCCTTCCATAGCTTTACCACCCTTGGATGATGAGAGGAAGTAGATTTTGGTGCCCAAGGCTATCTTGGATGTTAGGGAGAGACAATTATGGAGACGGGTTATCAGAGAGTATTTGATTAAATGGAGGGACTTTCCGGTTGAGGATGCTACTTGGGAGAGAGAAGATTCTAATACATCCAGAGTTGAGATTGCTTGGGGATAAGCAATTTCAGGAGGGGTAGACTGTAATGTTCCCTTCTAGTTAGAAATTCACACATCAGCATGATTAGCCTATCAATGGCCCTCGTAGGATAATTGGAGTGGTTAGAGGGTCTTTGAGGCAATTACCTAGTCAGTGGATGGCTTCTTCTCCTAGATTCAGTAGCTATAAGGGGGTTTCCTATGTTATGTCAAATGTTGGAAAACATAATGTGTTATCCGGATGTTGGAAAACATAATGTTTTTCCATCATGTTTGCACTTAACGAATTATAAGTTGTATTCTAATATTATAATAAAGTGTAAATATAAAATAATAATTATTAATGATTAAAATGAAGCTTCTAGATGGGCCAACCTCAAGAGGAGAAAAGTATATTAAGAGGGTGTGGGTTAAGTTTCTAACCATCCAGGATAATTGATACTTTATTTTGATATGCTTTTTTGTGGAGAAGCCTTGGGTTTCTACAAACTACATTCGAGGTCTTTGGGAACGAGTAATCCCATTGATTTGCAAACTGAGGTAGTGAAACTATCTACTGAAGGGTTGCAGCTATTGGAGAAGACATTTCAGTCTTCTTACCATTACATATTTAGTGGCCAAGGGCCAAATTTGTGGAGATTCGATTGGAGAATAATTGCAGATTGAGATCACACAATTCTATCATCTTTTGGGTAGAGTTTGGCATGATATACACATTGTGAGATTTTATGATAGTCATGATGGTAGCTAGATAGGAACCACAATTTTTCTTATGGAGGTCTCTTCTTGCATCGATTGCTTATGGGTATTTGAGGTGTCTACTTTGTGAGGATTTGAAATGATAATTGGTGAAAGAAACCAGGGTTTTCTACTGTCTATAATTTATTTTTGAAGATATGATATCAAAACAGGGGCAGCTCATGATTGGGTCTGATTTGGCTTAGAGAAGTCTTCTTCCATTGCATTCAAAGTTGCCACATCTTCACCAAGCATAGGTGAACATATATTCCAAGTTCTTGCATCTTGTTAAATTCATTTTGCATTAGTATAGCATTTGTATTAGGTGCTACTGTAGGTGATCATTTATTAGATTTGGCATTATATTGAACATTCATTGTAAAGCCAAGAGTCTTGGCTAATCATATCAACATTGTACTTAAGTTTTCAATAAAGGAAGGAGTAATAAGTTGCATGCAAATTGTTTGATGTAATGTTCATATATATATTTCTCTTGATTAGTATAATAGTTTGCATGCCAAGTGTAAATCACAAAATGTCAATTGGCTGTAGATGCACATTTTTCATGTAGAATTCATATATTTGCATTTGAAAATCCAAAAAGAGAATTACATTGTATTTAGTTATTTGCTTAGACATATTAGAAGTCTTGTGCAAGAATTTAAATCATCTTTGAAATCATTTCAAGCAAACATCAACAAACTGAAAACCAAAACAACAAGTTTAGAGGTTGGATAAGAAGTGTTTGACAATATTCCTTGAGACTTAAATCTTCACATCAGAACTAGCAAGGGATATTACATTATCTCAAGGATGAGGCAATGTTCTAGGTTCAAATCAATCTATATTAGGTTAATTTTTAGAGCCATATATCTATTATATTTTAATTATTATATATCTAAGTTCTCCCTTTTTACTATGTCACATCAATTTTTACTACATAAAACATTGTAGAAAGCCTTGGAATTAAGTCTAGGATTTTCTATCAATGGGGATCCCTATGTTAGTGAAGTGCCTTGAAATCTATATTAGATTTGTGCTCCATTAGAGGACACATTTGTAAGTATATATCAAGTTTATGGTCATAAGTCATCTAAGCCTTGATTCATCCCATGCAATATGGAAATCTACTTTTCTTCTCACCTAATAGACCTTTATTTCATCTACTACTTTTTGTTGATTTAAGGATTGTTGGTATTTAAAATTACCTTGTAAGGTTTGTTGTTTCATCACAAGGAGACAAATTCCAACCCTAAAAACTATGTACTAGAAGGTCTGTTATATAGAAGGGAAGGACCCTAATATGTAGATTTGTTACTGTCTTTAGTGAACCAAATCAATCTATATCATAATTAATTGCTTCCAATGCTTTAGGATGAGATATAATATGTGTCTTAGATGGATGTTTAAAAGTGAGTACATTGAATGCATTTAAATACTAGCACATAACATCAAATTGTGCCAAATGTGTATTTAGTTGACTTAAGGGAAGAAGACAAATGAGGCTAGTTAGCCAAATTTTAGTTTAAATTTTGGGAAGAAAGGGGATAAGTCAAATGACCACAAGGTGATCATGAAAATGTCTTAGTGTGGGTAAATGATTAAATCTAGGTGGCTAATAACTATATAGAAGTAGGTGTATGAATAAGTGTGATAAATAAGCAAATTAGGTGAATGCATGAAATGATAAATGGATTAAGTCTAAGGGAATGAGTCTAACTTTACACAAGATCATATCATTTTTCATGAACATATATCAATATATTTCTTCAAATTAAACACAAAATTAAATGAGAAGTTATATATGTACATATAAATCTCAATATTATAATTATATCAAAAGTTCATAATTTATAATTACATTAAAATTGTAACTATATATAATATCTTCAAATATAAACAATAATCTAAACAACAATAATAAATGATCTTAAATAATAATTTAAGAAGTGAAAAATATTATATATAAAACATATTTTTATTTTAAAAAATAAAATAAAATTTGAATATAAATTAATTACTTCAATTTTTCTACCATTATATTCCCCTTAACATTAAAATTTATGTACTAGTTTTCTTTTGAAGCAATTTTTTTTTATGTATTTTAGTTTTAACTATTTTAAATTTGTCACATTATATTATTAATTTATATTTGAAATTTAATCATTTAAATTTTTTATAATACAATTAATAATTTAGTTTGTTCAATTTGAATGTTTACTTAAAGAGACTTTAAAAAATGGGCAACAAACAACATTTACCACCAAGCGTTGCTTCTCACTTCATTTGAAGACACAAATTAGTCACCTTGGATGACACAACTTTCTTATTCTGAATTCAGAAGTGGCTGCAACCTATCATGGTCTCAAATTGGCTCAATCCAAAGGATATAGAAAATTTTGGCTGGAGGGGGATTCTCTGAATATCATAAATAATTTGAAAAATTGCACTCCTCCCTCTTGGACTATTGAGTCCTTGGTAAGGGATTCAATAGATATTTTGAAATATTTTTGATGAGTTTTATATTTCACACATCTTAAGAGAAGGTAATGGGCTAGCAAATATTTTCGCTAACATTGATGTTAAAGAATTTAGGGAGTGGGGTTTGAATGACCCTCTTCCTATAGAGGCTATTGCTACTATGTATTGTGAGTTCTGATTTCATTTGGATTAATGTCTCATTATGGTTGGCTGTGTGCATGCCCTTCATCACATGGCTGATTGTTATGAGAAAGTATGGTGTGCAAGATTTGAATCAAGCGATTCATACGAGAGCAGGGTGCCATAGGAAATGGAATTTTTTTGTCTTTATTATTCCTTGTCCCAACTTTGGGCTCACACATATTATGGGTAGTTTTGGAATTGTTTTCCAGAGCCTTCTTTGTTCTATGCTTGGTGTTTGCAAGTTGGTTTTAGTTGCTAATTGTGGTGAGATGGGTGGTGATAGAAATCATGTCGAACCCTCCTCTTGTGATGTTGCAAGGGAAAGGAAGGAGGTCTGGTAGGTGTTGGTGAAGGGTGGGTTAACACCCTATTCGAAGAAACTTCATGGCAATAATCCCTAGGTAACAAACCTTTGTATTAAAGGATGGAATGACAAAGTGCTTAAGCTTTATGCGACTAAGTGTGAGGTTAATGAATAATTCATTGCTAGTATTACTGGTCTGGCTATGGACGACATGAAATTCTTTAGGGATAAAAAGGAGGTGCAGACTGTAATGAATTTTTTTTCAAAGATGATGAAGAGAAAGATTTAAAGACTGCTAGGAGTGGCGGTTATCAGCGAAGTTCCCTTAAGGCTTTATGGGGGGATATAGGGGAGGAATTGATGTGCTACATTACCCTAGAAGGCCAATTTTTGGTGGTGAATGCATATCATTTCATTTTGCTTAACCACTTTCGACCTAAGAAGAGGGTTTCTTTCCCATTTTATCTTCTTATGTCTCTTGACTCGGGTACCAAGGATCACAAGAAGAACTTGAAAAATCCCGTATTGCATGTTGGGTTAATTCTCCTTATCTTTGATTATGTGAAGAATTTTGAGGTTCCCAAACCTATGGTTAGGTACCCTGAAGGGTAAACAACCCAAACTTGCTAAAGGGTATGATACGACCTCCGAAGATGAATCAGTTAGCAAAAAGGTCAAGAAAAGGAAATTGATTTTGGAAAAATAGGATGAGTCGGAGGAGGATGTGGAATTCGTTCTTGATTCTCTTGCTTCTCTAAAAGGGGGTCCACATTTCCCTCCCATGAGAAAGAAGAAAAAAGGGGAAGCTTGTGCTAGTGGAGGTTATTTAACTTGTAGTGAAGAATTTGTTGTTGTGCCAAGTAGGGGTTTAAAGGTGAAGAATGACCTATATGGGGAGGCTTCCTCGCTGCCCCCGGCTGCCAAGAAGAAGGATTTGGGGGAAGTGAGTGAGAAGAAAAGGGTTTTGTGGTCTGTGAGCTAAATTTTGGAGCAAGGCCATCCTCTCACTATTGTGAGCGACCTCTTTGCTGATGATTCCCTAAGTGTCAAGTTGGTTATGCAGGTGAAAGATAAGTATGGGAATTTTGTTGTTGCTTTGGAGACCTAGGTTATGGACTTGGAGAGGATTATGAAGAGAAAGGCAGTGGTAGAGGAAATTTTGAGCTCCATCTGCAAGCTTAAGTCTTCGGTTTCTGTGGAAAAAGGTAAGGACTCCCCTATTGATAAGGATAGGACTAGCTCCTTTGAGGGGGAGGATGCCCTAGGAAAATGGGTTTTTAATATTGATAGAGATGATTTGTCTTATGCTTGGTACTATGCGTGAGGGGTCCATTGTTTTGTTTAAGCTTTTTAAATGGTTTTTCCATGAACTCAATAAAATGAATGTTATAGTTAGGGGAATGGTTATCAAGGTTGAGGGGTCCTTTCTTCAGAATCAGATAGATGAGTTGTTTGACTCCTTAAATACTGTGGTGAAAATTGTTGCGGAGGAAACCCTCAAAATGAAGTAGAATATGGAAGGAAGAATCCTCATTCTTGAGGATCAAATGGGGAAAATTTGGGATACTATGATGAGAGGAGGAGAGGGTCATAAAATTGTTGGAAAATATGAGTCTACTATTGTTACTTCTCCTGTGGTTAGTGCTAAGAAGAAAAAAGATACTGCTCATGATGTTGGGGTTGTTGCTGCTGGTAAGCAAATGGGGGAGGATGTTGTTGCTGGGAAGGGTGGTGAGAAAGGTATTGTTTTGATTTCAAAGGTAAATACAAAAGGTCCTGGAGCTAGGACTAGGAACAAAACTAAAGCTCAGGGTGGGGCATCTGGGAAGGATAGTTCTGATGTTTTTGATGATTCACAAAAAGCTATAGACTATGACGTGGAGGCGACAAACATTATGAAAAGCATGTAGTGTTGTTGGTTGGTCCTCCTTTTTGGCTACTTTTTTGTTGATGGGTCGCTGTTGTTGGGTTGTTTTTTGGCTTAATGTTGTTATCTTTTATTTTAGTTTCTTTCTAATGTAAAGGGTTCTGGGCCCCTTCAAAAGCTATTCTTTACCTCTAATAAAAAACTTTCTTATTTTGAATTAAATTAATACAAATGATAAGAAGGAAGGACAATCTGATTTTCATGATAGGTTGTCATGTGAGCTCTATTTTTTTAATCATATATAACTATGCCTTGGATGCTTCTATAAGTGACGAATTTATCAAAATTGAATGATGATGAAATCAATCTAACACATAGGTAGATTAGAAGGAGGTAACGATAATTTATCAAAATTTCTCAGGCCATCCTTGGTGAGAAATACCATATCAAAACCAAGCACAAAATGAGATTCAAAATGACAATGCACCAACTAAATACTTGTCATTCAAAACAAACATCATATAATTTAGATGTGCGTAAGTAGAATCTAAATCAAGAAAACATAGTTGCATCCATTGAAATCTTAAAGTATTAGAATGTATGCAACAAACTTAAAGCTAGCTTCCCTAGATTGTTGGCTACATACTAAAATTACTGGAAGTTATCTCTACAACAACCGTGAGTTTAGTAGTTAACTTGAATAGTAAGCAAAAGTTTAACCGATGTTATGGGAAGCGACATCATCCATGCCATAGGTGCATTGTTAGGACTAGATAGTCACTTCTGAAATTAATGCACATCCCTTGGTTTAACTGTAGGACTAAAAGAGATGGAAAATTGTAGTGTAGAAAAATGCATCCCTTTTACATTTTCACACTGAATTTGGACTTAATTGTGCCTTATTTTGGTGTTGTAAAGTGTACCTCTTTACACTTTCACACTTATTTAGGGCTCCTTTAATTAATTGAACTTAATTGATCTTAATTAGCTCCTTCAATTCAAATCCAAGCCTATTTTGTCACAATTTTCGAAGAGGAAACTTGACATTCATTAATGCCTTAACATAACACTTCTAAGAAGCTAGAAAATAATTATTGGAATCAAATGATAGAAAGGTTCCAAAACAAACTTGTTGGTTGGAAGGGGAAGCTTCTTAGCTTGGCGGGAAAATTTCAATTCCTTAAAGTCTCCCTTCAGAATATCCCTGTTTACTACCTTTCTCTTTTCAAAATCCCTTCCTCTATTGGGGAGAAGATTGAACAAATTTAGAGAAATTTTTTATGTTCAGGAACTGAAGAAAGAAACAGACTATCCCTGGTCAGTTGGGAAAAAGTGTGTATGCCTAAAAGAAGAGGAAGTTTGGGATTAAGAAGAATTTCCATGCTAAAAAAATCCGTAACGACTAAAATTGGCTAGAATATTTTGGAAGGCTCTAAAGACTTGGTAAAAAATTTCCAAGCTAAATACTTGAGGAATAGGAATTCTAGTTGTTTTCTCTCACAATCTGATCTGCCTAGTGGTTCAACTTTATGGAACCATCTAGTGAGACTAAGGAATGTGTTGAAGATGGGGGTAAGAAACAGAATTGGGAATGAAAATAATACTGATTTTTGGAAGGACCCTTGGATAGAGAATTCAATTCTATCCTCCTTTGAAGAACTTAATCCTCTTAAACTTAACCTAAATAGGATTTGTGGTAAAAAAGTGTTTGATTATATTAATTGGGATATGGAGGAACCTAAATGGAAGGAGTTAAATTTTCTTCTAAGGAGGAACAATATAAGAGGCTAAAGACAAGTGAATTGGGACCCAATCACCACAAGACTGCAAAATATAATTGGGGAGGCTAAGTGGTTTGATAGAGAAAGGGAAGATGAGTGGATTTGGAAAGGCAGCTCTTCTGGCTGTTTCTTGGTCAAAAAGACCTATGAAAGTTGGTGAGGCCTTAGGTTGATGTCCTAGACCATTTCTAGGAAAGGGTGTGGATAAAGAACCTAGTTCCCAAAATTAACTATTTCTGGTGGACTATGGCTCATGGAAAAATTCTCACTATTGACAATCTAGTTAGGAGGGGTTTCCAATTGGTTAATAGGTATTTTCTCTGTAAATAAGAAGAGGAGTCAATAATTCATATTTTCTTTCAATGCCAATTTGCGAGGGAAGTGTGGTCTTTCTTCTTGATGTTGTTGTCCTTAGATTGGGTGTTTCCTAACTCGATGAAGTTTTTTATTGAAAGTTGGTCAAATTTTCCCTTCTCACATAACTTAATTGTTGACCTCTGGAATCAAGTTCCTCCATTTGTCACCTGGGGTTTATGGAAGGAAAGGAAAAATAGAATATTCAGAGAAGTGGAGAGAAGTAGTTGGGAGGCTAGTTTGATTATAAAAACCCAAATTAGGGAAAACATTGACGCTAGAAGATACAACTTCTCCAAAACCTGACCTAACTACAAATAAATGAGGATCAAATAGAATTGGGGATTAAAGAAGGATCTAACTAAACTCAATTGGTCAAAGATGCTTAACAAAATGGCTACTGTTTGGATCCCTTCGTAGGAAAATTGGATAAAGAGTAACTTCGATGGGTGCTCAAAAGGTAACTTGGGACAAGCTGGAGCAGGGGGTTTGGTAAGAAAGCATAAAGGTGACAGTATTATGGGATTTGGAGTGAGTATGAGTGTCTGATCTACCAATAATGCTGAAGCTATGATTGCTCTAGGGGGTTTCAATACTCTAAAGGAGTTGGGTTACAAAAATGTCATAATAGAAGGGGACTCTAAGCTTATTGTGTACATTCTAAATGAAGAAACTATGCCACCATGGGAATTAAAAAATTTAATAGACAAATGGAAAGTCATTAAGAAGTTTTTTAATAATTGCAGGGTGCAACATGTGTATAGAGAAGGAAATAAAGTTGCCAGCTGTGTTACCAATGTGGCGTTGAGCTATAGGGGATGGACACAATGGACTAATGGAAAAATGTTGAAGTCTTTAAGAGACATAATCCTAAGTGAAAATTTTGAAAATGAATATCATATGCAAAAAATGAAAGGTTGCTTTTATGTGGAAATAATAAGTACCAAGTGGCGCCTTTTGGATTTCCGTGTAATGATGACAGTTGGAGTACGGGTTTGTATCAGATGATCTCGGTTGGAGGTAATCTTAATAATTTTCCTTTCAAGAAGGTGACCAAAAATCACATGCAGTTAATGATTTTTCTAAGGGATATCATTTCTATTCATGCTGAAATGCTTTGTGTTAGCAATCCTTATATCTCTAAAGTGGGGAAAGGTATGAAATTTAATAGGGATTTCAATTCTTGTAAGAAAAATTATGAGACTTGCGTACCGAGAAATGTGCAATTAGCTTTCTCAATAAGAAACTTCTCGAATCACCACTCTAAATTGGTTGTGTGTTATTTGGTGTAAGAGTGTTTGTTGTATTACTGAAAAGAAGCAAATGGTGTGGGTGAGTATGAAGAAAAGCTTGTCGGAGCAAAAGAATTTGCAGAGGAGCAAAATGGGAGGACCTAGGAAGAGAAAAAAGCCTCCAAATTGTCAAGCCCTAAAATAGAATGTGGATTTATGGAAAATGTTTGTGAATTCTGGTATGGTCCCATTCTTCCAATCCTTGAAAGGATACAATGAGAACCTAATGGCTAAGTTTACCAACTCCTAGAGGAAGGGTTTTGTCACCATTGGTGTGGTGAAGTTCAAGGTTACCTGTAGATTCATTGACAAAGCTACGGGTCTGAAAAATAATGGGCTTAAAGTTGCTAAGAAAAGTGGGGCAAACTATTAGAGGTTTGTCAACAATTTCCTACATGAAGGGGAGAATCTCAAGAGATTTCAGAATGGGTATGCAAGATTGGAACTCCCTCCTCCCTTTTCTTTAGTTAGCTTGTTTGTTATTAGATACTTTACTCTTGAGGGTAGGTATATGCCAGTACATGCATACCATTTCCCTCTACTAAACCACATTTGACATGGTGAGAGAATCAATCTACCTTTCTATTTATTGTCCTCCCTACAGCTTAATATTGAGAAAGGAGCTAGTCCTCCCCTCCACTAAGGTCTAATGCTTACCCTGTATAAGTATGCCCTGGCTTTGAATCCTCATGGTAACCCCTTAGCTGGTAGAGATGAGAACCCTGATCATTTTGAAGAAGATAATGAGGAACAACCCAATGAGGAAAACCTAGCTACTGTTGAAATCTTGGCTGAGGAACCTATCCCTCACTAACCTCCTACAATTGTTGCTAGGTGAGTGCTTACCCTGCTAAAAGTAATTCTCCTATGGCCAATGTGTCAAACCCCTCAACTCTGATGTTTCCTTTGGAGCCATTGCATTTTCCTTTATTGCTAGAACTCCCAAAGGCTAAGAAACCTAGAAAAGATATAAATCCTAGGGATGTAATTAATATCACAAAGGAAGGGAATCAAAATGAGGAGGTAAAGGAAAATTTCCAAGGGCAAGGGAGTGGAGGTAGTGGGGGGAGAAGGTTGACACGCCAGCCTTAAAGGATAAAAAAGGAAAACAAAAAAAGATTGTGAATGAGGAGGAGAATTTGGGGTATGAAGAGTTTGAAGCCTAGGAGGAATAATAATTTGAGGACATGGACTTTGAGGACTCTGCTTATGAGATGGGGGAAGATGGTTCAAAGGAGGATAAAGGTGAGGAAGAGGATGAGAAAATTGAACCCTCTGAGGATAAGGATGAGGTTGAAATGTTCAAGATGTTGGGGATTTTGGTATGGAGAACAAAATTGAGGAATTAAGCAATGAATTTTTAGAGACTAGACTAACATTTCTAGAGGTACAGTTTGAAGATATGGAGAAGGCATTAGTTACTCTCATGAAGGTAACTAATAGATTGATGAGGAGGGCAATGCTGGGAGTTGCTTTCAAAGAAACAAAATTTACAAGGAAACTAAAGAAATAGGGGAAACCTGATACCCTGAAGATGCTGGATGAAATAGAGGGACCCAACTGGAGAGAATACGTCACTCTTATGGGCGAGTATGGGGACCTATTGAAGAAATCCAGTTAATGGCTTGTTGCTGCTACTCTGCTGTTGATGATGCATTTTTTGTCATTTTGTTTTAACATCTCAGAGTTGTTTTTTTATTATCTCTATGTTATGGTGGAACACCACTTAGGAAATTATCAATTTAATTAATCATTTACATAGAACTAATTATGTTGGTAAAAACTTACTATTTTTTATTAGTACTGGTTGGACTATGGTTACTACTTTAAATGTGGGCTTGCGTGCTATTGTTGATGTTGTTTTTTGGTTTGATGGTGGTGTTGTTTCCCACCTCTCTCTGTTTCCTTTTTATCTATTGTTGTAACCATGGGATCAAGGCCCTTCCCTACTTATCTAATAAAAAACATAACACTTCTCATTGAGAGCTATGTGTCCTAGGGTTAGGGACCTAGGACCCATTCGCCCATGGGAGAATTGGTCCTCCCTTAGACCTAGGACAATTTAAATTATGTTTTTGGTGGTATTTTCACATATTCAAATCTATATTCAGATGTCAGCTTGTGATATTTGAATTTTGAGAAATTAAGGATAGATATCTATAATATAAGGTTATTTTGCTAAGTTTCATCTAAGCAATCTACGATTTTCAAGACAACATTTTTGGAGCTAGTTTATAAGATTTCAATAGCATTTCAAGAAATATTTAAGGCATTCAAGACCATATTTATTGAAGATCTATTGCAACAATCAAGATCCAATCATCATATCAAAGTCTTCTTGCATCATGCATGTTTTTGGAGCTAATATGATGATGTAGGTTTCATGATCCATTCAAGTATTCAAAGCATTATTTCAAGTCAAGATTCAAGGTTTAAGATTTGCATCCATTGAAGCCATTTCATGCAAGTCTCAGATTTAAATTCCAAGATTTATCCAAGGGTTTGGTGAGTTGTGAATTCATCATTCCTTTCATGCTATTTTTTTTAATTTTAAGGTTTGATTACCAAAATGAGATTTGACCAAGGCAAACCCCCAATCACCAAAAACAAAACATTTTTCCCTCTTGATTTTTGTTTTCAAATTTTGGTGGAAGAAATCTTGAAGATCTCTTGAAGAGAAAAAATGAAGAACTTGTCAAAGTTACAAAAGTTGTCATAAAAGTCATCATCTCATGGAAACTCATCTATAGAAATTATTTCCAATTTCCAAAACCTACAACCTAGAAAAATTGAAGGATTCAAATATGTAGCAGAGGCTTTTGAAAGTTTCAGACAAACCTTGACTCAAGACCCATTCACCTCTGGGTGAATGAGTCCCAAATCAGCTTCAAAAATTGACTTTTGGTGACTAGTACACATCATCCTACCCTTCTCTGATCTATGATATAATTTTTTGTTCTACTTATTTTGAGTAGCATCTAGCTATTGCAAGTTATAGATTCCATTTTGGAGTTGATTTGTTATTTTTAATCTTTCTCCCCAAAGTGTTGCTTGATCAGGACCCCCGTCCTTGCAAAAAAAGGAAATCTGAAGATTCTCACCTTAATTTTATTCACCTAAGGATTGTTAGTCAATTTGAGGTGGGGAACTCATTTCCTAATGAATTCAAGAAGAATAGGTCCCTAAGTGGTTAACACACCTATTTTGATGCCGCCCAACCTATTTTTCTTTATTTCATTTTGGTGAGCCTGACTTTGATCATTGCATTTTTTTGATTTTTGAGTCTATTTTCACCCTAGATCTAGATCTTGCATTCATTTGCATTACATTACATTGAATTTAATCCAATTTAAGGTTTCTTAACTTGCATTAATTTGCATTTCATTTAGGGTTTTAGGATTGCATTTTTGCATCTCTTAAAATTTGAAAAAATACAAAAACTCATTCATTTTGCAAATCATTTACATAGCATTGCATCATCATTCATTTACATTTGAAAATTGAATCAAAATTGAACATCAAATTAGCTCTCCTAAGTTGTCATTTAGTCATATTTTACATTTTCATTCAAGCTTAATTTCACAAAAAATTGAAACTATACCTCACTAGATGAGACCAAAATCTAGAAACCACTAGAATCAACTTAGAAATTTGTAAAAACATTTTTCAAAACCCTAAGCATTAAAACCTCTATTTCTATATTCTAGTTTGTTGTTTTCTATTTTCTCTTTCGGTTTGCAGAATTTCTATTACTTGAAATTAATCATATTAAGCTTCAGTTGATTGTAAATTCAGTGCATTGTGCAAATTCAAAATTGCAATTACAAGACATCATTTTTAGGATTTTATATAGCATAATTAGAAAATTATCTTTCTTAAGATATGTAAATTTGTATTTCAATTCACTCTTTCATAATGGACATGTGCATTGGTGATATATGGAGGTCTTTAACATATTTAGTTGACGTTTCAAGTTATGTTTTTAGCAATGATCCTAATGTAATAGAACCTAATCATACTCAATTAACTCCTAATGAATGTCCTCGTGAATTTGATATCATTGGAGAAGATGATGATAGCATGAAAAATTTCATAAACAATTGCCTTAACAATTTTGAGAACAATTCATCCTTTCACCCTTCCATGCAACAACCAAAACTCCCTACCATTCCACCACTTCAAATGTTTGGTCTTTTACATCATGAAATTGAGTCACAAACCAAGCCAAAACCTCCAACAATGAGTGAACCTAGCTCCTCTAATCAAGTACATACCTATCCATCTTATGTTAACAAAGTGACCAACACACCCATCAACCTAGAAGAGACTTATGGACAAGGCTTTAAGATTTTAGTTAAACAAGGATGTGACATAACTAATGAGCATGGAATTCATAAAATTTTAGAGAAATTACTATTGAAGATACAAAAGGACTAGGATATCAAAATCATTATCCCTCTACATCTTGTAAGGATACAAATTTCCTCCCTCATAATGATTAATTAATGTCTCACAAGGATGATAGAATCACTTTAGGCCCTTCTCCTTCCAATCCACCTCAACAAGATCCTCAAACAAACAAGAAATACAAACCTTACAAACTCAAAAAGTTGACATTCCTACATACTAAAACACAAATTGAATGAAAAATGGAACACTTGCTTCATGTAGTATGGATTACATTGCCACCTCCTAGTAAGGGTAACAAGCCTAAAAACATGAATTATTACGCATATCATAGAACTCTTGGGCACCTTATTGATGAGTGTTGTTCCTTAAAGATAATATTGCAATAATTTTATCCTAATGATCATGATTCTTATGAGACAATAGTTGGATAACAATTACATGAAATTTTCTCCTTGCCATGTAATAGTTGTAGGATCATAGCATACTCACTATTGCATGTTTAACATTTCTTGTAAATCATTTTCTTTATTGTAAGGATCTCATTCTCATCACTCATCTTGGCTCATCCTTGTTCTACACTTAGTGGGGGCAAGGGGTTAGATAGCCTTGTCCTAGTTTGGAATTTGATGTTGTCCCTTTGGCTAGTTATCCACCTTCCGTATATACTGATGAAGATTGGGATGTAGACAACCTACTATAGGTTGACTTGCATCTGTCTTACTAGTCTTTTGCTTTATTTTCTTTTACATGTTCTTTGTGTGATTTCATGTGCATAATGTGATCTCCCCCATACTATTTCATTTGATGTATCTTTCTCTTCATGTGCATTCCTCTATTTGTACCTACATTCTTCTATATATCATAAACATTTACCTTTTCATTTGTCTTGTGTTTTTATTTTTGGGATGATGCACTGCATTGAGACATTTAGGTATCTTCCATGTTGAACCAAAATATTTTTCTTTGTTTTCGCTCGAGCTATGTGTCATTCTTCCTATTTTGTGAGTATTTGGGGAAAGATGACGTTTCCAAGCTCTATAAAAACATTGTAGCAAAGAAATACTGACCCTGAATCCCTAGATCCCTTATGTGTTAGGGATTTCATTTTGGGGGAAACCCCTTTCCTCTCTTTTTCATGACGTAGCTTCATTCAGGAACATATGGCTTGGCATAGGGATTTTTGAATAAGCTCTCATGTATCTTTATTGTTAGCATTGATTATTGGCTACTTTAAAGTAAATTTCTCACAACAATGGTGTTAGAAATTTCTTTAAAGTGGGGGCATACATTGGCATTATTATTTTGAAATTTTTGACATTCCTTGTGTTTCATTATGTGATTTTCTTTCTTCTTGTGATGAATCTTTTTCTTGGTGGTGTCATTGGGTTTGATGTCCTCCGAGAGCGTGATATTTCTTTTGTCCTTGATTTGTCCTCTCTTCACGAAATTGGGCATGATGTTCCCTAAGAGGAGACCTTACACAAACTAAGTGAAGTCCCTTTGAACATGTTTATTTTCCTTTTTGTTCATAAGTGTTTAGCATAACGCAGCTTTCTAACCTTGTGAAACTCAAACTCTTTTCAAGGCCACTGAGCATAACACACTTTGCTTGCTAGTGGAGCCTTGCATTGTTTGTTCATAGGTGCTTAGCATAATGCAACTTGTTAGGCCTTATGAAGGTTGAAGTTTTTGTTTTTTGGTGCCTTATTGAAGTTTTCAGAGGGATAGCTTTGGTATGGTGTGGGAGCCTAATAATATTCTCTCATTTTTCACCCTTTGGGGGCTCACTTAGTGGACAAATTGAGGTTCCATTAGCCCAAAGTGAGCATGCGTTATTGTTTGCATAGTGGACATCAAGTTTTGCTTGTGAATGTTTTGGACAAATAGCTAAGACATGTTCCACATCCCATTGGATAGTTAAGGCTTGATCCACCCTTTTCTTTTGGAAAAAAAGTTAAGGCGTGTTCCACATCGTGTTGGATATTGGAGGCTTGATCCACCTTTTTTATTTTTACCTTTTTCTTTTAAGTCTTTGATACTGTATGATTGAGTGATCTTTTTGTTGTTGCATAGATATATCTTTTGAATGTCTAATTTAGTGTGAGTTTGTGCTTGTGCTCATCCTCTCACTAAAGTGGGAGCTAAATGTAGTGTAGAAAAATGTATTCCTTTTGCATTTTCACACTTAATTTGGACTTAATTGTGCCTTATTTTGGTGATGTAAAGTTTACCTCTTTACACTTTCACACTTATTTAGGGATCCTTTAATTAATTGAGCTTAATTCGCCCCTTTAATTCAAATCCAAGCCTGTTTAATCACATTTTCCAAAGAGGAAACCCAACATTCATTAATGCCTTAACATAACACTTCTCATTGAGCAATGTGTGTCCTAGGGTTAGGGACCTAGGACCCATTCTTCCATGGGTGAATGGGTCCTCCCTTAGACCTAGGACCCATTCTTCCATGGGCGAATGGGTCCTCCCTTAGACCTAGGACCTAAATTTAATTTAATTTTTTGGTGATATTTTAACATTTTCAAATCTATATTCAGATGTTGGCTTGTGATATTTGAATTTTGGGAAATTAAGGATAAATATCTATAAATATAAGGTTATTTCACTAAGCTTCATCTAAGCAATCAAATATTTTCAAATAGCATTTTTGGAGCAAGTTTATGAGATTTCAAGCGCATTTCAAGAGCTATTCAAGGAATTCAAGAGCAAATCTATTGAAGTTTTATTGCAACAATCAAGATCCAATTTTCATATCAAAGTCTTCTTGCATCATGCATGTAATATGATGATGTAGATTTCATGATCCATTCAAGTACATTCAAAGCATTGTTTCAAGCCAAGATTCAAGGTTCAAGATCCACATCCATTGAAGCCATTTTATGAAAGTTGTAGATTTACATTCCAAGGTTTATTCAAGGGTTTGGTGAGTTGTGAACTCATCATTCCTTTCATGCTATTTTGTTTCATTTCAAGGTTTGATTACCAAAACAAGGTTTGACCAGGCAAACCCCCATTCACCAAAAACAAAATATTTTTCCCTCTTGATTTGTATTTGTAGATTTAGGTGGAAGAAATCTTGAAGATATCTTGAAGAGAAAAATTGAAGAACATGTCAAAGTTGCAAAAGTTGTCAGAAAAGTTATCTCATGGAAACTCATCTACAAAAATTATTTTTGGCTTCCTGAACCTAAAAAATAGAAAAATTGAAGAATTTAGATCTATAGTAGAGGCTCTTGAAAGTTTTAGAAAAAACCTAACTCGGGACCCATTTTCTCCTAGGGAAATGAGTCCCAAATTAGCTTCAAAAACTAACTTTTGGTGACTGGTACACATCATCCTACCCTTCTCTGATCTGTGATCTGATTTTTGGTTTTTCTTATTTTGAGTTTCTTCTAGTTGTTCCAAGTTATAGATTGCATTTTGGAGTTGATTTTCTATTTTTAATCTTTCTCCCCAAAGTGTTGTTTGATCAAGACCCCTATCCTTGCAAAAAAAGGAAATCTAAAGATTCTCACCTTAATTTGATTCACCTAAGGGTTGTTTGTCAATTTGAGGTGGGGATCTCATTTCCTAATGAATTGAGGAAGAATAGGTCCCTAAGTGGTTCATACCCCTATTTTGATACCCCCAACCTATTTTTCTTCTTTTCAAAAATTACACAAGGTTACTATTTATAGTAAGCATAAAATTGAGCTTAGAATGGTGTGAAATTATTACCAAATATTTGATCATGTCTAGATTTAAAGTAAATTTTTCATATTTTAAAGTTTCTATGTCTAGTTTGAAGGCCTTAGAGGAATTTTTTGAGCTTGAAAATGGTCATAACCAATAAAGTGGATTATATCTTGATAGATAACTTCACAAGCTTTGTAGTGGTTTAAACAGTTCGTTAGTCAATTTGAGGTGGGGATCTCATTTCCTAATGAATTGAGGAAGAATAGGTCCCTAAGTGGTTCATACCCCTATTTTGATGCCCCCAACCTATTTTTCTTCTTTTCACAAATTACACAAGGTTACTATTTATAGTAAGCATAAAATTGAGCTTGGAATGGTGTGAAATTATTACCAAATATTTGATCATATCTAGATTTAAAGTAAAATTTTCATATTTTAAAGTTTCTATGTCCAATTTGAAGGCCTTAGAGGAATTTTTTGAGCTTGAAAATGGTCATAACCAATAAAGTGGATTATATCTTGATAGAGAACTTCACGAGAATTCTAGTGGTTTAAACGGTTCGTCAATTAGATACTCAAATAAAAAAAATTGGCCTCTAAAAGTTGGGTCTCCTAAAATGGGAGATGTAAAAATGTGTTGGACACATAAATAAATTGTCAAGGGGGAGTTATACATGGTAGTCTATATTTTGACACATCGTAGGCATCTGTTATTGGAGGTAAGGATGGGAACCATTTTTTAGGTGGTTTTGTAAGATTTGGCTATGGAGTAGCCACCCAAGATCTAAAGGCCTATGAAAAACAAAAAATACTCAGAAGATCAATATGGCAAGAATAAATTGCATTCCTACCAATGAATGCAAAAGGAATCAATGCACAATGTGAGAGAGACTCTTGCTTATATTGCCAAGGTGAGACATAAGATATAAGATTATGACACTTGCATCTTAATCTTATGACATGAGACAAATTATCACAACTACCTAGGTCACATGTGTTACAAGTCAAAATATAAGATAACAACTAATGGAAACTAACACCTACAAAGAATGTTAAGACCTATGCAAACTTAACATGTGAATATTTCCTCTAAGTCCTTAGTAAGTGAAATAACTAGGTACAAGACATTTATTCACACCAACACCCCCCCTTAAGTGCAAATTAGGGGGAATATTATTATGCAAATGACTCAAAGATGGGTCCTAGCTATGAGGCCATGATAGATACCCATGTAAAAATGCAATGCAATCCCTCACAAATAGGGAAAAGGATAAAACCGAATGGGAAAAAAATCCTCCCCAAAAGAGAGAAAAAACAAGAAACTACTCTCAAAAAGATGAGAAGGACAAAACCTCAAGTGAGGAAAAAGTCCCCCCCAGTAGAGAGAATGAAGGTCAAGTGACCCCCCTCGAAGAAACATATCGCACCCCCAAGAAAGCTCACAAATGTTGATATGTACTCTCAGTGAAGGGTTTGGTGAAGACATTGGCAACCTGCTTTGCTATAGGACAATATTGCAAATTACTGAACTACTCTTGTATCGGCTCCCTAATGTAGTGCATATGGATCTCAATGTGTTTGGTCTGCTAATGTCGAACCGGGTTCTTCAAGATTTGGATGGAACTATGATTGTCACAATGGAGAACCGTGGGCCATGGAATGGTAAATCCAAACTTAGAATATTTTGAAGCCAATAGCCTCAATAGTGACATTAATAGATCCTCGATACTCAACCTCAGTTGAAGAGAAAGCAATAACATGTGGCTTCTTACTCTACCAACAAATGGGGCTAGAAACAAGGTGAAAGTTGTAGCGAGAAGTAGAATTACAGTCATTAACATTGCCTGCCCAATCAGAATATATATATCCAACCAAATTGAGTCTTGTACCTTCTACATATAGTGAATCCCATAATGTGGAGTACCATGTATATAATGTAAGATGCATTTGGAAGCTTTCTAATGAATCTCATGTGGTTCCTGCATGAATCATGAAAGCATGCCAACCGCCAAATAAATATCAAGGCATTAAGTAGATGAGGCTCCCAACAAGCTAATGATACAAAGTGGCATCAACTAGTGGAGTGGAACACTTGGCCTCAAGTTTGACTCCTGGAAAAAAGAGAGTAGGTGCAACTTTACAATTAGAAATGTGGAACTAAGATAGAAGGTCAAGAGCATACTTGGGTTGAGCAAGAGTGATCCTGAAAGAGGATTGTGTGATCTCAATCTCGAGAAAGTAGTGCAAGAGGCCCAAATAAGTCATAGAAAATCTATCATGTAGAGAAGATTTGACTATACCAATGATGGATGACGAACTCCCTATAATGATCAATTCATCAACATAGAGAACAAGAAGCAAGTGAGATTCATCCCATTGTAAAATATAGACATTCGAGTCTGAGTGGCACCTAGAGAATCCTTTTGAGAGAATAAAGGAGTCCATCTTGGCATACCAAGCCTAAGGGGCTTGCTTGAGGCTATAAAGAGACTTTTGCAACCTACAAACCAAAGAAGAATCTTGACCAAATCCTTGTGGCTAATCTGGACGTAAATCTCCTCTATAAGATCTTAGTGAAGGACTAACCAAAGGAACTCAACTTGCTTTGATACCATGTAAAATTTGGCTATAGAGTAGTCACCCAATATCTAAAGGCCTATGGAAAGCACAAAATACTCAAAAGATCAATATGACAAGAATAAACTATATTCCTATCAATGAATGCAAAAATAATTAATGTACAATGTGAGAGATACCCTTGGTTATATAGCCAAGGTGAGACATAAGATGTCATAAGATTATGACAAGTGTCTTAATCTTATGCCATGAGACAACTTATAAACTCTACCTAGGTCACATGTGTTATGAGTCAAAATATAATATAACAACTAATGACAACTAACACCTTCTAGAAAGAATCTTAGGACCCAATTAAACTTAACATGTGAATGTGTCCCCTAAGTCCCTAATAAGTGAAATAACTAGGTACAAGACATTTATTCACACCCACAAGGTTTAGCTCATGGTTTTGTAATATCATTTAATGGTTTCATGTATTGTATCTCCTATTTATTAGTTGTATGAGATGGAGGTTGGCTGTAAGAGATTTGTAGCTATTGAGTTGCCCATGGATCTTTGGTTGGTGATACTCTTGTAATAAATCTTACCATGCAAGTATACTGTAATATTGTTATTTTCTGAATAATATATTGGGCAACTTTTAGAGTGTGGAGTTTTTCTCCCAAAAGAGTTTTCCCCACATAAATCATTGTATAGGAAGTTGTTCCATTGCCTCAGCTTCCTTACAAGCGGTACTAGAGCTTGATCACCCTTGATTTTAGTTGTGGGTTGTTGGGTTTTTTGAACTAATCCATATTTGAGTGGGAGCTTGTATAGAAGAAACATTGTGATCTTGTTGCAAGAACTTTCATATGGAAAGCACAACAACGAGAATAGAGGTAGAGAATTTTTTTGGCAACAATTTTGAGATGTGGAAATTTGTTAAAAGGTTGGCATCTGTGGGATGCTTTTTGTGATAATGTTTTAAGGCCTACAAATCCTACCTAATCTTCTCAATATGATGTTATGGACTGTAAATCCAAGGGTTTAATTAGATTGTGCTTGAAATAATTTTTTTTGTATTTAGTTTCTATGAAGATACCTTTGCACATAAACTAGATGGAATAAGCTTGGTGAGATGTATCAAGCCAAATCTTTAGTGAAATGGATTTTTTTGAGGAAGACACTATATTCCTTGAGAATGGAACAGGGTGGATGAATTAAAGAGCACCTAAAAGCATTCAATATGTTGGTGGATCAATTGACAACAATTGGCATCAAAATGGATGAGAATGAGAAATGTTAGATCTTGCTTTTCTTTTTTCCTAGCTCTTGGGATTCTCTTGTTATAGCTATTGTGAGTACTTCTATTGTCTTGAAGATTAAATATGTGGTGGATTCTTTTCTTTCTGAAGAGATGAGAAAGGTATCCATCAGTTCCAAAGAGGCCCTAAATGTTCATGGAAGACCTAAGAAAAAAGACAAGAATGAGAAGTGTGATAAATCCAAGTATAAGGGGAGGTCCAAATCTCCTAGAAATTCCAAAGCTATTTGCTAGAAATGTAGTAAGCATGAACACTTATATAAGGACTACAAAGAAGAACAAGAAGAAGAGGAAGAAGAAGAAGAAGAACAAATTTTATTTTGATTATAAATATGAGAATGAAGATAGTGATGCATTCATTGCAACTTTGGCCACTCGTGTAGCTAATGATGTATGGTTAATTAAATTAGGTGTATCTTTTTATATGAATTCTAATAGAGATTGGTTTTTTGAATATGAAGAATTTGATGGAGGTAAGGTGTACTTGGGTGATGATTATTTTTTAAATATTATTGGTTGTGGTAAAGTTAGAATCATGTTTCGTCATGGTAGAATAAAAATGATTAATGGTGTGTGGCATATCCTTAGATTAGCATAAAATTTTATATTTGTGAAAAAACTAATAGATGCAAGTGTGTAGGTAGTCTTTTTTGATGTAGAATGCAAGATGATAAAACGTTCTATGGTGATTGATAGAGGTATCATATTTGGCACATCGTATAAGCTTGATGCATGCACTATTAAGTGAAATAGTACATCTATGAAAATCAAGTTTGTGGCTACTTCATTGGAAGAGGTGATGGTTTCATCCTTAATAGATGGTCATGGATTTTGGGTACCCAAGGGTGCTCTTTATACTCAATCAAAGTTACTTGCAAAGAAGACTATGGTATGACACCAAAGACTCGGCCACATTGGAGAAAAGGGTTTAAGGACCTTAAAAAATAATTTTTTTGGAAGGGTTATCTGATTGTAATTTTGATTTTGATTTATGTGAGCATTGCATTTATGGAAAACAAAACCACATTCAATTTTACTCAAGTTCTCATAAATCTTATGGTGTATTGGATCTTATTCATTTTGTGTGTTTGGTCCTTTAGATGTTCCTTTTATTGGAAAATCAACATATTATGTATCATTTATTGATGATTATAGTAGGACATGGGTATATTCTAAAGATTAAATATGAAGTTTTCAGTTGATTTAAATAATTTGAAGCAATGGATGAGTCGTAGATTGGAAAGAAAATAAAATGTTTAAGGAATAACAATGGTGGTAATTTTTTCTCTAATGATTTTGATAGATTTTATAAATATTGTGACATTCTAAGAAAAAATACAACTCACTATTCTCCATAGAAAAATGGAGCTGCAAAAATAATAAACATGCCATTGATGAAGAAGGCTATGATTATGCTGAGGGGTGTTGGTCTAGGAATTTTTTTGGGTTGAATCTATTTCCAATTCTTGCTACCTAATTAATATGTCTCCTATATTAGATCTTGTTGATAAGATGCCTATAGAGGCATGATTAGGTCACAAGCCTTCACTAGGACATATTAAAGTTTTTATTTGTGAGGCATATGCACATGTGTCAAAGGATAAGCAAACAAAATTGGAGAACATGGTTGTGAAATGTATCTTGATTGTATATAGCTATGGTGTGACAGGATGCAAGCTTTGGGATCCTTTAGCACATAAGGTAATATATAGTATAAGTGTTATTTTTAGAGAAACTAATCCTTATTCTATTACATTGCAACTAGAACAAAGTAAACAAGAAGATGTGGTTCAACTTCCTTCTATGCTCGAGAAAGTTTAATCAGGGCTCTTGGAGAGACAAGAAGTTGAGTATAGCTCATCTAGCTTCGAATCTTCAAAAGAGGAGGAAGAACCTCCAACTTAGCTTCTTTGAAGGTCTACAAGGCATAAAAAACCACATGAAAGGTACTCACCTAATGATTGGAGATGTATTTTTTCTTTGAATACTAACAATGGTGAACCCAAATCTATAGATGAGGCATTAGGTATGAATGATGTAGAATCCTAGAAGATTACTATGAATGAAGAAATGAAATATTTGAAAAAGAATGATACATGGGATCTTGTACCATTGCTTGAAGGACACAAACATATCGGATGCAAATAGGTGCTTAAGAAAAATATGGGTCTAGATGGAGGTAAATTGAGAATTACAAAGCAAGGTTGGTTGCAAAAGGTTACTCTCAAGTTGAGGGTGTTGATTATCGTGAGATTTTTTCTCTCGTTGAAAAAAAAAATCCATTTTCTTTCTATTGCTAGCTCTTATTATCTAGAGGCTGAGAAAATTGATGTGAAAATATCATCCAAATATATGTTGGAAATAGGATGCCATTTACTTGCAATCCTAAACATTATTTATTTCATGTGTCTCCTAAGTCCTTGGAAAGTGTTCTCAAACACTAAGGTTAGAGAGAGATTAATTATGGATGAGATAATCATGTTAATTGACATTTGTAATTAATTCTAAATGTTAGGAGCATGTGAGGGTGTCCAAGATGAGTTCCTAAATAATAGGAGCACATGAGGCACCTACATGGAAGGTGGAACTCACCTTAAGTTCAATTAACTATTTAGAGTAAGAGATAACACTTCTGTAATGCATGTAAAGATCCTAGGAGTTAGGGTTTGATGTTTACATGCATGAAGTTCAGTTTAGTTTAGTTTAGATTAGTTCAGTTCAGTTCAGTTCAGTTCAGTTCATAATCAATTTAGTTTAGTTTAGTTTAGTTTAGTTTAGTTCAATTATGGTTCAGTTATCTTCAATTAGTTTTAGTTGAATGCTAGTTGACTTCAGTTAACTTGGAATGCATGACTAATGACTTAAGTTGCATGATAGATAACAGGTGACTTCCTTCAGTTAACACGAGATGGCCATTCTTGCATGAATGGAGGAGAGAGATGTTTCAGTTAACAAAAAATGACTTGGACCCACTTTGGGTGCCCAAGTTCACTTCTTGGAATTAACTCCTTTGCATGTTAATATTTTTCAGAAGGCTAAGTTAAGTGGGCCCACTCTTGGGCGCCTCCTTTGAGGATAAAGCCTTGAAGATATTTACGAAATAAAGGTTGAGTTACTACTTCAGTTTGGGACGCCCAAATGGATGAAGATAATGATTTGGCATTGTTCTTCATGGTTAAACTCTACTTGGAAGAGATAGGCGTACCTTTTAGGAGATAGGGATTGAGCTTTGTAATTGTAACTCTTTTGGATTTTACAAGGTTGATTATTGCCTATATATCTCAAGCAAGTTGAAGAAGAGTTTGTATTAGTTTATTGCAGGTTGTGAAGAATATTTGTTGAAGGCAGAAGAAGCATCTCAAGGAAGAATTGGAATTATTGTAATCTACTTTAGAGATTAAATAATACATTGATTCTTGGTGGAGTTTTTTCCCGAAAGGGTTTCTCCATGGTATATGTTGTGTATCTTCTAATATTCTGTCTGATTCTTCTACAACTTTTGTCTTCATTCTACAAATGATAAAATGAGTTAATCATATAATCACCCACAAAGAATCTGTAACAAAGAATACACATTTAAATCAGCAAGTATAAATTTTTTACAAAGTATTAAGCTACATAAACACCTCAATTTTCAACAATATAATGTTTCCTAGATTAATAAGTAGAGTAAGTTATTAAAGTTCCAATTGCACTATTAATTGTAAGATCATGTTTGGATTTGAAGATATTAAATTTTCCATTTTTAAAAGTTTTAAAGTCAATTTTGAAGGCCTTAAAGGTCTTTTGAGTCTAAAAGTGTTCATAAATAGAAAATCGGTTATAGCTTGATAGGGCACTTCACAAGCTTTCTGGTGATTCAAATAGTTTGTCAATTGGATACACATCAAAGTTATGGCCTCTAGAAGTTGGGTCTCTTGAAATGGGAGATGTAAAAATGTGTTGGACACATAAATGAGCTATAAAAGGGGAGTTACATGTGGTGTTGTGTGTTGTAACACATCATAGACATTTGTTATTGAAGACAAGGATATGAGCCACTTTTTTGGTGATTTTAGTTCATGGTTTTGTAATATTGTTTGACAATTTCATGTATTGTATCTCCTATATATTAGATGCATGAGATGGAGGTTGGGTGTAAGAGTTGTAGCTATTGAGTTGGCTCTAGATCTCTGGTTGGTGATACTATTGTAAGAAATATTTCTCTCCAAGTTTATTGTAATCTTGTTGATTTATGAATTATATATTGGGAAACTTTTAGAGTGTGGTATTTTTCTCTATAAAGGGTTTCCCCACGTAAATCAATATGCTATGGTATTAATTTTGTTTATGTTTATTTATGTTTAAGTTTTTGTAATTGTTCAAATCAATAAAGTCTTTTCATAACTCTCCTCTCAATATTAGTGTAGGAAGTTGTTCCACTACCTTAACTTCCTTACGATTAGTTCAAATATATTAACACATTTAGCTTATTTAAAATATCAAAAAGAATAAAAAAATTCACACAAAACCATCTTAAACAATGTAAACAATCAATCAAACATTTAATCAAATTATTCAAACTAGATAATAATAGTTATTTGAGAAATCCAACCAACTCACTCAAAACACCTTATGAACCATTTTTAAAAATAGTATAGATGTCTTCAATTGAGGTCTACTTTGGTGAGAGAGATCTTGGGAGAAGCTCCACCTATTCCTTCTACTATCATCCTCAAACAAGTAGCTATTCTAAAATTGATCCATCATCCACTCACAAATAATACATTTAAACAAATTCTTAGAACTTTATGGCTTGTTTAGATAATATTTGGTCAATTTCATAATAATGTGTTCCACTTTTTAGTCTAAGTGGGACACTAAAATCAATATTTTAAACCATATTTTAAGTTTCTATCACATATAGCAAGAAAATCCTCAAGAATTTGAAGATTATGTGAACTAGTGTTTTTTAAGATTTTATGTAAAGATTCTAAATATGTTTCTAAAAATTAAAAAATAATTTGTCTCATTTTTTGAGTAAATTTCTCAATCATTTATTTTCATACTTTATAGTAATTTTCATGAGTTTTTTTTATTCCATAGTGCATAATTTTTTTTATAAAAATAAAATAAATTCATAGTCTCCTAAACATAGATCATTAGCAATGTATCTAGTGCATGCATATTTCTCATAATTTTTGATTGCATATTTAAATTTATTATTAATTTTTAAATTTAGAGTAATCTTATTTCATAACACATGTTTTTTGTATATATCTAAATTATTATAATTTTTAAAAAACAAGGACATCAATATAAAGTACGCAAATATATTTTATATTTTTAAATTTTTCCATGTGTATCGAATATATACCTTTATGTATGGTAGAAAATCTATGTTCAAAATAGAAATTAATTATAATAATTGATAAAATATATTCAAAATTATACTTTTTGAAAAGCTTGAGGACTGTGATCTTGCAAATTTATGTCATAGAGATTTTATTTGATGGTCTAAACCTTGCTTCAAAACATAATAATACCTAAAAAAATGTGAGTAGTAGGATGAAGGCACCAAAAGGCCTTTAGTGCCTTCATTTAAAGGTATTTTCTTTGCTTGAAGTGTATAGGAGCGAATTTGCACCCCCTATTCAAATTCCCCTTTCACACACCCTCACCTTAGAAAATCAAATCCGAAGGCAAAATTCCACATCACCCAACTGCCTTCCGTCCATTTGGCATTTGTCCCTTGTGTCGATGAGATAATATTTGTCAGGGACGCACGCATAGCGTGCAGACATCCAAGCGGTGTGTTGTCATCCCTGACAGATTCCTATGTCTGAAGTTGGCAGAGGCATTACACTCCCAATTGGGGTTGATTTGTAACGTCCCTCTTTGACCAACCGACCCTGAAAATGGAAAATTATTCCCATCCCACCTTCAAAAACATCCATTCTCATCTCATTTCATTCTCTAAGCAAAAAATTCACATTCTCTTAGCATTTTCTCCACTTCACTTCACTCTCAAGCAACATTCCAACACTCCATTACAACAACATTTGAAGCTTCATCAACTCCACATTGCAAGTGTGAAGCAAGCCATAGAAGTGTGGGCTTGGAGTCTTGTGAGACCTCCCTTCATCGTAGTTGTGGCTGTGGTGACCTTGCCAAGTCTGTATTCTCCTCCATTGGCTAGTGAGCTTTTGAGTGGAGGTTGTAACGTTTCACTCCTCTCCTTTGTGATTTGATAGAAGTAGCATAATATTGTTTGTATTGTTTTTGTTCTCTCTTCTTTCCTTTATTGTGTATTTCTACTTCGTTGCTTTCTAGTTGTCCATGTAGATGGGAACACCAAAACGAGGGTCTGATTGAGGTAGGCCCCTATATAGCCCCAACAATTATCCTTCTTGCTTATGTGTAGGTGAATGCATGTGTGGAGCTAGCTAGTGAATAGGCACTTTTGTGAGATTGTCTTCATCACCCTAGCCTTCATCTATTTGTTTTATCATCTTTGTCTCTATTTATCATACTTTATCATTATATTTTTCCCGTCAAAACCAACTAGCTAGGTTGTCAGTTAGTTTTTAGGTAGTTTATATTGTGTTTACTATTTTCTGACCGTACAGAGACCAACGCGCCCAAGGGACGCCAACGCACCACACTGTCATTAGAACTATGTTGTCATCCTTAGATAGAGAGTTGTCTGAGACACAATATCAACTCCGAAAACCAACTTGCCTAGTCCAAACCTAAGTTCAGGATTTGTAGAGTGGTAGAAGTACATTATAGTGCTCATCATTCTTGATCCTTACCCCAAGTCATCTTTTAGAGTGAGGTAAGTTAGGGAAGCCCTCTTCTCTCAACTCTCCATGACCTGGAGCCTTGATGTGGTTGGTCCCCCTCTCTTACATGAAGGTACCTCCATTTGAAGGCCACTTGAATAAAATATTCTAAACATGAGGTTTATTTAAATATGAAAAAAGGTCTTCATTCTAAGGTGCTTCCATTTGAAGGTCCCTTGAATAAAATATTCTTAACCTAGAAAAAATGGGTTGTGAAAATTTACAATCCAATTTCAATTGCTTTCTCCACTTAAAAAGGAAATGATATTAATAGAGAAAAGCAAACTCTTGCATGAATTAAATCATGAGCCACAATCTATATATTGATAAAAATACATGAAAGTGCAATTAATTGAAGTCAAACTAAGGAATGAAATCTAATTTTAACACCATATTCTCTTCATGAATCCAAAGGAAGTGGATACATGTTTACAAAATATTGAAAGTTTTGAATGTCTCCCACTTTTTCATAACTGATCGATTTTTTATTTATGCAAATTAATAAATCATTTATCAAAGGTTAAAGTTACCATTACATAGTTTTGTGACACTATAATATCAATGTCAACATGGGAGCATTGTAATAGAGGTGCAATATCCATCGAAGATATAACAAAAAATGAGTTTATGTTTGTTTATGAACTTTTAAACTATTTTGGTTCACATACATGCAAAGATGGGAAGCATAGACATGCACACAAAAAAGTGAAGGCATAAACCAAGAATGTGAAATTTTGATAGAATGTTTTGAAGAAATATGCCTGTAGACTTGTATACATTTTGTGGAAGCATATAAAATATATGTGAAATGTTCCACAAAGTTACCTAGAGAGACATCACCCCATGGAATGTGATGATTGCAAGATATACAAAGAATGGATTTGTTGAAAAGCGTTAGAAATATTCAAGTAGTGTGATCTGCAAGTATAAAGTTGAACCCCACAACTCTACTTTGTGTTCTCTTTGCTCGCACCAAGGTGGAAGTTCCATATAAACCATAATGAAGTAGATTCTTGGAAGATGTTGCAGTTGCAAGAACTCATATAGACATGCATGTGAAATGTGGGAGCATATATGTGCCATGTGAACTATTCAACAAAAAGTTTCAAGAAAATGCAATCGATAGGTCTAAATCTAAATTCCACAACTAATGCAAACACCTTCCATCTTGCATCGTAATGAGAGCTTTGAAATATGATATAAATGTTTTTTTTCAAGGGAACTTCTAAGTTTTGAAGACAAATTGATTAGGTAGCATCATTCTTATTCATAATCATGATGTACAAATGTCAAGGGTATGAGTTCATGTCAGTGTTAGAAAGTACATTTTCTAAGATCATGGATACAAAGTTCCAAGCCACATCAATCTATATGATTTATGGAAAATCATGGAAGAGGGGAAAAGATCACCATTATCTCAAAAGATATTCAAGAGTGGATTAGCTCACGATGTTGGATTTTCGATATGAGTTCAATGCTAAAATTCAATTTTGGAATGTATGAAAGGTTATAATCCTAAAACTAGGGGGTCAAGACTATTGATGATAAGCTAGTGGCTATGTTGGATGGAATTTAAATTGAAATTTTCCTCATATTGCCTCTTAGAGACTAGTTTATAAATATAGACAAAGGAATTGCACAAGAACACTTCGCTAAGAAGGAGAATGAATGTCTCAACACGATGGTGGGGAATTGGTTACAAGTATCAAAGGGAGGAAAATTTTGATTGTCAAAGGTTCTACATAGGTCACTCTTCATCGAAGAAGTCTCCAATATCATTTTTTTGCTTCACAAGGTTAGTGGGGAATGGAAATTCAAGTGAGTTCAAAAAATGGATGTACCTTTTCATAATTAGAATATTGGAAAGAAATAAATTTATTGATTACAGAGGTATTATCAATGATAATCTACATAATCAGTTGACTTATTTTGAAGTGAATCAACACTAATAAATGAAATCTTATCTCTTCTATGCATTCACCAATATGAAGACATGGTCAGGTCTTGACACCAATGATACATATGATAACATGACTCAAATTGATAACTTTTACTTGTAGTTCTAGTTGAATCAAAGTTATAAACATTTCAGGAGAGTGAATGATGCATTCACTATTTTGGTAGTAAGGACACTTCAAGGGAACATAGGACTCAAGGTATCTTCATAAGCAACTATTATGATCGAGAATTATGGTAGCTATTACTTCTAGCTCTTGAAGTTCACTTACATCTGAGTAGGAGGCTATGATGGATATCCATACAAGATGCCCATGTATGCAGATGATAAGCTCATTTTGATTGAGATTTGCAAGCAAGTTGAAGTCATCAACAAAATATTAAAAGAAAGTAGGAAAATGAGAATCTCATTTCCTATTGGCCTTGCTCACTATAGTTGTAAATCTTCTATTAATGCTAAAAAAATTAAGCAATCGTTGGCAAATTTAAACATGTACTTTCACACCATGAGAATTTTGTTTGATAATAAGAACTATGTCAAAGATAACTTGGATTTTGGTCTAGGTTTTTATCACTTCCTTGAAATTGAAGACTTTTGGGAAGATTGCAAAGATGATTATGAAGTGTGAAATAGAGATTGGATAGGGCTCACTTAGGAACAAATTAAATATTTCATGCTTGGTTGGGATGTAGAAGGAATTGAAGATGACAAAATAGATTTGATCAATCCCATATATGTTGAAAAGATTCATATACAACCTTTTCCACCTCTTTTTGGGTGAATGAAGAAGTTAGATACATTGATGAGAGAACTTCTCATATTCTTAAGAGATCAAAAGATTGGGTAAGGAAGAAATTTGTTGAAGCCACAACCACAAGACCTTCAAGAAAGGAGGATACATATCTTATTCTCCTCACCATGACATACCTCATTCTCCTCCCATAATAGAGCCTTCATCTTTGCCAACTACTAATGCAATTCCAAAAGATACTTCATTCATATTTAACTCTAATCTACTTGCATCATTTGATCTATTGACTATGAACATTCCAAGCTCTTTATAGACTCTCACTACTTCATGGTTACAACAAAGCTTAGTAGAGAAAAGAAGTACCACTCAACTAGTTATCCCAGAATTTGATACAATTGCCAACCTGATCCAAAGATCCCCCAAGCAAAAGATGACCAAAGTTACATCAATATTGGTAGTTGATTCTTCATCTAGGAATATGTTCATTGAAGTATCTCAACCCATTTCAAATAAATACATGGATGAAGCTGATGATAGTTATTTTAACATCACCAAGGTAGATCTTTCCCCTTCAACGCGCAAAGGTGATATTGACAACTCTCAGGTGTCCACAACCAAGATGATTCAAAGGATAGAGAAAGAGAATAATATGAAAGATCAACTCAAACAATAGGTGCAAGTTTTGGAATCTTATCTTAGGTTGATTTTGGATACATCTTCCTTACCCATAGATGTGTTCCCCACCTCTGCAATTCCTATTTATGAGGGAATCGTTGAGAGGGAAGTTATAGATAGTGTGTATAAATACTAATCATATGGAAAGGTAACTAATAAATGGGTGGATTAGATGAAATAAATGCTTTATATTTCATTGAGAAAGATAAAGAAGTTTTAAAAAAATCAAATGTTCAAAAATAAGATATTACAAAGATGCTAAAACAGATGAGAGAAGAAGAGTCAGTGTGGCAAGGAATTTTGAAAGACCTCTAGGAGATGAACAAGAGAGATGTCAATATCTTGATTGTTGATAATATTTTCTCAAGTATTGAAGCGAATAAATCTTATATCTGGTTTCAAAGTGTGGAGTGGAAGCTTGTAACTATCAGTTAGATTTTAATAGAAAAAGAGAAAATTTTAGTAACTTGTGAACAAGTAAAAAAAAATATTCAAGATGATCTCCTACCACTCAACATATATACATTGGGAAAATATGAAATCCAAGATATGGATGTTTAGAATATCAAGAGAAAAATTTGAAATATAATCAGTGCACAATTGTTCAATAAACAGGTCTTCAGTGTGGAGGTGATGAAGACGCTGAGTAACATTTCTATCACTCACAATATGTGTAATGGTTGCACACTTGATTATTGCTAGAGTTTAGAAGATATTCAAAAGAGTCATGATACCTTGTAGCTAAGGATGATAAATTTGATTATTCCTAGAAACAATCTCATGGCCCAAGTTGTTAATCCATTTAGGATATTCAGAGTGAAATCTTCCCATCGAAGGCAATTTGCAACATAGAGGACTTCTATAGAAAGCATCACAGATGGTGCAAACAAAAGAAAAGGAGTTTCTCAATTACTTCAATTGTATAATTTTCTTCATAAATTTCTACATCATAAGTCACTTATTTTGTTTTAATCTTATCTTTTTTAAAAAGTGATTTTTTATAAAAGGCTAGGAAATGAGCCTTCTTCACATAAAATTTGAGAGATTTCTAACTTAAGTAAAGTTACTTTATTTCTCTCAAAATTGTAAAGGTAGTTACTTGGGTAGTTACAAGTTAGTTATGATATAATTACCAAGGAAAACCTATATATACAAGGCTTATGTTGTTTTAAAGGGACCTTTTGGATTCTCACAAATTTTCTTAAGGGATTTTGGAATTGTATAATTCTACAAAGTAATGGAGATCATTTTGAAGGTGCATTCATTTTTTTTCTATGTGTCATTGTTAATATTTTAATACATTAAGTTGATAGAAACCTTTGTTATCCTAAATTTTGTTTGTGAAAGGGAATAGTCAATATTCAATAAGTTACTTTTGAAAACATGTTCAATTCTTGGTATCTCAATTTGTATGTGTTATCATTTAAAATCCACAATCATTATGAAGCTTGTATGTATGGTCTTTGATCTTTATAATGTATTTTTTTAAGTTTTAAGCAAGTCTGCTGAACCCGTAATAACACTTGTACATTTGTTGTTTGGGGTTTCTTTTCATTTTAGTTAAAATTAAATTAAAAATTCTAAAATAATATTATACAAGGGAGCTACCCCTCTCAAATGTAGAGGAGGGTTGTGATTTCATAAAAAATATCTCCAATTGTTGGAACATTTTGGCACTTTCCATTGGGGGTCATATAACATTTTAAGTGACAAATCCATTTAAAAATGTGTGCTCATTAATATTTAGCCTCTTGATATAAATTCCTAGTTGAGAAGAGCTCATGTAGCTACTATAGAAGCAACCCAAGGAATGATGATAGAGGTTGAAGATGACTTGCTAAGTGTAGGGAAGTGGAATAATATTTGTAGAAAGGGAAAGGACAAATGAATCCAACCACTACAAATCCCATGGTACAAAAGTTGGCCAATGAATTGCTTTTGTTGAAAAATCAATTCCCAAAAAATCCACCACCTTTGTATCAGGACATTTCAAGGAGGAATTATGCTCCATATCAATAGAACAAGCAACCAAAACTTCTCACTCCTCCACAAATATTAGCCATCAAACACCCATATTCGAGTAATCGCCAAACAATCAGTATGTGTGATTTTCATTTGAAAACATATCATGATGACTCTTCATGTCCAAAAATGGTGAGGTATATGAAAATGCATCAAATGATTGAAAGGACAGAAGGGTACATTGCTCCCAAGGATGAAAAAAATTAATAGTTTGGGTAAACATTAGTGAGTTTTCTATAATATGAATCTAACAACAAAGAATAAATGTTGCATGCTACAAACAATCATTCTTGCAAGGTTTTTACAAGGAACCAATGCCAAAGGAAAGAAGACAAGGCCAATGTTAATACTAATACTTCTTCCAAAGCTGTGAACACATCCTTGTTAGAATGTAGACTCGAGAAGATCTCACCTCATCTAAAAAGAGTAAACTAGATACAAAAATTACTATCTCATTCTATGCTCCTATTGATAATTCTTTTGATTTCATTAAATATTGTGCAAGAAGGCAAATGTAAAAATATCTCAAATAGAATATCTTAAGACTAATCCTCATCAATTGGAGAAATTAGTTCAATATATTAAATGGGATTCTAAATCTCCCAAATTGACCATCCATCAAGAGTTTGATGAA
>VDFB02256132.1:208278987-208325310 GCA_007258455.2 Sequoia sempervirens | reverse complement strand
TTTCCTATTGGCCTTGCTCACTATAGTTGTAAATCTTCTATTAATGCTAAAAAAATTAAGCAATCGTTGGCAAATTTAAACATGTACTTTCACACCATGAGAATTTTGTTTGATAATAAGAACTATGTCAAAGATAACTTGGATTTTGGTCTATGTTTTTATCACTTCCTTGAAATTGAAGACTTTTGGGAAGATTGCAAAGATGATTATGAAGTGTGAAATAGAGATTGGATAGGGCTCACTTAGGAACAAATTAAATATTTCATGCTTGGTTGGGATGTAGAAGGAATTGAAGATGACAAAATAGATTTGATCAATCCCATATATGTTGAAAAGATTCATATACAACCTTTCCACCTCTTTTTGGGTGAATGAAGAAGTTAGATACATTGATGAGAGAACTTCTCATATTCTTAAGAGATCAAAAGATTGGGTAAGGAAGAAATTTGTTGAAGCCACAACCACAAGACCTTCAAGAAAGGAGGATACATATCTTATTCTCCTCACCATGACATACCTCATTCTCCTCCCATAATAGAGCCTTCATCTTTGCCGACTACTAATGCAATTCCAAAAGATACTTCATTCATATTTAACTCTAATCTACTTGCATCATTTGATCTATTGACTATGAACATTCCAAGCTCTTTATAGACTCTCACTACTTCATGGTTACAACAAAGCTTAGTAGAGAAAAGAAGTACCACTCAACTAGTTATCCCAGAATTTGATACAATTGCCAACCTGATCCAAAGATCCCCCAAGCAAAAGATGACCAAAGTTACATCAATATTGGTAGTTGATTCTTCATCTAGGAATATGTTCATTGAAGTATCTCAACCCATTTCAAATAAATACATGGATGAAGCTGATGATAGTTATTTTAACATCATCAAGGTAGATCTTTCCCCTTCAACGCGCAAAGGTGATATTGACAACTCTCAGGTGTCCACAACCAAGATGATTCAAAGGATAGAGAAAGAGAATAATATGAAAGATCAACTCAAACAATAGGTGCAAGTTTTGGAATCTTATCTTAGGTTGATTTTGGATACATCTTCCTTACCCATAGATGTGTTCCCCACCTCTGCAATTCCTATTTATGAGGGAATCGTTGAGAGGGAAGTTATAGATAGTGTGTATAAATACTAATCATATGGAAAGGTAACTAATAAATGGGTGGATTAGATGAAATAAATGCTTTATATTTCATTGAGAAAGATAAAGAAGTTTTAAAAAAATCAAATGTTCAAAAATAAGATATTACAAAGATGCTAAAACAGATGAGAGAAGAAGAGTCAGTGTGGCAAGGAATTTTGAAAGACCTCTAGGAGATGAACAAGAGAGATGTCAATATCTTGATTGTTGATAATATTTTCTCAAGTATTGAAGCGAATAAATCTTATATCTGGTTTCAAAGTGTGGAGTGGAAGCTTGTAACTATCAGTTAGATTTTAATAGAAAAAGAGAAAATTTTAGTAACTTGTGAACAAGTAAAAAAAAATATTCAAGATGATCTCCTACCACTCAACATATATACATTGGGAAAATATGAAATCCAAGATATGGATGTTTAGAATATCAAGAGAAAAATTTGAAATATAATCAGTGCACAATTGTTCAATAAACAGGTCTTCAGTGTGGAGGTGATGAAGACGCTGAGTAACATTTCTATCACTCACGATATGTGTAATGGTTGCACACTTGATTATTGCTAGAGTTTAGAAGATATTCAAAAGAGTCATGATACCTTGTAGCTAAGGATGATAAATTTGATTATTCCTAGAAACAATCTCATGGCCCAAGTTGTTAATCCATTTAGGATATTCAGAGTGAAATCTTCCCATCGAAGGCAATTTGCAACATAGAGGACTTCTATAGAAAGCATCACAGATGGTGCAAACAAAAGAAAAGGAGTTTCTCAATTACTTCAATTGTATAATTTTCTTCATAAATTTCTACATCATAAGTCACTTATTTTGTTTTAATCTTATCTTTTTTAAAAAGTGATTTTTTATAAAAGGCTAGGAAATGAGCCTTCTTCACATAAAATTTGAGAGATTTCTAACTTAAGTAAAGTTACTTTATTTCTCTCAAAATTGTAAAGGTAGTTACTTGGGTAGTTACAAGTTAGTTATGATATAATTACCAAGGAAAACCTATATATACAAGGCTTATGTTGTTTTAAAGGGACCTTTTGGATTCTCACAAATTTTCTTAAGGGATTTTGGAATTGTATAATTCTACAAAGTAATGGAGATCATTTTGAAGGTGCATTCATTTTTTTTCTATGTGTCATTGTTAATATTTTAATACATTAAGTTGATAGAAACCTTTGTTATCCTAAATTTTGTTTGTGAAAGGGAATAGTCAATATTCAATAAGTTACTTTTGAAAACATGTTCAATTCTTGGTATCTCAATTTGTATGTGTTATCATTTAAAATCCACAATCATTATGAAGCTTGTATGTATGGTCTTTGATCTTTATAATGTATTTTTTTAAGTTTTAAGCAAGTCTGCTGAACCCGTAATAACACTTGTACATTTGTTGTTTGGGGTTTCTTTTCATTTTAGTTAAAATTAAATTAAAAATTCTAAAATAATATTATACAAGGGAGCTACCCCTCTCAAATGTAGAGGAGGGTTGTGATTTCATAAAAAATATCTCCAATTGTTGGAACATTTTGGCACTTTCCATTGGGGGTCATATAACATTTTAAGTGACAAATCCATTTAAAAATGTGTGCTCATTAATATTTAGCCTCTTGATATAAATTCCTAGTTGAGAAGAGCTCATGTAGCTACTATAGAAGCAACCCAAGGAATGATGATAGAGGTTGAAGATGACTTGCTAAGTGTAGGGAAGTGGAATAATATTTGTAGAAAGGGAAAGGACAAATGAATCCAACCACTACAAATCCCATGGTACAAAAGTTGGCCAATGAATTGCTTTTGTTGAAAAATCAATTCCCAAAAAATCCACCACCTTTGTATCAGGACATTTCAAGGAGGAATTATGCTCCATATCAATAGAACAAGCAACCAAAACTTCTCACTCCTCCACAAATATTAGCCATCAAACACCCATATTCGAGTAATCGCCAAACAATCAGTATGTGTGATTTTCATTTGAAAACATATCATGATGACTCTTCATGTCCAAAAATGGTGAGGTATATGAAAATGCATCAAATGATTGAAAGGACAGAAGGGTACATTGCTCCCAAGGATGAAAAAAATTAATAGTTTGGGTAAACATTAGTGAGTTTTCTATAATATGAATCTAACAACAAAGAATAAATGTTGCATGCTACAAACAATCATTCTTGCAAGGTTTTTACAAGGAACCAATGCCAAAGGAAAGAAGACAAGGCCAATGTTAATACTAATACTTCTTCCAAAGCTGTGAACACATCCTTGTTAGAATGTAGACTCGAGAAGATCTCACCTCATCTAAAAAGAGTAAACTAGATACAAAAATTACTATCTCATTCTATGCTCCTATTGATAATTCTTTTGATTTCATTAAATATTGTGCAAGAAGGCAAATGTAAAAATATCTCAAATAGAATATCTTAAGACTAATCCTCATCAATTGGAGAAATTAGTTCAATATATTAAATGGGATTCTAAATCTCCCAAATTGACCATCCATCAAGAGTTTGATGAACCTGTGAGTAATGGTAGTCCAATTGAACCAGTTCTGAATGATATTCGTTTTGTTGATGTAGCCAGTTTAGATAAGCATGATCCATTTTATGTATCTTTGTATATAGTTGGTCACAATCTTAGTAATTTTATAATTGATTCTGGAGCTTCAAATAATTTCATGTCTTCCAAGGTAGCTCATGCTTTAGAAATTTCATTAAATAAACCTTCTAAAAAGGTTTAATTTATGGAATCAAAACAAGTTCAACTTGTAGGTCAGATTAAGGATACATAGGTTGCCTTAGAAACATATCGACAAAAAAAATTAAAGCTTAGCATTCTGGTGGCCAATATTCCAACCAGTTATGGCATGTTGTTAAGCATGAGATTTTATAAAGACCTAGGTCGTGAGATTTAATTGGACTAGTCTCATGCTTTGATATCCCTTAGTGATGAGAAAGTTTGTCTCAACTCTAAAACTAAAATGAAATACATTATTTTGAAGTCAAATGATCCAAGGTCTAAGATTCTTTATGTAGAAACTGGTCCCGAGACTTACATGCCTACTTTGAAAGAAGAAGATATTCCAGATTTTTTCACTCCTAATATATCTTCCAAAATATGGACAATGCAATTTCATGGAAGTTTGTATTCTGCTTGTTTTGGGTTTGGGATAGTTCTCGTATCTCCTATAGGATAAAAACTCCCTAAAGCTTATAAATTAGCTTTTTAGATCATTAATAATACAATTGAATATGAGGCCTTGGTCTTAGGTTTACAATTTACTAAAGAGAAAGGAATTAGATAGCTCAAAGTTACTAGTGATGCTCAATTAATAATCAATTAGGTTAAGAATCAGTTCCAAACCAAAAATAAGAGGCTAAAAAACTATCAAAATAAGGTTTGGGATGAAATTGAAGGTTTTGATGCCTTTCCAATACAAGCAATTCCAGGAGAAAACAATTCTAAAGTGGATTGTTTGGTTGTATCAGCTTCACTTCTAATTCCATGTCCTGAATTTGAAAAGGATGTCTATTTGATTGATTTTATTTATAGGCCAAGCATGCTACATAATGATTATTTTATAGGAAAAGTGATCCTAGATATAACTAGGATTAACTTCTTTTCACTTACTCAAATTAACCATAAATTGGCTAGGGTTTGATGATTAGCTTGTTGTTGCAATGGAGATAAAATCCCCTAGTGTTTATGTTTGTTATGAGTGTTGTGGATGATGAATTTGATGTGTGATTTAACAATACTATTTGACATACAACCCCAAATCTTGAAACTATAATTTATCAGACAGAAAAAAAACATAAAGTTATAGAACTGATCTAGATATAAGAAGTGACAGTTGAGAGAGGCTTGCACTATAACTTTTAGCCTGAATTAGCTAGTATAGGGCGTAAGGATTCCCTAGACTAAACTCCTACTTGTTTGGATATGCAAATTCTAGATTGTAGGTTAAGGTTTGCACTTTGCTTCCCTAGACTATCACTAGTTGAAACCTTCAAATTTGAACTACACACATGAAAATGGGGGAAAAGGTTGTGTTATATAGGGGATTTCCTAATTAAACCCCATTTTGGTATTCCTACCTCCACGTACAACAATTGATGTGTAAGGACCCAAACTATTAACCCAAAAGTTACCACTGTTTTTTTTTCTTCTTTCTTGATTATTATCATATTATGTGCTCATTCACTTGTATACTTAGGTACTTCTATCCATACGGGATAGGCATCCAACCATACATGTTAGACATTTTTCCATACTTTTTGAAAAGCTTGATTAGAGGGTTGCGATCTTGCAAATTATTATGTAATAGAGATTTTATTTGATGGTCTAAATCTTGCTTCAAAACATAATAATATCTAAAAAAATTCCAGTAGTAGGATGAAGGAAACAAAAGACCTTTAGTACCTTCATTTTAAGGTATTTCCTTTGCTTGAAGGTACCTCCATTTGAAGGTCCCTTGAATAAAATATTTTGACATGAAGTTTATTTAAATATGAAAAAAGTCCTTCATTCTAAGATGCTTCCATTTGAAAATCCTTTGAATAAAATATTCTTAACTTAGAAAAATGGGTTGTGAAAATTCAAAATCCAATTTTAGTTACTTTCTCCACTAAAAAAAAATATATTAATAGAGAAAAATAAACTCTTTCATGAATTAAATCATGAACCATCATCCATGTTGATAAAAATACATGAAAGTGTAGTAACTGAATTCAAACTAAGGAAGGAAATTTAATTTTAACACCATCTTCTCTTCACGAATCCAAAGGAAGTCGATACATGTTTAAAAAATATTAGAGGTTTTGAATGTCTCACTTTTGCACAAATGATCTTTTTTTATCTATGCTTGAATTACTAAAGCATTTATCAAAGGTGAAAGCTACCATAAAGTGGTTTTATGGCGCCATAATATCAATGTGAACATGAGAGCACTATAGCAGAGGTTTAATATCCATCAAAGACATAACAAAAAGCGATTTTATGTTTGATTATGCACTTGTAAATTGTTCTAGTTCACATACATGCAAAGATGGGAAGCATAGACATGCACACAAAAATGTGAAGGCATATAAACCAAGCATGTGAAATTTTGACAATTTTTTTTGAAGAAAGACGTTTGTAGACTTGCGTATAATTTGTGGAAGCATAGACAATATACGTGAAATGTGGGAGCATATACATGCCATGTGAACTGTTCAACAAAAAGTTCCAAGAAAATGCAAAGAAAATGCAATTGATATGTCTGAATCTAAATTCCACAACTTATGCAAACACCTTCCATCTTGCACCATAAATGAGAGATTTGAAATAAGATATGAAGCTTCTTTGCAAAGAAATTTCTAAGTTTTGAAGACAAATTGATTTGATTAGGTAGCATCATTCTTATTCATAATCAGTTCATGTCAATGTTAGAAAGTACAATTTATAAGATCATGGATAGAAAGTTGGGTCACATCAACCTATAAGATTTATGGAAAACCATGGAAGAGGGGAAAAATCACCATTGTCTCAAAAGATATTCGAGAGTGAATTAGCTAACAATGTTGGCTATCTGATATGAGTTCAGTGCCTGGATTTAGTTTTAGAATGTATGAAAGGTTATAATCCTAAAACTAGGGAGGTCAAGACTATTAATGATAAGCTAGTGGCTAAGTTGGATGGCATTTAAACTGGAATTGTCCTTGGATTTTCTCTTAGAGACTAGTTTACAAATATAGACAAAGGAATTGCACAAGAACACTTTGCTAAGAAGAAGAATGAATGTCTCAACACCATGGCGAGGAATTGGTTACAAGTATCAAAGGGAAAAGGTTATACATAGGCCAATCTTCATAAAAAAGTCTCCAATATCATTGTTCTACTTCACAAGGTTGATGGGGAATGAAAATTCAAGCGAGTTCAAAAAATGGATGTACCTTTTCATAATTATCATATTGGCAGGAAATCGGTTTATTAATTGTGGAGGTATTATCAATGATAATCTACATAATCAATTGACTTATTTTGAAGAGAATCAACACTAGTACATGACATCTTATCTCTTCTATAATGGAAGAATAAGAAGTTTTTCATTGATATGCTTACTGACAACATGAGCATGAGGGATAAGTGCATTGTATTACAATATTGACATTGATGTCAACATTGTATTATGGTACGAAGATCATCATGCAAACCACTTTGTATAGATTGAGCATGTTTGAAGATGGTAATCCAATAGGCATTTGCAAGAAGGTTTGATTTGGTGAAGACAAATGAAGGTCAAATTGGCTAAGGGTCAAAATAGAATTTCTTGTGTACAAGACATCCACTATTTTGGTCTGCATTGGTCCCCTATGTAGAATCTTGCTCTATGGTTTTCATGTGATTCTCTTGGATGTTACAAGAATCTAAATCCATAGTTTCATAGTGTTTTGGTCTCTGATGTTGAAGTTATGAATGACAGTAGATCGACTCTAGCAATGAGAGTTATTTTCAGTTCAATATGCATGTTTTGGTGAATCTACATCTCTTCGCGGATTTTTGGAGATGTTGGTAGGTTTCAATAGCATCTGTATTCCAAGTGGCATGAAGTTTTGTGGTATGTGTGTCCGTTCATGGTTGTACAGTTGGTGAAGTTCTATGTTAGGTCATTACCGGTGCCAACCTAATATGTTTTGAGTATTGCAGAGTTTGAAAATGTATTGATATGTTATATGGGAGCTATTATAGGTCCATGCTGACCTATTTTGATTTGTTATACACTTTGAATCTTGCTGTGAAGCGTGTATGTGTGTATAATGAGACGACAAGACTGTATATTTTGTATGTTACATCTAACTACGTTGACCTAATTGATGTTATAGGTGTTTGTCGATGAAGTAGATATATATGTAAGATCTTTTTTCGATGTTTTGAAGACAAAGATGTAATGTAATGTACACTTGATGTGAATTGTACAAGTATAATGCGAATGTAGAGCATATTAGAGTGTTAGAGCGGATCTCATTTTTTTATAATCATCTTATATGTAGGAACATGATATGCTCTAAAATGTATGTAAAACTTATATGTTTAAATGAAATATTTATGATCTCTTTTGATTTGATTGCATTGGATTTCACTCTTCAAGGATATGAAATTTGAAAGAGGTTATTTTTTATGTCACATGATGCTATCATAATTTTCTTCTCTCCCCCAAATTAATTGTATTCTTTACATGTAACTAATTGGAGGGGGCATATAAGGTCATTAAAATTTCCTTTTTGAGCATAGTTAAAATGTCTACCACATCTTCAAAGGCCATTATAGGTGGTACCACATTACTTTTGCTATCGTAAAGCAATGTCTATTGGTTTGTTGCATTAGGCAGTATCCTTGTTCCACCATAGGTGGAATATTTTTCAATCCATGTTTTCTCTTAGTTTTTTATTTTGATTATAAAAAATATTCTTGTTTTTGACATCTAAATGATGCTACTCATTGAACTTTTTTTCCATTTTGTAGGATTCTAAGGTAAAACACTTATTCCAAGAGAGCATAATGTAAGAAGCAATATTCATATCCTTGTATACTTCTTACATACATTTGAATAAGTTTACTTTTGTGATAACTACTTGATTTCAATTTGACATGTATTCTCATGTTAGTTCACATACAAATTAAAGTGGGAGAAAAGTGTAGTGGTGATAATTGTATACCTTGTACTCTTGCCTTCATTTTGGACCTTGGATAGGTTATCTTTTATGCAATGACAAGTGTACACATGGTGTATTTTTCACTTATAGTTGGCACGTTAACCTACAATTTTACTTATCTCTATATACACTTACTCTTAGGGACCAATTTTGATCCTTTGGATTCATCGATTTCACACCTTCATCATATTTACAATTGTGAAAATAACTTGGGTTAGGTGCATGATTACAAAAATTACCCCTAAAATTTCAAATTTTGAATTCAAATTTAGTGCCAACCTTTCCCTTGAGACTTGACCACTATCTATCTACTTGATGTGTGAAATGATTAATTTGTGATCCTTTGAATAATATTTAAAAAGGTAACCCTAGTTCATTTTGATATGAACAAGATCCTAGATACTAGATCCTACTACCATCTAAAAAGAGCATCTGATATACATGTATTGACATATCTAGATAATTTAATACCACATTACTTGTTTGCATCAATATCTAAGGCATCTATTGAATTTTGCATTTGATCATGTTTAAAGTCATTGACTTGATAACTTTAAAAGTTTTGGCATAAGGGATGTACTATTCCTATCACATGAAAACTCCTTACCACACAACCCACTTTTATGTGGACATGCACATAAATTCATGATAGATTAAATGTGAACATTAAGATATTTATAGATATTAGATCTACACATCTAGTCTATATTCCTACATCTAGATCAAATATGCACTTGCATGGATTGGATTCAATGGTACATGAATGATTCGATAATTAAAAAAGTGATCCACAAAGAAAGATAATTTCTTTTAATTCCATAACATTCATGTAAGCTTTACTAATTTTTCTACACCTAAAAAATTTGCGTGTTAACATATGCGACAATCTATTTGTATCAACATTCAAACTATCATTATTTTACTAATTAAATTCTATGCATCTAATTCTATTCATTTATCAATTGAATTTATGAAAATGAATTAATTTTTAAGGAAACAAATACTATACATGTGTCATTATAATAAATTATCTTTAACCATGAGATATCTAAAGAGATCTAGGAATGATAAAATACAAAAATCATCTACGTTTTAAATGTAAAATAATAAATACAAGCACATAATTTTAGGCTTGTAAATATTTTGAAATGATTTTTTATGGTTGTAATAATTCAAGGTTATTTAGATTAATGAGCCAAAATCTATAAAATCTTTATCTATTTTTTAAGATATTTTTATAATTGAAAAATCAATCTTATGAATATATATTTGAATCAATTTTACAAATGTGATTTTTTTAGTGTTATATTTGTTCTCTCATAAAAAATCAATTCTTGTGTTTGTTTTTCACATAAGAAAGATAATTATTATCTTATGTCAAATCATATAAGGAATTTCAAATTAATAACTTTTTAATAAGATTGAAGACAAGGAATAGTCATATGTGTGTCATGCTAATGATTGATATTAGTAGATGATTCTTTCTAGGTCTATGGTGTTTATTAGGTGTTCATATTATGTGATTGTTAGATGTTTTAAATGAATTAGATTTGCTATTAGATACAATATCCTAGTGCGCAATTCAACTATTTCATGTTTCACATAAGTTCCCAATTTAAATTTTAATCTTAAAGCAAAAGGACATCTAAATTCAAGACAATAAAACTAAATTATTATATTACTCACAAATAAATCCTAATAAGATAAATATTAAGATACATTTTTAATACATTGACATTAACTTTTAAAAATATTATAAACATTATTATAATATTAAAAATATAAAATAATATAATTATTTATCAAGTGAAAATGTATTTTATTTATTATTTAAAACATAAAATAATTTAACAATTTATTTATTTTTTGCTTGGTGAGGAGGAATTTTTAATTTGGCCCTCTTTAGGTGAGGCCACAAACGAGGGACCTTGTCCCTAACATTAACACACAACATCAACATGAATCATACAAATCCACGAGCATAGTAACCTAACAAGGGTGGAGAGGGTGAGTGCTTGCGAGCGCACTAGCCCAACATGGGCTTGAAACTCTATTTGGAGCACTAAGTCACTTGGCATGAATGCCAACAACATCAATATTGAGGTTCAAATCCACGAGCACATTGGATCAGTGAGGGCACAAGGCTTGTTATCACAATAACCCAATAGAGATTTAAATCTTGGTGGCCACAACAACATCACCACTTGATTAACCCTATAATTTAACAAATGTTAATCTACATAATGATTAAAATTAAATAAACTGTGTTCTTCAAGATTTATGTTATATTTATATTTTTTCCACAAATTTGTACATAAAATATTGTGTAAGTGATTTCATATAATTTTTTTGATGAATAGACAACTATCTTTATTAATAAAATTACATATAAAGATAAAATTACATATTTTAAAAAAAAAGGATGGGTGGTAAGAAGGCACACCTCGAAAGTCTAATGGATTGAGCCCAGAAAACCAAGTCACTTCATATAATTTATTAATTAATATATTATATAATTTTTATTCTTCTATAATTAAATTAAAATATATAACTATTATTAACCATAAATTTAAATTATTTTGATTTTTTTACACAATTAAATCATTTAAAAAGAAACTTTTTAATTTTTAAAGCAGATTACAATATAATAAAAAGTAAACAATATATCTAAAGAAGCGGGGTACCATCAACTTTATGCCTTTTTTAAAGAATAATGACGGAAAAAACCTCAGGAGCCGATGACTGTTGAAAACTTTGAGCAATGGCTGCTTGAAAACATTCCGAGCCGTTGAATGTGTGATTAATGCAATAAATTACAGGTCTCCAGGCTCATTAAGCCATAAACAATATTATTTGTTGGATCAAGTGGAAGCAAGCAAGCTTGGTGGAAGGGCAAGCGACAGAGCAATGGCAGAAAGTTCAGCAGAGGGATCAAAACCCCAAGCGGCGCAGCTGCTCGACTTGGTAGATGTGAAGCTCGGGCAACACTTGCAGATGAAGCCAGCCGCTGCAACACTGCTTAACAGTGGCGGCTTCTTCGATTTTGTGGAAAATGCCTCTCAAGAAGTGGTGGTGCGTTTCTTCAGGCAGGCCATAGAGCAGATCGAGGAAACCAGACATGTAAGCGACTACCACTTTAAACTCAAACCCTCAAAACCCTCCGGCTTTCTCATCGATGTTTTCTACGGCGAGAGCCGCGAGGGGCCGGAAAATGTAGAGCCAGGGTCGTGCATTTCCTGCAATGATTCGGCGCCTCTGTTTCCCAGCGAGGCCGATTCTGTGCGCGCAGGCGAGTGCGTCCTCAGGGAGCTCAGTGACCAGCCCTTTGTCCAATGTTCTCTGGACGCCAAGGCCAGGCCCGGCTTCATCGTTACGCCGATTCGCCATGTCGAAAAATTGGGGGATTTGGACAACGAGGAGCTCTTTGCTCTGTGGAGCGTGGCCTTCCGCGCTTTGAAGAATGAGGGCTTGAATTTCACCAGCATGATTCTCAACCACGGCAGTTACAGGAATCTGCCGCACCTGCATCTCAAGATATGGGTGGACGAACGGGAATTCGGGAGGGCCGTCGTGAGGTGGAGCGACGACAAGAAGAGGCTGTGGGCGATTCTCCAGCGGCTCGCCTCTGCCTTGCCGAAGAAGCGTGCAATGTGTGCTGTGGTTCAGAAAGGAAGGAAGTGCAGGTTTGGGGAGCGCTGCAGGTTTGGCCATTAATGGCAGCTCTTTTCCGACTGTTTTTCCAAGAATGTTTTCTTTCTGGTTTAAATTTTGTTTCGCACAGTGTATCATCCTTATGGTTTAAATTTTGTTTCAATACAATTTAGAAGTGGTGTAATTTGGATGAAAGTAAATGGCTGTTGTTCTTTACCATCTGGGGTTTTGGATGTTCCAGATAAAGAATATTTTACCGGCTGTTAATTTACTTACAGGTTGCTATGAACTCTTTTTCTTTGAGAAAAAGCAAATTTATTTACAGGTTGCCATGAATTTGGTTGAGGAAAAACTTTAATATAAAGTGGGTGCTGTGGAATATATGTACACCATTGGATTTTTAAACTTTTTTTTTTTGTTAAGGGGAATTAGAAGTGCAGGCGAGCTTTTATAATTCCTCATTTTTGGGAGATTGGGTCATTGGATAGACTTAACTTATCATGTCAATTTAATTATGGGTCTTAGGGCTGGGTTCCTTGCATAGAGGGATGGGTTCATCGCATAGTGCGATGGTTAAAAATGGTGGCATTGTTGTGGCGGCCATCAGCGTTCAAGTCTCATTGGATTATCATGATTGCAGGCACTATGCCTTTATTGATCCAGCTTGACCTACTGTCCCATATTTGTGGCCTCTCTGGTTCAATAGTTCCAGGATTAAAAAAACTCTTACGAAACAAAAACTTAAAAAAAAGAAACCATGAGTCGTAGGGAATTAAACTTAGGTAGTATGTTGGCAAATGCTAAGCAACAACTAATTTGCCTAGCCCCCAAAGACCTTATGTTAAATTTCAGTTCACTGTTTTAAATTGATTCTCTTTGTAAAAATTGGATATTTAAATTGTTTTTGTAATTGTTTACACATATTTAAGGGTATTTATCTTCTTTGTTTGGGCTCATTTTGATTGGATTGTTTCTAATGTGACGATCAATGCATACATTTTATTAAGGGTAAATTGTGCTTACATTAATGAATTTATGATTAATTAAATGAATACAATATTTAAATAAATAATCAATTAGATAATACGAGTAATGATTGGAATTAAAAATTAAATGTGGAATTTAAATTAAATTAAATACAATACTTAACTTCAATTTGTCACTATATTCGAACTTTAATTTAAGGCCTCATTAGATGATTGTTGTAAAACTTGCAAATTGATCATGTTTTATTGTGGTTTACATCCATGCCTATGGAGGTGAAGTGGCACAAAGACCTAAAATTGTACCTTCTGGAAATTAATTAGTAGAAATTTGTTTCTTGGAATTAATTTGTCTTAATCTTTTGATGCTTGAATCATAGTAGGGAATTAGTGGTCTTTATTAAATGTCTTTGCAAAATTTGTTGAATTGCAAGAGTCTTGTTCTCCTCCATCAAACCCATATGTGTGTTGGATTCAAATTTGTAAGTAATTTCAAGACTTTCCTTGAGTCCCTTCCATTTAGTGTGTTTTAGTCATATTTGATCCATTGTTTATGACAGATTTGAGACATGCTAAATGCGCCTCCCTAAGTGTGAGAAGATGCAAAAATCCCTAAAAAGTCTAAGTTTGTGTTGTATTTGGGTTTGGCTTAATGTTTTGTGTGTTTGTTGGCCCTTTTAGAGTTTCAAGGTTCTTCATACTTGCATGCCTTCCTAGTTGATCTCAACATTCCCTTGTCTTCATTAAATTCCTCTTAAGTGTTTTGGACTTTCATAGTTTTTTTGCCCCTCCATCATTTCCTCGATTCCTCAATTTCTCGAAACCTTGACAAAAGAACAAAGAAAAAGTTTAAAAGTTTGCAATGTCACAAAGTTTATTAATTTGCAAACTTTGCAAAAGTGTCACAAATAAGAAAGAAATCAATTCAATGTGCCAGCAAGTTTGTAGGTTTGTGAGCTTGTTGAAATGTTGACATGCTTCTTAATTTGCAAAATCATTATGATTTCCCAATACTCATAGTTCTTGCCAATAAATTAAGGGATTTGGGAATTAGTAAGACTTGTGCTAGAAGAAAATGTCATTGTCAACTCCGATATCAGATGTAAGAAAATAGAGGGAATGAAAGATTATAAAACATAAAAATATTACTCCCTTATATTCATAAAAAATCCCTTCTTATATAAGTTAAAGTAAGAGAGCCTTAGCTCTTTACACTATACACACATAAAATAAGTCTTATTTTTTTAAGTGTTGTATATTTATCCACTCTAGTAAAAATGATTCTATGAAACCTTGTTTTGTATTTATAGACAATGCCAATAAAACCTAGAAAAACAAAACTAAAAATAATAGAATATATAATAAAGCATTTTAAACTCAAGTTTTAATGGTATGTAAGCTTCAATTTCTCAATTCTTAGAAGTATTCAAAGTTTATTGGTCAACCAAGGTATGGGCTCCTATTATTCCATCAAAAAATGGATCTGGTTGAGCTATGGATAATAGACAACAATAATGGAATAGAACAAGACGAAGGAGGGGAAAGCAAATCTATCCCTTACAAAAGTCATTTATATTAAATAGAGTGATGTTGACATGTTGGGGTATTATGTGCTACAAAAAATAGGACAAAAATAATAGATGTGGTTGGGATTAGATATTCCAATGTAGTTTCTAGAGACATTTGTTCCAATGTTTGTAAAGATTGACTTTTCCAAACCTTTCCAACACTTATGTACCTTGTATTTCCTTTTGGATTAAATACATAAATTATTCGAGCTACCATTTTTTATGTTTTTGATTTTATCAAATGAATCATCTCAGGTAGGAATGCAACTCCCCCAAGGTTCTCGACATGAAGTTTATCCAACTACAAAAGTAAGTTCCAAAACTTGGCAAACCTTAAATAAATTTAATTTGGAGGAACCATTGCTAATTCATGGTAAATCATGAAAAATTATCCCTTGTGGATGCTTTGTTTGTAGGAACAACTACAATTCCTCAGAGTTTATATTGTGTTAATGGGGACTATTTTGGCATTAAGGATATTTTTGGGGGCTCTAATGCAAATTGTTCCTTAGATTTTGATGATTTTGAAAATGATCTCATATCCAACGAAATCCTTATGATCTCCAATCTATGAGCAACAAAACTAAAGTTGATTGTGGTACCATGAGAAAACATGGCCGCAAATCCAAATTTGATAAATTGAGAGAAGAGGTTGCTAGTGAAAAGCATACTACCATTGATAAATTTATCCAAGATAAATTTATTGAGCTTAAGCTTGAGGATGATGGGTAGGAAGACAAGGAGATCATGCCCATTGTTTCTCAAATGGTCATGCAAGGCATTGACCCTCCCCTTCCATCTCTAGAGACTATCTCAACTTCTACCAAGAAGTGAAGTAGAAAATTTAAAGTAAGATCACCTTTGATCATAGGCCAAGGAATCCATTGGTCTAGGTTTCCCACATGGACCAAGGATGCTCTTCTTCCTAGAAGGGAAAATAGAAAACCCTTTACTTGAGCCCACAAGACTTAGGTTCTAGCGTGGAGGAGGTTACTAGTGATTTCTATTAATCCATAACTACTTTTCTTTCTGTATAGGAGTGGATTTGCACACCTTGTGCAAATTCCCTTTTTTCCCTTCTCCACTTTAAAAAACCAAGTTTGGAGGCTTAATTACACCTAAGTTCGCTACCTTTGTTCCACTTGGCACCTGTTTTGAGTGTCGATGGAGGAATTTCTGTCAGGGACACCTGCACGACGCATAGACGTCCGTGCAGTGTGCTTACGTCCCTGAAAAATTCCTACAACTAAACCCTCAGAGGCATTACACTTCTCATTGGCAATTGACTTGTAACGCCCTCTTCGACCAACTAACCCGAATATGGTCATTTTCTTCATCCCTCCTTCAAATTCCCTCCTACATGCATTTCAGATCTTCCAAGCTTTTAGTTCAACTTCTTCACACTCTTGCACTTACTTCTTGCATTCCCAAGCTCTTTTAGCAGCACTTTTGCACTGCATAGCAGCAACAACTTCACTCCATCACTTCAGTAGAGCAAGTGTGGGACAACACCATTGCAGCAAAGGCTCGAGTACTCTCATTCTCTCCTCCATTAGCCTTGAGTGCTCTTGGTGGAGGTGGTAACTTCTCATTCCTCTCCTCTATTACTTGGTAGAGTAAGCACATTTACTGTTTTGTAGTGTTTTAGTGTTCTTTATTACATTAATTTCTTTATCATACTCGCTTTCTTGATTGTTCGTGGAGGTGGAAACACCTAAATGGGGGTCTGACTAAGGTAGGCCCCTATATAGCCACCCAACAATTTTCCTCTTCTTTTTCTGTAGGTGAACATAATTTTGGGAGCTAGCTGGCGAACAAATTCCTTTGTGAGATCATTCTTGCCACCCTAACTCTTGCATTTTTACTTTATCACATTAGAGCATATTTTGTTTACTTAATAGCATCATTTTGGCCCTTTAGTAGTAGTTAGCTAGGCCGTCAACTTGTTTTCCTAAGTTTGACCTTGTATCTTTAGTTGTTTGGTCGTACGGATGCCAACGCACTTGAGAGACGCCAAAATGTTGCGTTGTCATCTCAGGACCGTGCTTTCGTCCTCGGGCAGAGAGCTTCTTGAGGCATAGTGTTGAACCGAAAACCAACTTTCCTAGCCCTATCTTGTATTTTAGGTCTGTAGAGTGATTGAAGGACTTTGTAGTCCTCATCATTCTTGTCTCGCATTTCCTAATACCCCATTGAGCTGAGGTAAGTTAGGGCAACCTTCCACTCTTGGCCCTCCATGACCTAGGGCCTTGAACATGGCTGGTCCCCCTCTCTTACGTTTTTGGTGAACCCAACGTGAACCAATGTCTATTCATCCGTTGGTGTTGAGACCTCTCCCGTGTACTTCACGACTGTTGTATTCCTGAGTGTTGTGAAGGTTTATGAGCATCACAACCCAGTCCACAACTTCCAAGTATATTGTTAGGAGAAGTGTACGAAACCTCCCGATGTAAAGGACGAAGGTCACTACTAGTTTCTCTATAGGCCTTTTCTCTGGTCCCACCGTTAGTGTGGCCGTGCAAGAGCAGTTATCAAGGGGAGAGGTAGAATTCTCTGATGAGACCAATCACGTCCCCACTCCTCCTGCATCCCCTACACCCTTGTCAATGGATGAGTATGAGGTTGTTCAAATCCCTTCAAAATATGTCTATGCCCTTAGCAAAGGGTTGGGTGCCTTAGAAAATCACTTGGAAAGGAACATGAAGATGGCTAGGGCCGCTCAGGTCATTAGTGAATTAAAGTACATTATTGGAAAAGATCGAACAGGCTTGGAACTCCTGACTAGTCTTACTAGTTTGACAGAAGCATGTGCTCCTTCGAACACTCCTAGTGTTATGTGAGGATCCAATTTTGAAGATTATGAGGGATAGTTAGGAGTATCGATGCTTCCCACGTCAGTCTACCTGGTCAGTGTTGTCTCTTCTATCAACATCCCTTCTGTCTCCGAAAAACCTGAAACTATCAAAGTAAACAAGGTCCCCTTGGGCTTTAGCTTTACCCCTCCTATCACCTCTAGTGGTGATGGTTTTGGCGGGATGAGTGGTGGAGGCTTTGGTAGTGGCGGTGGATTTGGCAGTGGAGGTGGTGCAGGTGGAAGTGGTTCCGGCGGAGGTGGTTCCGGCAGAGGCCCTACCAGTGGCAGTGGTTCTACGAAGGTCACACTGGTGGCGATTCTGGAGGTGGCTTTTGCAGTGGTTCTGGAGGAGGTTCTTCTGGCCCTCTATCTTCTAATGACCCTATTATGAACACCCTTCTTCAAAATATGGGTAAGATGCAAAGCGAGTTGGCGAGTCCCTCCCAAGCCTCTGCCTAGCCTATATTTCAACCCTTCTTCCAACATAGCTTGTTGTCGGTTGTGATTTTGAACACTCCTTTCCCTCAAGGAATGGAGATCCCTAAGTTTGAAAAATATGGCGGTAAAGGGGATATGCAGACACATGTATCCTCATTTAACACTTTGTGCACTGATTTCTTCCACCACGATGCATTAATGGCGAAACTGTTTCCCCAATCACTCAAGGATACAACACTGGAATGGTGTTGTTCCTTTCCTGACAATTCTATTTTCTTGTTTGACGAACTTGTAAATCAATTCCTTAGACAATTCCAAGCTAATATTGGGTCGAAGATGACATCTTCGAATCTCATCTGATGTAAACAAGGAGACAACGAAAAAATAGTGATTTCATAGCGTGCTATCAAGCACTCCTTTCAAAAATGTCGTATCAGCTGCGCGATTCTGACGTACAAAAGGTATTCATAGGGAACTTACAAAGGCCTTGGCAAGAGAAGTTTTCCCTTATGAAGTACCCTTTTTTCACGCATTTGTGTGCAGCACTATGAGAGTACCAACAAATGGTTGTTCAGTTTGGGGGATGCTCCTCATGCTCCCGCTCTAATGGAAAGTCCATTGTATCAATCTCTGGGAAAGGTAAGGCCGTTACGAATGTAGTAGCCGTTGCTGATGACAACGACCTCAAATGTAACTGAAAGTTTACAAAGTTATCAGAATCTTATTCTTCTATCTTACAAAAGTTGTTGAAGGATAAGATCATAACCTTGCCAAGTCCTAAGCCTCTTAAGGAGCCTTACCCGAATTGGTATGATGGGAGCACTTATTGTCAGTACCATCGAGTTAATTGACATGATACCGAACGTTGTATGCAACTACATCATGAGATATAGGACCGCATCGAGGACAGTACCATTCGTCTCGATGGGATTAAACAAAATGCTAACAAATCAATGGCGAAAGCTAATAGTGAATTGTAGATATACACGAACTTGTTTCCATCACATTCCGCTAAAATGATTATTGATCCCACTGATTTTGTTACTCAACCCGAGGCCTATGTTAACATGGTCACGATGACTTCTACTGATCTACCTACAGCTAGTTCGTTGGACATAACATTCACATTGCAAGAATTGCCCTTAAACAACAAGCCCTCTCCCCTCTACATTCCTGCTTGCCTCAATGGTAACATTGTGACAGGGGTCTTGGTAGACCCTACGAGCCATGTAAATGTCATTACGGAAGAAACATTAGTATTAAATTCATTACAGAGGGAAGAATATGAAGAAACAAAATCTACCATTCGTACACACGATGGTATATCTTAAACCATACGACTCGATAACTTTGTTTGTCCTAGTTGGACCTAGGGGTGTTGACACAATTTTTTATGTTATTCCAAAGTCAAATTTATTCAGGTTGAAGCTAGGCATACCCTGGCTAGCTTCCATGAATGGAATCACCTCTGTTGTTCACAAGTGTTTAAAATTTTTCCATGAAGGTGTCATGTAAGTAGTGCATAACACTAGATACTAGCCCTTGGTGTCCTGTCGTGGATATCCGTTGGATCACTTTTGGCCCTCCCTAGTCGGTTTGCTTCTTCTGAGAATGGACCTACTTTACAAGAATTATGTAAAGTATAAAACTGGGGGCAAGGGACAGTTGAAACTGACCCTTCCTGTGATACAGTGTAGTTAGTCGCCTCCTCTTCCCGAGAGAAGGAGAAGCCTACACCGACCATTGCCTCTTCCTAGAAGGGAGAGGAGAAGTCCACGCTAGCTCCCTCTCCTTCCCGTAAAGGAAAAGAGAAGGTTTCCTTTTCCCGGACTGCCTCATCCTCTACCCTTTCCTAGGAGGAGTATTGGATGAGTCGGCCCGGTGGCTATCCACTGAGTCTGATGATACCTCCTTGGCGTAGGCCCAAGCTTAGGATCTTAGACCTCCCTAATGAATACCCCAAACCATGGTATTATTTATACGACAGAAAGAAACGTTCCTGAAGGGAACTCAATCCGTGGCCTCCTACTACTCCTGCTCCCAAAGCAGTGAATAGGAAGAGGCCCACTGCCGAGGCACTTGAGTCGACTCCCCCACTGCTTCTCAACCTGCTCCTCCTACTCCCATTCAAAAATTCATTCCTCTGCCAGAGACGACTGTAGTGGACGTTCCCATGGTTGAGCAGGAGCTTTCCGTTCCTTCGCAGCCTCCAACCTCCAAATCAAAGAGTCGTAGAAACTGCCTTACACACGAGCGCAAGTGTCAGTGAAAGGCTATCCTAGCTAAGTAGACTGCCTCACAGAGGAAGGAGGAAGAGATGACCACCCTTTCTTTAGGGCCTCCTACAGTTTCTTCCTCTCCCCTTCCTTCTACTTCCCTTCAATCTAGTTTCGCGTCGCTTCCGGCTTCTACTGTGAGTGTGAATGCGCCTGACCCCAAGCGAGTATAGGTAATCATCGCTCCTTCGGTGGAGCTGCCTTTGCTGATGTCCTCAAATATCCCGCCTTTCCCAAAGCCTGTGGATATGACTAATACCTTAGTTGTATCCACTACGGTTCTTTCATCATCTTCCTCCGCACCTCTAGCCTCGTCTGTGGGGAGTTTGTCTCCTTTGACGAAGCAAAAGGTGGAGTGTGGACCTTCTAGCAATGGATGACATAAGACGAGCCCACCTTCTTCACAAGGTGGTTTTGTGCTAACTTGTTTTGTCCCAGTGACAGAACTAGTCCCAACTTCCCCTGAGTTCATCACCACTCCTGAGTCGTTCGACAAGCCTAGCGATGAATCTCAGGCGCAACCTACCCTGTCCACTGAAGTTAAACATGACACTCCTATAGGGTGCATGTTGAACTCTATGGATGAAGTTTGGCCTTGTCAACGATCTTCGCGAAATCGTTGACCCTAGCTCCACAAGAGCTCAGTGAAGAAGACCTTGTGGGGCCTTCTTCCTTAGCCCTTGTTGCGAGAGGGTTGAATGCTCCTCCTCTTAACATTCCACCACTATAGGCTCATCCTCCTTTCCACTATGATGATCTAGAGTGGGAAGTGGGCAACCTCTTGGTCAATCAATGTTAGGAGGAGGCCTCTTGATCTTTTTGTGTCTGTGTGTGTTTTGTGATGTGTTCCCTCATGATCGTGCTATGTGTGCCTAGATGACCCTCGCCACCCTTGTTGGTGGTTGGATACAGGTGTGGTTTTTGTGTCGTAAACCTTCTTCTATTTGTATCATTATTCTTCCATGTTTGTGCTTGATTTTTGATAAATTGGGGATGATGCAAAGCGTTGGGGGCATTTAGGCTTCCCTTCCATGTTGACCGAATTTTCTATTTTTATTTTTTCTTATGCATTCTTCACATGGTCTGATATAGTAGGGGGTTGATGACAGATCATTTATATACTATTACTATACATATACATATATATTTATGAGCAGTTCTGACCCCAAAATATCAGGCTACCCTTGTGCCCTTTGTTTGTGTTTTTCTCTTTTTCTTTCTCTTTATCTTTCTCTCCTATTTGCTTGAGTTGTCCCTCTCATGTGTGACAACACTTTTCTTCAACATTCCGATTTTCAGAAAATGCATTCATTTCCAACGAATCTTTTCTCGAAAATCTTCGCAAATCTTTCTTCATAATCACATTCTCAACTTGGAACCCTAACGAAACATGTTTCCTTCATCATGGGTTCATAAAGAAAGGACTTGAAAACCTTCCTCTGAAGCAAGAACAACTTTGACCTTCCCCTCGCATGGGGGCATATTCTTCCTTTCGAATTCCTTAATGAAGTGAACATCTTTCAAAAAGATTCCTTGGTGATGGATTGATTCAAGAAAGAGAATATTTTCTTTCGAATTGTGTGTCCCTTGAGTGGACCCCTTCTTCATGATGGGTTCCCAAGGGACCCCTTTGAAAGTCTTCCAAATTGGCGACGGTTTGCGCGACTGTCCACTTACTTGCCTACGTGGCCGCTTGTTGACTCTATGGAGTCTGCTTTCCTAGGTTTCCTCCATGTGAGAAATCTTGGGGGATACCTCCATGTAGTTCTTAGAGCCTGTAGGGCGCTTCATTTGAGCTTCCTCCATGCGAAAGATCTTGGGGGTGGCTCCCCTACAAGTCTGCGGGCCTGTAGGGTGATTTCTTGGGTTTCCTTCATATCAGAGATCTTGGGGGTTACCTTCCCTGCAGGTTTGCAGGTTTGTAGGGCACTTCCTTGGGTTTCCTTCATGTGAGAGATCTTGAAGGACACCCTCCCTAAAGGTCTGCAGGTTTGTAGGGTGCTTTCTTGGCTTTCTCCATGTGAGAGATCTTGGGGGACGCTTCCTGGGGATCCTCCATGTGAGAGTTCTTGGGGGACACCTTCCTTGTAGGCTTTTGGGCGTGTAGGGTGCTGGCTTCATGGGGCTTCCTTCATGTGAGAGATCTTGAGGGTTGCCTCCTTGTAGGTCTGCGGACCTGTAAGACGCTTTCTTTCTTCAACTTCATAGTTCTAAGAAGCTATGAAGTCCTTCACTTTCCCTGCACCTCTAGGTTCGTCAGATCATGGTCTGCTTCCTTGACAGTTCAAGTATACATTTCTAACCTTATTCATTCTTTGATCTACTTTACCGAAGCACTCATCAATATTTGTGCTCGCTAAAGTGGGGGAAAAATGTATAGGAGTAAATTTACACCCCTTGTGCAAATTCCCTTTTTTCCCTTCTCCACTTTAGAGAACCAAGTTCAGAGGCTTAATTACACCTAAGTTTGCTGCCTTCGTTCCACTTGGCGCATATTTTGAGTGTTGGTGGAGGAATTTATGTCGGGGATGCACGCGACACAATTACATCCCTAGCAGATTCATGCGGATGAACCCGCAGAGGTGTTACACTTCTCATTGGCAGTCAACTTGTAACGCCCTCTTCAGCCGACTGACCTAAATATGGTCATTTTCTTCATCCCTCCTTCAACTTCCCTCCTTCTACATGCATTTCAGATCTTCCAAGCTTTTAGTTCAACTTCTTCACACTCTTGCACTTACTTCTTGCATTCCCAAGCTCTTTTAACAACACTTTTGCACTCATAGCAGCAACTTCACTCCATCACTTCAATAGAGCAAGTGTGGGACAACACCATTATAGAAGAGGCTCAAGTACTCTCATTCCCTCCTCCATTAGCCTTGAGTGCTCTTGGTGGAGGTGGTAAGCTTCCCATTCCTCTCCTCTATTACTTGGTAGAGTAAGCACATTTGTTGTTTTGTAGTGTTTTAGTGTTCTTTATTGCATAAATTTCTTTATCATACTTGCTTTATTGGCTGTCTGTGGAGGTGGAAACACATAAATGGGGGTCTGACTAAGACAGGCCCCTATACAGCCACAACAATTTTCCTCTTCTTTGTGTGTAGGTGAGCGTGCTTTTGGGAGCTAGCTGACAAACAAATTCCTTTGTGAGATCATTCTTGCCACCCTAACTTTTCAATTTTTACTTTATCACATTAGAGCATATTTTGTTTACTTAATAGCATCATTTTGGCCCTTTAGTAGTAGCTAGTTGGGTCGTTAGCTTGTTTTCCTAAGTTTGACCTTGTCTCTTTAGTTGTCTGGTCATACGGATGCCAACACACTTGAGAGATGCCAGTGTGTCACGCTGTCGTCCTGGGACCACACTTTCATCCTCAAGCAGAGAGCTTCTTGAGGCATAATGTTGAACCCAAAAATTGGCTTGCCAAGCCTCGTCCTGTATTTTGGGTCTATGGGGTGATTGAAGGACTTTGTAGTCCTCATCATTCTCGTCTCACATTTCCTAACACCCCGTTGAGCTGAGGTAAGTTAGGGCAGCCTTTCGCTCTTGGCCCTTTGTGACCTAGGGCCTTGAACATTGTTGGCCCCCCTCTCTTACACTTTCCTATTAAGGAATTTTGAATAAGCTATTTGTGGCTACAAATTTGAGGTTTTTGGATTAGGGTTGTATTTTCTCTCATAGGAATCCTCATGATATTCGATGTCTCCTTGGATTTCAAGAAAGGTGATCATTTTTGTAAACATGCTTCTTTTCTCTTTCATTTTGATATGGGTTAGGGCCCTAAAAGATTCCCTCAATTTATCAAAAACATGTATAACACATCAATTTGTTTGAACATTTACATATCCATATCAAATTATACACACCCTTGCTTATTATAAGTTATGAGGTAGCTTGAGCATATTAAGTTGAATGATTTGGATATTTTTTTTACTTATATTTAGAACAAAGCTACTAGGTAGTTCAAGCATCTTGTGTTAAATATTTTGGATCCAATTTTCACTTATATTCAAAATTAACAGTATATTTATAATTCAAATATCACATCTAGAATTACATTTAGAACAAAGCTACTAGGTAGTTCAAGCATCTTGTGTTGAATATTTTGGATCCAATTTTCACTTATATTCATAATTAACATTATATTTATAATTCAAATATCATATCCAAACTATATTTTCCTTATTATATTGTAAGTTATAACATATTACAAGCATCTTAGATTGAATTATTTGTGTAAGAGTTGGTATATAATGCTCTATACCATGCAAGATTTACTTGAGATGTAGCCACCCAAGATCTAGGAGCTTCAATAAAAGTACAAGAGAGGTCAAATATGAGAGAATAATATTATTCTATCAAAGGATGCAAATGATAAAATGATAATCGATTCATAATTAATGAGATTACAAAGGGAACCCCTTGGTTATATAGACCAATGTGAGACATAGGATTGCATAAGATTATGGTGTGTCTTAATCTTATGACTTGAGGTCCATAAAGTGATAACTATCCTTTGTGTACTCTAAGTAAACTTGAGTAACTAGTACGAATAAGACCTAGTTGATGGACCAATTAGGTAAAACACCATGTTCACACCAACACCACCCTTAAGTGCAACTTAAGAGAATGTGCAAGATAGAATGATGTAAGGATGGGTCTCGACTATAAGAACATGTTAGGTACCCATGCACAAATACAATTTCTCATAAATGGAGAAAAGGAGAAAATCTAGTGGAACAAAAATGCTCTCCAAAAGAGATAAAATACAAAATTTCCTCAAAGAAAAATGAGAAGAAAAAAACCCCATGTGGGGAAAAAGTCCCCTCCATAAGAGAGAAGAAGAAGAGAGACCATGCAACCCCCTTTAAAGTAGATTATTTTTCAATAATGGTAGATGTCTAATGTTGAATGCTCCATATGGTCCACTATCATCAAACAAAATCCCTCCCCTTAGAAAGAAACAAAATCAAGAATTTATGAAGGATGTATTCCAATTCCTGAAAGGAAGACGAGGGAAGAAAGATTAAGAAGTGTGATGTCTTTGAATTTTTCTCAAGTGTTCTCATGTCGAGGTTGAAAGTTTCCATAATCAAGTCACATGTTTTAAGCCACATTGATGAAGATGATAATCCATAACCTTATGGAAATAGATGTAGGACACAATCCAAAGATAAAAAGTGACTCCTCCAAATGCTTCTCATGACTCCAAGAAAATTCTAAATTGTGACAAATGAATATGGAGAGAATGAACAAAAGGGCCTAAATGATCTCCCACAACATCTAAAGAAGATGGTGCAAATCCATAAGAAGTAACATCAAAAAGGAGATGAACATCCTCAATAGTATTGTCTAAGTCTACAAGATAGGACTCATAAAATAAACCTACAATGTCTATCAAGTAATCATTCTAAGTAGTTGTAATTCGAAGATGATGAATATCTTATTGTATTGAATCTTTAAGAGCCAATGATGTAGCAACACTAGTCTCATAAAAAGAAACAGTAGATGGAGGAGATGGAATATTACCACCTGTCTCTAAAACCTCAGTAGATGAAAGAACTCCAAGATTCAAATGACCATATTTAATCTCCTCAAAAGTAACCACACTAGATGTCTAAGTGTGTACATAAGATGGATCTGCTAATGTTGGATTACTAGAGTCCTCAACCTTAAGATGTTAACTCATAGATGAAGAAGATGAACCATGTAAATCTATATTAGGAGTCATAGAAATTGAGATCTCTATAGGAGGATAAGGAGCACCTGTAAATGTCTTTATGTCATCATGACAATCAAGCTCTTCCTATTCAACAATCATTGAAATTGTTTTATGGTCATATGCTGAAAACAATCAAGTGGAACAAGACAATCCACAATAGGATCTTCTGGGAATGGATGTCCATTCGAGTCTCCATACATCTCCAAAAGTTTGATCTAAAGGTTACAAGGGTACTCAATGCCAACAATGGTCATTTGTGTGTCAATATGACAACTCTAACCAAATACTCCTAGTATATTTTTAGCCTTAAAGTCTCGCACAAGCTTTCTCCAAATTGATGATGTAGGTTTATGAACTAGACTATAGAGATAGGGAAAAAGATGAAGTCATTTGCAATGTGTCAACATTCCATCTTGTGAAGACTTACAATTCCATCTATCCAATCTTATTACAATAGGGTTCCTTTTGATAGCCATGATAAACTCCTTAACTTTAATCACACGATAGACCAATCAAGAGACTCAATCCAATAAAAGTACAAGATTACCTCCCCAAATTTCTCAATCAAGGATCCCCTAGAAATGTATGATCTTGACACTTTATACTTAGTGTGATTATAGGTGTCACTTTCCAAAAACAACGAAGTGAACTCGATCTTAGTGTATGTAAATGTCAAATTTGGCTAGAAAATTAGAGTACAATTTAATGATAGAATGAAACCAATATGATCACACCACTATAAAGTACATAAAAAAATATATAATTTAAAAAAAATGCACCAAAAAATTTTACCCTATGAGTCCAAATGAAGTTCCATAAGTTCCTAAAAAGTTAAGAACTACTTAGCAACACCTATGAGAATCTATAATTTTAAAAAAAATTAAGCACCAAAATCATAAATCATCTACACCACTATGAAGCTTATAAAATACTACCTCAAATAAAAAAATTGCTTCCAAAAAGGAGCTTGGATGATTGAAAACACATACTCTAAAGTTTGAATTTCAAAATCAAAACGCCAACAAAGAGGGGAAAGTTGGTTGTGAATGGGCTTGTTGATGTCATATTGATGACATGATAATGTCAAAAATGAATATTGATGGAATATACTCAAAATCACATGAAATATTCCACAAACCAAAAAATTATGCCATTTTCTCCAAAACTTCTCAGAATTTATGAAAACTTCTTATAACTATCTAAAAACTATTATCTTGCATGTGTGAAATTGCTTCTTATTGAAGGTAGTGGTTTCAAGGTTTTATGATGTATTTTATAACCTATTAATTTTCATGGCATTTTTCTAGCATTTCTACCGACGAGCATGACAAGATCAAGCCTGTAGTGGCCAACTTGTGCCTACCATGTGGTGTGCATTCATGTTCTAGAAAGTACCTTGCAATACCACTTTGCAATACTCATGTATGTATATATATATATATATATATATATATATATATATGTTTTAATTAAAATATATATATTTAAAAATTGATTGTACCAAACTTACACCTGTTGACACTAGCTAAGGAGTTTTTTTGTGCAATGACTATATGATTGTATACTAGATGGCCATACGATGAAGGGGGGAAAAAGAATATTTGTGGGCCTGAGAAAAATGTCCAAATTTGACAATTTGACAATCAATCCTTAGGTTCTTCAGCCTTTTAGATACAATGGTAAAGTCATATTTGACCCAAATTGCTTTGAAATTGTAGCTACTTTCTAGATCTAACATCCACCTCCCAATTTCAAAACCTTATAGATTTGACCTTACATGTCCAATTTGGACAAATCAAAAGATTAAATTGACTTCCTTGGATGCTCTGAACTCAATGATGAATTCAAATTTGCACCAACATGCTCCAAAAGAAACTTACAATATAAAGCCACAAAGAGGAACCCTTCAAAATTTGTATTTCTATTATTATTTTTTATTTTCTAGGTCATCATATGATGCGAGATAAGAGAATACTCAAATTTTGAAGACCACCAAGATTTGTAACCTAGATCTCTCAATAAAGACTAATAAGAGTTATCCCACAAGCTTTGGTACAATGTAAGAATTGGTATTACTAGCACTTGCACCAATGGGAGTGCAAGGGTTACGCCAATAGAAAATATAAGCTTTTCACATTGTACCTTTGTCACGATTTTTTTTTTAATACCTTCAATAACCCATGCATTTTAACATTTCATTTTTTCCATTTACATGCAACTTTAAGTGAAGGAAAGTTTTTTAATACCTCCATAGAGAAGCTTGGTCAGGTATGTTTTGTGACATGGAAATTTTGTCCACATTGCAGCTATGTGGCAAGCACATAGTTTTAAGTTTTATAGCTTCGTGTACTCAACAGGAGGGAAAACACAAATAAAAGGGGATGAAGTAATGCAACAAAATTCAAAATAAAATTTAATTTGGCTATAGCTTAAAAGAAATCTTAGAAGGCATGTTAGGACCCAAGAAAAGAGGGAAAATAGTTTAGCTGTTATAATGAAATTTAGTAAAAACCTACATAAGCTATTTGAAGAAGCGCTTCCGGAATGGTGGAAAAATTTCTTTCATACAAAGGTCTGAAGAAGTTTTGAAAGTGATAGCTCCCGTAGTTGAACCAAGGGAAGCCCAAGATGAAGGGGTCTCTTAAGGGCCACATAAGCGTAAAAGGATTGAAACGCTAAGAATGAGTCATTCTTCCACCGATGTGGGTGGTGATGGTTTAGATCTCACATTTTTGAAGTACAAATTGACCATCGAGGAGACCAATTTCATTCAGTGACTTAGCCTTGAGCTTAAAAAGTTCAATCTCTTTTTCATGGGGAAGGTAGAGGAATACATCATTTTCCAAAAGGTATTTAAATCATTTCTTTTCTCTGCTAAATCTACATAAATCCTCTCATGTCCTCTAATCTTTTGTCTATGATCTTTGAAGCTCTTCAATTGACTGGTATTCTTCTGTTGTGATCTTTTTTCTATGATCTTCTGTAAGTGTTATGCAATTCAGTGTTTTGAAATCCACTTATAGACAAGCTAGGCAATGATGGGAGGCTAGTTAATGCAACTGACTAAATGGCTATAGCTAAGAGCATTTATTGCATTTACTGCAAATACCTGCACGAAACCAGAAGTAGTGAACTTGATCGAGTAAAGTAACATTGTAGATCTTGGCATTCGTCACACAATAGATTTTGGAATTCATACACATTAGTTGCATCGTAGAAGTTGGTTTGAGTGATAAGATTTCATTTATGCTATAGATAAGTCTATCAAAAAATTTATGCTACAATTGTTAAACAACCTGGGAAAATGGTTTGTTGCAAGCGTGAGACAAGTATTAGCTAAACATTCATACAATATATAGCCTATCGAATAATAATATTTTATACCATGCAAGATGTGTGATGGGTGAAAAACATGTCTAAATCTTATGCACTTTTTAATTCATTTTATTGCCCTTTCCTAAGTTTTCCTACCATTAATTATTATAAGATTGAAGAAATATTTAATATGTTTTAAAGAATGAAAGAATGCTTTCAAAGTTCTAAATTGTTGAGATAATAATTCAATCTAAATAATTTGTGACAAGAATTGATCATGTTGAAGGAACTGTCCATGTAGAAGATAACCCTTAAAGATCACAGGACACAAGGAGAGGCAAAGGACGGGCTGAATGTGTTGTGAAACTACTCACTTCTATTTTTGCATTACATTTTGAAATTGCTTTTAATGTTGTTTTGGGTTTGAGGCCTGCAGCCAAACCAAAGATTATTAATATTTAGTTTGTTGGCCATTGGCCATAACAAAACATAACCTTTTTTTAATCTTAGTCTATAGTATTCGATGTATTGGCTATAGGCCATAATAGTAAGAAATCACATCTATAAATATGTTATGGTTTAGACTGTAGAGGATATAGATAATAAAGAACATACATATATTTTGTTTCCATGATTGGTTAGAATTACTGTAGAGGATATAGATAATAAAGAACATACATATATTTAGTTTCTATGATTGGTTAGAATTAATTGAATTGGATGATCGTGACATTGAGTTAGCTTATATTTCTTTTCACTCGCCTTGTGAACCAAAGGAAGGGCCCACTCTCAGCACACTCGATGAGGTTGTTTTGTGTTTGAATTAGTTAGAATTCACATGTGTGGTTTTCTTCATGATGAATGTATTTTGCATGGTGTGAACAATTTATGATTTAGTTTCCTTTAAAGTTTGGAAAGCTTTGATAGTTGGCTAATGTGGTTGATTCATTGTTAAATTATAGTTTTATAATTGTTGTGATCAGTTCATTGTTGTATGCAATTGTTATCTAAATAATAAAATAGTTTAAGTATTTCAACAATTTATTCATCGTGCACTGCTTTTGAAAGCTACTCTACTTTATTCTATTATGTTCTATGAACTTCTTGTCGCAATGTGAAATCTCTATTGCACTGTGAACTTCCTGTTACACTGTGAAATCTTTGTTGCACTATGAAATTCTTGTCGCACTATGACTTCCGATCGCAATAGAAAACATAAGCCGAACTAAATATTTTCCAGAGTGTTGCATTCATCTCCACTTAATTCACTATTTTCAACGCTTAGGTAAATTGCCACAACACCTTTCAAAAGTCTACAATCCCTAGATTGACATTTAAGGAACAAATTAAGGAAACCACTCCAAGATTCCCAAGGATTGATCTAAGTATATTTTCCAATTTAATATAATTACAAGGATATTTTATCTATAATATCAATCCACAGTGTTGTCCAAATATTTTGGAACCATTGTCGGGGAATGGTGTTAAAGGCCTATTAGTCCAGTGAATTAGGTTAGGATCAGTGCACTAAAGTGAAATTTTACGTGACTGTTGACCTCACTCAGGTAATTAACCTTAGTTTTCTTTGTTATAAATCATATAGATGCATGAGTCATAGTAGAGATAGTAAAGGGAGATTTGTTAAGAAGGATATAGGAAGTAGTTCACAACGGGAAAAATCATAAAATAAATTAAAACCATTAGTTGTGAACATCCCATCCAAAAAGAAACTATCTGAACCAGATATCAAAAAATGTGCTATTGAGTCCACCTTTGAGTCTCGTTCTAGTGTCCAACACGATTTTCTTGAAGATTCATTTAAAAGGGTTGCTAGGATATTTTGAGAATCTTACGAGCTTCAAAGTGGTCAGACCCCAAGAGACCTTAATCCATTCACAACTTTCTACACTCCTTGGGAATTTGGAATTATGGACAACAACAACAACAATAACAATGAGAGAGCATTGGCCAACAACAACCCTGTTACTTTCAAGTTTCCCATTGCACATCTAGAAGAGGATGCCCCTATGAAGAACATATCACACTCATCTTTTCCTATCTTTCAAGGTCTTTCTATGGAAGACCTCGATATGTTCCCTTTTCAATTTGACATTTTGTAGCATAGTTACGATTATCATAATGATGCATAGAAACTAAAATTATTTTCGGCTACTATAAAGGATGCAGCATTGAGGTGGTTTATGGGACTAGGATGCGAAACCATTCATAGCTGGGACGATATGAAGACAAAATTCTTGGAAAATACCAAGAATACTGCAGGACCAAGGAAACACGAGATGAAATATTCTGCATCATGCAACATGAGGAATAAACTTTAGAAGATTATTTGGAGTGTTTCCTATTTAGTCTACAAAGAACTAGGCACACAGAGTTAACCCATGACACTGTAAAAATGCTCTTCCTTAGGGGGATTATAGATGAATGTTTGGATACTTTGAATCTTATTGGTGGCGAAGATATTTTTGTAAGAGAGGGGGACCAACCACGTCAAGGCTTCAAGTCACAGAGAGCTGAGAGCGGAGGATTGCCCTAACTTATCTAACTCTAAAGGATGTCTTGGGTTGAGGATCGAGAATGACGAGCACTATGATGTGCTTATGTCACTCTACAAACTCGAGTTTCAAATGTAGGCTAGGTGAGTTGGTTTTTAGCATCACTACTATACCTTAGATAGATGACAACACAGTTCTAGGAAGACAACATGGCGTGCTAATGTCTCTCAAGCGCACTAGCATCCGTATGGCCAGACAACGTAAGATAGTAAAAAATGCCTAAAACCATACTGAAAACCTAACTGATGGACTTTAACGAAAGTGACAAGATAACAAAATACAAAAAGTAAAGATGAAGATGATAAAACAAGTAAATGAGAGAAAAGGTGATGAAGATAATCTCACAAAAGTGCTAGTTTGCCAGCTAGCTCCACGTGCATGTCCACCTACACACAAGCAAGAGGGAAAATTGTTGGGGGTTGTATAGGGTCCTACCTCAATCAGACCCCCATTTTGGTGTTTCCACCTTCATGAACAACCAAAAAGAAACATAGTAGAATACATGATAAAGGAAAGAAGAAATAGAAATGAACACTACAAACAATATAATGCTACTCTACCAAATCACAAAGGAAAGGAGTGAAGCGTTACCACCTCCAACCAAAAGTTCACTAGCCAATGGAAGGAGAATGCAAGGTATGGACTTGGAAAAGTCACCACAGTCATAGCGGTGATGAAGGGAGTTCTTGCAAGACTCCAAGCCCACACTTTGAAAGTTGCCTCACACTTGCAATGTGGAGTTGATGGAGCTTCAAAAGTTGTTGTAATGTTCACAATGGAAGATTGGAATGCTGTTTGGGAGTGAAAGAGTGAAGTGAATGCAAGAAAGATGTGTAGAGAATCTACTAGCGAGTGTAGAGGATTTCTAGAAGATGCAAGAGGGCGAAATGAAGTGAGAATAGATGTTTTTGAAGGTGGTATGAGGAAGAATAATCCAATTTCAGGGTCAGTTGGTCGAAGAGGGACGTTACAATTTGATCGCAATCGGGTGTGTAACGCCTTTGCCAACTTCAAACACAGGAATTCGTCAGGGATGACAGCGCACCACGTAGATATTCGTGCATTGTGCATGCATCCTTGACAAATATTCTCTCACTGACGCATAAGACATGCCAAGTGGATGGAAGGCAGGTGGATGATGTGGAATTTTTCCTTCAAATTTGATTTTCTAAGGTGAAGGTATGTAAAAGGGGAATTTTCCCAAGGGGTAAAAATTTTCTCCTCTACATTTTGTCCCCACTTTAGTGAGCACGAATATCGATGAGTGTTCGATAAAGTAGATCGAAGAGTTATTAGGGTTAGTAATGTATACCTAAATTGTCTAGGAAGCAGACTGTGATCTAGCGAACTCAAAAGTACAGGGTAGGCAAAGGACTCTGTAGGAACTCTCCCTGTGGAGTTTCAAACAAAAGGACTTCATAGCTCCACAGTAGTATGAAGTTGCACAAAGTACATTGAAGGCCCTTAGACGAACGATGGAAAAATCTCACAGGATGAAAGCATCTTGCAAGCCCGCAAACTTGCGAGAAGGCAACCCCCAAGTTCTCTCTCATGAAGGAAGCCCAATGAAGTAAGCGCCTTACAAGCCCGCAGACCTACAAGAAGGAAACCCTCAAGTTCTCTCTCATGAGGAAAGTCCAAATGTAAGGGGGCTCTGCAGAGTTAGACTGGAAAGTGGCTTTATAGGCGCACCTGCAAAGTGACATGTTAATCCATAAATAAAACATGCCAAAAAACACAAAGTAGCCATGCAGGAAAACAAGCAAATAGTTGCGCAGACTGTCGACAAGTTGGAAGGATTTCAAAAGGGTCCCTCGGAACCCTTCAAAAAAGGAGGGGTCCACTCAAGGGAAGCATTGTTTGAAAGAATATCAGAGATTTTTTTCTCAAATCAATTCATCATCAAGGAATCCTTTCGAAAGATGTTTACTTCATCAAAGAATTTGAAAGGAAGAAAATTCCCCCTCATGAGGGGAAGGTCGAGGCCTCTCCCATAGGAAAAGGCTGCTCCCACGTCAAAGGAAATATTTCAAGTTTCTTTCTTTACAAACCCATGATGAAGGAAACACATTTCATTAGGGGTCCCAGTTGAGAATGCAATTTTTGAAAAAGCTTGCAAGGATTTTTGAGAAAAGATTCGTTGGAAATGAATGTATTTTTTGAAAATTGAAACATCATAGAAATGATGTTGTCACACATACAAGGGACAACTCAAGAAAAGAAGAGAGAGGTACAAGAAAAGGGCGAAAGAGAAAAAACAACATAACAAACAAGAGACACAGGGGTTATCTAATATTTTGAGGTTAGAGCTACTCATAAATATATATGCATAAGTATAATAGTAGTATATAAATGAACTGTCATCAACCCCCTACTATATCAAACCATGTGAAGAATGCATGGGAAAACAAAGTAAAAACAAAAAATTGGGTCAACATGGAAGGGAAGCCTAAATTCCCCCAATGCTTTGCATCGTCCCCAATTTGCAAAAAGTTAAAGCACATAACAGAGGAAGAATGATGATACAAATAGAAGAAGGTCTATGACACAAAATCACTAATGTATCCAAGCACCAACAAGGCTGACAAGGGTCATCTAGGAACAAATAACAGGCACGGGGGAGCACATCACAACATATTCACACATCTAATCTAAAGATAAAGAAGAGGCCTCCCCCTAACACTCATCAACCAAGAGGTCATCCACATCCCAATCTAGATCATTATAAGAGGAATAAAAATGAGCTTGCAGTGGTGGAATATTAAGGGCAAGAGCTTCTGACACTCTTGCAACAAGGGCTAAGGAAGAAGCCCCTGTGAGGTCTTCTTCGCTTGGCTCTTGTGGTGCCATGGTAAGCGACTTCGTGAAGATCGTCGACAAGGCTAGGATTTTGTCTAGAGATTTGAACATGCAATTTACTGAAGTGCCATGTTGTACCTCAATGAACGGAGAGGACTGCACTCAAGATTCACCAGTTGGCTCACTAAGTGACTCGGGAGTGGTGACAGACTTAGGGGAAGCCAAAACTTGTTCCATCACCAAGATAGAACAAGCTAGCACAAGACCACCCTTTGGAGACGACGGGCTCTTCTTATGCCCTCCATTTCTAGAAGGGCCAACCTCTACCTTCTGCTTCGTTGGAGGACATGAACTCCCCACAGATGAGGCAAGAGGTGCAGAGGAGGAGAAAACCACAATGGAAACCACCAAATTATTCAACATCTCTACAGGTTTAGGGAATGGCAGGATGTTTGGAAGGGACATCAACATAGGCAGCTCAACTGAAGGAGCGATAAACACCTGCACCTTTTTTAGGGTTAGGCACATTCACACTTGCAGCAAGAACCAAAAGCGAGATTGATCTTGGTTGAATGGAAGAAGAGGGGAGGAGAGAGGACATAACAGGAGGCCTTGAAGCAAGGGGAGTCATATCCTCTTCCTTTTTCTGCATTGCAGCCTACTCAGCTACCAGAGCCTTTCATCGGTGCTTGCGTTCATGCACAAGGTAGCTTCTATGACTCTTTGAGCTAGAGGTCGAGAGTTGCAAAGGGATGGAAGGCTCCTACTCAGCCATAGGGGTTTCCATTACAACCATTTCTGGTGGAGGGATAGAACTTTGAATGGGAGTAGGAGGAAGAGATTGGGAAACAATAGGGGGAGTCAACTCTAGCACCTCAGCGGTGAGCCTCTTCCCATTCATTGCTTTTGGAGCAGGAGCAGTGGGAGGCTGTGAAGGTCGAGACATAGAGGATTCCCCACAGGGACCCTTCATTCTACCATATCAAATGAGCCTAGGCTCCGTAGACATAACAAGAAGTTCAAACATGGGACGCTTGGGCTTTCACCAAGTGGGCACCATAGGATTCTCCCACAAACACGAAACAAAATCTAATGGCGCCATAGCAGGGCGAGAGGAAGTGTCAAGCTGGGTAGTAGAAGAGGAAGAAGAGGAACCTCGAGAAAACTTCTCCTCTTCTCTTCTATGGGCCTTGGCGACATCACTGTCAGCTTTTAAACACGCCCTATGCAAAAAAGCATAAGGTGATGGAGGGTACCTTACTTTAGGCGTTAAGAACCTTTTCTTGTACTTCTCATAAGTTTGGTACAAGAGGTCCTTTCTAGGTGGGAGAGGACCAACAGGTGCCAACCAAAAGTGGTCTAAGGAATAGCTATCACACACAACTAGCAATTTGTAGCCAGTGTCATGAATCACATGCACAGAACCCTCATGTATAAACTTCAAACCCTTATGCACAACCAAGGGAACTGCATTCATAGCTACTAACCAGGGGATACCCAGCTTCACTCTGAAGAGTTTAAACCCTAGGATTATAACAAATAGTAGGTTTATGGATTTAGGTCTGAAAATGACTGTGAAAACGATACTAGCAAGGGGAGGTACAATTTTTTTTTTATGCATACAGATGGTTCTCATAGGTGCTTCGTACCCATATTTATGCAAGAAATTAATTAACATAATCTCCTCAGTTATGATATTCACCTAAGATGTCAGGTCAACAAGAACACTTTCTACAATGTTTCCATTGATTCACACAGGGATATAGAGAGGAGAAGGTTCTCTGTTGAAACCCATCGGCAGGTCCTACAAGGTGAAGGTTATACCTGGACTACTACTCGCAGGCTGCACATAGGGGATAGGAAAATGCAAGAAAGAGGCCATCATGCACACTAAGCGATACTCTCACAAAGCCCCCCAAAGGTTTACAATTAGACTATGACCCAACTAAGGCTTTGTTCTGCAATGCCTACAAAACCTTCCAACTATGCCTACTAGGGGTTGTAGGTTGGGTTGTAAGGTGAGTGCCTCACAAGGCTCGCACCTACAACACTCCTAGAATACAAGGAAAGGATCCTTTAGCACAACCAAATGGAACAAAAAATGGTTCATGTTGGGTTCACCAAAATGTAAGAGAGGGGGACCAACCATGTCAAGGCTCCAGGTCACAGAGAGCTGAGAGCGGAGGGATGCCCTGACTTACATCACTCTAAAGGATGTCTTGGGGTGAGGATCAAGAATGAAGAGCACTATGACGTGCTTCTGTCACTCTATAGACCTGAGTTTTAGGTTTAGGCTAGGCGAGTTGGTTTTTGGGATCACTACTGTACCTTAGACAACTCTCTATCTGTAGATGACAATACAGTTATGGGGTGACAACATGGCGTGCTAACATCTCTTGGGCGCGCTAGTGTCCATACAGCTAGACAATGTAAGACGTAGTAAAAAATGCCTAAAAACATACTGATAGACTAGATGATGGACTTTAATGAAAGTGACAAGATAACAAAATATAGAAAGTAAAGATGAAGATGATAAAACAAGTAAATGAGAGCTAAGGTGACAAAGATAATCTCACAAAAGCTCTAGTTTGCTAGCTAGCTCCACGCGCACATCCACCTACACACAAGCAAGAGGGAAAATTGTTGGGGGGCCTGCCTCAATCAGACCCTTGTTTTGGTGCTTCCACCTCCATGGACAGCCAAAAAGCAACAGAGTAGAATATGTGATAAAGGAAAGAAGAAATAGAAATGAACACTACAAACAAAAATAATGCTACTCTATCAAATCACAAAGGAGAGGAGTGAAGCATTACCACCTCCAACCAAAATTTCACTAGCCAATGGAAGGAGAAAGCAAGGTATGGACTTGGAAAAGTCACCACAGCTGCAGTGGTGATGAAGGGAGGTCTCACAAGACTCCAAGTCCACACTTCAAAAGTTTCCTTAGAATTGCAATGTGGAGTTGATGGATTTTCAAAGTTGTTGTAATGCTCACAATGGAAGATTGGAATGTTGTTCGGGAGTGAAAGAGTGAAGTGAATGAAAGAAAGAGGTGTAGAGAATTTGCTAGAGAGTGTAGAGGATTGCTAGAAGACGCAAGAGGGTGAAATGAAGTGAGAATGGATGTTTTTGAAGGTGGTATGAGGAAGAATAATCCATTTTTGAGGTCGGTTGGTTGAAGAGGGACGTTATAATTTGACCCCAATCAAGTATGTAACACCTCTTCTAGCTTCATATGTAGGAATCCATTAGGGATGGCAGCGCGCCGCGTGTGCGTCCCCTAAAAAAATTCTCTCATCGACGCACAAGATAGATGCCAAGTGGATGGAAGGCAAGTGGATGATGTGGAATTTCACTTTTGAATTTGATTTTCTAAGGTGAAGGTATGTAAAAGGGGAATTTTCCAAAGGGGTGCAAATTCTCTCCTATATAATTTCTAAGATGAGGTTTCATGATATTTGTGATGTGTGTAGGAACTATTCAAGGTCCACCCGTTCAGTTAGGGTACACCGGGAAGCATGTCTCTTCTAGAGGGACATCGGGAGTTACAAAATGAGAATTAGGAATGTTGCTTGAGGACCTCAAGATTAACCTACTGAGTCACATGGATAAGCAAATAGATACCTTGTATACATGAAGGAAGCAAGAGGAGGTTGAAAAGGACCTTGTTGTCTTTTGTCCTATTTGTTGTAAAAGGCATCATGGTGAAGAATGTCCCTGAAATAGAACATAAATATCTTCTTTGGAAGATGACAATAGAGACACCATTCTAAAAACTCTTCTTGTAGGCATGAATGAAGTAGAATATACAAATGAGCTTGTTTAGTTTTTGGCCCAAAGGAGATCTTGACAACCATGGGAATGCCCCCAACTGATTATCAAGCATTATCTTCAAGTCCTTTTCAAAAAAATCCTTTATTGAACCAACCTAGATGGTTTGGAGGTTGGAAACAACTTCCATACTACCCCCAGTGGACACAACAATATCCACATGCTCCACAATTGTGACAAGCATGGAGAGTGCCACCTTTGACATATCCACAATATCAATCATATCCACCACCTTCAACATTAAATCCTTATCAGCAATCCCAACAACTCTTACCACCTATTCTATCATCATCTAATCAACCATCTAGTTCAACTCAACTATCGAAAGTAATGCTTATGCCCGCACAACTATCACCCAATCCAAATAATAAGGTGGATCAACTGGTCTATAACAATGAGGTGGCAAGATACCCAACTTATCATGTCAATGCATTAGAAATTGATGGTGTACAACTAAGATCAGGAAATAATCTTCAAGGGCCAACTATAACCAAGGTAGAAGATTCTCCAGTAGAACCAGAAGAAGAACAACCAAGGCCCCCATTTCCTGATAGGTTTCAAGAACAACCAAAACAACAAGAAACATCTCAATCAAGTTTTGATTTTATGAATGAGTTACACAATGTTAACATTAAAATCCCTCTCTTATAGGCCATTTGAAATGTTCTAGTGTATATTGTTGTTGTTTTTTTGAGCAAAATCTCAAAATTATCTAAAGGGTATCCAACCCTTATGCTCAAGAATCTTCAAAGTTAGTGTCCAACAAATGAGTAAGGGATTCTATAGCCCTTACTCCTACTCTTTAGGCTCTGTGAGACCTAGGAGGGTATTCCTTATTGTGTTCATATGATATTCAGTTCTTTGAGAAAACTCTTACACAGATTGATTCCTATTAAGTGCAAATAGACTCTATTCATTAAAGATTTGGCCAATCTTTGAATAAATTATTATCTATTACTAGGAATTAGGCGGTATTTTAGATCCATACATTGTAATCAAAGGTTTTTTAATAATTTTCATTTTTATTCTAAACACCTAGTCAGGTGCATTTCTAGCTCATTTATCTTTAAGATAGCCTAATGAATAGACCAGTGCTTCATCAATTGGGATAATGGAGTCAAATTTGCAACAACCAGTAATATATTAGCCATTTAACTCAAAAATTGATGGACTATTGTCATACTACTTTGTAGTATTTAACTCACTACGTCTAAAACATTACTTCTTACCAAATCCTGTACTCTTCCCTCACATACCTGTGACTTTATTCAAAAATTTAATTAATTCTTTGAATTGAAGCAAAGATAAACCCACACATTCAATTAAAAAAATTGAAGATAAACAAAAAGATCGTTGATCATTTCATTCATAATCTGCAAGAGAATTGCATAGGAGAGTATCCGTTTGATAACTAAGATTTTCTTTCATATTTACAACTTTTATAAAACCAATTTAATATCCTTACATACATGACCCATATCCTAGACTACTCACTGCTCTATTCATCAATATTTTCTACAGTATGCTCCTTCTTGAGTGTAGCTTTTTACCTAGACCATAACGAGACTCAAAAATCAGACCACCTGTAATGAGCCATTAAATCCATTTTATAGAGAAAGGGAGCCACAAGCATCTAGATCAATCACAATTACATTTCATTTCAAAACAAATTTCAACTACATTTCAGATATTCCCTGAACGATTATATGTAATCATTTGCAAAATAGGGGAAAACAAAATTTACACCATTTGCCTAAGATGAACCAGTTGATATCACCAAAATCACCGTTAGCCGTTGTTGAGCCTTTATATTTCACATCCATGTTGAGCCAAAAAGTTCTTCATGATATCATCAAAAAATACCCAAGTCAGCACAACAGACACAAAAATCCATCAAAGCACTATTATCACCAAACAACAAAACCAGGACCCAGATACAAGATGCAATCCCACTCAACCAGAACCAAAATACACACACCCACTTCATGTCTTCGTGAAGGCTGGAAAAACCACCACTTCTTCTTCATCAATGTCCTTTAGGTTACTTATGGAAAGTAAGTAATAGTGAAAGCCTAATTTAGTCTTTGTCATACTATCCGAGGGACCATTTGAGATTTCAATAGGAGATCTATGTTACATCCTAGACAAGCTTGACTATACTTAATCTTTCTCCTTGCCTTCCTTACAAACCTTTTAAGCTCCTTTTCTTTAGCCTCTTTCGTTTCTCCCATGACAACTCAACTCCTCAACTGGTAATTTCTTCTCACAACAACCTACATAGACTTCTTATCACGAGGATCTTTCTTACCCTCCTTTGGAATTGAAGTAACTCCAACTATGCTCTATTCACTATCGAGAACATTATCGTGTGATTCTTGGAAGCTGAGTCTTCGAGACCTCCATACCGGGGAAGCAAAAACAATAGACTTACTCATTTTCACTGGAAATAAGACTTCACAAATGCAGAAAGGAACAATCAATACTCTCCTCACAGACTTAGAAATTTGAGCTCCTGATTGCAATGGTGAAAAAAAAAGGCTATCAATTCTCATTTATCAAGAAAATTGAGCATGTTGATAATCAATGCTTAGTGAAATCCAACATGAGCGAGCAGATGATTAACCATTGGATTTTACATCACAACTGTTAATCACCCAGGTGCATCAAAATATGTGTATAATCCTCAATGATTATATGAGATTAATCATTCACACGCATTAGGATCAAATTTGATTAATCTTGCAGGCCTTATGCCATTAATTCTCAATCGTGTGAAGCAAAGTGGCTATGGTGCTCATGTATTTGGTTTTAAATAATAGCCTTTGATCTCCTGCTGAAGTGGTGTGTTGAATGACTCAGATTAAGTCAACAAGATTTGAATCCCATTCACAATCATTGGTCAATCTCCCAACCAATGATATTCAGCTAGCTAGATTCCAACTCATCCATCCACAGGCTCCACCATCATCCTTTGTGCATGAGAAAAGATACACATCTCACAAGCTCACTGACCCTATAGGAATTAATAAAGTATTACTTTATTTGTGCGGGGTTGGTGTGGAATGACTGAGATTAACTCTTAGCATCCATCACAGCTGTTGATTTGAAGCTTCCCGTCGCTAGAAATAATAAGGGAGATTGGGCCCCACATTTGCAATAGGACATGCGTCCACCACCCTCCGACCTCGCAGGATTTGAGAAACTATTGATTTATTCATACGGGGTTGGCAGGGGATGATCCAGATAAAGCCTGTTGATCTGACGGTCACAATACCTGCACATGCACAAATATTAATCTTAAAAAATAGGGCCATAACTAGGTCGATAATTCACCCTTAAGGGTCGTTACATGTCTGTCCATGCCTATAATTTTCCAATTTTAAACCATATAAGACACAGGGAATGCATCAATTTGTCGTTTTACCTCCTCTCCACTATGTAGTTGAACATTGAGAAGGGTGCTAACCCGCCACTTTATCGGGGTTTAATGCTCATGCTGTATAAATATTCCCTTTCCCAGAATCCCCATGGGAACCCTCTAAATGCTAGAGATGAGAATCCTAACCCTATTGTAGAGGAAATTGTTGAGCCTAGGAGGTTTGAAAACCCTGAAGTTGTTGAACCCTTGGTTGCTGTACATTCTCCTCGCATCCCCTCTGCCACTGTTGCTAGAAGACTGCTTATCCCCATTAAAGAGCTCCTCTCTGGTGGCCAATGTGTTGAACTCATCCACTCCCTACTCTTTGAAAAGTGAGGACTCTAAAAATGTGGGTTTGCTACTTGCTAGAGCTACCCCTGAAAAATGTAAACACTCTCCCATGCTGCTTGAATTTCCTAAACCCAAGAAAGCTAGAAAAGAGGTCACTCCTCGTGAGGTTATCCATATCTCGAAGGATGTCTTTCAAAAGGAAGAGGGAAAGGAGAAATTACAAGGTCAAGGGAGTGGTGGGAGTGGAGAAAGGAGGTTGGTGAGGTTGGTGAAGGTAGCTTCAAAAGAGAAGAAACAAAAAGAGAAAATGCCTGTTGATGTGGAGGATATCCAGGGTTATGAGAATTTTGAGGCTCAAGATGAGAAGGATTCTGAGGATTTTGAATTTGAGGAAACAACCTATGATATGGGGATTGATGATAGGGAGGAGGAAGATAAAGATGAGGATGAGGAGGAACAGGTTGAGGCATCTGAAGATAAGATGGAAACAAAGATTGATGAGGAGGAAGGGCTCCCTGGTCGGGAGAATATTTATGAAGGTTCTAGTATTGACTTTCTTAAAAGTCAACTAACCTTCTTGCAAGTTCAAATGGAGGACATGGAGAAGGCTCTGATGACCATGATGAGATTCTCCAATAGGATGATGAGGCATGTGTTGTTGAGTGCTTCCGCGGGTGAAGCTAAGATAAACAAAAAACTTAAGAAGCAAGGAAAGGTGGACTCCCTCAAGCTATTGGATGATACTGAGAGACCTAATTGGCATGCGTATGTTGCTCTCTTAGGAGAGTATGGGGACCTATTTTGATCAGCCAGTTATGGCTTTACCTTCTATTTTCCTTGCTTTTTATGTATTTTTTGTTCCTTTTTAATACCTGGGACTGTTTGTTTATTATCTTTAAGATCTAGTGGAATACCACTTGGGACACTGTGGATCTTATAAATGGTCTGCATAGTTTAAACTCTGATGGTATTTATTTTGTGTTTTTGATTAATATGGATTGGACTATAGCTATGATGTTTAATCTAGGCCTACGTGCTAGTATCCTGCTATTTTTTGGTTTGGCTGGTGGTGTTGTTTACCACCATGGTTCCCTTTTTTGATCTGCTTTGTTCCATGGGATCAGGGCCCTTCCCTTCTTATATTATCAAAAAAATTTGACCCTCAAGAACATGGACTTAAAACCTAGGTCTTTAATATGAAATTTTTAGCCCGACTGTAAGAAAATTAAAGCGATAAAAGGCACTTGGTGACCGAAAACCCTAGAACAAGGGGTCAGTGAAAAAAATGACTCAAATGGCTAAAGTGGAAACTTGAATGACCAGAAACCAGGTGTTCCAGGTCAATGAGGAAACACAACGCCCAAGGGTTTAAAACCAAAGTTTATGAAATGAGGGATTTTTGACCAAAAACCTTAACCCTACCCTTGGACACAGAACCAAAATCATGACCAAAACAAGGACTTGCTTAATATTTTGAAAAAAATTTGAAAGCTCTACCAATGGCTCATGCTCAGGGATGCATACCCCTGGTGGGTATTGCAAGAATTCAAATGTCAGGTTGAAGTAGACCAACAAAGAAGCACAAAAAACCTAGGAGATTTCCTAGACAAGGCAAGTGGACACAACCAAAAGCAAACACACCAAACCTATATACAATATTCACATAACTATACATTGTGCCTTCCCTTTTAGAAGCCTCTGCTGATGTATGGACCATTGAATCTACCTCATGCAATTCCACAAGCTTCAGTATTCAAATTGGTGGCCCAAGGCCACCAAAACTTAAAACCAATTCTTTCCTATGTTAAAAACCTTATTCTCAACTATCTATGATGGATCAACCTCTCTACCAAGCATTTCCAAATGATCAGCTCCACTGTGATTAACACAATCAACCATACATGCCATGTTTCCAAAATTGCCATTATCATCATAGAATGTGTCAAACTAAAGAGTGCAATCAAACAACATTGGGACTTCATACATTCTATAATGTAAATAACGAATTTGTTCATTAGCTTGTTCCAATACAAGTTTGTCTGAGTGGATTGAAAAAGTGAAGCATTCATAGTCCACTTGATCATTAACATTGTGAACTTTGGCATCATATTCGGTTTGCACATCAAACTAAAAAATTTCATAAGCACTTTGTTGTTCACTATGCAAACAATCCACATATGTATCAAAAATGAAGGATGCATATTTTGAAGCATCCTTGAATTGGGCATCATAACATGGGCACATATCCAGGCTTTCATGATTTCAATGTTGCTCATTAACAATTAAACAAGTGCCTTTGTTCTCCTCCACATAAATGTTGTCCTTATTGGATGAAAACATGTCCATAATCATACTATGAAGATGAGGAACATCAATAAAGAACTCAATTTCACATTCATATTGACTAACATCATACCCCCTGTCATTTGCATCACTTGGATGCTCTACACACAAATCAAAAGGCCTTGCAGTGTCAACATAATCTGATGATTCATCAAATTATTTCCCATTATTAATGGAAAATAGTGTTGATCCATGATCCATATGTGTATCATAATGCATAACTTGTTCATTCAATAATGAACCCCCTCTTTCATCAATGTGCACATCATCCTCTTCCTGTGTATCTAACCTTTCCATATTTGCCTCACACAAACAATCACGAGCAGTTGGGGTATCAACATGTTCATCAATATCTTCATCATTTCTAGCACTGTATTCAAGATCAATACATTGAATAGTCACATTCTTATCTTCAAATTCTCCATCATTCATACTAGTAACATACTCCATTGATAGCAAACCCAAATCACATTCCGAGTATACTTCAAATGCAATTTGTTCATTCACTTGTGAACAATTGATATTATGGATGTTTGCATCATTACATCCTTCATGTGACTGAAGTACTTCTTGATCATCCTCATAAGGGAAATTACAATCTTGAGAGAAACAATCAAAAAATTAAATCTCATCATGATCCTTAATCTTACCTACAACATCAGTACCAAATGTGACATGTTCATAGGCAATGCCTCCAAGGAGCTCATTAATTCATAGATTTGTTTGCTCATGGCCACATTCACACCCTGTGTCAGACGCATCATTAAAATTCTCTACAAAGAGTGGGTTATTTCTATAGGGATAAGGATCATCATTTCTCATCAAGTAAAACTAGAGGCTCATGAAATAAGGGATTTTGTTGTACATTCATTGTTTTCATAAGAATTTATGCCTCTTTAGCACGAAGATCCAAATCTTTCACATCATCATTGTACTCACAGTCATTATAATCACTAGATGAGCATATAGATGAGTTTTCAACTTCATCCTCATCATTTTTGGTTAACATCATTAATTCACATTCTGAAAACTCTTCACATAAAAAAAATTGTTCACTCTCAAGCAAACATACATTCCCATTGTTATCAACATATCCCTTGCTTAAGGTAAAGGATTCCATCTCTATTTCATAAGAATAATCATCATCCATAGAGGAATGATTGAACTCAATGCTATCACAATTATTATAGCCAGACAACTCACCAATACTGAGACTACATTCAGATTCCTCAAATTGAATACCTAGACTTTTATTTTCAAAACCTTGATTGTTGATTTATGACAGAACATCATCAACATTTACACCATTGTTATTGATAAAATCAGGACATGGGATGACCTCTTGCACCTCATCTACTTCTTCACCATCTAAGACATCCTAGGGGTGAAAGTCATGCACATCTATTTTGTCA
>VDFB02256132.1:208235834-208278887 GCA_007258455.2 Sequoia sempervirens | reverse complement strand
AATTTGCTTACCACACTACAAACCTATTCTTCAAAACCAATTAAATTCTAATACAACAAGTTCTATCCACAATATGGGTGAGATTACGTAAGGGGCAATTAAAAGGGAGAAGGCTACTAGCAAAAGATGTGAAACATAAACCTAATTTAGAAAATATTCTTAAATTTGACATTGGTTATGTCAATTTCAAAAAAATAAGAATATCTCCAGATTATTTGCATCAACTAAAAAAAAATCTATTTGCGATGATAAGACAACTTGGACCACCAACTTTTTTTGTTACATTTACAAGTGCTGAACAATATTGGGAACCATTAACCAAAACACTTGAAGAACTACATCGTACATATCAAAAAGCAACCAACCATGAAGAATCAAATAGTACAATCGAAGATGGAAGAATTCATTTGATTAGAAGAGATCCGATTACATGTGCACGCTATTATAGGCATAGAATTAATGCAATGAAGAAATTAATATTAACAAACAATTCCTTTTTTGGAACCATTTCAGATTATTTCTCCATAACTGAATTTCAAAATCGTGGAAATGAGCATGATCATTTCCTCTTGTGGATTAGACAAGCACCAATTTACAGAAGAGATAGTAACATAACTATTGAACATTTTGTAGACAACTACATTACTTGTAACACTGAACATCTACATCCAGATATAGCTACAATACACAAACATCACCACACAAAACAATGTCGAAGGTCGAAGAAACAAACTTGTAGGTATAATTTTCCTCTCCCGCCAATGAAGAAAACTACAATTTTGGAACCAACAATGTCGAAGGTCAAAGAAACAAACTTGTAGATATAATTTTCCGCTCCCGCCAATGAAGAAAACTACAATTTTGGAACCAACTAAAACCAATGACGAAAATGTGATTTCAACAGCATCAAAAATACTTTCCACTTTACAACAAGCAAACTATGACAAATCAATCTCATTTCAAATGTTCATAGACGAAATGAATATTAGTGAAGATGAATACATAATTGCCATCAAGTCTAAAATCCGTAGGCCGACAATATTTTTGAAAAGGAAACCATCAGACATATGGAATAATAGTTTTGCTAGAACAATGCCTGAAATATGGAAAGCAAATACAAATGCACAATTTGTGTTTGAATGCATATGCAGCGGCTATGTATTGTAGCTCGTATATGACAAAAGTAGACAAGTCAATGACAAATGCATTCAAAAGAATTCGTAAAGATCATGAACAAAATAGTATCGATGCAATAAATATGATTAGTAAACTAGGAAACACATTACTCAATTTACAACAAATGTCTTCGCAACAAGCAACACACATTGCTTTATCACTTCCATTAAACTATAGTTCAAGAAAATGTGTATTCATTGATACAAGAAATGAGGATGAGAGAACATTTGTCTTAAAATCAACTAAACAATTGAGCAAAGAACCAGATGATTCAGAAAATGTAACATCAAAATCGTTGATAGATTACTATCTAGCACGACCAACAACACTATCACACATTTGTCTTGCAGATTTCGTTTCTAATTATAGAAAAGATGGTAAAAAATTACAAAGTAAAGCTGAAGCAAATATAATACGTTTTGTAAACTTCAACAAACATATTGACTTAGAAAACCATTGTAGAGAACAATTACTACTATATGTGCCATTTACACAAAGTGAAAAATCACTTAAAAATGGATTCCAAACATGGCATAGTGCTTATTTGTATCATGAAAATATTATTACATCAAATCACATAAAATACAACTACAAAGTCAACCCTATGTGGGGCGACATTGAAAAAGCTATAGATGAAATCAACACAAACAATGATCTTGATGAAAATGAAAGCCTTACTGAAAATTGTATGCAGATGAAAGAACAATATAATATACAATTAGATATTGAGATAGAAAAAATCAACAAAACAAATACAATATTTCAAAATGAATTTGAAATTGCAAAACATCCTCAAATAATAGACAATTCTGAGTACTACAAATTAAGATGAATGTTAAACAAAGAACAACAAGCAATTGTAAAAGACATCGCATTGAAAAAAATAAACAACATCAAAGCACCATTACACTTGTTCTTAACAAGAGGTGCTAGAACGGGAAAAACATTTACCGCAAAAGCCATATATATCAAACACTTATTCGCATATACAACTCATCTATTGACAACAATCCAAATAAACCAAAAGGACTGATACTTGCTTATACAGGAAAAGCAACATATAACATAGGTGGATTGACAATTCATTCAGCATTACACATGCCATTTAACAAGTCAGAATTCATCCCATTGAGTTCTGAAATATTGGATGCTATGTCAAAGCATTATCAACAACTTCGTGTGGTATTGATAGATGAAATTTCTCTAGTGGGTTCAAAATTTCTATGTTACATTGACAAACGTTTACGGGACATAATGCAAACCCCCACTAGCTATTTCAGAAATCTAGATACAATTTTTTGTGGTGATCTTTACCAAGTACAACCTGTACAAGATGCACTAGTATTTGAGAATCCTCCAACATTAAACGAACTAATGCCTTATAGCTTTTGGAAACAAAATATAAAATGCTATGCACTACAATCGACAATGCGACAAAAAGATGAGAAATTTGTTTCAATACTCAATAGAATCCGAGTTGGATCCCAGACAATTCAAGACTTGGAGTATTTAAATAAAAAATGTTTGCGCTCACCGCCAATGGACCCAACATTCCCCTTCCTCTTCTACAGAAGGAAAGATGTGGAAAAACACAATGAAAACATGTTATCCATCACACAAGGAGAGGTAATTATATTGAATGCAATTGATGAACATGATGACAACTCTAATACAATTATGTTGTATGACCGTTCAATTAATCTACCATCTCAGATACTCTTAAAACCTAATATGCTAGTTGAAATATATGCTGGAAATTATGACACGGAAGATGGGCTTGTCAATGGATCAGATGGAACATTCCAAGCATACACAAAATACACTAATTTTGATATAGTTTGGATCAAGTTCACTGACTCAAAAGTTGGACATCGACAAGCGAAAAGACTAGCGCGATGTTATAGTGAGTGCATAGACAAAAGATGGACACCCATACTTCGCATTGCAAAGCCTACTAAAAACCTATACAACCAAAAAAATTTGACAATCAGAAAAAAATTTCCAATACAACTAGCATGTGCTCGTACTATTCACAGATCACAAGGCCTTACAATGCAAGCATTAGCATTTGACCCATCAGGCATAAACAAACATGGTTTGGCATATACATCACTATCACGTACACGAACAATTGACACATTGTTCTTGATAAGACCTCTAACACAAAACCATTTCAAAGTGAAAAAAAAAGTAATTAATGAAATGTCACAAATCAACATCAATTTGGGAGTTCGAAAATCACCATCTCCAAAGCATTAGAGACAAACAATTACTACTAACCACATTCAATACTTGTAACTTGCTTCTACATATCGAAGACCTGCTTAGTGACCATGAAATGATGTCAACTGATATTATTTGTCTACAAGAAACACATATGCAACTATCAAAACATAATAATGAATTCCAAAATTTTAATAATTTCTCAACAAATCACATACATGGTGTAACAATATTTACTAGAAATAATCTATCAATTTCAAAAACAGTGCAACATAAAACAACAAATGTAGAAGCTATAACAATAACAATAAATTTGCCAAGTGATAAGATGAACATATGTAATCTATATGCAAGACCCACCACACCAGTAACAAAAATTATAACAATCACAAATCAAGTATTCTCCTCTGTCAATTTAATATCAACTTTATATATTCTAGGCGACTTCAACATTGATATGTCAGTGGATAATGGATGAAAGAATTTTCTATCAAATCACATGCACAATTCTAAAATGAATTTTATGTTATATAAATTAAACCATGTCAACAAGCCACTAATTGATCATATTTGGTGTAACATAAATGCAAAACCATGTTCTATTTACAAATCAGAAGCATATTGGAGTGATCATGATCCAATTTATATAAACATTGAAACAAATGACAAATTCAAATCCACTTAGTATCTTTTTAAAAATATTAACATTATTAGTATTTATTGTAGCTAACAATGGAGTCGAGCAAGAGAGTCGAAACAAGCCAGAAAACCATACAACAAATATCAAAAAGGTGAAAAGCATTGTCTATGTTCAATTATACTATCCAAATTAATCTTGAAAATAATAAATTCAACTGATGTAAACATTGCAGATCCAAAAGCAAGAAGAAAAATACAGTATCAATTGAAGAACTTCACTCCCACAAGGGAGGAAACATATTTGAAGGAGATGTAATTGTGGTCTACAAAACAAGTCTTGACAAACAAAACAATACAAAAGAAGTTCTTCGTGTGGATTTAACTGATGAAAAAGGTGAAATGACAATTACTATCAATGTAATTGGTGTCCTTGTAAAACAATATGAATCAAAAATAGTTCCTGGAACAACTATATGCATTACAAATTTCCAAATTGCACCAAAGACAGACTATGACAGAGGTGATTATGACTGCATCTTGATTTTCACAAACACAACAACAGTTGAAGTCATACTGTGCATGCATGATGAATAAAAATTCATACCAACTAGCACAATTAGACAACTTCTTACAAGTGAAGAAAACTATGCAATTGGATCTGTAGCGACACTTGTGGTGGGAACAAAAAGAACTTCTTTCCAATTTTTTGTTGAAATAAAAGATGGCCATTCAGAAATGGACAAAGCACAGGTATTTAAATATTCCTCTAATTCTTTATTTCATTGCAATTTACATCAATTACTGCTTACCATATTTTTAACTAAAGATAAATGTTCAAATAAAAACATGCATCCACAATACAGGTACAAATACATGAGAGTTTGGAACATCATTTCTCTTCAATGGAAGAACAAATACGCCTTGAACAATATCCAATCATGTTGTTGAGAAACATTGTAAAGAGGTGAGAATCAAAATACAACACTCTACAAACAACTCAATCAACATACATCAACAAATTAAATAACAAGAGGGCCTTCGAGTATCTCAACAATTTGTTGCATTCAACAATTGAGGTAACTAAGGCATTTGATTATGTCAGCAATTTGTTGTATTCAACATTTAACACAATCACATTTGCACCTATGCAATTATACACTATTAGAAAATGATTAAAAAATACATAATATACATCTTCGTTATATTTTGCAGATTTATGGAACAATAAGAATAGCCAATGCATTTTCAAATCCATTTCAAGCTTTCTGTCCAAATTGCAACTACAAATTTGATACATATGGAGAACTACAAGAACAAACTGCCTTTTGTATTAAATGCAAACAACAAGTTGCATATATCTACTCTCACTACTTGAAAGTGATTTTGACAAGTGATAGAAAGAAAACAATGGAATGTACAATGGATAGATCTATTATGCAACTCTTGCTTCCCAAATTACTAAACATTTCCTATGAAGAATACATTGATGACAAATAATCAATTGTCTTCATCCTAAGAGACTTCTGCAAAAAAGGACATTTCAAATTGAATCCAAACAACCTCATAACCAATGCAAAATCTATTGAAGAATGATATATACATCTTATATCCAGGTATGCTTCTATTTCACAAACATTTAGCTTCATTTAAAAATTCAATTTCTATACTACATTATCTATTGAAAGATTATCACATAAAATAAAAAACAATGTCCTCATAACCACCTTCAAACATTTTTCTGCAGAAGGGAATGTCCAAAAACATGTGGATTGTCATCTTCAACAAGGAGAATAAGTGCCACATCTTGAACAAGGACAATAAATATGCAATAGTTCTATATGTTATAGGATTTTCATTTCACAATTAATGACTACAACAAACAATAATATAATTATCTACTACCATTTGTAATGTATTGACCATAGTGGTCTATAGACAGAAAAATGCATATTCTTGACTTTTCTATGCATTTACACTCATACTTATTTCTAGTTTTCTATGAAAATTGCTATGCAATTACATTGATATATATTTCTACTTTTATATCTAAATTCTTCACTTTTCTATGCATTTACATTGATATATATGAGAGAATTTGAATTACCACTATGTTCAGCAATTCTCAAACAAACAACTCACAAATCCTACCAACAGGAATTGGACGCAATGCGTCTCTTGTTAAATAATTGTAATGTGTTGATTAACTCTATTTCATTTTAAGAGATGTACAAAGTGTGGAAGAATTTTATAGGGAGATGGTTCAAAGGTGGTGTGGGTTCCTATCATAGGAATATGAGTTGATAGCTTGGACCTCACTTGTTGACAATTCATATATTAACAATACGCATAAAATAGTCCATTTTTTTCAAACTTTATTTATAATATACTAACAAAAGTATCTATTACATCAACTATGGGTCCAATCAATGTCTGGGAAATTACTTTCCTTTTTTCCAAATACAGGTGAATGTGAATAGATACTTATATTTCCAATATAAAACCAATTTTACAAAAAATATTGATAAAACATTTACATAATTAGTATAGATTTCATCTATCATGGACGTGAAATTTGTCCAACTTGAGAGACATTTGACCAAATTACAAATACAAGTGTTCCAATTTCCAACCTTGGTTAACTAAAGTCCAATTCCATCATGTACAACCACTCAAGCATTCTCAAATTTACCTCACAATAACTGAAAAAAGGTATTAGGCTCACCATTATATATTATTTTACAATATAACAACAATATAAAACATTATAAACAAGACCTATAACTTGATAATGATACATGCTATTTGTTTCATGTTATCTAAATTTTCAAATACAACCCAATTTAAAATTTCTTACACCTCTCAAATCATATTAATAAATGCTATTAAGCCAATCTTTCATATCATATTAACCACTAATAAATATTGTCAACCTTATTCAAACCCTCACACACCTCTCAAATTAGAATGCCTAATACAAATTCAAATTAGATTTCATATCACTTCTCTCATTAACTTCAACAATGCCTAATACAAATTCCCTCTAACAATTCAAACCCTCCCACTTGCTCTATATAATACCCTCAAATGCCTTTAAATTCAATTTGAATTCCACATTGCACATTACATAGTTCTAGACACATGTTGTAGCTTCCAAAGTATGCATATTTGAATTTTTATAAGAAAATAAAATGATTAAACTATTCTATTTATGTTTTTGATTCATATATGTCCAAGTTATGTATATATATAAGAGTTGTTATAAGAATAAAATTGATTAAAATATTCTATTTATGTTTATGATTCATATATTTCATGTTTTCTTTTAGAAATATTAGCACTCATACATTTCCTATTAGTCTTATTTGAGAGTTGTTGTAAGAATGTTTAAATTGAAATGAGCTTTAAATGAATGAAGTGAACTGAAAACTAATTTAAATACCACGTATCATTATTGATTGCATTTTATACATACAACTAAATGAACATGTTCTATTGTTTGCTAAAGGTTTTCTTAAATCTAAAATAAATAACATGTATCATTATGAATTATATTATGAATTATAGGGTGTTGTTTATGATTCAACATTTAGGAATATACATAAATATACGCAGTATCAATTGAAGTGTTTTGTGGCATGAGAATATTGTGGACATAGGTTCCTTGCTTACCTATTCATCACCACATTAATACACTTATCCTAGCCCACACCACCACTAGGTCCTTTCCCCTATATATATGTTCACTATCATCGAGCTTTCTAATTGTGTTGTAATCTGTAAAACATGCTCATCCTATTGTATGAATAAAATATAACACATTGTATAAATCAAATGTATGAATCATAAACATATAACTGACCATCAAGTAACTACTATATATATATGTGTGTATATATATACATATGTATATGTACATATATGTATATATACACATATACATATATGTATATGTATGTATATATATATATACAGATATACATATATGTATATGTATGTATATATATATATATATATATATATACAGATATACATATATGTATGTACATATATATATATATAGACATATATATGTATACACACACACTATATATATATATATATATATATATATATATATATATATATATATATATATATATATATATATATATATATATATATATATATATATATATATATATATGCTTCTTACAGTTTTCTCAATGCAGATGAAGAATAAAGCCCAAGCCAAAACTAGGCAAGGTGTAAAGAGATTACAAACAATAATGCCTTTGCAAAAGAGAGGTACTAGACTGCCAATATCTTTAGAGGATGAATTTATTCCCAGTACACACCCACTTGAACCTATGATCCAAGTCAATGCATCTGTCACAACAAAATATTTTAGTGCAATGAAAATGGTCTATCAATGTTATGGAACCTACCATGAAAGATGATGAAGACAATAGATTTTCAATTAGGGGGCATCAAAGAAGTGGGGAATTCCAACAACCACATTGAATAATTGGTTGATTGGCGTAACTTTCACCAAAAGGAAAGGACTCTTAAATGTTTTGAATGAAGAAGAAGAGGAAAAGGTTGTTGAATTTTGTAAGGAGATGGTTGCAGTTGGCCATGGATTTGTAATTATGATTTTAAATGTTAAAGTAGCACAAATATGCCAAACAAGGACAAATCCATTCAAGGATGGATTACCTGGTAAGTCTTGGTGGACATGTTTCAAAAAATGACACCTTGATCTTACTTTGATGATATCAGGACTTGATATAGTTAGGGTGCCCAATTTAAGGCTTGCAATGGTTGCAATGTTCTATGACACATTGTCAAGGGTAGATGCAACTAATCCATATGGTCCATTCAATATTTGGAACTACGATGAGATTGACATTCAAGCTAGTAGAAATGGCGAAATGCAGGTGCTCACCAAAAAGGATATCATACTTGTGTTTCATACATTATACTAAAGAGCCAAGAGTGGATAACAATTTTATGTCATGTTAATGTTGGTGGACAAAAATTCTAGTTTTTACTTGTTTAAGAGAAAGAAACAATAAAGAATTACATTACCAATTGTGAACCAGGTGCATGCATGGCTGCTCAACGCCATGCATGGATGACAAAAGATCTCTTTCTCAATTGGCTGTACCATCTTACTAGTTGTGTACTAAGGGATGTCTCATGCACTAATAGACGCATGTTGATATTTGATGTCCATGACAACCATGCTTCCTTCTCAACTATTGAATAGGTACAGTCACTTGGTATTGACTTGCTAACCCTACCAACCAACACATCTACAATTTACAATCATTAGATGTTAGTATCTTCTTAGCCTTCAAATCATATTTTAAGAGAGAAAGAGCAGTATGGAAAATTGAGTATCTTAATTTAGATATTAAAAGGGCAGAGTTGGCAACATGAGGAATCCTTTCATTTCAAAAAGCATTTATTGTTGAGAACATTAAATTGGTTTTAAGAGGATAGGTATTTGGTCTTAAATCCAAATGCATTGATTGATGATATATGACCAAGTGATACATTTGAATTTACTACCCCTGAGGATGCTTAAACTACACAAAACATTCTAATTCTATCTAGTATTGATGTGCCACAATCAAAGGTGGAAGAGACACATGCAAACCTTGTAGTAGATAGAGTTGAGCCATTGACAAAGGAAATATGTGCTCCAATAGATACAATTTTTTTTCTAGACTGACATACTAATGCAGAAGAGACACTATTCCTACCCACTGCACCATACTAACCATCATGGTTGTTGGAAGGTGTTGCAAATATTGGTATCGAGTTGAATGCGGATGAAGACCAAATCCTTTCATTGCCACCTCCACCAAACAACATGGTCCCATCTACCTTAGTGCATTTTTATGTTGACTATGGAGAAAGTGAAGCTACTAAATTGGGAGGAGGTCAAGATGTGGATGGAAATGTTAGAGAGGTGAAAGTTGAAAATGAACAAGATTCCAATGAGCCATTAGGAGGAAAAATTAGTGCCAACATCAACCAAATATTGAAACTACCTTTTCATCTAGTGAAGGATACATCAAACCAACAAGTTGAAGGTGGGATTTGATTGAGTAGACAACCTTAGCTTGTCACCACAGATGACTACATGAAGCTATTAATGGAGCAAGAGGATACGATGAAGGAAACCAATGAGTTGAAAGTTAGGAAGAGAGAACAGATGGAACACAAGAATCTTGAAAGAATTACAACAAGAGACATGAAGGAGCAGTTGAGAATGGAAAAGGAGCTTCAACAAGAAACTAAGATACATAGAATGCAATAAAGGAGAGAGAAGGAACATAAAAAGGAGCAACTAAGGGTTCAATAGGAACAAGACAAATGTGAGAAAGAAATGGAAAGGGATACAAAAGAGCTAGAGAGGAAAAGGAATTTAAGTAATCCTTAAATCCCTTGCCATTACAACATGTAATATTCAATGAATTTGTATCTATCCATTGCCCTCAATTTTTTTCATCAATGCCTAACACAAGTTTGAATTAGGGCCATTCATGTAGCAGTCCTACTAGTTCTTAAACAATCATGAATGATTAGTTGGTTGGGCAAGGTTCACCAAGAAACAATGCATCAACAAACCCCGTGTCCTCATTTGGATTCTCCTTTCCAAGTTGGTTTGAATGATAATAATGTTAGATTGTAAGGATTGAATATGTTTTGGGGAGTCATTTGTAATTCTCTAATTTTTTAAATGTGTTTAGTAAATATAAAGAACTAAGTTTGTTTATACAAGATTGATATGTGAGTCACTAAATTGTTCTTGACAATACAACAATTGTTGATGGTGGTTTTAGCACGACCAACTCTAAGTAACAATAGATCACTACGCCTCTTGAAAAGTAGGGGTTCCTACTCCAAGGTTCCTTTAAAGTCAAGTCTTGACCATGATGGATAGCTTATTGATCCATGTAGTATGTTTAAACAAGGGGTCTTTTGTACTCTAGACTTCAAAAAATGTATTGTCACAATATGCAAGATCAGGTAAAATGTACACTTATCTTTAACATATCACTTACAACCTTTTAGAGTTTAAATTCATTATATTTTATCAAATGTTACATCAACTCTTAGTAGATCTTGACATTCATCATTCTCTTTAAAGATTTAGAAAAACTTAAAGATTTGATTCAAACAAATAATAAAAGATTAAGATAAGGTGAGGAACTAAAAAATGAACTAATTTTAATGAACAATGATAATTTCTATTTAATCCCTCAATTTTGAAAGGCTAAGAAAAATCAATAAAACCAATATTATAGTAATCAATATTCACACAATCACATATAATATAGATGAAATCACCAAGGGAAAATTAAATATTCATATTTTCAAGCCACATCTAATCAAATTGCCATGTTACATATGCAGATTTGAGACAAGATTCTATTCACTACCATTGATAAAATAATGAATTCACTAATATATTCAACTCAGATAGATATAATAAACATACCATCACCAATGATCAAGAACTCATCAAGAACTCATCTTCAAGAAATAGGCACAATCCTTTGATATTGTATTAATCATTCAAGAAACTTAGTAGAAAAGTTCATGCTAAATTATATTTTCCTTCATGCATTCCAAAATGATTTCTGATGATTAACAATTTTCACAAAGCCAAAAATATATAGGAATCATGTGTTCCATAACTTGTGGATTTGAAAATAGTCTTCTTAGAGTTCAACTTGGGCGATCAACCAAAACTTAAAATAAATTGAAATTGAACTAAAAGCTAACTATGCAACTACATATCTACGAAGAACTCAACACCACATCAACACTTTGCCAATTTGGACATTCTTTTATTACAAATTAATTTGAAAGAATTAATTTTTGAACATTACATCACTTAAAAATTAGGAAGCTCTCTGAAAAATAATTAATGACTTCATTCAAGTCATTCATGTTGGGTCTCTTATTATATTGTAGATTTTTTCTTTGCGAGAAGATGTAATTATCAAACATTTCTTGTAACTTGTCAAAGGTTTCTAACTCTTCTTGAAAGCTTCAAATGCTTTCCTTTCACTACATCATTTGGTCAATGTATCCTTCATACAACTAACCATGAAAAGAATCTTCAAATTCTTCGATCATATTTATCGAGGAGGCCATTAAGAATGAGTATTACCAAAATGTGCAACCCAAATTTTGTACAAACTACTCTATCTTGACCATAGCTTTGTTAGTGTAGGTTTTTATTTCCTAGTTGGTTAATTTATTTTCCCTTAGTCCTAGGTTTTCCCTACACTTTTATTAAGCTTGCTTAGGATAATCAAGTGAGTTTATTCTTTAATAACTGAGAGATGAGTGATGTGGTGTCCCCTTCCTTAAAGGGTGGAACACTCTCCACTTTATGTGGAATTCTCTACTTTTGGTGGTTAATTCCTATTGGTTGGATTTTCCACCTCCATCCTCTCCTTAGTTCTATATCAACTCACTACCTAGCTTATACTTTCATTGATCTTAGAAGCTCTTAATGCAATTTTTTCATCCTGACATTGCACAATCTCTTGGAGTTCTGGTTTGGATTATTTATGTTTTTCTAGTTTATGTAACTTTGATTTTCTCTTAAAAAGTTCCTTGAGTTATTCAATCTATTTTATATTTTTAACATGATAACGAAGCTTTTTTTTTGAGAAATCTAATTTCTTAAATTCCTAATTGAGAGATTGAGATTTTCATATAAAATTTTTATAAATTCGCATATGCTCTTCTCTTGCATTTTTAAGATGTCGCCTTAACCCAAGTCTAGGGTTTTCCTGGAAGGAGTTGAAACTATAATATCTATTGAGTTTCCTCTATTATATGCATGTTGATGGTTGTTAATTGTAGAGATGGTAAAGAATTCAACAGATTTAATGCCTCTATGCCTCTGTTTTCCTATAAAATGATATGGAGTATTCTTGGCACTAAAAACCTTGCATATTGATAAAATTGGAAACACTATAGTCCTATTGTAAACTATTTGTTCTTAGACTATTCTTTGATAGAATCAAAGTGAGGAAGGTAATTATGATCTTACTATTTTCTTCAAACTATTCTTATTGTTTTCTTCAAGTTGAGAAGGTTCTTGTTAAGAGATAGTTACACCAGTGATAATAGTAGAGCTTAGGAAAGTTTGCCAAGGTAATTTGAGTGAAGTTTCAAGGGTAATTATTTCCCATGAATTCAACAAACCTAATCTCTTATATATTTATGAATGAATTTTATCCTTGGAGTGAAAAAATATTTCAATTAATTCCCTATGAAAATTATAGATAAAGTAACTATTAAATTTAAATGAATCCCCATAAAAAGTATGGAGGGGTAAAAGCTATGGGTAAAATGTTATTAAGTTTGATTCACTCAAATTAATTACTTCAACATTTTTTATTTCTTTTACATTTAGCCTTTGAACATAATAAATAAATAAAAAGAATTAATTTAATTATTATGATCAATTAATATATTTTTAGATTTTGAAACTAAATGCAAAATAATCAAATTAATTATTATGATTTGTGAGGCATTCTCGAAAATTCTTTTTAAGGAAAAATATTTTTTTTGTTATTATTATTTGTATTTTTTTTGTTTTTGAATGCAACTTAAGTAAAAATAATTTATAACTTTGTAAATTTAAATTAACTCTTAAGTAAATTTTAAATGCTCTATGAAACTCTAAATTGATTTACCTAAATGAGTTACCCTTTGAAATAATTAATTGATGCAACAAATTAAGAGTAACTTTAAAAAAAAAGACTATTTTGCAAAAATAAATGCAACTAGACTATTATAATGTTTTCAATTAATATATTTATTTTGCACAAAAAATAGAGTGAAATAAATGAATTAATTCGTAAGGCTCTAATACCAATTGAAATGAGACTAATTCCCAAATTGAAAATGCAAAAATTAAATTGATTCTGCAGATTTATTCTACACCAATTTTATCATAATATTTAATTCTCAATTTAATACTTTGAAACTAATTGAATATAATAAATTAGTCAACATTTGCCTTCAAATACATTCAATCATTTTGTAAATAAATTATTAATTCAATAAACTCAAAGGATTTAAAAGAACTTTATTGCTAGATAATTCATCAGGATTAATACTTATATTTTTATATGTGCAGCATAAATCTCAACTATTGCTAGAATGGACCCTGGTTCAACTTCTTCCTTCTATGAGCAGTCTGGGAGGAAAGTGTACTTTTCCACTCTACACGAGTGTTGGTTCCACTGGAATAATACTTAACATGTGTACCACAAAACCATGCCCTAGCCAGGGCCGTCCTAAGTGCACACACTTATACCCAGGTTGGACACACATTATAGGTGTTTCCCTTCTCAGTCTTGCTCACAACCTAGGACCCTATTCCCGCAATGTGTTGTACTTGATTTTCTCTTTTTCCTCTATGTCCAAATTATTTAGTTTTCATGAGTTTTATACAACGCAAAGGGTAGTTCCAACCAACACACCCTTTCGAACATAATTAGGTTACAACATCCCATGAAAACACTAATAATTATTTTATTGCATTTATTTCTTGAACTATTACATTAGATCTATTTTACTTTTATTCTTTTTTTCTTCCACGGGGAAAATTCATAGAACAGTTGGGAATCCTTATTTAATGCAACCTATAGAATTGGAGTATGTGCATTTGAATCAATGAGACCAATTAAATAGTTGATATATGTCGTCAATTAGGAGACTTGTGCTTTGAGCTCTTCTTTTGTATTTTTATCCTTTTGCATCCTATTGAGGATGATGGGCACAACCATTTGTAATGATTTTTTCCTCCTCTTCTTTTTGAGATCCTAAGTTCAGCTATTGCATTTGTTAATCTATTAGAACACACAAATATACTGAGATGGGGGAGGGTGAATTATTATATTCCTCAAATAATCCAATTTAAAACTTACCAATCAAAACTTATAATTTCCTTAACTAGATAGAAAATTTCAAATTACAAGCACATAACCACAACACCAAATATATGTGGAAAATACAAGGAAAAACCACAATGAGAAAAGCTTCTTGGAGCTACTGTCCAAATCTAGCCTCACAAAATGAAACAATAGCTACAATAGGTTTTATGGTCTTTAACCCGAGAAAGTTTACAACTTCCTGCTAAACACTTACATAATGAGGTTGCAACCTCATAATACAACACTTTGATGAATTAGATGATCAACCACCACCACAACACTTTTGTTGCCTCTGGTTCACTGCCTTCAACACTAACATTCCTATGTTTTTGGCTCACTACCTCTAGCATTTACACCTGCACATCTAAATTTTGCTTAACCTCCAACACTCAATTACTCATTTTGGTTGTTACACTACTTTCCGCACTTTACTTATATTATTTTGCTTTCAACTCACTACCTCTAGTATACATTGAATACTTCTTTGTGAATTCACACTCATACCTCTACCTTCAATGCATTGCTTTTAGAAAATCACATTAATAATTCATTGAAGACTTATTTTTCTTGATCACACACTTGATCTTTCATTTATACCTTTTGCAAATATCAAAAAGTCTCCTTGTTGGCCATAATGAAATGTATGAATATGAAATGTGCAATGGCCATGTTAGCTCCAAAACATCCACAAGAGAGTGAAATTCAATGCGATCCAAGCTAAGAGATACGAAGGACCAATTTTAACTCTACACACATTACCATGCTAGTGCATGCCACAAAAACTTAGTGAAAACAACATAAAGTACTAACTCTATACACATTACCATGTTGATCCTAAACCCTTCCACTACTGTGCAAAATTGGAGGAGATGTACAAAAAATCCAGCAAGTACCTAGTAATGATATATCATTTCACTCCTCATATGTTGACCCATTAATACTACCATTAACCTCAACTAAAACCATGACAAGTGAACAACCAAAGTCTGATCCCAAGATTCAAGTACTTGAAAAGGGTAACAAAAACTATCATTTCAATTAAGCTTTTTGTATTGGAATGCTTCCCCCAATACCAAAAATTTATGGAGCGAAAAAAGGAGATCAAACATATTCAAGTAGTAACAATGGTAATCAAACCCACGATATTTACCAAGTGGGGAGATATGAAAGATGAGGAAATATTCAAAGACCTCTAATCAATGATCTACAAAGAGGAACAAGAAGAACCAAAAAAATTACAACCCTTTCCCATTGATCCTAGTAGTAAAGGGTGTCAAATGGCAAAAAAAATGGGATATACTAGAAAAGGTGGCCTTGGGTGACACAAACAAGGCAGATGGGAACCTATTATAGTGGAAAAAAGAAAGAAGAACATGAGATTAGGCTATGGTTCAATAGAATTGGTCACTCCAAACATTGAATGTGCCTCTTTTGAGAAAGGAACTCCTTCTACTGACGTTAAGAAATGGGATACCTACCATCTTATAAACAATGATTTACCAATCAAGGACCTATTTGAAATCTTTAGAATAAGCATGGTCCCTACCTAACCTAGCAAACCTATACTTATGAAACAGACTCTAACGAGTATGAATGGGATTCCATCTCTTCTAGCGACAATGACCTAGATACCCAATGGGAGAATGATGCCAAAGCTATATTGACCATTTCAACAACTTTCATAAGCTTTACAAATAATAATGACAACCTACCCCTCTGCTACCCATAGTTAATATATTGGGACCAAAAACATCATACACCTATTTTGGATCAATTCCTAAACAATGAATTTATTGCAGAGTTTATGGGACTTTGAACCGATATACCATTAGGAGATCATAAAGTAGGGTTTGTCATTGAACTCAAATGGGAAGCATATTTTGGAGGGGAGATTGTGTCTTCAAGTCATAAAATTGAAAAAGACAGTGTAAAAATAAAAATGAAATCCGCTAGGGAAAACCGCGATGTGGCTTTATCAGATCTTGAAAAGAGAAAAATAAAGGACAAATCTAAGGGTGAAAATATCTCTGAGGTGCCCGAAGATGGAGGATTCAATCTCCCTATTTATGAATTTGAAGAGAAGTCAACACTCCTAGTTGAAGAAGCCAAACCTATCAAATTTGGTACAACAAAAACACCCAAAATCACATATCATGTAGCATCACTTGATCTTAAAGAAAAGGTAAACTTCTCAGTATTTATCACTAAAAGGGAAAAAAATTGCATGGAAATATGCAAACATGCTAGGTCTAGATCCAACATTGGTTGTACACCACCTAGCCGTATTTCCTAGAGCTAAACCCATCAAGTAGAAGCTATGAAAGATGCATCCACATATAGCACTTTTGGTAAAAGTAGAACTGAAGAAACTGCTAGACATGGGCTTCATCATACCAATTAATTATCTTGAATGGATGTCAAATCTAGTACCAGTATCAAAATCCCATTGGGGGCAGAAGAATCTACATGAACTTCTAAGATCTAAACAAGGCTTTACCAAAAAATGACTTATTTCTTCCAAGTATGGAAATGATTGTAGATCTAACTACAAGACATGAAATGTTGTCACTAATGGATGGTTTTTTTAGATATAATAGGATAAAGATATCTCCTGATGATCAACATAAAACAACATTCACTTGTGCATGGGGGACCTTCTGCTGGAACATCATGCCATTTGGTTTAAAGAATGTAGTGGCAACCTATCAGTAAGAAATGACTACAATCTTTCATGATATGTTGCATACAACTATGAAAGATTATGTGGATGACATACTAGAAAAGTCCATCAAAAGAGAAGACCATTTGACCAACCTTGCAAAAGTGTTTGACAAGCTTGAATAGTACAACTTGAGGCTCAATTTGAAAAAGTGTGTATTCAGAGTAACATTTGGAAAACTACTAGGGTAGATAGTATCAAGAAGAGGCATCAAAGTAGATCCTACAAAGGTAAAAACCATATTGGAAATGCCTCCTCCAAAGACATTGAAGTAGTAAGAAGTCTACAAGGGAAACTATATTCCATCAAGCAATTCATCACATAGTTGGCAGACAAGTGTCATCCATTCACCCATTTGTTACACAAAGACATAACATTAAAGTGGGATGACATTTATGATCAGGCATTCCAACAAGTCAAGAAGTATCTACTTACTCCTCCAGTATTAATGCCACCTATTCTAGATAAAGCAATGATACTCTATGCATCTACAACACAAGCATCATTAGGATCTCTCTTAACACATCTAGATGATAATAATAAGGAAAGAGCAGTCTACTATATCAATTGAACACTGGTGGGCTATGAATTAAACTATTCACCCATAGAAAGAGCATGTCTCTCTGTCATTTTTGTAGCACAAAAGTTGAGACACTACATCTTGAATAGACAAGAAAAGCTGATCTCATAGGTAGATCCACTAAAATACCTATTAGCAAAAGCATCTAGCTAACTGACAGGATCACTAAATGGGTGATGATATTGGGTGAGTTTAAAATACAATATGTAGATAGGAAATCCATCAAAGGATAGATCATAGCAGATCAACTAGCAGAAGCACCAATGGAAGATCAACAACCTCTCACAATAGACTTCCTAGATGAAAGAATATTACTAACAAAATAAACAAGTCGTTGGACCTTGTACTTTGATGGGTTCCACACTCAACATGACTCAAGAGCAGGTTGTTAAAAGGTGCAAGACAACTGAGAAGGGGGGTGAATTAGTTGTCACCAAATTTAAACTCAAAATGTCAACACTTATTAACTTCACAACCACACTGTTCTATTATTAAGTATGAACATGAAATGTAGATAACAGAAAGCTAAATCAACACAATGAACACTAGATTTTATGTGGAAAACCCAATGAGGGAAGAAACATGGTGAGGATTAAATCACAATATAAAGTAGTTGCAAAACCAAATGTATAAGACTCACTGCCAAGGGATCACTACCCTGAATGGGACTCACTATCCAGATACAAAAGCTCACTACTTACAAGGAGGCTCACTGCCTACAAAAAGATCATAAAAAAAAATTAGGCTTCACATCCAAAATGAACTGAAGAGAGTGCACCTAACAAGTGTTGATATAGTTCCAGTGATGCTTAGTAAACTGAATTGACACACTTCATCATATTCACACTTCTTCTCCTTCACATTAACAACTTTATCTTCTATATATTTCAATCTTCAAAAACTATTCAAAATATATACTCAATCCATCCTCAAGCATCAATTAGGTCAGCCTAATTGGATGCACTTCTTATTCATCAAAAATACCAACTGTCGGCTTTAGGCTTTCACAATTTTTTTAAAAAAATAATTCAAATGCTCAACATGCTACATCATGTCAGAATGGACCTAATATAGGTCACACATATATCCACATAACAAAAATTGATTCACCATATCACAACTTATCCATGAAGTTGGCCAAAAGTAGGCTTTAATTGCAAAAAGTAATCAATAGAAAAATACTGATGCGCCATACGAGCACTGGAGCATGAGAGATTCTGAACATACATGATTTCAACATCTATAAACTATTTCCCAAAACTGCAAACAACAACTATCAACTGTGGAGGATTGTGGACTAAAATACCAAAGGGTGTAGCTTGTATATCGATTCAAATACTAGACCAAAATACCAGATCAAGCATTGACTTAGACTTGTAATCACAACCCGAGTAACATGGTGACATCAATGACAACTCAAAAATATAGAGATAGCCATTCTTCTTCATTCTTCCAACAATCTCCCCCTTTGTCATTGATGGCAACATGTGCCAAAAATTGACAAACACAACATTCTCTCCTCCTATTACTTTAGTTGTTGTCCACGTAACTCTCTCCACTCACATGACTCTCTCCCCCTTTGACATCAATGGCAAAGGGTAACCAAAAAGGTACGATGTAAACATACGTATATGATGACCTTGTATATACATAAATTCTAGCTTCATATCAAACATTCAAATAAGAATGACACTTTTTACATGAAATATTTTCTTGTACCTCTCTCTTATGATTGGAAGAATCCTTTTCCAGGAAAGCACAACCAAATTCATTCTTGCACTCATACCTTCCAACAAAGATAATTGTGTAATGGGGGATCTCTGATCAGAAGACAAACACAGTCGTTCACAATTTTCTGCATCAGAGAGAATTTTGGAGAGATGATCCAACCGGACCTCAACAACTGAACCTTAACCTACCAGAAGGTTTTAACCATATCTTCTCTTTTCCTTTGAGTAGTTAGTCATTCACCAACTCTTATTCTCTATTTTCCATCACTGTCTTTGAAGTAATCAAAATTCTTTCCAATACTATTCATCTTAGATTCAATGGCTTCAATTCTACTTCTGAAATTGTCAACAGTTGCTGGCCACCAGACACAATATCTGTAGATGCCAAATATTTCTTTGATGCATTCTTTTGTCTCATTAATATGTTTAGATAGCACTTGTTTCACTTTGTTAAATGTTATTTCAAGCATAGCTTTGAACTTATGACCTTCGGGTCCTTCCAACAATGTTCTTTCTTCAATAATCTCTACTAGATCATCTGGAAAAGAGTCTGAAACATCTGAAACTAAAATAACCTTATTGAGAAAATAGTCAACCAACACATCATCAATTTTAAGTTTCTCAATCAGAGAGCACACATTCCATATTTCACCAATCTTCTTTATTTCACCCTTGACTAGCAACATCCATATATCCTTTGGATCAAAGGAGTCAGATCAAGACATAAATTCTTCTTTATTCTTCTTTTCTTTCAAGACATTTATTACAATAGTTTTCCTCTTTTTAGGTTCTAGAGGGAACTCACCAATGATAACCTCCAACTCTTCCTTATCGGAGGATGAACCCACTTCAAAATGACTAGGTACTAACATACCAGAGCACAAATTTGTCTTTAAGGATGTGAAATATGATCTGTAGATACTTACATTATCTACCAACGATTCCAAGTATCTATAAAATTGTTTCCCAACAGGAATACCAGATTCCCATATAATATTTTCTCTTCTCCATAGTGAGTTCAAAAAGTAAAAAGTCAAGCACACGAACAAAGATCCAAACTGAAAAGGATAACCATCAACCAATGACATTTGGGCATTCTCAGTTAGGTTTTCAAGTAATAGGCTACATGGATCAAACTGCTCGTTTTCTTTAACCATCATGTGTGCAAGATATACATCAATAGCCGAAGTCAAACCTTCACGATTTCTGAAATATATTTTATAAGAAATGTCTTACGCAACATACCTTATAGTGGAATCCGCAAGAGTGTCTATCAATAGAGCTCAAGGGTCTTTATCAATGTCAGTAAGTTCCTCCACATCTTTGTATTTCACAGTTTTCTTTCCAGGGAGATCCCCAACATTGCATAAGCCAGTAATCATTTTGATCGCTTCCTTCATGACCAGGTAGGGATTTTCCAACATAATACTGATGTTCTTGAATCAACACAACAAGAAAAAGATGAAATATTTATCAAAAAATGAAGGAAATTCTCCCCATAAATCCATACCTAGGTTTTTTATTCTTTGTAACTCATTTTCCTTCAGTCCTAGTTCTATTCCCTTTATCTTTCTATGATCAAATTCTTCCAATTCAAATCCTTTCAACTTTAGTGGAATGAAGACACTCAATCCTTTATCCATTGGTTTGTGCTTATCTTTCTTGAGTTCGTTATTGTTCAGTTGAGACTCATTCCTTTTTCCTTTCTTCCCTTTTGTAAAATAATTCTTGAGTATCCACAATAATTTCTTCAGAATTGCTTCAGATTGCTTCAAGATCACTCCAAGAGACCTTTTAAACTCTTCAAGTGCTCAAGTGATCAACAAGACTTACAAATTTTACCTTATACACCATCAATTTGCCCTAATTCGCATTAAATGTGACAGACATCAAAAAGCTACTAAAAACATTCTTCTCAACACAAAAAACCCTAATTTGATTTGTAAATTATCATGCCAACATGTTTTCTTCTAGTTTCTTTTCCAAAACCTCTATTTATTCATTCTTCACATTACATCCTCATGCCAACCTCTGACACACCATTCATCTAGGGGGTTTTTACAATTTTCTAATAATGCTCCCCCTAACACCATGCTTGATCTAGTTCCTAGAGGAATTGTCCGTATTAGATGAGGGCACAGACACATCAACAGTTTTAGGTTCTTCTTTCTTCTACCATATCTTATTCATCTCTTGCTTCATCTATTCTTTGTCGATCTTCTTTACCGGTTCATTCTTCTCTATTGGAGCAGACCACTTTCCCTTCTTACTTCTGTAAACCTTTGAGATATGTCCAGGTTTGTTACAATTATAGCAGACAACACTTTTTTGATTAGTCTGACCTCCATTACTTCTCAATCTACATTGATTTTCTTTGTGTCCAAATTTGTTACAGGTATAGCATTAGCCATTAAAAGATTGGTTTATTCTGCCTCCATTAAACTTGTTCATCATTACCCGACTAGTCATTCTCACCTAAGATCTGCATTCAGTAGCTTTATGTCCAACCTTTTTTGCATGAAAAACATTATCTAGAGAAAGAACCAAGAAACTGATTCATCTTGCTCCTGCATTCTATTGCCTTGTGACCAAATTTGTTGCATGAAAAACAAATATCATTGAAAGATGGATACTATTGTGCATTAGGTTGTCTCACAAGTGGTCTCCTAGAAAATTTCCTTGAATTTCTTTTCTACTTTCCTTTATCTTGAGTCTTTTGATTATCCTTTGAACTTTCACTTGTTTCATTTCCCAAGCCAACTTTGTCTTTACTTAGTTTTTATCCTACAAGTAGTTCTTCAATCTTTTCAGAGCTAGATCTGAAATTGTTCTCATAGAGTTTTTCCTTCTCCACTTCTACTCTCAAGTTTACTACCTCTTGTTCAAGTTTAGAGCATTCATCAGATTTGTTTTGAACCATCGTATTCAGACATTCTTTAATTTTCTTCTTTTATTCTACAAGGACTTTCAGTCCAATTATCTCTTGTTTCTACTGCTCACTCACTTCTTTGTGTCTTTCCTTGAATTTATTTAATTATTCTTTCAGTTTTCAGACACATTCATTTGTATCTTCAAGATTTTCTTTCAGATCTCTATTGTCATTTTCAACTTTGTCAAGGTCCTCAAGTGTAGCCCAGAGTTCTTCTTTATCATCCATTTGATCAACCTTTAGGATCTTCCTCAAGCAGTTAAGCTCTATACCAAGGAACCAAAGCTCTGATACCAATTGTTAAAAGGCGTAGGACAACTGAGAGGGGTGGGGGTGAATCAGTTATCACCAAATTTAAACTCAAAACCTCAACACTTATTAACTTCACAACCACACTGTGTTGTTATTATGTATGAACATGAAATGCAGATAACAAAAAGCAAAATCAACACAATGAACACTAGATTTTACATGGAAAACCCAATGAGGGAAAACCATGGTGAGGATTAACTCACAATATAAAGTAGTTCCAAAATTGAATGTATAAGGCTCACTGCCCTGAATGGAATTCACTGTCCGGATACAAAAGCTCACTGCTTACAAGGAGGCTCATTTCCTACAAAAGTATTATAAAACAAAATTAGGCTTCACAGCCAAAATTAATTGAAGAGACTGCACCTAACAAGTGCTAATACAGTTCCGGTGATGCTCAGTAAACTGACTTGATACACTTCAACATATTCACACTTCTTCTCCTTCACATTCACAGCTACCTCTTCTATATATTTCAATCTTCAAAAAATGTTCAACATATATACTTGATCCATCCTAAAGCATCAATTAGATCAGCCTAATTGGATGCACTTATTATTCATCAAAAATACCAACTGTCGGCTTTAAGCTTTCACAAAAATCTTTTCAAAAAAATAATTCAAACACTCAACACACTACATCATGTCAGCACAGACCTAAGATAGGTCACACATATGTCCGCATAATAAAAACTGATTCACCATATCACAACTTATTGATGAAGTCAGCCAGAAATAGGCTTTAATTACAAAAGGAAATCAACAGAATAATGCAGATGCACCATACGAGCACCAAAGCACGTTGAGATATTCTGAACATATATACTTTCAACATCCATAAATTGTTTCCCAAAACCACAAACAACAACTATCAACTGTGGAGGATTGCAGACTAAAATACCAAAGGGTGTAGCTTGTATACCGATTCAGATACCAAACCAAAATACCAGATCAAGCACTAACTTAGAATTGCAATCACAACCCAAGTAACATGGTGACATCAATGACAACACAAAACTATAGAGATAGCCATTCTTCTTCATTCTTCCAACACAGGTATCTTATTTCTCACACCATAGGGAGATAGTATACCTAAGGCTTACAAAATTGATTTCTCGTGTACAAATAACATCTTTTAGTATGAAGAACTAATCACAAGACTGAAGATGGCCATGAAATGAAGGATAAAAGAATTCTAGGTCTATGGAGATTCTCAACTAGTAATCGGGCAAGTAAATGATGAGCATCAAACAAGTGATGATAAGCTAATGCCATATAAAAGAGAGGTAGATAGTTTCAAACAATATTTTGTCACCATCACCTTTAAATAGGTTCCCTGAATCAACAATAAAGTAGCCGACACAATGGCAATGATAGGTCACTTCTCAACATTCCATAGAACATTCCTAAGTACGAAGTCTTGGCGGAGCAATTGATCATACTGACGTTTGATATCCCATAATCAGAACTAGTTTATGATGTTGTTGTTCCTAATTGACCATGGTACCAAGACATATTTGACTATATCTAGTATGGTATCATACCTCCTGACTTGACAATGAACCAAAAGAGAACCTTTGCCTGTAGGACTTCCTGAATCACAATCCTAGGAGACACCTTATATCATGAAAGTTTAGATGGTACTTTACTCCAATGTCTTAAAATAGAAGAAGTGAAAACCACCTTACATGAGGTACATGAAGGAATTTGTGGGTCCCACTCTAGTGGACCTAACCTAGTACAAAATTTGTTAAGAACATGGTACTATTGGCCACCCATGAACAAGAATGCATTTAATACTCTAGAAAATGTCAGTGTCAACAACATAGTGACCTTGTTCATGCACTAGGATAGGAGTTGAGACCTATCACAACACCATGGCATTTTTCATAGTGGGGATTAGAATTGGTAGGTAAGATCTCTCTTGCTTTGTCCAATGCCCAACATAAGTTCATTATTACTGCAACTGAATACTTCACAAAATGGATAGAAGAAATTCTATTAACCTACATCACAGGAAAAAAGATATCCAAGTTCATCTTGAATTATCTAATCTATCGATATGGAATTCCCCAAACCATCATAATGGATAATGGAACCCCATTCAAAAACCAAAATGTCAAAGAGCTTTGTTCACATTTTTCTATCCAACACAGATTCTCCATGCCCTACTATCCCCAATGAAACCATTAGGATGAAGCATCTAATAAAACCATCTTGAAAATACTAAAAAATATTGTTAATGATGTCGGTCATGATTGGAATTTGTAATTGAACCCAACCTTGTGGGATTACCAAACCCATATTCGTACACCTGTAGGTGCCACACCTTTTTCCTTGGTATATGGATATGAAGCAATCTTACCTATTGAAGTTGAAATCCCCTCACTGCGAATATCACTAAAAGGCATGGTCGACAATGAAGAGTATCAGGTGTTCAGATTAAATGAGTTGGAACTCCTAGATGAAAGGAATTTGAGCGTGGACTAAACCATCTTCAGGTTTATCAGAATCAACTCAAATTAAGCTACAATAAAAATATCAAAAATAGGAACTTTCAAGTTGGTGACTTGGTACTAAAAGAGAATCATAAGGTAGAACTAAATCAAGATGGAAAAGGTAAGTTTGAACCCAATTGGTTAGGTCCTTTCATCATCACAACAAGCTATGGCTCCAGAGCTTATCAATTGGCTACTCCTAAAGGATAACTTTTATTCAAACCACTAAGCAACAATCGTATTAAAATTTTCTATACTTGAACAATCAAAGTATCCCAACAAAAAGGATAATAAAAGAAAACAAATCAAATAGGAAGAAAAACAATAGAGAGAAATAAAACGTTCTTTAAGTGAAAACCACTTTGTGGCGCTTCTAGAATAGGTACCATAGTGAAAACCTAGAAAATAGGTGCTACGCTTGAATAAAGGCCAACGCCATTATTTATTAGCATTGTTTGAAGCATTGGTCCATTCATCCCATAATACAATGTGCACACCAACCATAGTTTAATGATTAAGTGTTGAACCTTGTTGCACCATCAACATCTATCTCCCTAATGAAGGTAATGTTTTCTCAAACTGGGGGAAACTTCCCAAAATTGGTAGTGGATTGGATCCTTGTACATCCCATCATGGTCGAAAACTATCAAAATCAAAAACATCCAAAAAAAAACAAAATCAAAACAAAGTGAAACATATCAAAATCCCAAAAACATGTTATGCTTTGAGTCAACACTAGTTGAACTATGTGGTCTTTGCGTGTATAATGTAGGCAAGGATTATTAGCCCTTGAGGGCTTAGGTTAGTCATCTTAGGTATCTAGCATGCTTTAATTTAACTTAGTCAAAAATTCAAAATTCAAAAACATTTGAAAAACATAAAAAGATCAAAACCATGTTCATATCAAACCAAGCAAACTACGAGCCTCTGCGTGTACAACATAGGAAAGGCAATATTTGATGAGCCCCTAAGGCCCTAGGTTAGTCCTATGAAAACAAAAAAAACATCATATCAACTCATAAAATCAAAAAGGTCTTACCTCCATCATCACCAATTGCAATAAACTTTTCATTCATAATAAACAATCATCACATTCACCATTTTACAATGCAAACAATGAATAAACAAACATCAAAATCAAAATTCCAAAGTGAAGATCGAAAAAATTAGACAACTATCAAGTGAAAACAATGCCTAAGTATAGACTATCATATGACCTCCTTGAAAATAATATCAATAATCCTAAACATGATTCTTAACGGAAAAAACGTTCCTATGATATACATCATCAATGGATTTCATCATGAAACATCAACAACAACTATGGAAAGTGATACTGCAACATTGTTTATCTTTTTACAATCTTCTTTGTTTGATTTATCACAATACCACATTCCTAGGATCTCTCGAGGATGTCCATAAGGATTTAGATAAGAAGGAATGGTGGTATTAACTGTTGATTTTTGTTAGTTCTATTTGTAAGATGTTTTTGTGATACTACCATGGCGAATACTTGCTTTGTTTTATTTATGGAAGCTATTTTGAGACAATTCGAGTAGCAGTTGCATGTTACGTATTTCATACCTCTCTATGTAATTGGTCTGAAAAGTTTTAACACAACTCAATCATATACTCTAACAAGGGTTTTGTATGTTTGGTATAAGCAAGAATATTCGTTGTGTGTCAAGTCAAAGCCCACAAAATAGATACAGAGCCACCTTGCCTATTAATACCCTCCAGTGCATCATGTATTTTTGTTACATAAAAAAGGATTGTTAAATATATGAAGCCTCTATGCAAAGCAAAAGAAAAACTCATCAATAACTAACAAACATCAAATTTCTATCTATCATCCAACATTTCTTCTAACACCTCCATCCTACATCACAATATCATTAGTACCACATCCATCCTACATCCACCATTTCATAAGTACATATCATGACCATAGTAAAGCAATAAAAACATTACACATCATGTAAAATCATACATCACATATATAAGATATCATCATCTATCATATATCAACATCAAATCATATACATACTAAATCATCATTTATCACATTGATATATAAATCATTTATAATCCATCCATCCACATCATATGCATACATCAGAAAAGTACAAAACATGAACATAAAGCATACATCATCATCCATAATCATCTCATAACACATAATAAAGCCAAATCAAAATAGTGCATATCTCATATATCGTCAAAATTGAGAATGTTATATACATCATCAAATAACATGTGTGATATCATATACAAAAAAACAATATACATGTATACAAGGCCTCAACTAGGCTGATGAATTTATATACAAAATCATGTCTACAACATATGTCTCTAAACAATAAACATTATAATGATCAAGTAAAAATAGTCCTACTGCCCGGCCAGAGGTGGGGATCTCTAATGATCATGACTTTGGTGAGGAGAAGGTTGCAACATAATTGCGGGCTGATCGGGCTACCTAACTGACCGATCGATTGACTTGGTTGCACCAGTAGCTATACTAGGCTCATCAAATTGTGGACATCTCCATGCTTGGGATAGAATACGCCTCCCTAAGGGTTTGAGGATATTTATCCCTTAAGAAGTATCCTATTTTAGAATGAAAAGCATGAAAATAAAGCACAAGACACATTGATTCATTAGGCTTAAGATGCTAAGGTACCTTTCTCATTGTGAGGATGAATCTGTTGTTGAAATCCACGACCATCTTATTGATGCTTTTATTGATGGTGGTGAGCTCATGGATGGAAAACTTTGGATCAATTCTGTCACCATACTATTTTTAGAAAGATTTTTGAACCACTCCCAGGCACTTCATCCAAAGAATGAATAAATAACTTCTTCATCACATCTTCATCTTTAATTTTGTGTTCATCAATGATGTTGGTGAAGTACCTCAAGTATTCTTCACCATTTATTGTGTTATTCCCTTGGAATTCTGGAACTTTACCTTTGGTATAACTAGAAATAGGATTAGGATAATTTGGAATCCCAAAGAAATCTAGTTGCCTATATCTTTCAGCTCCTAATGGTTGTCTTGCTAGACTGAATCATTGAGCATGCCTTTGAGGATTTCCACTAGTATTTTATCCCACATTTTGTTGTTGTGATATTTGTTGACCTTGTTTTTGGGTAGCTAAAGCACGAGCTTGACTTAGATGGTCATCTGAACTAGCAATTCTTGCCTTCTAACTTCATGTATAAAATCTAGTTCTTCATCTAGAGGTTCTACCTTTAATTTGGATATGTTGAGGAACATAATGGAAAGTCATATCAAACTAAGAAGCTTGGGAACTAGTGGGAGAAGGTTTTTTGTGATCAACTTTGTGAGAACCTCTACCAAGCCCTACCTATTGTGTGATTCCTCATCACATCATACTCATCAACGTTTGAATTCCTTCTTCTAAGCAACTAATATATAGATTCATTAGACGTGTACTAGCATTGTTTTCTCATATCTACAAACGAATTACCTTTTCTTGAGGTGCTAACTTATTTTGGTTCATTTTGTCCAAATAGATTATTTTCATCTTTTTTCTTCCATTTACCATGTTGATTTCTTGCATTTCTTGTAATATTTATTTGTGTAGGCAACTCATCTTTTTGTATCCTTCTATACATGATAAATTTTTTTATTATATAAAATTGGGTTCTAAAATAGAGTTTCCACTCCTTGAGGGAGATAAAAAAACTTATTAAAGTTGTTCTCACTAAGGTAACCCAAAACCATTGTAAAACATTTGTTAGATTTTGACTTTTGCAAATGAAATTAAACAATTTTAACAACTATTGTCCCCAACAACAATGCCATTTTGTTAGGTCTCAAAAAAATTGTTTCAATTCCTACAATAAATTATACTCACAAGCCTAGGGTTGTCATCATATGGGTAAAACAATTCATCAACATAATTGTGGAGGACTCTAAGCTAGCTTGACAAGGGTGAGTTTTATCTTTTGCACTTTGAGCTCAACTTAGACTCAAGAGAGTGTTCTCAAGGGTATACTTGAATACCTGTATTAAAATATTTATCAAGATAACCATTAATAAAATAAATGATAGTCAAACCCAACTGGTTTGTTTAACCCCTAAAACTATCATTAGACTAAAAAAACTAGCTATCATTAACCCCATATAGTTGATATAACACCTTGGAAACAAACACAAGATGGGGTGATTTTCATGATTCACAAATAATGATTTCTTTTGCTTCTTACAAATAATGGTATCATGCAATCACAAATTGAAACTGAAAACAAATAATTTTATAATTTTTGTTTATATTTTGATGAATGGAACACATACAAGAGACCAATGCAAACTCCTAGGAAACATAGTCACAATCAGCAAGGAGGAATGACACAGGTGAAGAGATCAATCTGAAGTGATCTACTTATCTCAAGCATCAATGAGCATCATTCATAGTGTTATCTACTTAGTTATCCATTGTTAAACTATCCAAATTCATATGCGATCACATAAAAGCGCTATTACAACTCGTGTAACAAAATTAGAATGTGAAATTCCTCTAGTATCGATTCCATTCACAACAACATATGTGTTGAAGAAAACATTCTAGATTTGATCTATTTTCTAAGTTTGCACACACAATGATGGAGACATAAGACTATAAATATAACATTACAACATTCTTATATTAAAGTCTATCAAAACCAATGCATCCCTACAAATATTCTCTATAATTGATCTTCTACAAGTTTCTTCTCATCTAATTATTCATCCACTCTCTTGTATCATCCAATAATGAAAATGATCACCAAAATAACAATAAGACCAAACAACAAGGGAAAACCTTAAAATAGATCACTATAAAAACTTCAAATCAATGCTTGGAGAAGATTCACCCCAAAAAAGATCCCCCAAATCAAAGGATGAACTTTATAATTTAACTTCTAGTGGTTGAGGGGGTGACACAATAAATGCAAGTAGAAAAAACAAGGGTGTGGGGAGCAATATTGGCAGTTGTTCAGTTTGAAATCCATGAGTATACATCTCAAGTGTTAATACATTACTTGGAATCACACCATAAATTATTGGTTGGTGGAAGAAGCACTAATGATACTTTTATTTACTTTGTAAACCATTTGGGAAGCAATCACAGACCAAAATCGTGAAAATCAAGACAATCAAATTGTTTTGTAACTAAAAAAATGAACTATGAGATTTTGAGGATCACTCAGACAAGTGTGAAACTTCTATAGTGATCTAGATATTATGTTGGTTTAGCATAAAAAGTCCACAAGGTCCTTTATGCAAGAAATTTGGCTCAATATGGCACTGGTGGGAATGATACCCCTATCAAGTTCAAGCAAAAAGTTTGTGTGCAAGTAAACCTTAACCTTTTGAAAACACATATGGTTCACATCAATCCACCCATAAACTATCACCTTATCCATATTAGTCTTTATCAACTTCTTGCGAGTTTGAAGGCTCCATTGATTCATTGTGAACAATCACCCTCCAAAAGGAACATGTAGAGAAACCAAGTGCATCTTCCAAGTGAACAATACATCTTGTTCAAATAAAAAACTTTGTATGTGATATTAACAAAGATGATGTCAAAAAAAGGAATGAAATGGATTGGAGAACTTTGGATATGATGACATCATGATGAGATGATGTCAACATGATGCCATTCAGGTGTGGATGTGAGAAAGTGAAGTGGATTATGCTTGTAGAGAAGGTCATTTGAACTAGATTTAGAAACTTAGAAAGGTGAAGTTTAGATAGATGGAGAAATTATGCAATGATGATGACATAAGAAATGTGAGAAGATGGGCTTCAGTTGCTTGCAAGACCTCTTAGCCAAATTTGAAAAGTTCTTATAGGAAAATCATGAGCAAATGGAAATTGTGGGAGATTGAATGGCATGTGGAAATGAGTTGGTTCATAGAGAAATACTCACAAACTAGATAGGTAGGTTTTTTGGCAAATAAGAAAATCTCAAGTAAAATGGAAGAAAGTGGGTTGGAAGGGAACATTTGATGGGCAAAGGATTTTCACAATCCTATACTTAGTTGAATTTTCAATATTCAGGACCTAATTTGTAAGAAAAAAGCACCAAAACTGACAATTTGCAGGGAAAAGAGCTTGGATTGGATGGAAGGGAAAAACCTGCATTGGTATAACTTTCACTCCATAGGGAATTTTGCAAAATTTCAAAAGATAAATGGACTTGGTTTTTTATAATCTATCCAACTATCGAAATAAATTTTGACAAAAGACTACCCATGATTGAAATTCTCAAATTGGTTATAAGCTTGAGAAAAATGGCTAAGGCACAAAAGCGAAGGGATATAGGAAAAAATATAATTGCATAGTTGAGCTCCAATAGTTTACCCTAGCATGATTCAATTGATAGCATATGGCTACTTGTCCCACATAATAGTCAACAATCGCTACTCCTCGATTGTCACAATGTGATCTCAAATAAGTAGTATAAAATATGATACACATTTTTAATTGTAACCATCATCTCCCCTATTCAGAGCATTAAGGTAGATGTATCTACATCCCATATCTCCATTAATGCCATAAATATGTTGGTGTGGAATCATATCTCTGGCATAAAGAACACCCAATAATCCCTACTTATTGGAAGAGTGAGGTCTTATTTCCTATTATGACAAATACTTGACTTTAAAGAAGAGAGAGCAATAACCCTCCTAGGTGCTCTCACATAGTAGGCATAAGCTAAAATAACAAAAAAACATTTCATATTCCATTATTCACTAATCTAACTTCTATCTTTTATTCTTCCTAAAAACTCAACAACAACAAAAATCCTTGAATACTAGCACATTGTATGGACATTAGCGCATAGGTTAGACACCTATGTGTTTCTTGGATGATCACACATTGGTCAGATGCTATCCTACTCGCACCTATTGGATGCCAACATGTATTGGGGACCCATTGAAGCAAAAAAAGATATTAAAAAATACTTAGAGAAAATAGTAACATTTTCACTCACTTTGAGTAGGACTTCTCCTTGCTCGACTCCCTCATGGAGCTCATTTGAACCAAGTCATTCGTAGTTTCATCTATGTGAGATTTTTTCTCAAGGATCATTATGAACTCTTAAAAAATGCAATGGTGAATAGTGAAAAATGAATAGTAAAACTTTAAATTTTCTTATATTTATAATATATTGTTTTAAAAACGAAATCTAAACTCTCCTACAAGTGAATTCACCTTCATGTTTTTTCCCTCGATAGGATAGACAAAAACATGAGGGGCCTCTATTCACCCTTCTCAAAATATTGTTCTTAACTTTCTTCTCCAAAATATTCCTATTTGTATTAACTTTCCTCAAATTTCAAGATTGATATTGTTTGTTTTGCAAAAACTGTATGAATTTTTCCTAACATTTAACCTTGTAGGATGATTTTATAGAATTTGAGTTTGACGGCATCGTCAATCCGCCTAATGTGATTCTAAGTCCTTTTGGGTGTCATCTTCCATGTTTCTTGTATTTAATTATCTACTATAGCATTTTCTTCTTTCTAAATGCAATCAACTAAGTAAAGTGGGGAAAAATGTAATGTCAAAAATTATGTACTTGTGCAATTTCACATTATGTTTTGAACTCACCTTAGTTTGCACTTAATAATAGATTTTAATATTTATATAAAATTATTTTCACTCACAATTGAAGAGTATAAACATATTTCGTGTTACATTGAGATACCATATGCAAAATTTCAACAAAATTCTTTTGGACAATAGTGTGAAGCATAGGCATTTGTGCAATGCATTAAAATCCTAAAAATTATTAAGATTCAAAAGCACACTTTCCACATGGCATGTTTACAACCCGTGTTATAATGCCAAAATCAAAAAGTAATGTCTTTTTCTCTCTTCTCCAAGCACACAAAACCCAAGACTTTACCATTTACAAAGGGACTTTTTCACAATTTCTTAATGCAAGCTTTCTACTTCTCACCCTTGGGGAAAGTCTACCAAAATACTCTCAACTCTCTCTATCGTTTCCAACTATCTCATTTGGTGTTTTATAATTTTTTTTATTTTCTTGTCTTTGGTATTTCAAGCTTCTCACAAGAAAAATCATTGATTGTTGCATCTATCACATTCATTGGAGATAGCTTCCATTGCTGGTAATAGTGTTATGTTGTTCAATTATTCTATTATTTACTCTTAACGAGAGACAATCTTTTTTACATATAGAAATAAACAAATCTATTGTTATCATTCTTACTTGCATACATTGGCAGTTCTCCCGATAGACTAGGGTTAATATCTTATCAAATATTTTCATTTTATCATTTCTTTTGATCCTTAGTGCACTTAGGATTTAAAAAAAAACATTTTATCAATCATCTTCCTTTTGGTTGTTAGTGGAGTTCAAAACTAAAAATGGGGGTTTAATTAAGGCAAGCCCCTAAATAGCCCTGATATTTTTTCTTGTTTTGTTGTGTTTGTAGGATATGACCATTCTAGAGTCCAAATCATATAATTCCATAATATTTTGGAGTGATTGGAAAAGGATGATAGAGTGATGCAAAGACATTTGGATGACGTGTTGGTGTCCTAGACAAAGAGCTCCATCCTCTGTCTCCAAGTCTTAACCCTCATTCTCATTTTCTGATGACATAAGATTTTAATATTTTCTATACTTTTTGCAAATTAAGACATGTTGAGTTTTTTTAGAAGTTTGTATCATAAAGGTGACTTATAATTTTAGTTTAAATACTTTATTTACTCTTGAAAAATAAATAATTTGTTTTTTAGGTAAATATAATTTTTTTATTTTATCTAAAATAAAATAAGAATTTGATCATTAAAATAGATTCATTTTAATTAAACCAAAATTTTCCCTATTCTACAATATATATGATGCTTTATCTAGAAAATTTCCCAATCAAAAAACTTGTTTATGAATTATATATTCCATTGGATTGATTCACGTTCAATCTTTGACATGTTATCCTTTAGGTGGAAGTGACCTTGTGCTTCCATGCTAAGATGGAATCTTGTGAACTCAAGAGTGGAGAGAAGACGATTACCTCCCTAACAGAATCTGATTATCACCCCACTACCTATTTGCAAAGTGGTGTTCTTGAAGAAGGATGGAGCCTTTCTATATGCATATTCTATTGTTTCTTAGACTAGAAAGTCCTAATGGGCACTAATTAGATCAGCTTGTCCAAAATTTAGAAATATGAGGATGAATTTGTATATTTTCTGTGGTCCTCTATTAATATTCTATGCTATTTTAATGGCAAAGCCTTCTCCAAAAACATGATTTTTTTATATTATGTAATGCCCCTTCTTTGTTTGTGCAACTAAGGCCAAAAAAAACAAATTGGTACTTGAAAGTTGTGTCCACCCCTTGCTTAATGAAGTTTATTTGAATTGTGATGATCTAGTTTTCAACCTGTTTGGGAATGGTGATGAGAGATCAAATATATATTGGGGCTGCCTAAAAGACAGCTTGAGTTAATTGAATTCTCCCAGCTAAAAAGAATTTTGCAGTCCATCTACTAAATTTTAATTGCAACCTGGCCGATGTTGGTTCCCACGTTCCCTTGGTAATTTTCAATTAAGAGGAAAACCCAAACATATCATAGGAAGGCCGCCCTTTAGAAATTAGAGGATTCTAAGAATTTATGACTTCTGAACTCTATTTATGTTTGCAAAAATAATTGATTTATGATTGTTAATGAGTCGTGACAAATCCAATTGGTAAATGTCTAGGATTTCAGATTTCGATTGAGTGCAAGTTGGAGGATATGCGTATAGGTCTTACCCCACCCAAGAGATTACTGCAATTGCAAAGAGGCAAAACGATAAAACCATATGGAGAGAAAGACAGCCTACATGTACCAAATACATCATTTTGAATGAAATAGTCACCCAGAAAATCAAACCATTGTTTTGTATATTCATTAAAGAAAGTGACAGAGAGGTGATAATGCAAAGAAGAAATCTAAGTTCAAAACAATAGTCAACAAATGCAAAGATGTCTTTCAAAAACTATAATAATGACTCTGACCACATATAAAGATATTAAGTTTGGAAGATTGCATACTCCTTTCTTGCCTCTGAAGGTTCAAAAGAGAACTTACTCATTAATTGAGTAGATGCATTGTGTTGATCATTGTTATAATCAAACTTTCTAGCACGGCCTCTAACTAACCAGGAACTCATCCTTCTATCCATTAAACCTTCTGCGTAGTGATTATGGATGTGTTGCAAGAGAGGCCGTGGAAATACTGTCCATTAAAACTTGCAAATGTCTAAAGTTTTTCAAGTATTCCTCCCTATGATACCCATGTTAGAAATAGAAATAGATTAGAAAAAAATACAATTCTTGTAAACCATGTATTTACTTTATAAAGATATTCCCATCCATACTCCTGGAAAATCTATGGTACTTTATAGTTTATATATCTCATGCGTACTCATGTAGGATCAATCATATGAAAAATGAAAGTATGCAAGACCAAAGAACAAATATCTAGCCTTATGCCTCACTGCACAATGATTTTATGACTTTATGGAATCAACAATGTCCAATTATGAGAGAGATACAAAGTTTGAAAATATTGTAATTTTGTTTTCATTTGTAGAGGAACTGATAAAGGATTTTACTGCTCGCGGAAGAACCCCATTTTGTGATGAAAAAACACCAAAATAGGCACAACCTGCATGTATCTGTGAAAAGGGGGCTGTCTTCCAGTTATAGATGATCCATCTAAATAAATTTAAGGAAAGTGTTCATAAAAAAAAAAAAAATGATTGGTTAAGGTCTTTTTCAGAATTTTATTTCAAATAATGAAGGATTAGGGCCTCAATTTGGTGGTTGTATGGTCATATGATCGTATTTAATCATTTTAATCTAAAAATTCAATTAAATTTTTTGAAAGATCGTATCACTTAAAATGAAAATTTTCAAACTGACTATAAAAATTTCTATATAATTATTCTTATATATATATATATATATATATATTTTAAAATAGGATAGACTTTAATATTTAAAGAACAACTTCATAGGCAGAGTTGTCCATTAAATTTAGGTCTTCATAAGAATCTCATGTACACTACTATTAATAAAATTCAATAATCTATTATCTAAGCAATCAAAATAAGACATTTCATTATAAAATTATAAAAATAGAATGTATTGGATAAGTAGGTATCACAGTAATGTTTCATTTATAAAATATTGACATAACAAATTGAAAGTGTAAAGGAATATAGAAAAAAATAGAAAAATTTAAAAATATTAAAAAATTAGTAAAAATAAGAAAAAATATCAATTATTTATTTTAGAGCATAAAAAAGAATCAAACATAAATAAATAATTTATTCACTTTGCCAATTACTCTCTTATCCTCAATCAAGTTAAAATCCTAGGATTTAAATCATAAATCTGAAGTATAATTAAAGAAGGGGGAAGTAAAAAACGAGATTGTTGAAAATAATGGATGAATGTAGGATTAACTAATAGGGAAAGTAATAGAGGGTGAAACTTGAAGAGAATAACAGAGAAGTTAAAGAAAGAGTCAAGGTAAAATAAAATCATAGCTTGTGACCATTGGCTACAAAAGCTTCTCATGAAGGAAAATGAAGACATTTAAGTAGGAAGTTACCATAATATATTGCTTATAATCATTATAGGAAAGGAAAGTTGTATATTTGTATGTACAAAATAGTAATCTTTTGAATGCATTGTAGGTGTGAATAGGCTATCACTATGGTAAATTTTATTCCTTGAAGTATTTTATTTATTTATTTATTTTATTCATCTTTTCAAATCTAAGAAATTTTTTTTTTGACTCCACACATAAAGTTAGAATTTTAATTTAAAATTAAATCAAATTAAGATATTAATAATATTTTTTTAAAAAAAATAAAAGAGGGGTTAAAATTTATTCAAACTAGAAGAAGTACAAAGCACAGGCATCAAACAGCCCTATCAAGATCCACTAAGTGGTCTAACTATCGAGACAAACCTAGAGGTAATTGACCCTTATCCACAATGTTCCAATGTTGCATGTGATCAGAAGCCCATTTGGCCAAACAATCTGCTACTCTGTTCCACTCTTTGGGGATATGAGTGAAAGTAACGGAGTCCAAAGAAGCACACAAATTAAGAATTTGGTTAACAACCAAATCTAACTTCCAAATAGCATCCTCAAATGATGTTGATTCAACATATGCATCACCGCCTATGAATTAGATTCACAAATAAGCCTGCTCCATCCAAGAGCACAAGAACGTTCCACAACATACAAAATAGCAGTGGCATCCATCAAATTGTTAGTATGATGCCCTTTATAAATAGAAAACATAAATTGAACAATCCCCAAGCTCTCTCTACCAACTCCACCAAGATATTAATGAGATTTATAAGCATTAGTTTTACACATTTATTTGGGAGTTTCCTCCTTTTACTTTGTAGGTTGATATTTTTTTCCATGTATTTATATCTTTTGGAATGAAAACACATTGGATATTTATAGATTTGACAATCTTCAAACTCTTGACACTCATGTGAAGGTGACTTCTCACTAATTTGTGTTTTCAATACTTATTGTTGTTCTATTTATAATTAAACCCCATGCTTTATGGATTTTTAATGCCAAAGCCATTTTTAGGGGATTTTCTATTAATCACCATTTAAGATATTCAACTAATTATACTATTTTTGCTTCTTTCTTGTTCTATATAGGTCCAAATTAATGCTGAAAATTTATGACAACAAAGAGAGGTAGATTAGATGGTCTAATTTCATTTTTATATACAATAATAATGTAGTATTAAAAAATAAACTATATCTTGTTTGCAAAAAGGTTGATATTGGTGTGTGACATGTGGAGTTTCCAATTTTCTTATGTTGTCTCAACATTCCTTATATTTTAAGAAGGTTGTAAAATTAATGATATCAAGTTTCCACAATCCATAATGTTCATTCAATGATTTATGGATTTGATCATGTGAAAATTTTTGCATCAATGTTTCGGATCACACTCTATGATCCATCATCGGGATGAAAGCAAAGAGCTAAAGGAGAAGAATTGAATAGTTGAAACCAAGAACTACCTAAAAAGAAAAAAGGAAGGGAGAGGAGAGAGAAGGTTGTAAAATTGATTAGGGTAGGTTCATCCCCATGCTACTAAAATATTGTGTGAGTGTGAGAGTTGTCTAAATGATTTGTCAAAACATTGTCACATATGTTCTAATCTAGCATACATTGGAATGTCATATGTTGGTCGTAGTTGTCTTAGGTTGGAATGATAGAAAATAGAGAGACCACCAAATGGACTTTGATTGTGATATGTAATGCCCCATATAACTTGTTGTTAATATGTTCTAATAACCTTAGTGAAGCCCATTTTATCAATTCTAGAATGCATTAGCAACTCAATTATGACTTGTGTTAAAGTCTTAGTATCCAATAATAAAATAATTCTCAAGTAAATAAAATAAATTACAACTAAAATCTCTCTATTTTTAAAAAATCACATTTAAGATATTGCTAATAATTAATATTTTCTTAATTTATATATAAATTATAATAAAAAATACAAATAAGTAATCCAATAAATTTTGAGAAATATTATTTAAATAATATTATATTTAAAAACAATTTTTACTTTATTAATAATAGAAACAAACATTTTTCAATTGATTCTAAATACCAATTTAATAATTTTAAGTAAAATTCATTTATAAAAATATTATGCTATTAAGACAAAAATTAAAAACTAATTTCTTATTAACTTTAATCCAATAAATATAAAATAAACTAATAGAGATATCTTAAATACATCTATCTATGAGAGATATCACTAGAGAGGCTATGCAATTTTATTATACACTAATTTCATAAAAAAATTATATCACAAAATGAATACAAATTAATTGATAAATCTTATTTATTTATAATATATAATATACAATTTAATCCTCTTAGTTTCTTCTTAAAATTATTGCTATAATTTCTTATTTTTTCAATTGGAAATTACTTTTTCCTTTCTTCTTCCACGCTCCACTTTTTTTTCGAGACCGATACATATGTTATTTGAGAAGCTATCTACTAGTAACTACGCATATTAACAAAAAAAATTAAAATATATAAAGGTACCGACATATATTAAAATTAAAATATATTAAGATGCCCATAAATTTTAAAATTTATGGATATCTTAATATATTTTATTACATGTCTATACCTTAATATATTTAGTTGATAGGCTATATATTGTGGGCATAGCCCATCAGAATTGTCTCATGTCGGAAAACTCTCACGCCTAAAAATAAACTCCAAACAACTAAAAAATCTTCTAGGTAGTTGAACCACAATCTCGACCATTTACTGTAGCCTCACAACTGCAACTCGTATAATCCGCAACTGCGACACTGTATAATTATTGTTTATTTATTATTTATTGATTGTTTTAAACGACCAGTTGTTTCTGACCATGGGCATTTTTTCCTCCATAGCCAAGAAAGGGCAGAGCGAAGGTAGTCTTTAATATGGCGAAAAGCATGTAAAGAGTTGCAAAAACCACATATGAGTTTTATTATTATCTAAAAAACACTTTTTCTCAGCATAATTATGGATGGAAGGAGAAAGCAGTAGCCAAAGTAGAGCCAGTGTTGGGATAATTGCCCTTGCTTAGTATCATCATTCTCAACAAGGAATCTTCCTCGTCAAAATGAACACAGGGGAGATTAGAATTGTGGACTGTTCAGAAGAACAAACAAATCTAATGGATCTCCCTCTAGAGGTGTTGTTGTGTATAATGGATTGGGTGAATGATGTGGTGGACTTGGGAGCCATGGTGTGCACATGCCGCCAACTTCGAACCATGGCTAGGGTTGTACCCTTCACTATCAAATTAAGCCATTCTAATTATTTTCCATCCTCCAGGGTTTTGGCTAGTTCTAAAGAGTATAAGATCATATATTCCCTCCAATAGGGTTTTGGACTTAGCTAGGCCCTAGATCATTGATGATGTCTTGGCAGCTATCTTGGCAGATTTGAAGAACCTAGACTGTCTTGTTTTAGATGCTTGCCAAAAACTGTGAGTTTCATTGCATTGCTTGTTGAGTGAAAGCTTTTAAAATGGATATATATTTTTTAAAAGGATCCACTTTTTCTAGACCATTTGATTTCACATGTAATTGGGTTTTTTTGGGTTTCTAATATGGTAAAATATTTGATTTTACATGTTATTGGGTTTTTTCTGGATTTCTAATATGTATCATTGCAATGATTTAAAACCATCCAACTCAGAGGTAAGCTATCATGGTTCAGAAGGCTCTCTCGAAGGTGGCCATTCCATTCCATTAGCAGGGAGGTTGCACTTGTTGGAACAAGATTCTTTAGAACAACTAGGTAAAAAGGCATGATGTGCATACTCTCATAAAGTTGGGTATATTCTAGATTTGGCTATATCCCGTGGAATTGAACTCCCACATAATAATTTGCTAAAAAAAAATCTGGATTGCGAACAATTTAACAGGTCTAAATTTGGGAACATACCATGGGTTTCATTGATTGAAATGAGCACAACAAGAATATGCTCCATTAAGGTTTTTAGCTCAATTCAGTTACATGGGTTTCAAGTTGAAGAGAATTTGGATTCTAAAATGTCAAGTACATCGGATGAAGAGATGAATTATATTTCTAATGGTGGTTCCATAGAGAAGAATGAAGTAGAATGGAGTGTTGATCAACTAGATGCAATTGCTTCAATCTTCCAAAGTGCAACACCCACAAAGTCAAGAATTCAAATGAAAGAAAGGTGCCTTACTCTTCCCATGCCTCATAAATTAGGCCTATAGGTGTTCCTCAATCTAAGAGAGCTTTCAGGTCACCCAATCCTTTGAACAAGCTCTACAAAAACCCATAGTTTTTGATAAATCTTGCTAGAGAAATCGGGCATCTTCCTCTAGGGGAAGAGGTATCAAAAGTGCTAGATAAATGGGAGTGTTTCCTTACAAAGGGTTCATTTTCCTTAATCATTAGGGAGCTTGGGTATATGGGTTTACCACAAAGAGCTCTCCAAACATTCTCTTGGGCTCAGAAATGCCCAAAACTTTACCTAGATGATAGGATTCTAGGTTCTATACTGCAAATTCTTGCTCGAACTAGTGAACTGAAGACACTGTTTGACTTAAAGAGAACCTTGACTTCATGTAACAAGAATACACTTGAGTCTATTTCTAGAGGTTTTAACAAATCAAGTCAATGTAGGAAATCCAAAGATGTTTTACTTGCTACAAGGGAATCCTTATTTAAGCTTGATGATGGTATTCATGCCAAGCTCATTGTTCAAGCTTCCAAATCCAGTAGATGGCATAATTTAGTAGGTAAACTCATAGAAGAGCTTGGAATGAGAGATGAGTTGAAATTGGAAATATAGGACTACACTGTTGTTATGAAGGGTTCTATCAGACTTGGAATGTATGAAGCAGTGGAGATCCTTTGATGAGGGCGTTGCCCAAGACTTAGAAAATAACTCACAAACAAGAGAATGATTTTACTATTAAGAAAATGGAGCTTTTTACATGCAGAGGATCTCAAATCCCCAAGTTCTACAACACATGCAAGTTATATAAAGTTACAGAATAACCCTTTCGCAATATGCGAGCTTGTCCCCAAAAAGTTACCCAAAAATTAGAAACCCGCCCATAAATAGAGCTCTTCTTTAGTTTGGAGCCAAAACAATATTCAAATTTGAGTTTAGGCGGTTTGGCGCCAAAAATTTACAACATGAAGTTCAAATTTCAAAAGAGCATTTGCAATTGTATCTTCTAGAAAGTGCACCAACTTCCCGGGGCCATAACTTTTGATCCGAGACTCCGATTCGCGAACCGTTTGAACCGTTGGAAAGGTCACGAAGTCAATAACACACTCAAAATTTTCTATGCCGATTTTGGCAAGTTTTGGGGCCGATCCGGGAACTCTAAGTGCCTCAAATCTAACTCAAAAGATTTTCAGGTGCAAATTTGGGAAACTAAAACTGCAATATCTTTCCACCCAGGAATAGAAAATAAAAACCATAAATTGGGAATTTCATTATGATAAAAAGGGTATCCAAAAATGTAAAAACATCTAAAATTGAGAAACTTGAAATTTAACTATTTTTGGGTGATGCAAGATTGCCCTTACACCACTGATGCTCCTACATCAGACACCTAGGGTAATTTGAGAAGTGACCCCGTCTTAGATGGTAGAGGAAAAACCAAATGATCAACCTCTACCTTAGG
>VDFB02256132.1:208208566-208231545 GCA_007258455.2 Sequoia sempervirens | reverse complement strand
TGTCCACATGCTCAAGAAAACCCGCTCTGACACCATTTGATGAGGGTGCAACCCAAGACTTAGAAAATAACCCACAAACAAGAGAATGATTTTATTATTCAGAAAATGGAGCTTCTTACATGTAGAGGATCTCAAATCCCCAAGTTCTACAACACATGCAAGTTACAGAAAGCTACAAATCACCCTTTCGCAATATGCGAGCTTGTCCCCAAAAAGTTACCCAAAAATTAGAAACCCACCCATAAATAGAGCTCCTCTTTAGTTTGGAGCCAAAACAACATTCAAATTTGAGTTTAGGTGGTTCGGCTGAAAATTTATAACATGAAGTTCAAATTTCAAAAGAGCATTTGCAATTGTATCTTCTAGAAAGTGCCTAACTTCCGAGGCCATAACTTTTGATTCGGGACTCCGATTCGCAAACCGTTTGAACCGTTGGAAAGGTCACGAAGTCAATAATGCGCTTGAATTTGCTATGCTGATTTTGGAAAGTTTTGGGGCCAATCCGGGAACTCTAAGTGCCTCAAATCTAACTCAGAAGATTTTCAGGTGCAAATCTGGGAAACTATAACTGCAATATCTTTCCACCCAGGAATAGAAAATAAAAACCGTAAATTGAGAATTTCATTATGACGAAAAGGGTATCCAAAAATGTAAAAACATCTAAAAACTGATAAACTTGAAATTTAACTATTTTTGGGTGATGTAAGATTGCCCTTACACCACTGGATGCTCCTACATCATTCTTTTCTTTTGGTGGAAGGAATCAGGTCATAGACCAAATGTTGTCATGTATAGTACCATAATGCATAGTAGACACTATAGTGGCAAGTTCAGGGAGGCTTTTGCACTTGTTTGGGAAATGGAAGAATCAAATTGCTTGCTTGATCTACCAGCCTATCGAGTGATAATCCATTTGTGTGTTGAGTTGGGTGATCTGTCAAGAGCTACAAGATATTTTTCTAAAATGAAAGATGCATCATTTGTGCCCACTCGTGATATTTATAGTAATTTACTTGCGCTATACTTCAAATCAGGAAGAATGGTAAAATGCAAAGAACTTTTGAAGAAAATGGAAATAATACAAGTTTATATCAATGATTTTCAATACCACATAGACTTTGGGAATATGTTTATTTAGTATTGATTTCCTTTTAGCACTACCAATAACATAGTAAGGTAATGACTCTATTTTTGTTATTGTTGATATAATTTATGTGTGGTATATTTTATTTTGTGCAAGTCAAATGATGCTACACATTTGGCTAAATTAATTTTTTAGGGAGGTAGATATATTGTATGGCTTTCTTAAGAGATTTTCTTGGATAACCTAGATACAAATTTTGTGAGTTATTTTTAGCATAATTTATTGAAAAAATTGGATAGAAAGTTTCATTTTAGTTCAATATATCATCCACAAATTGATGGGAAAATAGAAGTTGCAAATAAGAGTCTTGAATGTTGTGTAAATAGGTTCATTTCCTATCTAGTTACTTAGTGGGGTCCTATTTACATATTAAATCCACTTAGGTCCTAGAGGCATATTTAATGCTTAGATAAGATTTTTTTTTTTTAGCTTTTATTAAATAGTAGAGTCCTAGGATCATTTAATGTTGGCTCATGTCATTTAATTATGATATAGTCATTTAATGTTGGTTCTACATCACCAATTTTCTATATAAGAAAGGTTATTATACACTTTGTAATATACCTCATCATCATATTTCATAGATCTTAATATCAAGCAAGCTCATATTCTTGCATACTCTCTTGTAGAAGGTTGCAATTGTTTTTGTAGGTGATCCTGGGGTAGAGCCAAATTTTAGCTCCTACATAGTATTAGAACCAAGCCTTGCAAATTTCTTCTTATATTTGAGGGTGGAGCTATTACTAGTGAGAGATCTTGGTGAATTTTAGTAAGGTTGAGTATGGTCTTCCCTTGCCCCCAATGGTGATCTAGGGAATCAAAAAATCTTTAAAAAAAACACTAGTTGTGGAGGGTTCCTCTTTGTGGGTTTTTGTTGCAAGTTATTTTGGAGAATTTTGGAGGTAATCTAAGATCACCATTGAGTCTAGGGCATTTGAGACAGTCAATATTGGCTTTCATTTTGTCAAAATTCAATATTTTTTTCCAAATTTATGAGGGTTTCAAGTTGGGAGGCGGTTACCAAATCTAGGACGTAGCTGATATTTTGGATAACTTTGGACCAAAGTTGACCCTACCATTGCATCTAGAATGCCCAAAAACCCCAAGAACGCTTGTCAAATCATGAAAATCAAAGACTATTACTTCGAGCCTTCAGAGGAATTTTTGGCCCTCGTCACCATTTTCATACAATATGGTACATACGATTTGCAATATGTAGTAGGTGTTAATGTACAAATCATATTCATAGAATATTTTGTGACTAGCATTTGTGGGTACATGTTATGTGCAGTTTGCAATACTCCTCTATTGTGTTAGGTACAACTACCAAATCAAGGTCGATGATATTTGAAATATAATATAATTTTATTATTATCGATGGTTTTAAATTTTAAGTTGTTGGTTTCTATTTTATCTTGGCCCACAGTTCCTTACCACTGAGTAGGGGGGCTAACTCCACTATGGTGTGTGGAGCCGCCAATGGTCTCTACTATTGGGGCTCCACCCCATTGTTGCCTATAGGTGACGTAGTTTTTTTTCCCATTTGCACTAGTTGTAGTCTTATTGAGGACCTACTTCCAAGCCCTAGGGGACTATATTTTTTACCCTTTTAGTCCCCCAAGTGCCCAAATTGGGCCTTTTTTTGTTAGAGCATAAATTTTCACCCAAGTATCAAAATTTTGCAAATAAGATATTGACAAAAAGTTGGTTTTGCGTACTTTGTAGCAATGTAGGTCATTTTGAAAAAAAAATTGTAGGTACATTTTATTCCCAACTAAAGTGCCTTCTCCCTTTTGGACCTTTGAGCTTATAATTTTTTGCCAATTTATCTGATTTTTGTGATTTTGACAATAATTGAAAGGTATTCAAGAGTTTTATCATTTGATTCGTGCACTTTTTTCTAGATCACCGTTGGGTATAAATTATTTATTTTTTACATATTTGGCATATTCACTGATTACTTGGACATATTATCTCTTGAAGAAGTTTTTTCTTGAAGAAGTTTTTTTTGTGGCAATGGCTTCATTCTCAATTGTATTTTTCAGATTTGAGAGGTATCGCATTAGTTTGTATCAAATATTTGTCTATTCTACACTTTTGGAACTTCTTGTTATAATGGTTGAACTAGGGTTTGAGGTCCTAACTTCTCATAACTATCATACATGGAAAGAAATAATGAGGAAATTAGTTTGGTCTAGGGGTTTGTGTTCCATCTTGGATGATGAACAACTTGAATTTTCTAGAGAATATGAAAGATTTTCTCATAGGAATAAATGTTATGAGGCTATGTGTTTGATTGTTGGGTGATCCCACAATACCGGTTTACAATTTTTGGCCAAACTAGACATTGAACTGAATTTTTTTAACTAAATCTTCATTTTCGAGCACCTATAGCAGCTTAACCATGATGAATTTGAAGATGATACAAAATAGTGATTTGTGGCATTTTGTCTTTAAATTATAAATACATTTTTTTCAAAAAATTTGGAATTAGATTGCACTTCTTTTTCCATCTCCTTCGAAAACTAGTTTTTAACAGTAAACACCATTTTTAAAGAGTGATGTTACTGGCTAACACAAAAAAAAATTATGAAGGATAAAATTCTATTTTTTCGAATTTAGATTTGTAACTATGATATCTAGTGCATTGAGTTGGTTTCATAGCATTTCATTGAATATTTTTTTCTTAATTAAGTTTCAAAAGTCAAACCAGTTACAATTTTACTTGCTAAAACATATATTTTTTTGTATGTATTGAAATTCATTTTTTTTTTGTTGGATCAAGGACATCAATATCTAGTGCATTGATATTTTTCAATTTTTTTTAATAATCTGCTATTTTTCCACGTGTAGAATAAAGAGCTTGATTTTCAATGAAAAACCTATGTTTAATCAAACTAAAAAAAATACATAATAAAAACAAAACATATTAAAATTATATTCGATGGATAGCTCGTTTCGAGGACTATCATCATCCAGTTGGGTATGTGAAGTCTCCTCCATTTTCATCCTCAACTCGAGCTTTGAAAGGAAATTTTTTGTGGAGATTTGGTAGAAGAGGGAGATAAGGGGAAAAGGGGGATTTGTATGTACCCCCCCTTCAAGCGAACCCCCTTGACCCTTTCGGGTGAAGGGGGTTCGCTCATAGGGGTCCCTACAAACCCCCCTTTTTTTGAATTTTCCTTTGTCTTCATTTCAAAAAATGTGCCAAAAGGTGGGTCCCATCGTTAAAGATGTTTCGCTCGAAGGGGGGTTCGAGCAAACCCATTTTTAGGTCCATACGAACATACTAGTTCGTGTGAACCATTAAAAGCCATTTTTTCTTCATGGGTTCAATGTTTTTACAATTTTACTTCCTCAATAGAATTGTAAACGAGTATTGTGGGATCACCCTACTATGCATGTTTTTGACAACTTGTTCTTCCATATTCAGGAATGTAATACTCATAGACAGGTTTGGGATAAGTAAAATGAATTATTTGGTTTAGTTAGTGAGATTGTGCTATGCAATTAGAGATAGAATTGACATCACTTCCCACTAATTCTTTTAATACCATTGAAGACTATTTGGTAAAATTTAAATCATTAAGGTCACAATTGGTTGGTTGTGGTAAAGACAAAACTGATAAGGAATGCATATTATTGATTTTTTCTAAGTTGAAAGATCCATTTTCATACTTCTCTATGTCATTTTATGCTACAATGGATGGATTCAGTGATTCATTTGTCATGCCTTCTTTTGAGCTATTTTGCTATGCCCTTAATATTAGAGTACATTGGGTTATGAATAGTTGGCTTGTGGCTATATTAACTCCTAATTAGGTCATATTATCATTGTTTTATTTTTATCTAGTTTTTTAGGTCATCCTACAGCTTATATAGGGTTATCTAAGTTGGCCTAGGTGGTATCCTAGGCATAAAATAGGTATATATAGGAAGCTGTGAGTCTTATTTAATCATCATATTGTGAATTGTGTTCTCATTGGAGATATTTGGAGGTTTTCCCCCTCAAAGTGGCTTATTATTCTTAGTTATTATTGGGTATTTGCAACATATTTCCTATCATATTCTTCTATTGTGGAAGTTATTTCATTACAAGTGGTATCAGAGCATGATCTTGGCACCATGACGACAAGGCATTTTTGTCAATTTTGGAGGTCATTTTGGAAGGAGCATATCTTTTAGATTTTTAAAGGGTTTTTGAATACTACATTAAAGAACCTATAGTCTAGATTTCATAGGAATTGGAGTAGATTTGAGCTAATTATTACAGAATTAGAGTTTCTACACAATTTTTTGGAAGCTGGATATATTTCACATCCTATAGATTTGGAGCCTAATTTTTAGTGGGTTTTTGAATAAAACATAGAGGAGTCTACAATACAAAATTTGGAGAAATTAGAGCTGAAATAAGCGAGTTATTGAAAAATTAGGGTTTCCAACAAATTCCTTCTCAAGGTTGTAAATCTGTTAATTTCTTAAATTATTTTCTAGGTAAGTGGTATCCTGACCCTAGTAAGTCACAATAAATGTTTTAGAGAATTTAAACTTCATTTGTGTGATTTATTGCAAAATTATTTTCTGCCATCATGATGGGGCCTACAACAAGAGGCAAAAATAATGCTACCACAACAAGGAAATATTCAAAGAATGAGGGAGTAGAAAATGAGGATTTTTACCCTAAGGATGAAATAAACAGAGTTAAGGGTGATATTTCATCATTAGAGAAGAAGATTATGGAAGAAATGGGTGAATTGAAATCATTTATTCAAGGTATGTGGTGTAAGGGTGAAGATTCACCTCATAAGGTGGAAGATAATACTTTTTTTGGACATGAATTCCTTGGACTTGACTTGGGTTTCAAGAAGGATCTTTCATTTAATAATCATATGCCAAGGAAATTCATACCTAAGTTGGATATGAGAAAGTTTGATGGCAAGGATCCATCCAATTGGCTATGCCAAATGGAGCAATTCTTTGATATTAATCATGTTCCTAGTCAACAAAAGGTGGCTATGGCATCATTATACTTAGAACCAGATCAATTTATTTGGTATCATTGGTTATGTGATGAGAAGATAAAAAAGGGTTGTGTGGTCACATAGTCAATTTTTCAAGAGGAACTTGCTACTCATTATGGAGGTAACTTTATGGATAGCTACTTCTACCAACTCACCCAATTAAAGCAAACAAGCATGGTCAAGGATTATATTCATCAATTTCAAACCCTTTATCTAAGAGTAGAGAATGTGGCAAAAGTAAATGTGAAGGAACTATTTGTAAGCAGTTTAAAGGATCAAATAAAATATGAAGTATGATTGTTCCAACCACAATCCTTATCGCAAACAATAGTAATGGAAATACAAGTGGAGGAGAAGTTTCTAGCTAGTAAGAGGCAAGGGAATCTAAATTTTAGGGAAAGGGGATCTCTTACACATTCACTTCCACAACCTACTAGGTTGACTCCAAAAAAAAATGAGAAAAGAGCAAAAGGGTTATGTTTCAATTGTGACAACAAATATAGTCAAGGACATAGATGTAGTGAAAATAAATTGTTTTATATTGAGGGACCAAGTGAGGAAGAGGATGAAATGATATTATAGGGTAATAGGGATCTAGATGATGAATCACATGATTCCCAACCAATCATCTCTTGTCATGCACTCTTTGGGTGTAGTGCACCTCAAACTCTCAATGTAGTTGGATTCTTAAAGAAGCAGAAAGTAACCGTGTTGATCGACTTAGGTAGTACTCACAATTTCATCAACAAAAATTTGGCTACTCATCTAAATTATTTTGTATATCTAGCTCCAGAATTTTAGGTTTTGATTGCAGATGGTGGTCCATCAGTTGTTTTGAAGAGTGTCATAGCATTAAATTATCCAGGAGAGACTATCACTTTGATAACCCAATGTATGTTATCTCCATGGGTGCAAAAAGTATTATTTTTGGAGTACAATGGATTACTATACCTTGGGAGCAATTGAGATGAACTTCCAAGAATTTTTTATGAGGTTCCAATCAGAAGGAAAGATAATAGAGCTAAGAGGGTTGAAGGAAAAGTCCCCACAAATAGTTAGCTCTCATAAAATGCAGAAGTTGTTGAAGAAGGGATTTGATGGATTTGTGGCCCAATTATGTTCATTAGAAGTCTCTCAATCTAATTCTCCTACCCATCCAGATTTACAAGCAATAATTGAGCATCACTTAATGGCTTTTGGAGATATGCCTAAAGGACTTCCTCCTAAGAGGGATCATGATCATGCCATACAACAAGTTCTGAGGAGCCAACCCCCCAACATCAGGCCTTACCAGTATCCACATATACAGAAAAGTGAGATAGAAAAGATTGTTGAGGAGATGTTAGAGGAAGGAATTATCAAACATAGTTAAAGTGCTTACTCCTCACCAGTGGTGATGGTGCGGAAGAAGGATGATACCAAGCACATTTTTCTAGACTATAGAGTGCTCAACATGTACACCATCAAAGATAAGTTTCCTATTATATTCATTGATGATTTGTTAGATTAATTGAATGGAGCTATGTATTTTACAAAGTTAGATCTTAGATCTAGTTATCATCAAATTCAAATTAAGGAAGAATATATTTGTAAGACAACATTTAGGACTCATGAGGGTCATTATGATTTTTTGGTGATGCCATTTGGTCTTACTAATGCTGCATCTACTTTTCAAAGTTTGATGAATTCTATCTTTACAAAAGTTCTTAAGGAAGTTTGTATTAGTGGTTTTTGATGATATATTGATTTATAGCAAGACATGGGAAGAACACTTGCAACATGTAGATAAAGTATTACAAGTTCTTGAAGAGCATCAAGTTTATGCTAAAGTGTGCTTTTGGTCTTAATGAGGTGGAGTACTTGGGACACATAGTTTCACATGAATGAGTAAAGGTGGATCCTAACAAAATTAAGGTGATCATGGAATGGACTATTACCAAAACTATTAAGAAATTGATGGGTATCTTGGGATTGACTGGATACTATCATAGATTTCTGAAAAATTATGGTCGTATAGCAGCACCCCTCATAGCTTTATTAAAGAAGGATTCTTTTCATTTGAATGAATCTACTAATTCAACAGTTGAAATGTTAAAGGAGGCTATGTGCACAACTCCAATACTTGCCACTCCTAATTTCACAAAGGATTTTATTGTGGAATGTGATTCTTTTGGATATGGTATAGGTGTAGTTCTCATGCAGGAGGGTTAGCCCATTTCTTTTGAGAGCCATCAATTAAAGGGGAAGAATCAATGCAAACCTATTTATGAGAAGGAAATGCTAGCTATTCTTCATGCAATAAAAAAATGAAGGCCTTATCTAATGGGTAGACACCTCAATGTTAAGATAGATCATGATAGCCTAAAATATTTTTGGGAACAAATATTTTCTTTAGAAGAACAACAAAAATGGGTTACTAAGATGTTGGGATATGATTTTGAGATTGTATATAAGAAAGGGAAGGTAAATGTTGTGGCAGATGCACTATCAAGGAAGGATGAGAAGGATGAAGCTTTATTGTGTTCCCTTTCAATACTACAAGAATATTGGGTAGAATAAGCCAAAGAAGAGTGGAAAGATGATGTGGCTACTATTAATCTCGTTCAACAATTACAGAGTGACCCTAGTAGTTTAGATAAATTTTGTTGGAAGGGAGATGCTTTGTGGTATAAAGAGTGATTATATCTTTGCAATAATTCCTCTCTCAAACAAAAGATTCTCATGGAACTACATGTGTCTCTAGTGGGTGGTCATTCACGATTTTTGAAGACATATCATTGGGTCAAGAAAGACTTCTTTTGGTAAGGGCTAAGAGGGGATGTTCAAAAATTTGTGGTAGAATGTTTGGTTTTTCAACAAAATAAAGGGGAGACAATTAAGACACCTGGTCTCTTGCAACCCTTAGTTATTCCTAGCTAGCATTGGGAAAAGGTCTCCATGGACTTCATCACAAGGCTTCCAAGATCTAATGGTAAGAATTTCATCATTGCAGTGGTGGATCACCTCACTAAATATGCACATTTTATTGCATTATCACATCCTTTTACAACAAGTAGAGTGGAAAAATATTTTTTGGAGAATATTCAAAAGCTACATGGTATACTTAAGGTTATTGTTAGTGACTGTAATCCTATATTTACTAGTAACTTTTGGACAGATTTATTCAAGTGTTTGTGTACTCAATTGGCTCATAGTTCTTCATACCATCCACAATCTGATGGGAAAACATAAGTGGTTAATAAGTGTTTGGAAGGATATCTATGTTGTTTCACTTCAAATAAATAGTCTCAATGGGTAGATTAGCTACCACTAGCAGAATGGTGGTATACACTTCCTTCCATGGTTCATCAAAAATGTCTCCATTTATGGAATTGTATGGATATCATCCTTCTTCCATCACATAATCATTGAAGGTGTCACCAAGATTTCATGTGGTGGAGGACCACATGATTCATCAACAACAAGTACTTTTAGGACTTAAAGAGAATCTATCCATGACACAAAACCAAATGAAGCAGCAAGCAAACCAGCACCGTAGTGAAAGAAGTTTTAAGGTTGGGATTGGGTTTTCTTGAGATTGCAACCTTACAAGCATTTTCACTAAAGAAACAGTCAAAGAATAACAAGTTGTCTCCAAAATATTATGGCCCATATCAAATCACGTAGAAGATAGTAGTGTGGTCTACAAGCTTCAATTGCCATTAACAACAAAGATACATCCAGTTTTTCATGTTTATTTTTTAAAGAAGGTAATTGGGAATAATATCCTTACTCAAACAATATTACAAAAGCTTGACGAAGAAGGAAGAATCATATTGGAATTGGAATGCATTCTTTAGAGACACACAAGGAAGCTAAGGACTAGAACACTCACTCAATATCTCATCCAACGGAAGTACTAGCTGAAGATGCCACATGGGAGGATGAGGAGTTCATTCAAAAGAATCCAAAATTTCCTAGCATTGAGGACAATGCTTATCTAAAGATGGGGGCATGTTACACCCTTAGTATTAGAGTACATCAAGTTATGAATATTCAACTTGTGGCTATCTTAACTCCTAATTAAGCAATATTATCATTATTGTATTGTTATCTAGTTGTTTAGGTCGACCTAGGGCTTATATAGTGTTATCTAGGTCAGCTTGGGTGGTATCCTAGGCATAAAATAGGTATATATAGGAAGTTGTGAGTCTTATTTCATCATCATATTGTGAATTGTGTTCTCATTGGAGATATTTGGAGGTTTTCCCCCTCAAAGTGGCTTGTTATTCTTATTTATTATTCAATATTTGCAGCATATTTCCTATCATATTATTCTATTGTACAAGTTATTTCATTACATACTTTGTGATAGGTTGACTAGGGAACAAGCTAAACTTAGTCAACATGATACACACTCTAAGAATCATGCTTTGATTGCATCCTCACCTAAAGGTAAAGGAAAGAAGAAGTCAAAACCTAAGATAGAATCTTGTGATACACCCACCTCTCCTAGAGAGGACAAAATTAAGAGGGAGAAACCCAAGTGTGGTTATTCTAATAGACCTAGACATGGTGAACAAACTTGTTACAAAAAAAAATTAGATGATATGAGGAAAATTCTAGGAGAAAATATTTATTTTCCTTCTAAACCTACAAGTTCACCTTATTCTTTTTCTTCACAACCTTCATCTTATACACACATAGGTACCATGAGAAATAATCATGAGAGTGATAAGGTAAAAAGATCATAAGATGAAAGGTCACACTCTTGTTGTAACACATGTTGAATAGTCTAGAGATTGTATTCTTGACTTAGGAGCCTCACATCATATATCAAGACAACCTAATAAGATTTCATCATTGAAGCAAACTAAGATAGAATCTTGTGATACACCCACCTCTCCTAGAGAGGACAAAACAAAGAAGGAGAAACCCAAGTGTGGTTATTGTTACAAAGCTAGACATGGTGAAAAAACGTGTTACAATAAAATGTTAGATGGTATGAGGAAAATTCTAAGAGAACATAATATTTCTTTGCCTTCTAAATCTACAAGTTCACCTCCTTCTTCACAACCTTCATCTTATACACACATAGGTACCATGAGAAATACTCATGAGAGTGATATGATAAAAAGATCATAAGATGAAAGGTCACACTCTTGTTGTAACACATGTTGAATAGTCTAGAGATTGGATTCTTAGTCCTTAGAAGCCTCACATCATATATCAAGACAACTTGATAGTTTTTCATCATTGAAGCATACTTCAATCATGAACATCTTGATGACTAATGGTGTTTATTTGGATGTATTTGCTAAAGGAGTTGTTGATGTGCCCAATGGAATTTTTCATGATTTTATTTGCATTTATGATGTTTAGCATAATATTCTTTCAATATATCAAATAAAATGTACTAGTAAATTTATTGAGTTTACTCTTGATTCAGTGTTCATTCATGATTTACATACTAGACAACTTGTTGCAGTGGGTAGGGTTGATCATAATGCAAATATCTACACTTTTTCTTATTTTATTCTTGATGAGGACCACCCTCCTAGATCAAGCTTGGGTATTTGTTTAGATGGTAGTTTTGGTGGTTTTCTAAACCTTTCTATTCATTAGCCCTTTGATGAGGTTATATCATCTCCTACTTCTTCAGATTTGAGTGTTGAATTGGTTTCCAGGACTTCAATGAGTAGGATATCTTTTGTTTTCCATATTTTCCCTTGTAAGATGGTTTCATGATAGGTATATCAGATTTTGTTTGTAACTCCTCTCTTGTAGATTTGGGGGACATGTTTGATGGGGTCACTCTCCTCTTTGATCATATATATTTGAAGGTTTCTCTTGAGTTTCCACATCCTTTGTTTTCTTCCTTGATTGGGGTTACACCTAATTTTGTTGAGACATATTTGGAGATACTTGATGCATCTTCATAGGTATCCTTCTTGAGGCTACTTCCCTCTTGCTTCGTCATGGAGATGAGGTTTCTTCAGCATCAACCATTGGATTTCTTTCTTCCCAAGGGAAGACATGTTTGTCGGTATTAGATATTGTTTTATCTTTAGACTTTCTTAAGTGGTTATGGAGATACTTCATTATATGGGGGGGATATGTGGTCTCTTTCTTTCCATCTTATGGGGGGTCATTTCTAATGTATATATATGTGATGGATGTTGTACTTGGGGGTATCATTTTTTCCTCCATCTTTCATCATTTGATTTTATTTCATCTCTCTTTTGGGGAGGAGTTCTATTCCACTAGGTTTTCTCCTTTTCTCCATTTGCGAGAGATTACATTCGCATTTGTACATGGGTACCTAAAATGGCCTCATTGTCAGGACCCATTATTGCATCATTGCATCATTTGCATAAAAATTTATTCTCCCTAAGTTGCACTTAAGGGGATGTGTTGGTGTGAATAGGTATGTTTTCTATCTAGTTACTTAGTGGGGTCCTATTTACATATTAAGTCCACTAAGGTCCTAGGCATATTTAATGCTTAGATAAGATTTTATTTTTTTATATTTTATTAAATATTAGAGTCTTAAGGTCATTTAAGGTTGGATCATGTCATTTAATTATGACATAATCGTGTACTGATGGTACTACATCACACCTTGTCTATATAAGCAAGGTCATTGTACACTTTGTAATATACCTCATCATAGTATTTTATAGACCTTAATATCAAGAAAATTCATATTCTTGCATACTCTCTTGTAGAAGGTTGTAATTGTTTTGCAGGTGATCTTGGGCTAGAGCTAAATTTCAACTCCTACATTAAAAACTTGGTAAGGTGTTTGGATAGAAGGAAACCAAATCATTGGGACTTGATGTTGAACCAATAAAATTTTATTGCAATATAGTTAGTATAGGTAAAAATTATTTTCAAATTATTTAAATGGTTACAACCTAGGAGGATTATATGAGTTAAGATGTATAAATGATTTGGAAAATAAAAGTACTTAGTAAAATACTTTGTTGAATATTTACATGAATTACATAATAAATTAAAATAGAACATGGAAAGAAATATCATGAAATATAAAGAACATATTAAGCTTAGAAGGAAAGTGTAAGAAGAACATATTAGAGACCTAGTTTTGGTTCACCTATAAAAGGAGAGGTTTTCTCAAGAACCTACAATAAGCTAAAGTGGAAAATGATAAGACCATGTAAGGTGTTGATTTTTTTTCATAAAATACCTATGAGGTCAAGATATTTGAAGGAGTAGAAATTTCTTCAATATTTAAGGTTGTTGATTTGTATTGCTACTATGAAGGACAAACAAGTCATGAAAAAGAAAATTTTAGATTTAATTACACGGAGAAAGAATGGATACATTAGTTACTAAAAGAGAAGATGTTGAATTTGAGGAAATAGTTGACACCTCTATAATTAAGAGGACAAGGTAAAGAGAGTATAAAAAATATTTATAAATATGAAAAAAATGAGCAGAAAAGGAAGCAACTTAGATGAGTGCACCTTAAGTTGCCAAACATAGAATCAACATTCTAGATCTTATAAAAATATACAAGCCTTACAAAATTGTGAACCTTTTTTTTCTACCCAAAGTGTCTAATGTAAGAGCATACATAGGCTCAAGTGTAATCCTTCATAATCAAAAATATTTTTTGAGTTTTGTTTAATTTTTATATTTCATTTTATGAATCTTGTTGTAGGTTGTTTGTGTGTTTTAGATCATTTAAACTTTAATAACATTTTTAATGTCTTATGCTTTTAAGCATCTATGGTGGTGTTAAAAATTTCATATTTAAAATATTTCAAAATATTTCAAGAGCTATTTGACCTATTAACCAATTTTAGCACTATCTAGAGCTTCTATTTAAATCAACAAAGATAGGAAGATAATAACTATTGCCATTTTAGTCTTCTATATGTTTAGTCAGAATATGCCATGGTTATTACATTACAAAAATTTGAAGGTCAAAAGGATATGAATTTTACTTTAAATCTTTTTTGTTCTAACTTAATTCAAAAGAATCTAATACTTTTTTTTTTCTAATCTAATCAATCCAAATAATGTATGTCAATCTCCAAAGGCAATTGCAATGCTTTATTTTATGAGTTTCCTTGTTTGATTGTGTTTTTCTTTAGTTGTTGGCCACTAGATATCAATTTTCTATTTTGATAAAAAAACTCTAGATGTGTGATATCTTCTAATTAGTTGGTCATTAAAATCAATTGGGAGGTGATATAAATTTATTGTTGGTCATGTGGAGAAATATTTGAGGAAAATATTGGTTTTTGATAGGCTTAATGAAAGGCTTTTGATTTTCCTCGACTATGTGGTACATTCCTAGAGGATAAGTGACAATAAAGAGAGAGGGAATGTGAAGAGTTGTACACTAAAAAATAACACATGAAAATAATGGATGAATATAGGATTAACTAATAGGGGAAGTAATAAAGGGTGAAATGTAAAGAGAATAACAAAAAAGTTGAAGAAAGAGTCAAGGTAAAACAAAATCATAGCTTGTGACCATTGAATACAAAAACTTCTCATGAAAGAAAATGAAGACATTTAAGTAGGAAGTTACCATAATATACTAGTTATAATAATTATAGGAAAGGAAAGTTATATATTTGTATATACAAAATATTAATCTTTTGAATGCATTGTAAGTGTTAATAGGCTACCACTATGAAAAATTTTATTCCTTGAAGTATTTTTTTGAATATATGAAGCTACACAAAAGTTAAATAAATTTATCTATTCATTTTAGCCTTCAAATTACTTCAAGTGTGTTGATTTGCAGCTTATAGCTGCTAGATTAGATTATTTGAAATAAGACCACCTAGTCTAGACTTGTACCATTATCATAAATAAGTAAAAAAAATCTGTTTTATTCACTTTAGAAAATAATTTACCAAATAATCCATAGAATTTATAAAATCCATCTTCCCAAATCTAAGAAAATTTATTTTTGACTCCATAGGTAAAGTTAGAATTTTAATTTAAAATTAACTCAAATTAAGATATTAATGAGATTTATAAGCATTAGTTTTACACATTTTTTTGGAGATTCCCCCTTTCACTTATGTAGGTTGATATTTTTTTCTATGTGTTTATACCTTTGGAATGAAAATGTATTGGATATTTATAGATTTGACAATCTTCAAACTCTTGACACTTTTGTGAAGGTGACTTCTTGCTAATTTTTGTTTGCAATTCTTATTGTTGTTCTATTTATAATTAAACCCCATACTTTATGGATTGTTAATGCCAAAACCATTTTTAAGAGATTTTCTATTAACCACCATAAGATATTCAACTAATCATACTATTTTTGTTTCTTTCTTGTTCTATATGGGTCCAAGGTAATGCTGAAAATTTATGACAACAAAGAGAGGTAGATTAGATGGTCTACTTTCATTTTTATATACAATAATAATGTAGTATTAAAAAATATTTACTATATCTTACTTGTTTGCAAATAGGTTAATGTTGGCATGTGACATGAGGAGTTGTCAATTTTCTCATGTTGTCTCAACATTCCTTATATATTAATAAGGTTGTAAAATTGATTTGGGTAGGTTCATCCCGTGAGATGGGGTTAAAAATAAAATAGCATAGATAAAGTGACAACCAACACTTCTAAGCTATTAAAACCACATCCAAACAAGAGAACACAAATAAAAGAGAGAAATAAACTAAAAGCAAGTAAATAAAACACTCCCCATTATGGTTGATTACTTCTCTTGTCTCTCCTTCTTCTTATGCAATCTTTTCCCTTAGATTTTTTGTTGAAGTTGTGCAAGTACTTGTAAATAGTAAGCAAGAAAGTTGGAGATAATGGCTGTTAAGGACAAAGTGGAGGAGGGAGGCTGCTTTTATAGACAACCTTTCGAATGGACTACTGAGATTAATGCTTTAGAAGGATTCCAAGATCAATGGATGAGAATGCATGAGAGGGAGGTTATGAACTAGATGTCTAAGATTGAGCCTTAGAAAAAATGCCAAGATCAACAATCCAGAATTGATGCACCAAAAATATGCCATGCATGGAAAAGCTATGATGTCGACAACTATGACGCCTGACGGCTATGACAAACATGCAAGACATGTAGGCTATGACAAAAATGAATGTTATGATAGGGGACTATGATAAAGCATCTTTTTTTTAACGAGGGGAATTGGGTGCAACACGGCCCCCCATATAACCCCCCACTGCCGGTAAACTTTTTACCGTGACCGGTAGTGCTGGCAGGACACACCAACCGGTACCACGGGAGCGCCGGAGAGTCGAACCCATGGTGGGCGCCCTACGACAGGGAACACCTTAACCAACTGAGCTGGGACCGGCGCCCCTATGATAAAGCATCTTTGACCAGGTGGTGTACAAATAATTTATTTCAAATAATTTATTCAAAAATGAAGGAAAATGACAAGTGGAGATAAATAATTTATTCAAATTATTTATTTGGAGGAAAATGAAAATGGGCATTTAATGATTATTCAACCATTTAGTGAAGTAAGAGGGGAAATGGAAATAGAGTCATTAAATAATTAACTTAAATTAATTATTTAATAAGAAAATATGACAAGGGAATAGTTAAATAATTAACCATACAAGAATTAAAAGACCATGAATAGTTAAATAATTAATGGTAATGATTTAACTATAGATGAAAGGTGATTAAATAATTAAATAAACAATAATTTATTTAAATATTGAAGAAGGGGGAGAATTAGTGACACAATTAAATAATCTTAATTGATAAGGATAGAAAGGAGAAGATGAATTAATTAAATAATTAAAATTATTTAATTAATAGAGGAATATGATCAGTCATAATTGAATAATTAAAATTATTCAATTATCGAAGGATGAAAATGAAGAAAAAAATGACACTTGTAGACTTAGGACATTTTTCAGTGTCTACATTTTTCCCCTCTTTGACATAATGTAGTTCATCACGTTGTGTCAAAGAAATTTAATTCAAAAATATGCCCCAGTGAAAGGAGGGTGAGGAAAGATAACTAGGAGGGTTGTGGTATGGCCCCTCGAGAGAACTAGTGGGTTCAAAGAACATGAATGTGCTCTTGAAATGGATGATAAAACTAGAGGATGAAGGATAGAATAAATGTTAGCATGGAAGGGGATGAATGTTAGTGTGAAAGAGAAAGAAGGATAAAGATGGAAAGTTAGACAAGAAATGATAAGGGACCCAACTTTCATGCTTACATTTTTATATTTGTCATCACTGGGCATCAAAATGTCACAAATGGACCACAAACACCATGGTATGACATAGACCAAGGTGTGCAAGGTGACCATTTGGGACAGACAAGTAGTCAAAAGAAAAAGTCAATAGGCAAGGAATGCCCTGGCTCATACTAAGGACCCAATTATCCCAGTCTTTTTGCCAAGACAAACCGCGGACAACAAACAAAGAAAAGAGTTTGTTAGCTCTCAAAAACGCAGGCGAAATGCCTTAAGAGGTTGCCAATATCTTGGTACGTTTCAGGGTAACAGAAAATGCCAAATGATTTAGACCTTCTACTCTTCAGGTGTTGCTAGACCTAGGCGGGTGTACCTATGTGAATGAAGCAGACTTAATGTGCTTATCTCTCTTGAAATGTTTTGCCCACAATGGCAGGTGGGAGTGGACAAATAAAACTAAATTTTGTATAAATTGTATAGCAATATTCAAAACTAAATCCTAATATGTTCAATTAACAGATGTAAGAAATGAATGAAACTGAATGATGAAAAGTGCAGAGACTAGTGCCTTATTGGGTATGCGGAGTCAAATGAAATCTAAATGGATAACTTATTTCTAGAAAATAGTCAAATTGTTTGGCATATGTTTTTGTTTATAACTTTTATAAACATGTAAGACTATGAATACCAAGTTCTTCTTAGTGATCCAGATGAATTTCCCTAATTATTGTGATCAATTAAAAGGATTTAATCTTTTCTTGAAAGAACGGATCAATCAACCACACAGATACAACAAATGTGCACTAATAAACTGAATATAAACTTGTTACATCAATTTAAATAAACAAAAAGCATCAATCTTGGAGACAACTATAGTAATACTTTCAATAAGCGCAACAGACAATTGACACCAGAAATAGACTGCCACATCAATTGATTTTCATTAATATCTCCATATTTTTAAAACATGCAACATAGTCTCATAGTATGATATTTTTTGTCTACTATATCTTCCCTAATCTATCTTCTATCCTATCTACTGTATTCTATCTACTGTCCCCTTTTTTACAATCAAGAATGAACATTTATACACCAATATTGAAAAGACACATCGCTTTGTAATCACATGTTGGCGATCAACTGTATTCGAGTTTCTATTAACATTCGCCAAACACTCGTCGAGACATCCTACAGTCATACTGATATCCAATGTCTCATCGACAGTCATCCCTTTGGTCTTATGTATTTCGCTGTAACATTCTGTTGTCGGGGAGACATCCCACAAATCATATTATGTCCTACCGAGATACACCGTGATACATTCTTGCCATTGAGACATAATAATTCTCTCATCGATGAAACAATACATCGGCGTGACATATGGGTCGGCAAGACTACACGACCTCATTTCGATAAACTTTGACAGAGTTCCCCTCACTTTGTCAGCGAGACTTGGTGCATTCGCTAAGACCATATTCCGATAACCCTTAGTTTGGTCGATACATCGTTTTGTGCGCTAGTTGGTGAGACACAATACGTTTGGCAAGACCACATACCGAAGACATATGGTTTGGCCGAAGTGCATACTCATGAGCCGATCGGTAAGACAAATATGGTTTCGCTATGACTCATCCCGATGAAATATTTCTCATCGATATTCCATTTTGTCGCTGAAACAATGAACTGTGTCATGCTGATAGGTGCCTTTTGCCGAAATGGATTATACAGTGAAATATTCATGACTCGATGGGCTCTATGGGAACATATGGTAAAATATGGGAAAAATATTGTGAAGGAAGGCCTTTGTGCTTATGATGAGGACTCGTTTGGAAACTTAGGGGTGTGAAATAACTTGTAAAACTGTCAGAATTTTACAGTTCTAACAGTGGCTCCATCTGGGAATGAATGTTTTTAAAATCATTGCAAGGATCCAAATTTCTAGGTGAGTAGACCAGACTCAAGGTGATGGACCTGTGAGCAAAATGGAAATGGAAATGAATGCGAAATGAAGACGAACAAAACCCTAAACTATTGTGCATGGAAAAGAAAATTTTGAGAGGACTATCAAGAGTTGTCCATGCATTGGAAACCCTTAATCCTCTATGTTTCAACTTCATCAATTTTGAACTGTTATGGTCTAAAATTCAAACCATAAATGATGGATCAAGGCCATCCAAAAGAAAGGCCCATACTTTCCTATGTCAAACACCTGGTTTTGCCTTGATTTCATCCGATTCTTCTTGAAGATATTCATGCAACCTTCCCTGTCAATGTTATTGAAAGTTTTTAGAGAATCATCATGCTCAGCTTGGCCCAAATTCCCTTCACCATTCTACAGTTCAAATTCTCCATCATCATGGGACAAATCTCTATTACCTTCAACATACAAAGTACATGCATATTCAATGTAATATTTCTCATTATCTTTTTCATTGTTATGTATTATAAAACACTCTCCCAGTTGTACTAAAATTTCACCATCTAAGTGCTTCTCTTGAGAAACAAAAAATTCTTTCATATCAATGTTGTTTGAGACAAACAAATCTAAAACCTTTTGCACCTCTTTGGTATCACCATTTGGAGACAACACTGGATTATGACTCATATCTTCAATATCATGCATAGATGAACCAATCAATGTTGGACTTCTATCATCCTTGGTATGCAAATAAATGTCTTCTCCACATGAGTTAGAAATTTCAAAATCCCATACCTCTTCTTGAATGGATACATATTTTTGATCAACTTCAAAGGTTTCTTCATCATTTCGAGAAATGCATTGGGATTCAAATGAATCATTGCACAAATAACTTTCATTGTCAAAATAAATGTAAGCTAGACAGAGGACTTCAGAATTACCTTCAAATGCACATCTCTGGTATTCAAGAGTTAGCATATCTGAAATTTGGTCATTGCTGAGTGGACATATTTCATCATCCACCACACTGTTGTTGTGTTCTTTATTCTTCTCATCATCAAAAAATGGTGGCTCAGATATGTTGATCTCATATTCATTTTTCTCACAACTTGGTGCATCACATTGATTATCAAGAAACACTTCATTTTCAACATAAAGTGGATTTGAAAATATATAAAACTGGTTTTTAGGAAAACCTCTGAAAAATATTATCTGATCTTCTTCTATCTTCTCATCATCAAAAAATGGTGGCTCAGATATGTTGATCTCATATTCATTTTTCTCACAACTTGGTGCATCACATTGATTATCAAGAAACACTTCATCTTCAACATAAAGTGGATTTGAAAATATATAAAACTGGTTTTTAGGAAAACCTTAGAAAAATCTTATCTGATCTTCTTCTATCTTCTCATCATATAGTGGATTTGAAAAATTTTGGGAACCATTTCCAAGTATGCCAATTTCTTCCTCTTTATGGTTCCTATCTGTAGCGGGAGGTATTGTTTGCTCATTGTCAAATGGATCCATATTATCCATTTCTTCTTCTCGATCATCACCAAAACTGCAAGAATCATCTTGTTGCAGATCAAAATCCTTAGGCTCATCATCAAAATCTGAATATTCACTGGATTCCTCATAACATGCATTGCTTTCCCTATTACAATTTGTTATGTAAGACAAATCTCTTGTATCTCCATCTTCCTCATGTAGGAAATCATATGAACCATATTTACTTGCACATGTCTCATCTTCTATTGGATATAGTTTCTAATCAACCTCTTGATGCTCATTTGTGATATCACCATTGTCTTCATACCTTTTCCCCTACATGGTATCAATAAATTTATTCACTAGATCAAAGGTAAGTTGTTTTGATGACTCTGTCCAATAAAATGATTTAGGATCCCATGCTCCACCAAAGTACATTTTCTGCACACCATTGCAGTCTTGTGCAACATGCTTTTCAGTTGGATTAGTATTGATAAACTCTAGCTAGGCTGGTTCTATCTTGAAATTTCCTAGATCCACATCACAGAAACAATTTATTTGATATTGAGGTACACATTCAACAACCTGGTTCATCCTTGGCTCCCTATACAATTTGAATTCCTAACTATTTACTAGAATAGTTGCATAAGACAAATCAAACTAGACATTTCCCCCAACTACTGCTATCCACTGTCTTGATAAAAGCATCCCAAACTAAGGAGGGGTGTCAATTACTGCTATATCAATATTATAGGCCACCTGAGGATAAGCAGCTAGTTTAACTTTAACATCTTTCATTATACCCACCACAAGAACAGGTTGGTTATCCATTGCATAACACTTGCCTCCATTGGTATCCACCCACATGCCAAGTTGTTTCATTACTCCTACTGGCATAATATTTATGGCAGCACCAGATCTATCATTCAATTCCTCAACAATTTGTTATTTATGAGTAATGTAGTGAAAAAAGGATCAACTTGCAGGGGAGTTGTTAATACATCACTCAAGCAGACTTCTGGGATATTTACTTTCTCTTTCCTACTAACTGCTTTAGTAGCCACTTTATTTTCAGAATTCATATGTTTTACATTTCCATTTGTTATCAATTGAACAACACTGTCTCTATATTCCTTAATTTTCATCATCTCAAGTAATGGAACAGACATATTTACCTGAGATAAAGCGTGAGTGAAGTCAAAAGAGGAACCCTCTGCCTTAATCATTTTCTTTTGTTATGACGTTTCTCCTTTGTTCTCTTCTTTTTCTCTTTTACTTGGCTGATCAGTATTTTGCATTTCTTTATGTAATTCTTTTACTTCCTCCTTTTGGACAGGCTTCTGTTCGCTTTTATCATGTTTTATGTTTTATGTTTTCTTTGAAATTCCTTGTGTCACCTTTTGATCTTTCATAAATATTCTCCTGGGGACACCTTCCTTGTCATTCACTGTCCTATTTCTCAACCAGTACTTACTCTTTGCTTCTTCAACTGCAGCAATGGTTAATCTCTCTATCTCCTCTTCAGTGAGTTTCCTCATACTGCATTGAGTAGGCATCTCAACAAAATGTAGTTTAGTATAATCTTCTTCAGAGTCAGAAAGAACCTGTTGTTCAGCCATGTGGACATTGTACCTTTGATTTGAAACATCGTACTCATAACCTTCTTCCTCTAAAGATAAGTACCTCTCCTCAACATGGTGAAAAGTGTTTGAAGTCAAATACACTATGTGATCTTCTCCATTGTTTCCCATTAACATTCCTTCTTCTTGCATTCTTTGGGCTACAACACAATAATCTGGGGAATGTGGCTTATCACAAATTTCACAAAAATAATTGTTATTCACCATAATATTCCCTTCTTCCTTAATGGATCAGGAGTCTCTTTGTTTCTAGGCCTATCTGTTATAGGCTTTTCATCTTTCCATTTTTTGTTATAGGGCATGTCATGTAACCTAGGCCTTTCATTTCTATATATGTTCTCCTATTTGTATTGATAATTATTGGTTTGTTGAGGAGCCCTGGGGTTGTCTCTTTTACTGATTATCCCAGCAGCCTTCCTATTGTTTTCAATTGTTAATGCTATCTTCTGGGCTTCAGCTAAATCTCTTGGGAACCTATTCCTTAGTTCGTACCCTATTTTAGGATCAAACGCATTTAAATAAACACTCAATGCTATAGAGTCTGGCAACTTTGATCCAGGAGGTATTTTATTCTACAGTTTATTGAATCTTT
>VDFB02256132.1:208127313-208208466 GCA_007258455.2 Sequoia sempervirens | reverse complement strand
ACTAAAAATAAAATTACAATCTGATTTTTATATGAAAATAAAGAAATACAACATCAACAACTTTCCTCCTTTGAACTACAATCTCCAATATTCAACTAGTAGCTTCCAATCTCCAATCTTTCACTAAATAAATCTTCAAAAAAGGTCTCTAAGAACACTTTTTTGCTGTAATAACCTCCTCAAACCTACAAAAAAATGAATTCTCCATCCTCACCAAGAAAATCCATGCCTGCAACAAACACCTTCAAATTGTAGCAAAAAATGGCTACTGAAACATAGCCCAAATTATCTATAATCTTCCAAAACAGGCTCCAAAAATTCTCCAACAAAAATTCAGAACAAGCTGGGAGAAAAAATTCAAAAATACATTCCAAAAATTTTCTATTATATATAAAATGCATTCATAAACCTACTCCCACCAAAATTGCTAAAATGGGAGTCAATTCCTAGATTTTAGGGAAATTTCCAAAGTAACTCCTGCCAACTCACTTTGAGCACCCACTTTTGCATACATAATTTTAGGAAGCTTTTAAATGCATCATTAAAACTTATAACTCCCTCCAAAACCATGCCCAAGTCCATTTTTGCTAATTTTTCAAATTGACAAATTCCAAAAATTCCCTTCTAAATTATCTCCACTCCCAAAATTTGCAATAAACTAATAAAAGGAAATTATTTAATACTTATTTTAGTCTAACCTTGAAAATTAGACTATTAAATAAATCACCTCCCAAACCTTAGGAAAATAAGAAAAATTAAAATACATTCTTTTGGTTGATGCAAGATTGCTCTCACAACCCAGGATGCCCCTACATTAGTATTGAGAACTCTTCCTAAATATTATAGTCATAAATTTTATGCTATTGAGGAAGTTTAATATTCAAGCAAATATTCTAGAGATCAGTTGTATGGTGCTTGATTTGCTTTGAATGAGAGAATTTGGTCCAAGTAATGCAAAAGTTGAGACTGCTTTTAAGGATGGCAAACCAAAAAAGACTGAGGAATCAAATTAGGAGGATCTTGATGATGTTGAAGCAAACTTTGTAAGGAGAATGAAAATGGGTACTAATAAATACAGAGGTTAATTACCTTTCAAATGTTTTAGTTGTGGAAAGATAGGTCATTATGCTTCAAGATGTTCAAAACGAGCTTTGAATGACAAGAATAAAGAAAACAAAGGTAAATCAATTAAGAAAAGTTATTATGTTAGAGAAGATGCCAACTATTTAATGATCAATTTGATTATGCTAATGATGATGATAATGAATGCTTGTTCATGAATATTAAAGATGGAACCAATTCTACTAACTTTGAGAGATGTGTGAAGGAAAGTGCTCTGGAAGTAGGTAATAACATTGAAGGAACTATGGTGACTGCTTTTCATGCTAGAGAGGAGAAGAACTATTAGATTATTGATAATGGAAGCTTAAATCATATGACCGGTGACAAAAGTAAGTTTGTTAAATTTGAGAAATATGAAGGAGTCCTAGTAAAGTTTGGTGATGATACATCTTCCAAAATATGTGGAAAATGTTCAATCAGTTTTGATGGAAGGCATAATACAAATTATGTTTTTTATGTTAAGGGTTTGAGATATAACCTCTTGAGTGTTGGAAAAATATGTAGCAAATGATATGATCTTATATTGATGGATGTCAGATCAAAAAAGGATCCATAATTGTTGTTGTAGCTGGAAGGATAGATGAAAATGTTTATCAGCTTAAAGGTGTTGATGATCATTGCTTTATGAATCAGATCAATAAAATTTGGCTATGGCATAGAAGGATGTGTCACATTAACTTTGATAACCTATTAAGGATCAGTTTAGTGAACAAGCTATGAGATATTTTCCAAAGATTACAAATCCTATCAATGTTGTCTACAAGGAATGTCAAATTGGGAAGTAAGCAAGAAGAAGTTTCAAAGTCAAAGAACAATCTACTACTGGACTGTTGGAGTTGGTGCATATAGACCTTTGTGGTCCTACTAGAGTAAGAAGTTTTCAAGGTGATAGGTATTTCATGCTATTGATTGATGGTTATTCTAGGGTGACATGGGTTACTTTTCTCAAAAACAAATCAAAAGCTATAGATAAGTTTAAGGCATTCAAAGTTCTGGTTGAAAATGAAATGGATATGAAAATCAAATTTTTGAGGTCTGATAGAGGTGGAGAGTTCACCTTCAATGAGTTCAATAGTTTTTTGTGAGAATCATGGGATAAACTGACATTTATCTACCCCTAGAACAATGATGAAAGAGGAAAACCTATTGGAAGTCCATTGGAGAGAAGCCATTCATACTGTTATTTACATTCTTAATAGAGTTCAAGCAAGAGCATACAATGTAAAGGCTCCCTATAAGTTGTGGTGTGACATGATTCCGACTGTTGAATACTTCAAAGTTTTTGGAAGAAAGTGATATATTAGAAGAGATGAAGAGAACTTATGAAAGTTTGATACAAGATATGATGCAAGTATCTTCCTTGGATATTCTACAAGAAGCAAAGCTTATTGGTGCTACAACAAGAGGCTAAAGAAGATTGTTGAGAGTGCAAATGTGAAAGTGGATGAAGACCTACAAAATAATTTTGTGATGATAGATGGATATGAATTAGATGATTCCTCTTGTAGAGAAAATGACAAAGATGAAGGTAAAGAAAATGAAGTTCACATTGAAGAGGATGAAGATCTGAAAAATATCCCTAAGAATCCTAAGTATGTGCAAAATAATCATTTAGAAGATCAGATCATTGATGACAAAATCAAGGGTGTGTTGACAAGAAGAAAAGATGCTATGACAAAAGAACAAGTAAATTTATGTTTACTCTCCAAATTTGAATGTAAAATAGTGATTGAAGCATGCAAGGATGAGTATTTGATCAAGGCTATGGAAGAGAAGCTAATGCAAATTGAGAAGAATTAGAAAGTTTGGGAACTTTTCCTAAGACCTGCAAAAAAGAATGTTATAAGAACTAAGTGGGAATTCTAGAACAAACTGAATGAGAATGGAGTGGTAAGAAACAAGGAAAGGCTTGTGTGTAAGGGATACTCACAAGTAGAAGGGATTCAACACCAATCTTAGTTGTCTTGTGTGCATTCAACACCAATCTCCCATTTGCAGTTAAGAAAATCACTCTACCAAGAGCTTTTATCATAATTATGAAAAAAAAGGGTGAAAGAGGATCCCCTTGCTTGATACCTCTTGAGATTGCAAAGTAGACTTCAAGTGTTCCATTTAGGAGGATTAAGAATCTAGGACTTGCAATGCAATTGAACATCCAATTCTTCCACTGTGTGTCAAAATCAAATGCCTCTAATATTTTTCATAGAAATCTTTAGTTCACTCAATCGTATGCTCTTTTGATATCCAAATTTATTATCATTCATTGCCTTTTACTTCTCTGTATGGAAGGAACCACTTCTTGTGCAATTATTGCCCCTTCCAAGATCAATCTGCCTAATACAAATCTCATTTTTTCATCCAAAATTAAGTCTAGGAGGATTAAATTATAGCGGTTTGCAGCCACCTTAGCCAATATTTTGTATAATGTATTGCATAATGCTATTGGGAAAAAAACATCCAATGTCACAATCTTTTCTTTCTTAGGGATTAGGGAGATAAATGTATTGTTTACCTCCCTTAAAACCTTACCAGTTTTCCTCAAATCTTCTATAGATGCAACCACTTCCTTTCCCACTATATACCAACATTTATGGAAGAATTTGGCAAGGAAACCATTTGAGCCAAGAGCTTTATCTGGATGGAATTGGAATGCTGCAATTTTAATATCCTCTTATATAAAGTTGTCCATTAACATTTGATTTTGTGCTTAAGTAACAAGTCGAGGAATGCCCTGCAATAACTAATTTTGTGAAGCCAACTTTAAGCCTTCCAAATTATTGAGAAAATTGCTAAAGTATGCCACATTTTCCTTAGCTATGTCTTCAATATTTTCTAGAATCTCACCATCAACTTTTTTTATTTTTGGATGTAGTTGGTATCGTTGCGAACTATTGTGACATTGTGAAAGTACTTGAAATTTATATCTCCCTCCTCAATCCAAATTTCTCTAGATTTTTGTCTCCAATAAGATTCTTCTTTGGATTGCACCTCCTCATAATCCCTTAAATGCTCATTTTCTTTCAAAAAATTCTCCATGTTTGTACCATTGAAATGTTGGAAAAAGGGGTGTCCTAGGCTTGAAATGCAAAGAACCTAGTATGTAAGGGCTTTTTCCAAGATTTCATTAGAATACCAACCACAAAACCAAGAGATTGAATTTCAACCTCAATGGCGAGTCAATCAAACTTGGGTTGGTGATTCCTAGGGCATTAAAATGATTAGGAATGATCTAGAAGTAATTTTAAATGATGAAACTAATTGAACTATATGACCTAATATGTAAAATGTAGATTCTCGAAGATAAACAAAATGTAACAACACTTTGCAGGAAGATCTGGGAGATATCAGAGAGCATGTACCTATCACCAAAAGTTGATTCTAACATGTGAAGGACTCGTTTTCCACTAGGTGAATGGGTCTTTGATTAGGCTTTCAAAAATAATTTTTATAGTCCTTTGATGCTATATTTATGATGTTTTCTATCTGCAAATTTGTTAGAATGTCATAAATGAATTCTACAACTTAGTTTCTGTAGGTTGACAAGAATGATGACAACAAATGCAAGAATGGACAATTGATCTTCAAAATCTGTTTAATCTTTCTTCAACCTATAACTTGCACATACACAAAGAGGGAAAATTGTTGTGCCATATAGGGATTTTCCTTAGTCAAACCCTGTGAATAGTTTCTCCACTTTCACAATGGCATTGTGTCAATGATAAAAACCTTAATGGAAAGGAAGGAAATGATGAATGAACAATTTGTTGCAACTCACCACCCTTCAATGGCTTCCTTGAAGGATTGAAGACATACACATCACTTCAAGGGAATTGGATCTTTCTTGCTTGATTTGCTTGAATGCATGAAGACCTACAACACTTGTTAGCCTTTACAAGACAACATGAACACACATAAACTTTGACATGATGTTAGGACCTTTATTGCTTCTATAAATGACTAATAATGTTGTTTTCAAATGCTCTTGACAATAATATTTGCTCTTGAATTGCTAGATCATGTTGCTTCATAAGTGTGTTCTTGCTAGATAATGTTGAGCTTAGATTTTGAATGATCAAAAGAATATATATTTATAGGTGTTTATCCAATTTCCTAAAAAATAGATTCCAAAATCTGACACTTACAATTTGAATTTTGATCATTAAAATTATGCCAAAAACATATTTTAATTTGGATCCTAGCTCATAAAGGGGACCCATTCGGCCATGGACGAATGGGTCTTGGCCTATACTGCTAGAACACACATGATCCAAGGTAATTTAATTATTAAATGCATTTATTTAATGTTGGTTCCCCTTTCGGAAAATGGTATGAATAAGGCTTTGGAGTGCATAATTTGGAAAATTCGAAGCTTAATTAAGTCCAATAAATTAAGGGACCCAAACATAGTGTGAAATTGTAAAGGCATACAATTTTCTACACAACATTTAGCCCCCACTTTAGTGAGGGTATTATCTTATGCTCAAACTCATGCTAAAGTAGAGAAATATATGTCAAGGGAGGTCTAATTGTACAATGTTATCTAAAGATAAGATGACAAAGGATCAAGGAGAGTGATCAATCCCCCAAGATCTATGATATCATATTAAACCAACATAGGCACAAAGAAACACACATGTATAGCAGCAATACAAGATACATAGACATACAATGTCAAAATTAATTGCATCTAAAAAGAAAAAATATGGACTAGCAAGTTGTATTATTTTACTTTATTGAGACTGCACATTCAATTTTTTTCTATTTGTATTCCTTCTACGATGAATTCCTTGGTACCTCCATTCCAAGATCAATGAAAACACAAGCTAGGTAGTGAGTTTATAGAGAACCAAGGAGAGGATGGAGGTGGAAAATCCAACCAATAGTAATTAACCATCAAAAGTGGAGAATGCCATTAAAAGTGGAGAGTGTTCCACCCTTTAAGGGGACACCACATCACTCATATCCTAGTTATTAAATAATAAAATCACTTGATTATCGTAAGAAAGCTTAATAAAAGTGTAGAAAAAACCTAGGACTAAGGGAAAATAAATTAACCCACTAGAAAATAAAAACCCACACTAACAAAGCTATGATCAAGATAGAGTAGTTTGTAAAAAAATTGGGTTGCACATTTTGGAAAAACTCGTTCTTAGTGGCCTCCCCGACAAATATGACCAGAGAATTTGAATATTCTTTGAATGTTTAGGTGTTTGAAGGATCCATCGACCAAATGATCCAACAAAAGGAAAACATTAAGAGCTTTCAAGAAGAATTAACAACCTTTGACGAGTTACAAGAAAAGCTCAATAATTCCATCTTCTCGCAAAGAATAAAGCTACATTATCATAAGGGACCCAACATCAATGAATTGAATGAAGTCATTAATTCTTTTTCAGAGGTCTTCCTAATTTTTAAGTGATCAAAAATTTATTCTTTCAAATTAATTTGTAATAAATCAATGTCCAAATTGGTAAAGTGTTGATGTGGCGTTGAGTTTTTAGTAGATCTATAGTTGCATAGTTAGCTTTTAGTTTAGTTTCAATTTATTTTAAGTTGGGGTTGATCACCCAAGTTGAACTCTAAGAAGACTATTTTCCATATCCACAAGTTATGGAACACATGAGTCCTACATATTTTGGCTTTGTGAAAATTGTTAATCATTAGAAATCATTTGGAATGCAAGAAAGATATACAATTTTAGCATGAACTTTTGTACTAAATTTTATGAATGATTAATATAATATCAAAGGATTGTGCCTATTGTTTGAAAATGAGTTCTCGATCATTGGTGATTTGGTATGTTTATTATATCTATTTGAGTTGAATAAATTAGTGAAATCATTGTTTTATCACTGGCAGTGAATAGAGTCTTGTCTCAAATTTGTGAATGTAACATGGCAACTTGATTAGATGTGGCTTGAAGATTTGAATATTTAATTTTCCCTTGGTGATTTTATCAATATTATATGTGGTTGTGTGAATATTGATTATTATAATATTGGTTTTATTGATTTTTCTTAGCCTTTCAAAATTGAGGGATTAAATAGAACCTATCATTGTATGTTAGAATTAGTTCATTTTTTAGTTCCTCCCTTTATCTTAATCTTCTATTATTTGTTTGAATCAAATCTTTAAGTTGCTATAAATCTTTAAAGATCATGGTGAATGCTGAGATATACTAAGAGTTGATGTAACATTTGATAAAATGCAATGAATTTAAATTATAAAAGGTTGTAAGTGATATGTTAAAGATAAGTGTGTGTTTTACTTGATCTTGCATGTTGTGACAACACATTTTCTGAAGTCTAGATTAAAAAAGACCCCTTGTTTAAACAGACTACATGGACCAATAATCTATCCATCATGGTCAAGACCTAACTTTAAAGGAACCTTGGAGTTAGAACCCTTGCTTTTCAAGAGTAGTGATCTATTGTTACTTAGAGTTGGTTGTGCTAAAACCACCATCATAATTTATATATTGTCAAGAACAATTTAGTGACTCACATAGCAGTCTTCTATAGACAAACTTGGTTCTCTATATAAACTAAAAAACCTTCAAAAAATTGGAGAATTACAAATGACTCCCCAAAAAATGTTCAACGCTTACAATCTAATTTTACTATCCTTCAAACCAACTTGGAAAGGAGAATCCAGATGAGGGCACGAGGTTTGTTGATGTGTTGTTTCTTGGTGAACCTTGCCCAACCAATGGATCATTCGTAGTTGTTATTTGAGAACCAATAGGACTGCTACATGAATGGCCCTAACTCAAACTTGTGTTAGGCATTGATGAAAAATATCTAGGGTAGTGGATAGATACAAAGTCCCTAAATATTACATATTGTAATAGCAAGGGATTTAAGGATTACTTAAATTCCTTTGCCTCTCTAACTCTTTTGTAGCCCTTTCCATTTCTTTCTCACATTTTTCTTATTCCCATTGAATCCTTAGTTTCTCCTTTTTATGTTCCTTCTCTCTCCTTTGTTGCATTCTTTATAGACCAGTTTCTTGTTGTTGAAACTCTTTTTCCATTCTCAATTGCTCCTTCATGTCTCTTGTCATAATTCTTTTCAAGATTCCTTTGTTCAATTTGTTCTCTCTTCCTAACTTTCAACTCTTGGATTTCCTTCATCCTATCTTCTTGCTCCATTAATAGCTTCATGTAGTCATCTATGGCGATGAGCTAGGGTTTTCTGCTCAGTCAAATCCCACCTTCAACTTGTTGGTTTGACATATCCTTCACCAAATGAACGGGTAGTTTCAAGAATTGGCTGATGTTGGAACTAATTTTTCCTCCTAAATGCTCATTGGATTCTTGTTCATTTTCAACTTGAACCTCACTAACATTTCCATCCACATCATATCAGTAGTCAGTCAAGTGTTGTGAATATCAGTGGCCCTGTCATAGTGCGATGGGTAGAAATAGTCTCTTCTATATTAGTATGCCAGTCTAGAAAAATAGTTGTATCTATTGGAGCACATATTTCCTTTGTCAATGGCTCAACTTTGTCTGCTACAAGGTTTTCATGTGTCTCTTCCACCTCTAATTGTGAAAAATAAATACTAGATAGAATTAGAATGTTTTGTGTAGTTTAAGAATGATGCATTCAACAATTGAGAAACCAAAGAGGTTTGTCAATTGTTGCAGCCATCCTTCATCCTTCACAAAATCAACACTTAAAACAATTTTGAAAAAAAAAATTCCAGCATAGAATATTTTATTGCATTCAATGAAATATTGGAAGTCTACATTATCAGAAACATCAACATTTCAATCCAAATTGGAAGATCCATTTGCAACTAAAATCAACTACAGGCAAGATTCAAAACCCATATGCAAACTCCCACTAGCAGGAAATCACTAAAAATCATTGTAGTTCCACAAACCTGTCACTTTTTTCCATCATTTCTCCCTAATCATCATGAATTTTTTAAAACTCCTTATGGGTTTGGTGTACCTCATTCTTAGCTTTTCGAATCATTTTGAAATTCTTGATTTTGCTATTGTATGAGAAATTTATGCCCAAGTTACCGAAATTGGGTCTCACAGTCACAACACCAACAATCTTTCTCTCCCCAAAATGCCAGTCAAACCTCTTCCTCCTCCATTATGGGTGTGGGATTCATGCATTCAACCCCTTAATTGTTCTCTTCAATGTTTTTCCAAAAACAATTCTTGAATCTTTTCCAAAATTGTCCTCCACTCCCTCTTTCTACACCTCCACTCCCACAAACTTTTATTCTCTTTCTTTTTATTTAATCCATGGAGTTACAATAGCAATAGAAAATAGATTTCCTAGTTGGGGTGTGGGATTTCATTTTATCAAATGTCATGCTAATTCATTTGAATTTTAGGCCAATAAAATATATGAATAAAAATATCTTCAAAGGTTGTTGAAGAAAGGTGTAAAGAGATCAAAATCATGCCTACAACACAAAAATGAGCCAAAAATCACGAGAATAAAATAAATATTTTTGGTGTGCAGGATTGCCCATGCACCCGGATGCTCCTACATCAAACAACTTGGGTAAATGAAATTTTCCATGAGTGAGAACTCATGAACATTTGAATATCCTGTGTTTGTTCATCATCCACCTCTCTTCCTTATCTACTTGAATTTTATTCTTCTCCATGCTCTGAAACCTCCTATCTCTTCCTTTCTTCATCTTTCCTCTCTTTCCTCCTCTCATGTAATTCATCTTGCTGCACCAAGGTTCATCTTCCCACCTCACTTTATCACTCTTAACTTCTACATATAAATCAATGCTAACAAAATCATTGAAATCAATAAATTCTTTATGCACATTCCCTTCACCTATTTTTTCTTCACTTTCTTCTTCCTCTATTTTGTTTTATTTCTCTCTTACTACATCATCCTCTTCAATATCCTCATACCCTTCAATTCTAACCATATCACTTGCATAAAAAATAAATTCCTCAAAAAAATCACAAAATGCAAATTTTACCTCATCTTTCAATGCTACAAATTTTGCTTCACCTGTTGTTAATGCAAGCCACTCCTTTTCAACTATTGTAATCTGCCTTAATAATTCATCTTCTTCTTTATTTCCCACTGCTCCTTCACTTTCCTCATTCACTATCTTCCCCATATACTCTTCTTCACTTTGTGTAATCTCTTGTTCCTCTGTTGCTACCCCAATCTTTTCTTCTTGATTATCTGCTGCAATATTGTTCTTTTCTTCTTTCATCTCATCCCTTGCACTCAATTGCTTCATTTTCTTCAATATATTTATGTCCATTCAAGAACCAATCATTGCCCCAACTTTGAAATCATCTTCTCCAACACTTTCCTTTGCCTCTTCTGCATACAAATGAATTTTAGTAATTTCTTTGCAAAACTAAAAAGGAGGAGATAATACCCCTGTTTTTGTTGTTACGACTTCTTTGCTTGTGCACAGAACTTCATTTTTCTTCTCTTTTATGTCTTCAACAAGATGCACATTTGTTGCTACCTCTTTCTTTCTCCATTCTATCTTCGTGCTTCTCTTCTTTTCTTCCTTTCTTACAACTACAAATGTGTGGTTGCTCCCACATGTCTTTCTCTCCATGCTCTTTCCATCACAGGGCTATAACATTGCACTTCTACATTATTATTTTTTGTTGGAAATGTGGCTCAACTTACTGGCTGGTTATTGGAAGCATTGTGTACATTTCCCCCTTTGATCAGCAGGACTGTGCTCCATTGGTGGGCTCTTGTTCTTAGTCCCAAAAATGGTCTGATGAGTCTTCATGTATTCACTTAGTTCTTCATCACCAAGACATTGCTTGGTCGGAAAGACTCCAAATGTTTTCCCCACGACAACTTGATGATTTGGTGCTAATGACTTGTTTTATCGGCAGGAGTTTACTCTATCAGTGGGACTGTGAGTCATGTCCCAATGATAGGATGATAATATTCCTTTGTCTGTGGGACTTGAGGTCATCGCTAGGACGTTCAACTTGGTCTCCCTGATGGAATGATGACCGTGGTGGGACCCGAGTTGACAGGTGGAAAACGGTAGCTAGAGTTGCCTTGGCAGTGGGACCACATTGACTAGTTAGTACTTCATCGTTGTGACTCTACTTTATTGTCTGGACTTGAAAGCTAGTCCCCCTGATGTGCCGATGGTAAGACTGATCGTCAGGACGTAACTCCATCGCCAAGACGTGAAAGTTGGTCTTGCCAATAGACCGATGCATTGCAAACTATTTGAATGGTAATGTGAACATCTATAGGATAATTTCATATCGATGGGACGTTTGAAGTTGTCCCAGCGCCAACTGGATAAGGAAATTGTTGATTGACAGTTTGTCTGTTGTAACGAATGGGAACTGAATTGGTATGTTTTTGAGCTTGGGTTTGGTGATGCATATTGATTGGGATGCTCAAAATAGGGAAAATGTTATAATGTGTAATGTGTTGTAATAGTGTTTTGAGTTGAATTGCGAGTCTCATGAGAGAGAACGAGATTGATCAGGAATTGTAATGCTACATTTATTGAGAATGTGAATAGACATCTAAGAGATCAACAAACTATAACTCTGTATGTGGACTTTGTTCACTGTAATACAAAGTGTTTTTTGCTTGGTGTGGTGGGTTTTTCTCCCGAAAGGGTTTTCCCACATTAAATCTGGTGTCCATTTTGTGGTTGTGTTAAATTTGTTTTGATCTATTTTTTGCTAATGTGCATCTTTAATGAATTGTAATTCGAAATTGAAACACATGTCTACATTCTCTTCTTAGAATTAGCATTAGGAAAGTGTTTTTGCACCTTTGATTTCCTTACAAGTGGTATCAGCGCGTAGCCAGTTGTGTTATCCTTGTGGGTTGGATGAATTTTTTGTGCCAATTCTGAAGAGTAGGAGTCTTGTAGAGAAATTTGGTAATCTCAATTGCAGATTAAGATGACAAGAACATCATGGAAGATAGAAATTGAAAAGTTCAATGGTGGCAATTTTGAGTTGTGGAAACTCAAAATGGAAGACCTGTTGGTAGATAGAGATCTCTGGATTGTTGTGTCTTGGTAGATTTAAGAATTTGTTCTCCTGAACATTCATGAAGAGAATTCTACGTCTTCTTTGTGGAAGAAACTTGGTGACATTTATTAGGGCAAGTCCTTGGTGAATAAGTTATTCTTGAGGAAGAAGTTGTACTCTTTGAAAATGGAGGAAAGGGCATCTGTGGTTGATCATCTGAAAACGTTCAATATGCTCATTGCTCAGTTAACATAAATAGGTGTGAAGATAGATGATGAGGATTGTTGTATGCTTCTGTTGTGTTCTTTTCCTGACTTGTGGGATCATTTAGTGATGGCTATTGGGAGTATGACAACCACTTTAAAGATGGAAGATGTGGTTGGTCCATTGTTGTTAGAAGAGATGCGAAGGAAATATTTTGAGATGGAAAAGGAGGCTCTTATTGTTTGAGGCAGATCAAAGGAGAAAGGCAAGAAGAAAAACAAGAAGTCTAAATCTAATTATGAATGGAGATCAAAGTCTCCTGGCAAGAAGTCCAAGGTAAAATGTTGGAATTGTGGGTAGCCTGGTCATGTCTGTAAGGATTGAAAAGAGGAGAAGAAGAAGAAGAAAAACAATTCTTTAGATAATGATTCTTCTTAGAGTGATGCAAATGCCTTCATTGCAGCCTTGGCAACTCAGGCATTAGGTGATGTTTGGCTAATTGACTTAGGTGCATCTTTTCACATGACATCTCACAGAGATTAGTTTATGAAGTACGAAAAGTATGTTGGTGGAAAGGTCTATCTTGCAAGTGACTCATCTCTTGAAATTGTTGGCTGTGGAAGAGTCATAATTCATTTCCTAATGGATGAATCAAAGGAATTGATGGTGTAATGCATATACTAGGTTTGGCTCAAAATTTAATTTTTATTAGTAAGCTGAATGATGTTGGCATGCAAGTTTCATTCTTGAATGGTGGCTATAAAATGACTAGACGATAATGGTACTGGCAAGGGGTGCTTGAATTGGTACTCTATACAAGATGGACACACATGTTGTTCAATGTAATAGTGTCTCTGTAAAGTTATAAAAGGATGCTCGTGTAGAGAAGGAGAACGAAGTTCCTCTAGGTGCAAACTCTTTGGAGGTGAAACTTCCAACAAAAAAGACCATGCTCTGGCATCAAAGGCTCATCCACATCGGTGAGAAAGGATTAAAAGCTTTGAAAAATAAAAACCTGGTTGAAGGGCTTGATGATTGTAACCTTGAGTTTGATTTTTATAAACATTTTATATATGGAAAACAACATCGTGTTTCATTTTATTCTAGTCCTCATAGATCCTCTAGTGTTTTGGATTATATTCACTCTGGTTTTTTTGATCCAATAAATGTTCCTTCATTATCGAAATCAAGATATTATGTTTCTTTTATTGATGACTATTCGAGAAGGGAATTTGTGTATTTTCTAAAAAGTAAATTAGAAGTGTTCAGTCATTTTAAATAGTTTAAAAACTTGGTTGAAAATCATATTGGAAGAAAAATTAAATGCTTGAGGATAGATAATGGCAGTGAGTTTTGTTTTGCAAATTTTGAAAGGTATTGCAAATACCATGGAATAAAAAGGAATAAATCAACACCTTACACTCCACAACAAAATGGAGTTACTGAAAGGTTGAACAAGACGCTGATGGAAAGGGCGAGAAGTATTTTGAGAAATGTTGGTTTGGAGAATTTTTTTTGGGTTGAGGCTATAGCTACAACATGTTATTTAATAAATCGATCTCCCTCTTCGGCATTTGTTGATAAAATGCATATGGAAGCTTGGTCTGGTAAGAATCCATCTTTAAGACATGTAAGAGTCTTTGGTTGTGAGGCATATGCTTATGTGCCAAATGAGAAAAGATCTAAATTGGAAAATAAAGCTATAAAATGTATCTTCAAATTGGATACAACATTGGTGTGAAAGGATACAAGCTTTGGAATCCTGTGACTGAAAAGGTTGTATACAACAAAAGTGTAATCTTTCATGAGTTGAAACCTTCTTTAGTGGATCTGTAGTAAGAGATGAAAGAAGAAAGGAAAGAAAAAGTAGTTGAAATTCCTCAAACTCTAGATAAAGAGGAACTACAAAGTGTACCTGAAACTAGGGAGAGTTCCAACAACTCTGAGAGTTTTGAAGAAGAATAACCACAACCTCAGCCTTAGCCTTTGAGAAGGTCTACATGTGAAAGGCGAGAACCTGAAAAGTATGGTTTTTCCATGTTGGATGTAAATTGTGCCTATGCTTTGATTACAAGCACTAATGAGCCTAGGACTGTGAAAGAGGCAATTGAAATGTTTGATTCAAATTCTTGGTTGGAAGCCATGAATGAGGAAATGGTGTCATTAAAAAATAATACAACTTGGGATTTGGTGCCCTTGACTGAAGGTAGAAAACCTATTGGTTGTAAATGGGTATTTAAGAAGAAAATTGGTCTGAATGGCAATGTTGAAAAGTATAAAGCTATGTTGGTTGTGAAAGGCTATTCCCATGTAGAAGGAATATATTATGGAAGAATATTTTCTCTGGTAGCTAAGTTGACATCTATCAAATTTCTTTTGTCACTTGCAGCAGCGTATGACTTAGAGATTGAACAAATGGATGTGAAGATAGCATTTCTTCATGGAGATCTTGAAGAAGAAATTATATGTCCCATCCTGAGCACTTTGTGGAAAAAGGTAAAGAAAATATGGTTTGCAAGTTAAAGAAATCTTTGTATGGTTTAAAACAATCGCCTAGAATGTGGTACTAGAATTTTGACACATTTGTGTTATCATTGGGTTTTGTAAGATCGAAATATGATCATTCTATGTACTTCAAAACTAAAAAATGATCGATTTCTTATTATTTCCATGTATGTTGATGACATGTTGTTCATAGGAAATAGTAAGACTATGATTTTTGATCTAAAATCTCAATTGTCAGCAAAGTTTGAAATTAAATATTTGGGTGCAACAAGGTATATTATGGGGATGGAAATAAAAAGGGATAGAGGAAGTAGAAAGATTTGGCTCAGCTAGAGTATGCATATCAATACTGTCCTGAAGAGATTTGGTATGACTGGTTGCAAGCAGCTAGTTGTTCCAGTGTTGCAGGGAATGAAGCTATCTATTGAAGATTGTCCAAAATCTCCTACCGAGATGGAGGACATGACCAAAGTGCCTTATGCAAGTGCAGTTGGTAGTTTAATGTATGCAGTGGTCTATACAAGGCCAGACATTTCCCAAGTAGTGGGAGTTCTTAGCCATTTTATGGAAAACTCAGGTAGACCACACTAGAATGTTGTGAAAAGAGTTTTAGATATTTAAAAGGTACCTCTTAGTATGCTTTGTGCTATCATGGTAACTTGATTGGGTCGGAAAGATCCATCAACATACGAGGTTATGTGGATTCTAATTGGCAGGTGACATTGACAATAGGAGATCCACTAGTGGATACATCTTCATGTTGAATGGTGGTGCAGTTAGTTGGATGAGCAAGCGGTAGGCTATAGTCATTTTCTCTACTATGAAGGAAGAGTATATGACATAAACACACACCTGTAAAGAATCCATTTGGCTTAGACGTTTGTGTTCTAATATTGGGATCAATACAAGGAAAATTACCATTTGATGTGATAGTTAGAGTGCTATTTGTTTGGCGAAAAATCCAACTTTCCATGCCAGGATGAAACATATTGATGTGTAGTATCATTTTGTACAGGATATGGTGGAGGATGGAAAGGTCAGTCTTGAAAAAGTGGATACTCTGGAAAATGTTGCAGAAGCGTTAACGAAACCAGTGAGCATAGACAAGTTTAGGTGGTGTGCTAGTTTGATGGGCCTTGGGACCTATCACTTTCAGTAATCTCGAGTATCAAAGAAGCCAATAAGTCTTCGTCAAGTGAGAGCATGTTGGAAATGTGTCTCAACTTACTCGCTAGTTATTAGAAGCATTGTGTACATTTTTTCCTTTGATCAGTAGGATTGTGCTCCATCGGCGGCCTCTTGTTCTCTGTCCCAACAATGGTTCGATTAGTCTTCATGTATTTACTTAGTTCTTCATCGCCGAGACATTGCTTGGTCATAGGGACTCCAAAGGTTGTCCCCGCGATGACCCAACGATTTGGTGCTAATGACTTGTTCTATCGGTGGGATTGTGAGCCGTGTCCCAACAATAGGACGATAATGTTCCTTCATCGGCGAGACTTGAGGTGATCGTCGAGATGTTCAACCTAGTCTCCCGATGGAATGATGACTGTGGTGGGTTTCGAGCTGATAGTTGGAAAGCGGTAGCTAGAGCTAGCTTATAATGGGATCACATCAACTGGTTAGTACTTCGTCGTTGTGATTGTGCTTTATCACTAGGACATGAAAGCTAGTCCCCTCGATGTGTCGATGGTAAGACTGATCATCGAGATGTAATTCCATCACTAAGATGTGAAAGTTTTTCTTACTGATAGACCGATGCATTGTGAATTGTTTAAATGGTAATGTGAACATCGGTAGGAAAATTTCATATCGGTGGGACGTTTGAAGTTGTCCTAGCGAAAACTCGATAAGGAAACTGTTGATTGACAATTTTTTGCTGTAACGAATGGGGACTGAATTGGTATGTTTCCAAGTATGGGTCTGTTGATGCAAATTGATTGGGATGCTCAAAATAGGGAAAATGCTATAATGTGTAATGTGTTGTAATAGTGTTTTGAGTTGAGTTGTGAGTCTGATGAGAGAGAATGAGATTGATCAAGAAGTGTAATGTTGCCTGTATTGAGAGTGTGAATAGACATTTGAGAGCGAAAAACTGTAACTTTGTATGTGGACTTTGTTCATTGTAATACAAAGTGTTTTTTGCTTGGTGTGGTGGGTTTTTCTCTCAAAAGGTTTTTCCCACGTTAAATTTGGTGTCCATTTTGTGGTTGTGTTAAATTTGTTCTGATCTATTTTCTACTAACGTGCATCTTTAATGAACTATAATTTGAAATTTAACCATATGTTTGCATTCTCTTCTTAGAATTAGCATTAGGAAAGTGTTTCCACACCTTTGCTTTCCTTACATTTTTATTGTCCTCTTTACCAAACCTCTAGTTTTCCTCTTATATAACTTGCTTCTTCATTCCTAAGCTTTCTTCAAGGGCATCCAATCTTACTTCTATCTTCTTCAACTCCGCAATCAAATTTTGTTCTCTCACTTTTTACCAATACTCTTCCCAAAATAACATTCTCACAAGTCTTCAAATGACCAGTCTTTTCTTCTTTTTCATAGTCATTTTAGAGACTCACAAGTCCCTTTACAAGTACAAGTCCTCCTTGCAACAATATCACTCACACAACTATCCTCTACCCAACAAAGACTTTGGAAGATGCTTCCTCTAGGCCTACCCTCTCTTAGTGGAGGAACTCTACACCTTCTACCCAACTTTATCTCTATTGGAGGATATAGTCACAGATCCTCTTTCATACCTGCAACAAACATTCTCACAACTCTCTCTCTCACAACTTCACTACTTCACTCTTCAACACTCTTCACCCACAGGTCTTGGTGCATACTCTATACTCTCAAGATCTTCTAGCTCTGATACCATTTGATGCAGTCAACAATTGAGAAACTAAAGAGTTTTGTCAATTGTTGCAACCATGCTTCACAAAATCAACACTTAAAACAATTTTTAAATAAAAATTCCAGCATAGAATATTTTATTGCATTCAATGAAATACCGAAAGTCTACATTATCAGAAAAATCAACATTTCAATCCAAATTGGAAGATCCATCTTCAACATTTCAATCCAAATTGGAAGATCCATCTACAACTACAATCAATTATAGACAAGATTCAAAACCCATATGCAAACTCCCCTAGGCAAGAAATCACTAAAAATCATTGTAGTTCCACAAACCCGTCACTTTTTTCCATCACTGCTCCCTAATGATCACAAATATTTTAAAACACCTTTTAGGTTTGGTGCGCCTCATTCTCAGCTTTCCAAATCATTTTGAAATTCTTGATTTTGTTACCGTATGAGAAAGTTATGCCCAATTTACTGAAACCGGGTCTCACAGTCACGACTCCAACAATCTTTCTCTCCCCAAAATGTCAGTCAAACCTCTTCCTCCATTCTAGGCATGGGATTCATGCATTCAACCCCTTAATTGTTCTCTTCAATGTTTTTTCCAAAAAATATTCAAATCTTTTACAAAATTGTCCTCCACTCCCTCTTTCTGCACCTCCACTCCCACAAACTTTTATTCTCTTTCTTTTTATTTAATCTAGGGAGTTACAAAAGCAATAAAAAATATATTTCCTAGCTGGGATGTGGAGTTTCATTTTATCAAATGGCATGCTAATTCACTTGAATTTCAAGCCAATAAAATATATGAATAAAAATATATTCAAAGGTTGCTGAAGAGAGGTGTAAAGAGATTAAAATCATGCCTACAACACAAAAACGAGCCAAAAATCATAGGAGAATAAAATAAATATTTTTGGTGTGCAAGATTGCCCATGCACCCGGATGCTCCTGCACCAAAGAATCCTCAAGGGTAGTATATTCAAATGTGTCACTTGGTCATACCCTCAATAAATGCATTTGGATTTAAGGACCAAATACCTATCCTCTTAAAACCAAATTTAATGTTATCCATAATAAATTCTTTTTGAAATGAAAGGATTCCTAGTGTTGCCAACTCTACCCTTTTAATCTCTAAATTAAGATACTTAGTTTTCCATATTGCTCTTTCACTCTTAAAATATGATTTGAAGACTGAGAAGATGCTAACATTGAGATGTGTGGGCTAGTAGGGTTAGCAAGTCAGTACCAAGTGACTGCACCTCTTGAACAGTTGAGAAGGAAACATGGTTGCCATGGCCATCAAATATTAACATGTGTCTATTAGTGGGTGAGACATCCCCCAGTACATAACTAGTAAAATGGCGCAGCCAATTGAGAAAGAGATCTTTTATCATCCAAGCATGGGGTTGAGAAACCATGCATGCACTTGATACACAATTGGCAATGTAATTGTATAGTTGTTTCTTTCTCTTAAACAAGTAAAAACTAGGAATTTTTTATCCACCAACATTAACACAACATAAAATTGTTATCCACTCTCGGCTCTTCGGTATAATGTATGAAACACTTATGCTACCCTTTTTGGTGAGCACTCGCATTGCACCATTTCTACTAGCTTGAATGTCAATCTCATCATGGTTCCAACTATGAATGCATCATATGGATTAGTTCATCTAGCCTTGACAGTGTGACCGAATATTGCAACCACTACAAACCTCAAATTAAGTGCCCTATCTATATCAAGTCTTCCTGATATCGTCAAAGTAAGATCAAGGTGTCATTTTTTGAAACATGTCCACCAAGACTTACTAGGTAGTCCATCCTTGAATGAATAAATTTCCTTGTTTGGCATAATTGTGGTACTTCAACCTTTCAATTCATAATTTCAAATCCATGTCCAATTGCAACCATCTCCTTGCACCATTCAACAAAATTTTCCTCTTCTTCTTCATTCAAAACATTTGGGAGTCCTTTCCTTTTGGTGGAAGCTACACCAGTCAACCAATTAGTCAATGTGGTTGTTGGAAGGCCCCACTTCTTTGATGCCCTCTCATTGAAAATCCATTATCTTCATCATCTTTCATGGTAGTTTCCATAACATCAATAGACCATTCTCATTGCACTCAAATCTTTTGTTGTAATAGATGCATTGACTTGGATCATAGGTTCAAGTGGGTGCCAATGGGAATAAATTCATCCTCTAAAGATATTGGTAGTCTAGCACCTTTCTTTTGTAGGGGCATTATTGTTCGTAATCTCTTTGCACCTTGCCTAGTTTTGGCTTAGGCTTTGTTCTTCATCTGCATTGAAAAAACTATAAGCATATATAGTAGTTACTAACAGTTGGTTATATGTTTATGATTCATACATTTGATTTATACAATAGGATGAGCATATTTTACGGATTACAACACAGTTAGAAAGCTCAATGATAGCGAAATATATATAGGGGAGAGGGCTTGGTGATGGTGCGGGCTAGGATAAGTGTATTGTTGTGGTGATGAATAGGTAAGCAAGGAACCTATGCCCACAATATTCTTATGCCACAAAACACTTCAATTGATACTGTGTATATTTATGTATATTCCTAATGTTGAATCATAAACAACACCCTATAAATCATAATGATATATGTTATTCATTTTAGATTTAAGAAAACCTTTAGCAAATAGTAGAACATGTTCATTTAGTTGTACGTGTAAAATGCAATCAATAATGATACGTGGTATTTAAATTAGTTTTCAGTTCACTTTCACCATTTATTTAAAGCTCATTTCAATTTAAACATTCTTACGACTCTTAATTAAGACTAATAGGAAATGTATGAGTGCTAATATTTTTGAAAGAAAACATGAAATATGTGAATCATAAATACAAATACAATATTTTAATCAATTTTATTCTTATAACAACTCTTATATATACATACTTGGACATATATGAATCATAAAGATAAATCAAATAGTTTAATCAATTTTATTTTCTTATAACAACTCTCAAATATGCATACTTTGGAAGCTACAACATGTGTATAGAATTGTGTAATGTGCAATGCATAATCCAAATTGAATTTATAGTCATTTGAGGGAATTATATGGAGCAAGTGGGAGGATTTGAATTGTTGGAGGGAGTTTGTATTAGGCATAGCTGAAGTTAATTAGAGAAGTGATATGAAATATAATTTGAATACTATGTATCATTATGATTTGAGGTGTTGTGTGAGGGTTTGAATGAGGTTGACAATATTTATTAATGATTAATATGATTTGAAAGATTGACTTAATAGCATTTATAAGTATGATTTCAAAGGTGTAAGAAAATTTAAATTGGGTTGTATTTGAAAATTTAGATAACATGAAACAAATAGCATGTATCATTATGAAGTTATAGGCCTTGTTTATAATGTTTTATATTGTTGTTTATTGTAAAATAATATATAATGGTGAGCCTAATACTTTTTTTCAGTTATTGCGAAGTAAATCTAGAGAACGCTCAAGTGGTTGTACATGATGGAGTTAGACGTTAGTTAACCAAGGTTGAAAATTGGAAAACTTGTATTTGTAATTTGGTCCAATGTCTCTGCAAGTTGGATAAATGTCATGTCCATGATAGATGAAATGTATACTAGTTATGTGAATATTTTATCAATATTTTTTGTAAAATTGGTTTTATATTGGATATATAAATATTTATTTATATTCACCCATATTTAAAAAAAAAAGGAAAGTAATTACCCAAACATTGATTGAACCCATAGTTGATGTAATAGGTACTTTTGTTAGCATATTATAAATAAAGTTTGAAAAAATGGATTATTTTATGCATAACATTAATATATAGATTGTCGACAAGTGGGGCCCAGGCTATCAACTCCTATTCCTATGATAGAAACCCACACCACCATCCAACCATCCCCCTATAAAATTCTTCCACACTTTGTAGATCTTTTAAAATAAAATAGAGTTAATCAACACATTACAATTATTTAATAAAGATTTAATCAAACTGAATTCAAATTTTAATTTAAAAAAATTCATTCATCAAATTACATAATTATATTTATTTAATTTATTTATATAATTTTATTTTAAAAACTTATAACAATAATGTGACGTGGACTTTAATCCCTTAAAGCAGTCACTATTTTTGTAAATCCAACTACCTAGAAAAAAAATGGCACAAAAAAAGTTCTAGGCAAATTGTTTTTTTGCAGAACGCATCGTTCTGCATTTTCGTGCAACATAGAAAAACTAAAATAACATGCTCTTAAATCATAAGAGAATCTATTACAACCTTCACTAAAGGGGTTCAAATAACAATACGTGTAAGCATGCATCCCCGTCCCATACAATAATAGCAGTGACAGGAAATTTGAGCCTCTTTAGGCAATTCCACTTAATACTCCCTCACCACATAGTTTTGTGAAAAAATATTTCAATTTCTGTCCTGGCAACCCGGGAAGGTCCCCTAGAATTTTTTAACGCTCCAATCGAGGAATGCTCATCTGATAGGCGGCTTATTTAAACCGTCAACGTGCCAAGTTCAAGTTACCAATTGTAGGAGGATTGTCAATTATACACCCGTATAAGCTCTAGCGCTGCAGCTGTGTCAGGTTGCCAATGCTATCAGGGAGGTTATTTAATAACGCACACTGTTCCAAGTTCAAGTGCTGCAGCTTTGACAGGTTGCCAATGCTATCAGGGAGGTTAATTAAATTCCCACACTGTTGCAAGTTCAAGTGCTGCAGCTGTGAGAGGTTGCCAATGCTATCAGGGAGCTTATTTAATAACATACACTGTTGCAAGTTCAAGTGCTGCAGCTGTGACAGGTTGCCAATGCTATCAAGGAGGTTATTTAATAACACACACTCTTCCAAGTTCAAGTGCTGCAGCTGTGACAGGTTGCCAATGCTGTCAGGGAGCTTATTTAAACTACCACACCATCCCAAGCTCAAGTGCTGCAGCTGTGACAGGTTGCCAATGCTATCAGGGAGCTTATTTAATTCAAAACAGTCTTGCAAGTTCAAGTGCTGCAGCTGTGACAGGTTGCCAATGCTAGCAGGGAGCTTATTTAAATTCCAACACCCTTGCAAGTTCAAGTGCTGCAGCTGTGATAGGTTGCCAATGCTATCAGGGAGCTTATTTAAACGACAACACCATCCCAAGTTCAAGTGCTGCAGCTGTGACAGGTTGCCAATGCTATCAGGGAGGTTAAATAATCCCCTACAGTTTTGCAAGTTCAAGTCCTTCAGGAGCTGTGTATTAGGAAGTGAAAACAGGGAAGAGATAAAAAGGCCGTCCACATCAATGGAATATTTTAGTTCCATAATCTTCAATTGCCAAATGTTACTCGAACTTCTGGAATGACGTGGCTTCTCCACTGCTCTATTCATCCCGATTGCAAAGGTGCAATCTTCCAACCTTAACCATATCAAACATGGAGGAAGCATGGTTAGTGTGTCTTCTGTCATGTCTTCAATAGACAGATTTTGCAAATGAAGATAGCGAAGACCAGGACTGTAAAGCGTTTCAAGCCTTTGTGGACTGCTTTCACTGAGTCGACAACGAGAGAAATTGGTGCTGTTGCATAGGGTGCTTAAATGGGTAGCCTCCCATAGTCGGGTACCCTCTTTTTCTGTTTCAGCAATGGTCCGCCCCATGTCTCGCAAATGGTCATGCATATCAAACATTCCTTTGTCATCAATCTTTATCAATAACTTCATTGAAAGATTTAATATGGCAGTGTCTACCAGCTTGTACAAGGATTTCCAGAAAACAATGGGATATGTTTTGTCTTCTCCAATGAATAAGCAAGCAATGTCCAAAAATATTTCTTTTTCCTCATCACTAAGAGCATCATAGCTGATTTTGAGTGTATTGTAGACTCTTTTCTGAAAGTCTGGGTGGAGAGTAATGTTGTTAAAGGCTTCTGTCCAGCAACCTGTGTCATCCTTCTTATCATACAAGAAGGATCCAATCACTTCCAAGGAAAGAGGATGCCCCTTACAAGCTTTTACTATTCTTTTGGACAGATCTTCGTAACTGGAACTTGGACATGCTCTGAGAAAAGCGTGCCAGCTGAATAACTGGAGACCTTCATTTATCTCCAATCCGCTCATCTCATGGATGCATTGGACCTGAGCCACATGGAGAACGTGTTTGTCTCTAGAAGTTATAATAACTCTACTACCAGGAGCCAGCCATTCCCCAACCAAAGCGTCCAATTGTACAACAGTATCCACGTCATCCAAAATAAACAGCACACTTTTTCCTCCCAAACGATCACTCAACAAAGACATGCCTTCATCAACACTATCCACTTCTCCATCATATTTCGATATATCTTTGAGAATTTTCTTTTGCAATTTACAAAGGCCAGTGGTCTCTGCAGCAGTGGCGCGGACATTAAATAGGAAGGACGCAGCATTGAAATCAGCATAAATTTGATTGTACACCGCCTTGGCAATTGTGGTCTTGCCAATACCACCAATACCCCATATTCCAACTTTAACAACATTATCCACTAACTTGAGCTGTAATTCCTGAATGAGAGCATTCTTCACGCTGTCTACTCCCACTGGATACTTGGCAACTTGTAATGGCACTCTATCCAATGTCTTAATCAGATCATTCACCACCGTTTTTACCAGCCGAGCTTCAAAACTGCAATAGCCAGATTATCAATAAAAATTGCAGAACTCCGTATTATACAAATATACTTCTTTGCACAGAGATGCAAGCAAAGCTGTAAATCAAAACTCACAAATAATATGAAAGAGAAATATTGGAAAATACAGTATTCTTTTTATACATATTAAAGAGCATTTGTTAAAAATAGGCAGTCTAAGGGTACGGTCCCATGGAGGGGGCTTCCTTAAAAATCTCAGCGTATGCTGCTTAGCTTTTTTAGGAATATTTTAAAGTTTTTGGTCCCATGGATTTAATCTTACAATTCTGCTTAAAATTTTAAGCTCCAAAATTTAAGGAATGAACTGTAGTGCTTTGATAAAAATAATAAATAAATCAAAATTATCTCATTTTTATTTTCTAATAAGAATTTAAAATTTTAGATGAGAGACAAGTGGCATAAAAAACTCCTAAGCTGTAGGGGCAATTTCTAGCCCCACCCCAATTTCACCAGCTGAAAGATTCATTTCTAAAAGGTAGGGGCTCCTATTTTTCTGGAAAAGATTCCAATTAATCCCGTAGCACAATTTTTTTTTTCCCATGGGACCTCCTGCTAATAATCATAATCAGCGAAAGAGCATCCGTTTAAATTTTAAAGATTCTGGAAAAAAAGAGTTAAAAAGAATAAAAATATTCATTTAGTTATTCGAGACAAAATTTGAAAATAAATTAATTATATGTAAAAAATTATCAGACAAGAATTAGATGTAAGAATATAACTTATCTTTTAAGAATTAATAGATGAAAAAGTATTATATTTCTTTTGTGTGTTTTGTTATGGTATTTTGTATTTTTATCATGCAGTTAACTATTTTTCTAAATAGAAATTAAAAAATTAATCAAATAAAAAATATGGAACTTTGGAAATAAAATTCAAAATTAAATTATATTTTTTAATCTGTTAATATAAAATAAATTTTAAAACTGAATAATTATATTTGACAATTAAAAAATATAAAAATATATTTTAATATATTAAAAAAACATAAAAAATATATTTTAAAATTGAATTATGATAATATGAAAAGAATTGATTAAAATTTTGTCAATTGAAATTATTTAAAATTTTGAAAAATATTTTAGACAAATAATTTTTAGTTTTTTTTAAATTTAATTAGAGGTGAGAGATTGATTAAAACAATATTATTATTATATATAAATAAATTTTAAATAAAAATAGAAAATCTTAAATAAAAGATATACCATATAAGATTCTTTAAAATAAATAATAGATTTAAACTATATTTGAAGTTGAAGTATACTATATGAAATGAAATATTTAAAAATTGCTTATAACTCAGTAATTCAAGTCACAAAATTATGACTGAAATATTCTAACAATTAATTCTAATTTAGAACAAGTAAATGCTAAGCTTTTAAAATATTTTTCTTTACAATAAGATAAATAGAAATAAATTTATGTTAAGGATACTTGTATGAGAGGATTTTCATATACCAATTTGTTGTCTTGTTTCACAGTGACCTAAAAAGCTATCTTTATCTTTACTTTTTATAAATTTAGCGCAACAAAATTAACATCAAATGAAAGTGAAGATATGTCAAAACTAGTGTAAACAACCTCTAAATTGGTCTTAGTCTCTCAATTTTACATTATACATAATTTTCTTCTAATTCATTAATACTCAAGTGCATGCGGACCCCATTTTTCTTTTAAGGTTTAAAAAAAGAAAGAAGCTTTTATACTAAAATTCTAGCTATAGACAAATTGTAAAAGGTTTGTATAGATTAAAACCTTAACTCTATCTTTATCATTTCTTTAACATCTAAATCTACCAAATAATGTCTAAGAAATTCTTGTAGATTGAACGTAGTTTATATCTTGTGAATTTTTTTACTATATGAATCAATTGATCTACCTTTATTAGTCCTTGTCTTATAGGCGAGAGACTAATGTTTTTGACTGAATGTTGCCTATTAAAATGGTGTTTTCAACCGAAGGTTTAAAAAAAATAAAAGCTTTTATATTAAAACTCTAGTTAGACATTGTAAAAAGTTTGTATAGATTAAAACCCTACCTTTATCTTTATCATTTCTAAGTCTACCAAATAATGTTTAAAGAATTTTATGTAGATTGAATGTAGCTTATATCTTGTGAAATTTTTACAATTTGAATCAACTGATCTATCTTTATTTATAATAAAATTCACTAAAGAATAATTTGAGTGTAGTTTGAGTGTGAAGATAGTTGAATCAAAGAAATTTTGAATTTTGAAACTTAAAATACAAAGAAAGATAGAAATATTTTTACACAAACATATCATTGTTTGAAAAAGAAAGACAAAAAATAAAAAATAAAAGTAGAGTTTTTTTTTTTTAATTATAAAATACAGATTAAAAAAAATTGCAGTGTAAATCTGCAGAGAAAGCTTGCAAGAACAAAGCATAACAGCAATAATAACAGCTACGCAAACAGCAGAAATCTAGAAGCCCAAAGTGCCTTCCCTTAAACCCTCTGCTTGGACACGATTATATATTGAGTGGCGGCATCTTTGTGCTACCTAATATCCAGTGGCAGCCATGAAATAAGTAACAAAAAAAATACAGAAAAGCGAGAGTAAGGTGAGGTTCATTACTTACCCTTGAGTGATATCCATGGACCAGCCTGATCGAGAACAGATCTGATGAAGGGCATGCTTCCACTCATCAACCTCTTCTGTTGGGTGTCGATCTGGATGGCCGTAATGTTTTAGAAATGATTGGCAGTAAGGACTGTTCTCATTTTGAGGATATCTGACATGAGTTGGATCCACGTAATAAAAAAGAGGAATGATCAAACCAGGGGTGCTCAACATTGCAGCGGCCTCCTTCAGACACCATACTGACTCTGTATAGCGTTTGGAAAATATAGGAATGCGTATGGCACTGCTCTCGATTGCTCTTTCCAAGGTCATGTCAATAATTTCTCCCTTTTCCAGTTTCTCGCTATCTAAAAAGACATTCAGTCCGGCTGCGGAGAGTGCTTCATAAAGATGATCAACCAGAGTGTGCCTCACATCTGGTCCCCTGAAACTCAGAAATACATGATACCTCTTATCGCTTTCGAAGGCAAGTTTAGATGTGGGAGGCCTGTAGTATTCCATCTTAGATCTGGATCTGAAGGGGAAGGCTTACTAATCACAGAGAGAAAACAGAGGATTTAACCCAAAAGAGAAGGCTTACTAATGACAGAGAGAAAACAGAGGATTTAACCCAAAATTTTCAGATCTACAACTCAACCTTACAAATGTGATCCCACATTGCCGTGCTATATCATCCTTACAAGTCAATTCTGGCCGGCGCGCTATTATTGAAACTTACCTGGCACGATGCGCGCGCCTGCATTAGTCCAATTTCTTTCCACATCTTTTTCGTGTTCCTTGGATTTTTTCAACTTTTTCAATAGATAGGAAATTTCCTTTGATATTTCTCTTCTCTGAATGATCTTTCTTTATTTTATATTTATTGGATTAAAGTTAATAAGAAATTAGTTTTTGATTTTATTATTTAGTAGGTAATAGAAGTTTTGTAAATTAGTTATTAATAAGTTAGTTTTGAACTAATTAAAAACTTATATCTTTATCTTCTTCAAATATTTTTTTAAAAAAATATTTAATTTTTAAAATTGCTAAAAAAATTGAGATGTTAGGGAGAATTTTTAAAATAAGATGAGATTTTTTATGAATAGATTTTACTCCACTTTTAACTTCATAAAATTATCTCACTAGCAATTGCACCTTGGTGTGTGCAATGGGTATGCCGAAGAGGTATGGAAAGTCAATCAAAGAAATTTGTGGTCTATTTTTGACAAATGTAGAGTACATGAGGTTATTTAGTAGGTCATTTAGGAAATGGTGTTTGTGCAAAAAAAGTGTCAATGGAGAAATGATGATTGCATCCATTTATAGGGATCCAAAGGCAACTGAAACAAAGTTTCTAAATAAAGAAGATAATTAGACTCCATTAACAATAGATGCATTTTATGTTTGCAATAGGGAGAGAGGGAGACATGGTGATAGAATGAGGGAGAGATAAAAAAGGGAATAGCAAGAGAGGGGGTGTAAGGAGATGTAGATAGATAAAAGAGGGAAGAGAGAGAAAGAGAGGGGGGTAAGGAAATATAGATAGAGAAAAGAGGGAAGAGAGAGGGGGAAGGAGATATAAATAGAGAGGAAGATAGAGAATAAAATAGAGATAAAAATGGAGATGGAAATGGAGAAGGAGACTGTAGAGAATGTAGAGAGATACAAATAGAAAGAAGAGAGGGAATATGAATGTTTGCCCGCTTAAAATGTGACAAAAATAATAATTCTCACTAACCAGACATGCAAAAATATAGCAGCCCAATCTAACATGACATGCAAAAATATAGCAATCCTGCAATAATAAACCAGTCGGACAAAAGTATTGGGATTTGGGCAGGTTAAAATAAACACAAACACAACACACCAAAAAAGTTGTGTGGACAGCGATATCACACAAGTTGGGTGTAAATTTCCAAGTGCAATATTGGAAGTTTATGCATGACGTGTTTTGACGAGTGGACGTGATTTAGAAGATTACAAGGGCACGAAACAACACGTTGAGCTCACGGTGGTTTAGATTCAAATGGTGGACCAGCCATGTCGTTCCAGATTAAGATTCAGTGAGGTTATAGGCGTCCTTTAAGGCTGTGTGTCACTGTACCGTCAGTCAAGTGCCATAGAGATTTGAATTTGGGTCTTAATCTAGTAATTCTCTATAATACTTACATCCACAAACAAAAAGGTGTTCACCTTGCATAATCTTTTGAACAATAGCACGGAAACGAATTGCAAAAACTTATTTTGATTCTCATGAAAAATCTACTAAATTTTTCTCACGACGAGGGACAAGTTTGTTCGCCCAAGTGAAAAATAGTTCCCCTGTTCGTAGCAATGGTAAGAGAGAGCTTGGGAAATGACAAGAAGTCACTTGGAAGATTGCAGGATATGCACAAAATGGATTATTTTTAAAAGCTTTAGAAACTTACAAGCAAATGCGATTGGTAGGTGTAAAGTCAGACTTCACAACTTTTGCCAGCGTTCTCCTTGCCTGTGCCAAAATAGGAGCATTGGAACATGGTATGGACATCCATCAAAGCATAAGTAATAGAGGAATTTTATCAGATGTTGTAGTTGCAACTGTCCTGGAACTATTTGACAAAATTCACCAAAGAGATGTCATCTCATGGAATGTAATGATTGCAGGATATGCACAACATGGATTTTGCAAGGATGCTCTCAAAATCTTTGAATTAATCAAGCACTCTGGAACATATCTTGACATTGTAGCCTTTGTTTGTGTTCTATATGCAATTGAAATATTGACAGATAAGTACAAAAGAATGTGGCGGTGAAACACACGTACGTAGGTTAGGTGACATTGAAGGTAATCAAGCAACAACCAGCAGCTAATACCATTCAGTTAGCAAAAGATTTCTGCGTATGTCTGATATGATAGCTATATTTATTTCTTTGTTCCTTAAAATACATTGCTTTTCAGCACAAGATAATTGACGGTGCCAATCATTTCAATCATTGGCCAAGTTATGTAGAGAGAGGTCAACCGTGGATTTTAAAACCTAGGTTGCTCTCTTTCAAATTAAATTAAATCTCGTAAAAAAAATAGTTAGCTTTTATTCATATAATGTTGTGATATTTATTTTTTATAAAATTTATTTAGTATATAAATTAATAATATAACATTTATTAATTAAATATTTAATTTATTTAAAATTTAGTGATTAAATTAATATTTTAATGTTCTAACACAAAATCAAATTAATTATAATAATAAAAGAATAATTGTATTTTAATAATTATAATATTATAATATTAATATTAATAATAAAATAATAACAATAATTTAATATAAAAATATTATTGTAAATATACAAAATAATAACAATACTATAATAACAATATAATATAAAATAATAACAATACTATAATAACAATATAATATAAAATAATAACAATACTATAATAACAATATAATATTAAATAATAATAATAATATTAATACAATATTTCTAACATTAAACATTAAAAATATAAATATATTAATCAAAATATATTAAGAAATTTTCATATATAAAATAATATTAATATTAATAAGAATATAATATAATATATTTGATTTAATATATATTTTAATTGGTTATATTAAATTTGATAATATATTATATTTTTTATATTTTTGTTATCAAATTTATTGATTTGTTATTATTCAAATAAAAAAATTAAAAACTAATTTTTTTATTATCAAAACACATAATATTAATTTATATTAAAGATATTAACATTTCCATATTTAAATTAAATTAATAAGAATAATTTTTGAATATTTTAATATTTCTATATTAGATATTTAAATATTTTTATTTTATATTATGGTTTGAGTTAGGGTTAAGATTATGGTTTAGAATTTATTGTTTGTGTTAGGATTAGGGGTATGAGAAACAAGGTTAGGATTAGGGTTTATGGTTTAGGATTAGGTTTAGAGTTACAACTATGGTTCAAATTAGAGATGGGATTAGGGTTAGGGTTTTTTTTACTATAATTAGGGATGTGGTTAGGGTTAAGGTTAAGATTATTGTTTATCGTTTGGGTTAGGGCAAGGTTAGGGTTTCAATTATGATTAACAATTTAGGGTTTAAAGTTAGGTTTATAGTTATGGTTAGTGTCACGATAATGGTTACGATTAGAGATAGGTTTAGTGTTAGGATAACGGTTTATGATTTATTGTTAAGGTTAAGGTTAGCATTAGGGTCAGGGTGTGAGTTAGGGTTAGGGTTTAGTCATGCAAATAACTAATTAACAAAACTAAAATACTGTAATTGACAAAAAAAATATTTATTTTTATTCACATTAATAAAATTTACATTTAATTTTTTCAAACTTGTAAAACTATAATTACAATACTATAAAGACAAGTACTAGCCACTACATGTCACTTATTAATTTTTGTCTTAATAGCATAATATTTTTATAAATGAGTTTTACTTAATTTTTTTTTGATCGGTAAATATTTATATTTTATTGATAATATATAAAGGATTACATAACAGGCGCTTCGCTCGGTAGATAGAGCCATCCAGACTAATTTAACTACATCTCAATCTGATAAATCGGAGAGACCTACCCAGCACCCAAAAAAACACATTTCCGCCATTGATTCAGAAAAACATTCAATCACCAATCTCACAGTTCACCAAAACATCATTCACTTTTCAAGGCTAAACGTGAAATATTTTAACGTTTAGAGGATCCACCTTCAGCATGCCAAAAACAACAACGCCCACCTGCAATGTTCGCTTTCACCTAACCGTCCATTCACCACTTACCCTTCATCCTATCCTTCTACTCCCCCGTAATTTCAAGCCACTACGAGTCATCTTTCACCAAAAAATTTCCCCCCGTCTTCAAAAAGCACCTTCTTCAATAAAGCCCCATTCCACCATACCTCCCACTCGTAGCTCTTCCTCTACACGCAAATCGCATACGCCTTGGGACTTGATGAGACTGGGCTAAGCCCTCCCGCCTTTCTGCCTCTTCCTGTTGATGTAGCACCATCTTTAAGTTCTCCCATGCTGTTAAAATCTCCAGTTTGTAGACTTCTCGATCCACTCCCCTTCGCCACCTCACAAAAAGGGTTAGGCCTTCTTTTGTGGCCTCATCCATATCCTCAATGCCTTCTGAAATATCAAAACCTTTACCCGAAACTGCCCCTTCTAATAGGGATTCCATTCTCCCGAGTAATTCCTCCACAAACAGAGACTTCAGAACCCATTTTACCACCTCAATTTCTTCATTTAATTCAAGACCCCATGCAAATATCATAGAGGCTACATCAACATTCATTCGTCCTCTATGAGTGGCCTCCATGAAATGTGGCCCCAGAGTCACCAGCACTGCCTCTATCACCTCTTCATGTGGGTTCTTCAATAGATACTTCAACCTGAATACCGATACTGGTCCAAAGAAGCCTTGCTGTTGAATCTTTGTCGAGAGGCCATACATCACTTCCATTTCTCCCGCTTTCATTTTTTCTAAACTGAGCAAGCTTCACCCGTAAGCAAAACCTTCACCAGACAATAATGATAGCAAAGATGCTTCAATATCTTGTTTTAAAGATACCCATCACCTCAACACACTGGCAATCCGCCCGCGCCGTCCTTCCCCTGACATTCATATTAATAACTGTGACGCCACCACCGCCCGCGAGGATCGAAATGTTTTAAAAAGTCATACCACCAACTGATCATCCTCAGCTTATTACATCCATCCATCTCGAGAAGACGCGAAAAAATCCCAACTCTCAAAACTAACACGTGCCAACGGCCTTCACATAAATTAGATCACCTGCTCCTTCAGTAACCATTTGTACTTAGATGGTACCACTCTTCTTTCACTCTAACAATACCCCGACCTTTTTCGACTTCAAACAAAATCCATCAGCACCTAAGCCCGAGCAAAAGTAATACGATCAAACCACTTGTAGCTCGACATGGCAATAATCCTCCACCTTAGTTTCACCTACCACCTCAAAAGAGGATGCCCACTTGGAAAGGCAATCCGCTTCTCCATTGCCAGCTCGGCGGATATGACAAACTTAGAATTTATCAAAAGAATTTAAAACATTTATAATTGCTCGCATTAAAGCTTGCAAATGCCACGCCGAAGCTCCACCATTAATAATCACTTGAATTATAATCAGAGAGTCACCTTCCAAGCGCAAATTTTTAATCCCCATGGATTTTGCCAAACCTACAGCTAAGAGAGCTGCCTTAGCTTCCGCAACATTATTTGTACCATCCTCCAGCTTACGAGCTCCAAAAGCAACCAAATTACCTTGACTGTCACGAATAATAGCCCCTGCTCCTGAAGGCCCCGGGTTGCCCTTTGCAGCCCCATCAAAATTTTCCTTGAGCCACCCTTCCTTCGGCTTTTCCCAGACAACCTCCTTTGAAGAGACCTGTTCCTCAATGATTCCCACCTCCAGACAACTTGGCTTTATCTTTAGCCCTGACCACAACCTTTGAAACCTACTATCCTCCACTGAAAAAGGACATTTTTGAAGATTGAGTTGTGCAGCCGCCGCATTCACAACTTCTATGATTGTTTGATCAATTCTGTTTTTGATTCTTGGAATTGTTTCTTTTTTATCTTCAAAAATCCTTCTGTTCCGCTCCTTCCATAATTCCCATATCACAATTGATGGGCATGCCACCCAGACACTTGAGAAGAGGGAAGAGCCAGAGGGTTGCGGCCATCCCTCAAAAACACCCTTCACCGAGTTTTGCCAAGGACCCTGCCAACCCAATTTTAATCTAAGGGAATCCCAACAAGCAGTAGCGAATTTGCAATGTAGAAGCAAGTGATCCGTAGATTCCTCTGCCCCCTCACATAAAATGCATTTTTTTGGCCCAAAAAAGCCCAACCTCTTCCTCCTTTCCCCTGAGAGAATTCGCCCCTTCACTGCCAACCAAGCAAAAGCACCAGCTTTGGGAAAACATTCCTTACTAGGTTTTACTTAATTATTATTGATATTTTGAATCAATTGAAAAATGTTTACTTTTATTATTAATGTTACTTGATTTTTTCTTCCAGGTAACTTATTGTTGTGTTTGCATTTAAAAATTAAAAGATACATCATTTTCTACTAAATTTTATTAATGAGCATAAAGGAGATTGTCAAAATAGATTGTATTATTCCAGTTTTTCAATTACATACAAATAAGAAATAGAACCAACATGTATTGCAAATGTAATATTTATTGATGATCCTAAGTGTATAATGTCCCTCATAAGCCAAGGGATTGACTAGTCTAATTCTTATAAAGAAAAGACTATACGCGTATAGATAAACAAAAAAGAGATGCACATAAAATGAAAAGGGACCTGTCATTGTCTAGTGGAATGATGAATCTTGTTGGCCTTGTAATGTATCATCTCAGCCTTCCCCACTTGTCCTGCTTCCGTTTGACGCTCTCCTCATTGCTCCTAGGTTTCCTGCATCTAAAAAAAGATTGTTGTTAGAGAAATGAAAGGTCACTGATCAAAATGTGTGCAAAACATCCATAAATGTGTAATATGATGTCCATAAGCATTAAAATAGACAACATACCATAAGTGTATAGGAAAACAAGAAAAGAGTGATCAAACACACTTATGATATGCTTTATTTGTTGAAAAATGAGGTGTTTTCTTAGCTTAATACTCTGTAAAACTTCAAAATTGTTGTTCTAAGTAAGTCTTTTCTTTGTTACATAAATTCTTTGTGGATGATTATCTTGATTAATCCATTTTACTGTTGTAGAATGTAGAGAGAATTATTTAGAAGAACTAGACAGGATAATAGAAGGATCACACAAGATATACCGTGGAGAAACCCTTTCGGGAAAAAACTCCACCAAGAATTATTCTATTATTCAAACTCTGAATTACAATAGCTCCAATTCTTGCTTGAGAATGCTTCTTCTATCTTTACAAATATTCTTCACACCTGCAATAACCAATCTAAAACTCTATTCAACTTGAATGAGATATATAGACAATATGCAACCTTGTAATCTCAAAATGGTGATAATTACAATGCATAAGCTCAAGCCCTTGAAAAGGTACACCATATTCCTTCAAGTAGAGTTCTTCAGTGAAGACTAAAGCTTACAACATGTGCATCATGCATTTGGGTGTCCCAAACTGAAGCTACAACTTCTCCTTCACTTCGGTGATAATTCCAAAGCTATTCCTCAAAGATGGCGCCCACAATTAAAGCTACTTAACTGAGCCATCAAAATATCTTATCATGCATTGGAGTTAATTCCAATAAAGCATCTTGGGCGCCCAAGTTGGCTTCAAGTGCTTTATTGTTAACTGAAACATTTACTCAACACCATTCCCAAAGAATGGTCATCCCTTGTTAACTGGAGGTAGTCCCTGTTATCTGTCATACAACTCAATGTTATTAGCCATGCATTACAAGTTAACTGAAGCTAACTACATGCAACTCAAAATAACTAACATGCATGCAACATGCACTTGCATGCAACTGAAGATAACTAAATTTGGTGGGATGAATTGGTAGGAATGAGTTGGAGGAGGAAACGATCAACTGAACTTAACTGATCTTAATCGAACTTCAAGCATGCAAACATCAAATCCTAACTCCTAGGATCTTTACATGCATTTAGAAGTGTTAACTGTTACTCCGTATAGTTAACTGGACATAAGGTGAGTTTCACCTTACCATGTGTGCACCCACATGCTCCTATTATTTAGGAATAAATACAAATGTCAATTTCATGATTTATTTCATCCAAATATTAATCTCATCCTAATCTTAGTGTTGTTGAACACATTCCAAGAATCTAGGAGATACATGAAATAATTAATGTTTTAGGATTTGCAATTAAATGGCATCCTATTTCCAACATTATTTATCTAACTGGTTTGTTCCTTGTGCAGAATTAGGACAAGTCTTGTTACTATTTTGATTCAACTAATGAAAACATGTGGAGTAAAATGTGGCTCCCAAGAGGGTTGAGCCCAACATGCCATCCTCTTATGTTTTAGGAGGGATAGGAAATTGAACAACTTGATCAAATGAATGATAAACATATTCTTGATGCATTAAATCAATATGGAATCACACTAGTTGATCAAATTTCATTATCAGATTCAAAAGATGCAACAAATAATGTGAACTGTTATGGGAGTTACCCTTCATCTTTTCACAATGAATCAATCAATAGGCTGCCATCATGTCAAAAGGACAATATTTTGCTGGATGTGTCTTTCAATCTTCTTAAGAGGATCCAAGATCCATTTTATTAAAGAAGCAAATGATTTTTGTGATGCATCAAGTTCAATTATGCATCCATTTTAATATAATGAAGGAGATATCAAGTCTTGTCTGAAACCATCATGAGTCATATGGGGCAGCAAATAAGAACAAGGACAATCATACATTGTTACATTGAAAGACATAGTCCAATGATCATCCAAGGAAGAGGGACACAAAGTGAATCTTAAGAGCTGGAAAGGTGCAGTCCTAGGTGGATAAAGAGACGACAGTCACCAAGTAAGCAACTACAAAGATCATGATCCTATTTAACAAAGGATACAAGGATAGTCCACAACGAATGCATGCTATAGGACAACAAGGGAGACCTTTCTTGGACAAAGAAGAACTATCAAGCATTGTCCAAGCACAATCAGTAAGCCATGAGAAAACAAGGGGCATGCCATCACACTCAAATGAAGCAGCCATTTACATCAAAATACAGTCATGTTAAAAGAGACTCCAATAGGTACCAAATAATAGTGGGTATCAAAAACATCATCATAAGTAATGCAATCAACATTTCAATCAATATTGAATAGAGGTAATAATAAGAGCATAATTTTCTTGAGTTTCCATCTAAATTGGTCAAAGAAACTGGTAGATTAGAGATGTGACAGTCTATGATCTTCAAGTGTTTCATGAAGGATCTTAAGGGAAAACCACCATTTTCAGCAAAGCAGTCTTGAGACACAAAAGAGATAGTTATACAATTTTAAGGGTTTTCATAAGGATCTCATACATCTGAAGTGTGCGGCAGTCTTGGTTGTTGTGAGCATGGATAAGTGTTTTCCTATTGCACTGAGTTGGAACAAGGTTCATGACTATGATAGGTTTTGATTTAAGTGACTATTGGATGATAGTTAACACTCTTAAGATTGTGATTTGTCCTTAACTGGTTTTGGTTAGGATTGTTACAATGTTTACAAGTGATCACATAGAGTCAAGATCAAAGGGGAAACACTCAATGATAGAATATGGAAGAGCTTAGTGGCTAGAAGGTATGTACAAGGAACCTCATGCAAGGGGTTTGAGACAAGAGGATGACCTAGGTTACTAGCACTACAAGATAATGTTTGGAGGGATCACTAACAGGTATATGTGACAAACTTAATGACAATTGCAAGAGGTCATAAATTAGGTTCAAAGAATTATCAAGGCTTTGGCATGATCATGACAGTGGCAAATAGTGGAAGCATTTTTCAAGAAAAAGTATACAATCTCAGATTAAGGATAGTCATTTAGCCATTAGCCAATTACAATCAAATGTGCAACAAAAAGAACATCAAGGTTTGACAGTGTAAGAAATAACATGAACATCCACGATGAACATTGAGGTGACTTGATAGTCACAGTACTGAAAGGCACAGTCACCAAGATTTGAATCGGTTACAGTCATTGTCAATCAGCTAACAAGTCATCAAGTGGTAGTGGAGAAGTTCAGTTACAAGCTGTAAGTTATATCTCAAAAGTCATTTAAATCCCAAAACACAAAATGTTGTCATATATCATAAAGAAGTGCTATTAGAAGCCACCATGAGCTAAAACACTTCATGGTATAGAGTGAATTCAATTAAAGGACAATAAACACAACTTTCATAATGAGCTTCAATAAGGAATGATGAAAAAATCTCATCATGATGCAAGGTGACTATGATCTTAATATTTCAAGCTAATGATACAATGGAATCAACAGTCATGTAAGGCTGAGAAAGCATAATGATAGCAGCCATATGATGGCATGTTTGTATGACAAAACAACCATACTCTTTCTCATAGGAGTTTCATAAGTATACTGCAGTGGTATTGTTGATAGGGTTGTGAGTAACAAGTATGACAATGACTTGCAAAAAAGCCTAGGAGTATAACACTCCACCAAGACAACATCATAGGAGGACAATTTTTATATATGAAGGTGTGTATCATTATCATTATCATGGAAAATAGTCAAGGGTTTTTCATAATCTTGAATATTAGCATGAAAAGAAATGTTCCAAGGGAAAAAAATATGCACCTATGTATTGAGAGTTTATACACGGAGAGATTGAAGTCAAGGTATGTGCAGGATCATGATGGGCCAAAAAGTGGCAATATGATGGGTATGTGGCTGACGACTTTTTTTAACCCAAAATTGATGAAACGAAAAGTGTTTTTAAAGGATATTCTCAGATTTCCACTAATATAAATTATGCTTTACTTTGAATTTAATAAGTAATTATTATTCATTTTCTATTCAAATTATGACTAAAGTCCTGATTGATAGACTGATTGAAAAAATCTATAGCTTTCAAACAAGATCACATTTTTTGAATCCAAAACATGCATCACATTCTATGCTTCCGTACTATAGGATTAAAAACAAAAATTTAATTTCATGAAGTTTTGACCAAGTTAAGGTGGTCAAACATACGAGTTTTTATATTTTTAAAAGTTGTAATAAAAATTCATAATTAGTTATTTACTTGGAAAAAATTACAAAAAATATGCATCACATCGATATGAGTCCTATACTTATATCTAAAATATTATAAAAATATATTATCATTTTATTGTGGTTAGGGTGGTCAGACAAACACCTACTTCTTATTTTTTCCCTGAAATTTAAGTACTACTGCATTGAAATTTCAAATTTTCACCAAATAGATTTCTTTTTTTTTAAAACAAACCTAGTAGTTTAGAAACTACATTCAATTTTCTATAGATTCTATTCTTACATATTTTTGAAATAATATAGATAACTTATTCAAAATTTTACGTCAAGTTGCCTAACTCTGATTTTTCTAATTTTTTTGCCACTTAAGGGCCTGTTTTTTCCATGATGATCCTACACATACCCGTCATCATGGATTTACACAACTCAACGGTAGTAGTATCTTTCCATATGAATTATAGAGCCAAAGCAAAGAGAAGTTCAGTGTCATAAGGAGAGGATAGTGACCATGGAGTTCAAAATATGAAGTCACCAATGTGCTAATAATAACAAGAATGCAGAAGATCAAAAAACGAGCCTTCACAATTCTCAAGAATTTACAGAATGGAAAAAATGTGTAAGTTTTTGATTTATACACATACTATGCAATGGCATTGAATCATTTTTTGTGCAAACCATTTTTCTTCACACAGGGCAACATTTTTTTGTGGAGCAGTTAACTGAGATAGCTCTTGTTTTATTGATCATCTCTTAGAAAATATCATTCATATTATAGTCTTGCATGATTTTATCAACAGAGGACCTACAAAAAGGAGAGTAAATGTTGATCTATCATCATTTTCTGTGTAATAGCATTAAATCATTTTTGCAGAAAATTTCAAATGCCTCTTTCATACTTTGCAAGATTAGGAACACCTAGATGCATCATGGAGTTCTTGTTTAGAAAAATGGAAAATGTTAAAACCCATTTCACTCCTTTATGGCCATGGTTATTTGGAGTAATTTTTCTTCACAAAAGTGACAAACCCACTTGGGGTTTTGAATTAAATTCAAATGCAGAGAATATAAAAAGGGTTTTCTTTGAGTTCTACATACAAATATATCATAAGAAGATCATGAGGCCGAGCTCACAAATGAAATGTTAAAGAAGAGAGAACACAAAGGAGGCTAAGTTTTTTTTCACCATTTCTACTGTTTGGAGAAAGCTCGAGTTTGAGCAATGAAACTAGCAAAAAATAAGAGGAAAGCAAGATAAAACTGACCAAAGCTTACCTGAGCTCGACTTTCTTTTCCCAAGGAAAATGCCAGTTATTTTGTCACATGAAAATCCCCCATTTTAGCTTCAAAGAACCTCAACCATGGCGGCTGAGAACAAAAGAAACCCACAGAGAAAATGGGGCTCAAATTTTGCATCAAAAAATGCTAGTGGTTGCAGCCTTGATACATGAAATGGCCAAAAGAATGAACAGGGAAAGACAAATTTTGTTCAAAGAAATTCACATTACCTCTTGTTTCAAAGTAGAAATCACAAAGAGTCCTTCAGAAAATCGACCACAAAACCATTTTATAGTGCTCCCATCAAAACCTCATGGCGGCCAGGTGAGAATTCTCCAGAAAGCTCAAGCAAAATGAAGGTGTTTTCGCTTTTTCCCATTGTTTTAAGTTTAGGGTTAGAAACCCTATGTAGGCCAACCAAGGTATTTTTACCTTGTGTTTTAAAAAATGCAAACACACTTTAATATGTGCTACGTGGGCTTAGAGATGGAGTTTTATGCCTTAGGAAATTTTTCCTTGTGTGGTAGTTTCAAACTTAAGCAATTTTGCCTTGAATTTCATTTTGAAGACCAACCCTATGCCTTGGTGCTTTTTCATTATCTTTTGAAAAATGCAATACCTTCCAAAGACTTTGGAGTTTCTTTATGACCTCTTACATAGAGTTCTTTCACATTGACCATTTTGCATATATTTGAAAATTGTTGATCAAGTGATAGTCCTAAGTCACTTTTGGCTTTGAAATGCAGAGATAAGGGTGAATTAAATTTGATCAAATGCCTTCGGAGTTTTGAGTTAGCTTAAATGATTTTACAAGCATTTAGTGATTTATTATCATTTTCTACATTTATTCAATTGTAAAACATTATTGAGGTGATTTGTAAATCACTTTATTCAATGTTATTTATAATGTAGATGTTAGTGTAATCCAAGGAGGTGGTGGGGCCTCATATTTTGCATTTTTTTGAAATGTAAAATCGTTTGATTAAGTGATGTTATTATGAATCACTTAATCAAATTATTATTTTAATTGCAAAATAGAGTCTTGTGCTTTTGCAAAAGCACTAGAAGTGTGGGTCAAAGCCCTTAGAGACAAATGATGATTGGCATACATGAGAAATGTGTGGAGGGTTGTATTTGACTGTTTTGGAGGGAAAAGACTATTTGGAGGAATTTTTGTCACATTTTTTGTGTGACTATGGTCTTGGCTTGACCTTGCTTCATGTGGAGGACAGTTTGGAGTGATTTTAGAAGGCTCTTTTTAGCCTTTTTTGTTGCATCCGACCAAAACCTTCTAGATGGACTTGTGTGTGGGATTTGTTTGAGTTTTTCTTAAATAACTTCAATTTGCATTGTTGAAGTGAGTTCTTTCTTTCTTTGAGTTTGGGAGTTATCTTTTTAGCAGGAGCAGTATTGTAACTCAGAGATAGACTTGTATACCAATGAGTACTTTGAATCAATGACATTGAATATTTGCCTTCTCATTTCATGTTTTACTGTGTGCAGTTAGTGGTTGATCAAATTACTTGTGAAATATAGCTTTCATTGTAGTTTTGTCTCATTGTTAGGCACCTATTTAGCAAAAAAGTGTATTATTGCAAGTTATAAGTTGTGTTATGGTGCTGCCACAATAGTGGTTTACAATTTCTGGGAGATCCTAATTTTTGCTGAAATCACATATTTTTTAGAAAATATAATGATTTAAGCCTTGAAATGTTCCATTTAAAGTATTCCAATTGAAGAGGGTTTGACCAAATCACCTTAGAGCAAGCCCCTTTGGATAGAACCCTGTTAGTTTTAAACCATACCTATAACGGAGTCTCCTTTACACCTATCAAAATGCTGATAAAAAACCACTTTTGATTTACCTTTTGGAGGATCAAATGAATTCATTTAAAATTTATTATTTTGTAAGTATGTAGTCCTTATTATAAGCTTCCAAAAAATTATAATTTTAATAAAATCTAATTTGATTATTATATTTATTTTTTATTTCTTGTGAATGTAGAGTTTCCATCAAAAATATAGCTCTCTGTTCTGCACATGTGGAAAAATAGCAGATTATCAAAAAAATAAATTAAAAAATATGAGTGCACCAGATATTAAAGTCCTTGATCCAAAAATAAATAAAAATTTAATTTCAATGCATACAAAAAAAGTTACGCATTATATTGTTGTGCTATGTCTGAATTATAATTGGTTTGACTTAGAAACTTGATTAAAGAAAAAATATTCAATGAAAAATTGTCTAACCAAGTGGAAGCACTAGATATCAGAGTTAAAAATATAAATTTGAAAGAATTAGAATTTTATCCTTCATGGAAAAAAAGTTATGTGTTATACGGTGAGCGTCACTTTTTAAAAATGTTGTTTTTTGAAGAAAAAAAAGTTTTCAAGGGAGATGAAAAACGAAGTGCAATCTGATTCTAAAAAAATTGAAAAAAATATATTTAGAATTTGAAGACAAAATGTCATGAAACTCTAGTTTGCATCATCTTCAAATTCCTTATGGTTTAGCCGCTATAGGTGCCCAAAAGTGAAGATTTAGTTTAAAAAATATATTTAAGTGTCTAGTTTGGCCAAAAATTGTAAACCACTATTTTGGGACCATCGGTTATTAAATGCAAAGTGCTTTTGGTTGTGAAATAATTTCTTTCTAAGAGTGCAACTGAAAAACCTTATTATAAATTACTTATGCAATGCATGCAAAAAATGAGCTGTGTGAACCAGATTTTGTCATTGTTTTGAATGTGTGTAAGTTGTTTGCAGGTCTTAGTTTTTTTGTGTATCACCCTTTGTAGTTTTAGTTAAGTTTCATTTCCATGCATCTTTTTCACTCTTTCCTTAGAAAGATGATTAGTTTAGGTAACATCAAAAGGGGAGCCAACCCATAATCTGGAGGTCTACTTTCATGATAGGATACCCACAGCCTAAAAGTAGTCCCATGTTAGTCCAAATTTGTTGAGTTCTTTCAAAAATTGGAAGAGGGGTGAAAATTTGGGTCTCTATCAGGTAATAATGTAAAAATTGTTTTGAGAGATTTGAGGATGGCGAATGCTTTGCTTCTGGTGCCTGCTCCTGTGGCCTTCATGGCCAGGGCTGCATGTTGATGCTTGGGGCTGAATGCATTTGTGCTGAGTGCCTTTGTGTCTATTGTGTTGAGTGTTGCATGGGGGAAGGTTTTTTACTGCATTCAGAGGGAGATTGATCTTTTTGTTCATTTTTTGCTTGCTCTGGTTCAACATGTTCTCTGTTCTTTCTCCTTGCTCTGGTTGGTTCAGGCCTGACTTATGCTCATTTGGTGGTGTGTCTCCCTTTGGCATTGTATGGTCCTTTCTTGGCCATGTGGTGTGTGGTAGTTCTTGTGGCTAGCTGTGGCCCATTTGTTTGGGGTGTTGACCTCTTGGGCTTGGTTTCCTTTGTGTGTAGTGGTGAGAGTGTTGTGTGTGGGGTTTGTCTTTCTGTTGCTTGGTTTCCTTTGCATGCATACCCATGACGTTGTGGTTTGGTGTGGGGTGTGGTGAGCTTATTGATGGAAACAAATGTGCCTTTAGTGGAGGTGTTGAGGGATGCTGCGATGGATGAGGTTGGTGACGGGGATCCGATTCCATCTTCTCCTAGAGTAGGTGTGGTTAGGTATGGCGCCTTTAAACTACAAAAGATAAATGGGTGGTTGGAGAGGGCTAAAACTCGTTTGGTGCTAGTGATTCAATTGGAGGCGGTGGTTGATGATCTAGATTATTATAGAAAGCATGTTCTGATATGCAAGTTTATGGGGATGTGGGTTTCTCTTCCATTCCTTGATTCCTAGATTCGTAAGACATGGAACCCAGAGGGTGATTTCGATATTCTGTTGGCTACTAATAACTTCTTTTTGGTTGACTTCTTGTGTATCTCTAATCGGAATAGGGATTTTGAAGGTGGGCCTTATTTTTATAATCAAGTTGGCCTATTTATAAAATCATGGCATGCTGGCTTTAATTTGGCAAAAGAATTGCCATCCAGGCTCCCAGTTTGGGTTTGCCTTCCTCGGTTGTCACTCGAATGTTGAAGTGATATATTGCAGTTGATTGCTTTGTTGCTGGGAAAACCTATTGGTCCCTCTTAGCAAACTATAGATAAGAGGATTTTCTCTTATGTGTGGCTCTGTGTTGAGTTTGATTTGAGTTAGCCTTTTCTAGATTCTATGGATTTAACTGTTGGTTCTAGTTTCTAGATTCACTCGTTGGATTATGAGACACTTCCTTTTCGGTGTCGGTTGTGTCATGAGTATGTTCATCTTCAGCGGAGGTTTCCTCATGCTTCTGGTGTTGGTGGTGCAGGTAATGTGAATGCTCAATCTAATCCAAGGGTGGAAAAGGGTAAAGCTCCCATGCAAGGGGTAGCAGCGAATAAGGATGGTTTTGTTCCAGTTAAGTCTCACAATCGAGGACAGGGTCAAAAGATATCTCTCATGGATAGGTAGGAGGGGAATAATTTCAATAGATTTGAGGCTTTGGATGAATTAGTTCAAGAGGAGGGTTTTCCAACGGACATGCAATTGGAAATTGATTCTTGTACTAAGGAGTTGCCTGGGGTGCAATCTTCAGTGTTTCCCAGGATGGATCAACTTGGTGATCTAGTTCCTCAGGTGGATTCTACTTTGCCTTCTTCGGCTCTAGTTCAGGGTGTGGAAGGTGGGGTGATTGTTGATTCTAGGGGCTCTTCTAGCATTGGTGGGGTTATCTCAGAGGTGTGAGGTGGCTCTGATTTTGGAAAAAATAATTTGAACTTCTTCCTTTGCCTTGGGTTTGCAACAAAAAAATTTCAAGAAGGGGGCTCCTGAGAAACCTTCTAAGGTTGGTCACAAGAAGGACCAAGAAAAGGTGAAGCTTGCTGGTGAGACATTGGTTGAGGCTAGTTCGATGAAGACCATTGATGCTCACTTCTCCCAACCTCAACGATGATCATGTTATCGTGGAATGTGAGGGGTATGAATAACATCCCTCGACAAAAGGCTATTTGGGATTTGGTTTGTATTCATTCTCCTGATGTGATTTTCCTTTAGGAAACTAAGTTATCGGTTGATAGTATGTTGAGTGTGGCTTCAAAGATTTGGGGTTGTGGTCAATGTCAATATGTGGGAGTGTTTGGTAGCTCTAGTGGAGTGGCTTGTTTATGGGATCCTCAAAAAATCAGTCCAATCTAGTGGCTTTCCTATAGGGGCTCGATTTCTTGTGTTGCTTCTCATCTCGAGTAAGAGGAGAGATTTATTTTCTCTAATATTTATGCTCTGATTGACTTCCAAGGTAAAGCACGACTATGGGATCATGTTAGATATGTGAGTTCTCTAGATCCGTATTTGCCTTGGATCTTGGCTGGGGATTTTAATGTTATCATTTCTTTAGAAGAAAAGAGGGGAGATAGTGCCCACCTGGAACCCTCCTCAGGGTTATTGCAAGATAATGTGGCTCTTTTGAGGTTGGTTGACATTAAGCCAGTTAATGGAGTTTTTACTTGGAGCAATAGGAGAAGTGGAGATGTTATTTTAAAGAGACTAGATAGATTTTTGGTGTTCAGTTCTTGGATAGGGGATAAGTGGATGACTGGTTCGAAGATATTGGAAGGTCAGGGCTCTAATCACTGGCCAATTAAGCTTTTGGTTGAGCTTCCACAACATTGTTATAAGCAATCTTTCAAGTTCCAATTCATGTGGCTTAGGGATGAATCTCTTCATGATTTTCTTCCTAGCTGGTGGCATATTGGGAAGCTGGCTTTTGGCACTACTATGTACTCTTTCTCTAAGAGGCTAAAGTATGTTAAAAATAGGTTGAAATGCTAGAATAGGAAACACTTTGGTAATCTATTTCATACTAAACAGATTTCTCAGGATAGATTGGACTTAATCACCAGGTAGATTCGTGAGTAGGGCCTCACTGAGGAGCTTGGTTTGTTAGAGGTTGTTGTTGTAAAGGAGGTTGAGGAATGGGAGTTAAGAGAAGATATTTTTTAGAAATAGAAGTCCTTTATTGAATGGCTTCAGGCTGGTGATCAGAATACTTCTTTCTTTCACAAATCGGTTAAGGATCAGAGACAAGGTAATGTTATTTCTTCTCTCTTATCCTTGAATGGGGGGTTCTTTCTTCCTCTAACTCTATCTCTGTTGAATGTGTTCGGTTTTTTTACCTTATTTTATGAGGATTCACCTCCTACGGAGGAGGATGAGGCCAAGATTGTAGACTATATCCCATAGTTGGTTTCTTCTGAAATGAATGAATCTTTACTCTCTCCCATTTCCTTGTCAGATCTTGAGAAGGTTTTGTTTTAGATGAAGAAAGGTAAAGCTCTTGGGCCTAATGGCTTCCCAGTTGAATTTTTTCAAGAATTCTGGGAAGTGGTTAAGTTGGATCTTTTGGAGATTGTCCAGGAATCCTTCATGAAAAAACAAATGTTGAAGTCTCTAAGTGAAACATTCTTAGCTCTTATTCCAAAGAAGGAAGGGGCTAAGTCTCTGGATCACTTTAGGTCAATTATTCTATGTAATGTTGTGTACAAGATCATTACTAAGTTGATTGTTGAAAGGTTGAAACCATGGATCAATGGGTTAATCTCTGAGGAGCAAGAGGGTTTTTTTGTTGGTAGACAGATCATGGATGGTGTTGTTATTGCAGCTAAAACCATTCACTCTATGACGTCTTCTAAGGAAAAATCTATGTTTGTCAAGTTGGACATGGCTAAAGTGTATGATCGGGTTAAATGGAGCTTCTTATTTAAGATCCTTGGATTTTTTGGCTTTGCTAGTGGTAAGAATAAATGGTTCAAGAGTTGTGTTACTTCTTCTTTTTCAATGCTAATTAATGGTGTGCCCACAGATTTGTTCAGTGCCTCTAGGGGACTTAGACAAGGGGATCCTTTATCTCCCTACTTGTTCATCCTACTTACTAAAGGTTTGGGGAGGTTTATTTTTTCTCAGGTTGTGAGTGGTTGGATTCAGGGTTGGAGTTGGGGAAATGATATTCCCCCTCAGTCTCATCTTCAGTTTGTGGATGTTATTGCTTTGATGGGTAGAGTGCACGTTGAGGAGGCTATTAGATGGCGGGGTGTGTTGGACTATTACTTGGCTACTTCAGGACAACATATTAATGAGGGGAATTCCTTTATCTACTTCCACATTCTGAAGCTTATCCAAAGAAGAATAGTTGGAATTCTCTGTTTCCAAATTGGTTCGCTCCCCTTTGTTTATCTTGGAATCCCTCTTGTTATTTTTTCTCTTCCTAAATAGTTTTGACAGGAGATTCTTGATAAGTTTCATAGTCTGGTCGGTCATTGGACTTGCAGGTGGCTCTCTTTGGTAGGTAGAGTGACTCTTTTAAAGTCAGTGATTCAGGCTCTCCCTCTTTATAGATGCTTTGTTCTATCTACTCCTCCCATCTTCATCAAGGACTTTGAGAGGTTGTCTCGTCAGTTCTTGTGGTCTAGAAATTTACTCCATAGGAAGTGGAGTTTGGTTAAGTGGGATGTGGTTTGTAGGCCAAAGCAGGAAGGTGGTCTTGGCCTACATCAGATTGATTTGAATGGGCAAGTTTTAGCTGCTAAACTCTATTGGTGTTGGTGTTCACAACAACACTTGCTATGGGCTAAAATTCTCACTTTCAAATATTTTGGTGTGGTGGAGAGTGTTGAGATTGCTAGATTTAGCTTGGAGGGAAAGGGTTCTATGATTTGGGATACCCTTAAAAGGGGTTCCAAGCTTGTTAAGTAGGGCTTGTTTTGGATTTGTAATTGTGGCTAGGATGCCCTTTTTTGGCATGATTCTTGGGATGGGAATCCTCCCATTTTGTCCTCTCATCCTCACTTGCAATATTTGTGCCAGGTTTTCATGGATGTGGGTTGGTATTGTGTAGCTGATTTTAAATCTCAATAGACCATGGGTTAGATTACTATGTCTAGGTGGAGAGATCCCTTGGAATGGCCTCTAGGTGGTGTGGCAAAGGACCATCATGAGCTTGCTAATATTTTTTTGGAATAGGTTTGCAATTCGCTTCCTAAGAAGGATGTGTTGGCTTGGGGGCCTAATCCGAAGGGAAAATTTTTAGTCGCTTCTATTTATCAGGTTTTGGATAAGCAAGTTTTTGGGAGCTCTGAGGTTTCTTGGTGGAAGCATGTTTGGAACAAGTTTGCTTTGACCAAATGTAATTTCTTCTCTTGGTTAGTTGTGCATGGCAAGTGTCTTACTTGGGAGAACCTTTGGAAGTGGGGGTTCTAGGTCCCTTCAATGTGTGTTATGTGTGGTCAACATGATGAATTTTTTACTCACCTCTTCTTTCAGTGTCCTTTTGTGAGAGTTTTTTGTCATCTTTGGTGGAGTCTCTAGAGTAGGCTATGTTGCCATGCACTTTCTTTGGAGGAATTTTGGAGGAGTTAGGGGTCCCCTCCTATTAAGACCTCTTTTCTTTGTATTGCATGGGTCATTGGCCCTAGTTTAATTGTTTGGCATATCTAGTTCAAACAAAACAAGTGGATTTTTTTGGATAATAAGTTACTTCTCAGATAGATCTAGATGAGAATCATGGGGGGCCTTCAGGAGACTTTGTCTGCAAAGTGTGAACTATCTATTTATGTTGATCTTGAGGATTTGAGAGTGGTGAATGCTTTGAAACTCATGAGGGGTAGGAGAAATTTGAGCAGTGTGCATCATGGTCATGGGTGTGAGAAGGTTGATCGTGTTGGTTGCTAGCATCCTCCTTCTTTGGGGGAGATGAAAATTAATACGGATGGCTCTTCTAGGGGAAATATCGGACATGTTGGTGTTGGAGGTATTGGCATAGATAGTTCAAGAGTGGTGGTCTTTTTATTCTCTATGTCTAGAGGTCGACATACTAATAATCTCATGGAGTCTGTTGCTATTCTTTTGGCAGTTGAGCATGCGGTTGGCCTTGGATGGCAAAAAATTGTTTGTGAGTCTAATTCTCAAGTTGTTATTTATTTTTTGCATAAATGCCATTTGGAGGATGTGGATTGGCACCTAGTTGTGGTGGTTAAATAGATTGTTTCCATGTGTTCTACTTTAGGGTTTATTGACTTTCACCATGTTCCTTGGGAATGGAACAAGGTGGCTGATGGTTTGGCTAGGTGGACTACTGAGAGGATGGGTTGTTGGTATGTGGATGATTGGGACAGCCTTCCTAATGATTTAGCTTTAGATTTGGAGGAGTGGGTTATGTAAGATATGAGGTGTTTCTTGAGCATTAATTAATTCTTGTTTTTGTTTGACCCCTTGGTGGGTTTGCTTCTTCTAGCTTTGTAATGCTTTCCTCATTCAATACAGTTTTTACCCTCTTTTATTAAAAAAAGTAAAAATTGTTATTAAATATAAAATTATTTAAACAATATTTCTCAAAATTTACTAGATTAAATAGTTGTGTTTTTATTATAATTTATATATAAATTAAGAAAATATTAATTATTATCAATATCTTAAATGTGATTGTTTAAAAATAGAGAGATTTTAGTTTTAAGTTATTTTATTTCCTTAAGAATTACTTTATTATTAGATACTGAGACTTTAACACAAGTCATAATTGAGTTGCTAATACATTCTATAATTGATAAAATGGGCTTCACTAAGGTTATTAGAAGGTATTAATGACAAGTTACATGAGGCATTACATATCACAATCATATGTGACAATGCTTTGACAAATCATTTAGACAATTCTCACATTGTACACAATTTTTTAATAGCATGGAGATGAACCTACCCAAATGAATTTTACAACCTTTTTAAAATATAATGCCCCTTTTTGGGATAACCCTAAATCTGGCTTTAGAATCAAAATTTTAATGTACTTAGGGTTATAACTTACCAATTAAATGCTTTAAGCAAGATAAATCTTAGTTTAGGCCCTACAACCATGTTAGATAATATAGGAATATAATTCATATGATAAAACATATATGATAAATGTCTTATCTATTTAAACAATGTAAAATTATATAATTATTTTAAAATTATAACTACATAATATTCATAATGCATATTGGAAGTTTGATCATAATGAGACTTGTATGAGAAACATGATAAGTCTACCTGAAGCTATTCATACCAAGCCCAAGAGTGGAAATACCATCCCTTTTGGCCCCAAGTGGAAGATATACAGTCATCTAACATGGGGTGGCATAATTATTGGATAAACTTATATTTTAATTCCCTATCTATGCTACTTTATCCACCCCTATTATGATCAACAACCAATCTATGTAGAGATTGGGGAGAAGCTACAATAGGAGGCTTGTAGATTCCCCTTTCTAAGACCAAGGGTAGATACTCACCCCCTTGGCCCCAAGTGGCCAATTTGGAGTGGCGTACTTAGAAATAAATCTAGTATCTGGTCACTAGGTACTGGAATTTCCCCCATTCCCCTCATCGTTGCATTGATGATAATTGCAAACACTCAATATATCCAGATACATAGAGATTAATAAACATATCATCATTCACAACAATCATAATAGTGTTGTGTGACCATTGGGTCGTGAGCTTCCCCAAGTTGATGATGAGTATTTATCCTTTGAGGGATGATTTGATGTTTTGGCTGAAGGCTCTTATGTTCTTGAGCTCTATTATGAGTGGATTTGGCCTCGGTGTTAGCTCTTTGGTGTTACGTGGTTACAAGACTATTGACTTCTTTGTTTTGTGTATCATGGGTATTTTTTGGGTTGAGTTGTATTATTTTCTTTTTTCTTAAGGCTCAGTTGTTGGTGGTTGAAGTGCATTCTCTCTCCTTCTTGGTTTAGTACCTTTCTTTACCAAAGTGGTTGTGACTGCCCTTCCTTCTAAAGTTTTCCCTCTAAATCTATAGTTGGTGTCTTCTATGGAGGGGGAGACTACTCCTATTGAGGTGGAGCCCTCTTCTATTGAGATAAAGGTGGGTGTTGTAGGTTTGGTGGGTTGATCTCTCTTCTTTTGGTTCCTATCGAGGTGGAGCATGTGTGGGAAGAAGAGTGATGGATTTGGAGGGTTGGGTTCTCATTTATTCCTCTCCTATAGAGGGGAGCTCCCTCCTATTGAGGTGGAGTAGGGGTTGGTGCTTCTCATGGGGTGCTGCTGCAAGGTGGTTGGTGTGCTCTAGTGGTCCGTTGTGCTCTCTAACTCCCCTACTGAGGTGGGATTATTGGATTTTTCAGTTTTTTCGGTGTATTTTTTTAGGGGTTTGGTGGTGTTCTAGACCATTAAGTTGGTTATCTCTCTTGGCTCAGTGGTGTCATCCATGAGTGGCTGGTTTACTGATGTCTGGTTGATGCAGACAGGTTATTTGTGTATCTAAGGGTTTCTGGTCCTAGTTAAAACCAGGTTGTAATAGGATCTCGGTCCCTTGCTTGTTTTTTTGATGCAACCTATGCAATCGTGTTTTTATTTTAGTGGCTATTATTGGGCTACTGTTGGTATGAGTTTTATCTTATTTGCAACATGCTTCTCTTTGATAGGGATATGATCCCCTTCAAAACCATTTTGTAATGGGTTTCGGGTCCCAACAAAACCTGTTTCACCCCTAATAAAAAACAATCATAATAGTGCATACCATAATGCTTGCAAAAACATAAAACTAGTGTATTCTAATATGCAAATATATTAACAATTATTGACTTTTTCCCTCGACTGTTGAGTACAAATAATTATGTTTGATCTACTCCAATTGTCTTGATGTTGATTTGTTCTTAATATTCAAAACATATTACTTAGTGTAATTCAAACAAATAAGAATCTAATATTCATATTAAAGAACTATAATTACTTATAAAACTCAATAATTGTTGCAAGCATCATTATTGTACATATATATATGTATATATGTATGTATATATGTATGTATGTATATGTATGTATGTATGTATGTATGTATATATATATATATATATATATACATATATATATGTGTGTGTGTGTGTGTGTGTGTGTTTATATATATGTATATGTATATTGTTTATATATATGTATACATATTTATTTATTTATTTATATATGTATATATATATATATTTGTATATATGTGTGTATATGTACTTATATAAAACTTACTTCCCTTATTATCCTTTGTCTTCATATCTCTCCTTGAACCATCTTCTTTCCATGCATTTCTTCTTCCAAATATGATTATATCATATTAATATATCTGCTACTATACTCAAAAAATATTTTGTATTTGTCCTCATTTTTTGCTCATATATCTGTGTTTAAATCTAATTATATTTCATTATTCCAACTTTTCTAAATGCGAATATATTTTTCATATGATTTCATTTCATATTTTTCCCCATTCCTTGGTGCCCCTCCCCACTCATTTATTTCTTCTTTTATATCTCCCATGGTGGGGAGAGTCACATCTATTTATTTAGCAAGGGATAAATCCCTTTATTTCATTGCATCCCTTACAAAGGATGCGCCCCTTTATAATCTTTCCCTCTTTACAATTAATTGTTGACTTTCATTTAACATAAATATTTCATCACTTATGAATTGGTACATACTTATTAATTGTTGTGTAATACAAATTACTCCTCTCTTAAGGTATTCATTTCCCTTTATGAATCACTTCCTTAACATTTTAACCAATATGAATCACCATCTCTTTATTGGTTGATCATGTCCTTTTATAATGTGATTGCTACTTTTTTTATTATCATTTCTTGGTTGGCCAACATTAATTTATTCTAAACTTTCTCAAGGATGTTGATAGGACTAGGGGTTAGTTTTATCAAATGAGGAGATTTGACCATTGTCCTGTAAGGTTTGGGTCAACTAGCATAGCATCATTATTGATTATAATTTACTCTATGAGTTGTTCTATATTTTTGGGATATGACAATCTACCTTGCCTAAGATTGCTTGTCCTCAAGTAATCATAAGCTAAGAACTCTTGAAATTACCAAAATCCCAAATCAACCTTGTAGATTTGTAATTCTTAGACATTGCTCATTTTTGTGATGTAATCAATTTTTGTTGTGATGCCTTCTAGTTTGGTTATGTCTAACTTTATACTACAATTATTCCATTGGATGAGTATTTGTTAGTATACTTGTCTCAACTTAACTACTAATAAGGTTAATGCCATACTCTAAAGTATGAGGACAATTTATTGTCTGATATTCTTTTGATTCATGTACTACTATACACAACAAAACTAAGAGTTGGAAATTGCCAATACTTGTTATTTAAGACAAGTTTTCCTTCATTTTATTACCACAAAGGTCTTAGGAAATGAATACAAACCCTTTATTATCCTTGTTGAAATCCAAAATGATAAAAAAATGTGGCATCCTTCATGATGAATTATGAATATCAAGATCCCACTCCCTTGTGCAAGGCTCATTTTTGCTTTGAGTAAAAGGATCTAGGTGTCTTTACTACAAGATGTATCCTCTAAATAGATAAATTAAAGTTTATTTTATTTCACATGATTATTCCAACAAAGTTTTGAGGTGATTTTTATTCTAATGAGGATGTAATATAAAATAGCTTATAAGTGTTTGTAGCACTTAGCTTGAACATTTTTCAATATATATCATCTTGTCATAAACTCACTAAGGACATGTTATAACCTTCTACGTATATATTCCCTAGATAATACTTAAGTACACAAATTTACTGGATTGATCAAGTCAATATAACAACAAATGTACAATAGTTTAGTATCCTTAGCAAGCAATATGAATTAAATTTATAATTTTACCCTAAATTCTAATTCTTCTCCCATCCTCCCAATCAATTAGAGGCTATTACTCCTCTTTGAATTATCCCCATGTTTTGTATTAAATTTATTTTTATATCTAGGGAAAGTATTGCTTTATTTTACTTGATTCATTTAAACAATATCAATTTATCCCAAAGTTTGAAAGGTGAGAATGATCTTGGGATTTGTGGGTTATAGACCTATAATGTAACTTAGCGTAGGCTAATGTAATAATTTTGTTGTAGCTTTATTTGTATCAAATCTATCTCAGATACCTAATATTGATTTCTTTGATCTTAAATCATGGATATAGAGTAAGAAAAATTGAATTAGGAGAAGAAGAACCTAGAATGAAATTATCTCAAATATTTTCTTATATCACTAGTTCCTAAAGGGTTGAGCTATCTTTATTACCTTTGCTCAAAATATTGTGTTTGGTGGTACCAATTTTACTACAGCTCCATTGGTGAAGCTGATTAGTTTCATTTTTTTTTAAAGTAAAAATTCAGTTAGTTGATGCATATGCTTAAGTGTTGTTTGCACTATATTTATCAAGTGTCATTTATGCATTGTTTCGGTGAACAGAGTTTCAGAGTTATTACTCAATGCTTTGCAGCATAAGTGAAATACATAACCAAATATACAAATGATTAAGCATAATAATTTTTCTCATATATTTCACAATGCTTATTCACATTACAATATTTCATTTGTTTGCAAATACAAAATGATTGTACAATTTTTCATTTTTGATGCATTTCTTTTCATAATGGAATTGAAAAGAGAAATAAAAGATCCACACAAGCCGTGGAGATGGCCAAAAACATTCATTGCAAGAAATGAATTATACAACGAAAGGTGAAAAAGTAAGAAGCAAATAACATAAGACATATCCATCATTGCCTATTTCTTGATCTTCAGTTGATGTTTTTGCTGCTTGCTCTGTTCTATTTCCAATTCCGAGTGTACCTACAGAAGATTGGGAAAGTCCTGTTAGAGCTCCGGATATGAGTTACACTACATGCTCTACCAATAGAGATATAATTCATTCCTTGAAATTCATGGAATTAGCTAAAAGTAAGGAGTGTAGTACTGAGAGCCTGAAAATGGAATGTATCATTATTATTTTATGCTAACATTGTTTGTTTCCTATGCAGGTATACAAAAAGTCATTTAGTTGATCAATTCATGAAGACATAAAAGCATTTAGAGTAAAAAGGGCTCCCACAAGGGTAGATCTTGGTATGCTACCCCTTAAACATCCAAATGAGGCTGAGTAAGGAAATTCAGTTATCATGCTCATCTGTGCCATTCATGAAGAAGTGAAACAAATTTCAGTTATCAAAACAATCAAGTACATTGTTCACTGATAACAATCAAATCTAAGCAACAAAGTAAAAATTACAAGTGGAAAATGAGTTTAATTCTAATTCAGAATCAAGTAAAATGCATCAATTTCCATTATGAAATTTTTTAATACCACCAAGATTGATTGCATTTTTGTTGCCATGTGATTTGTTCATATTTATTCATGCTATTCCATGGTGATCTTTTCTATTTTTTCAAGTGTTTCAAGTTCATAATGGTGATAGTGAGGAGGCATACATGTAAAATTCACAAAATCAAGTTGCAGAATTGAAGGATTGAAAGCTATTTACAACAGTTTCATTTAATCATTAGAATGCATGAGGAGTGTCAAGAAATAAGTACATTGGCATTGTCAAGCCATTTTGAGTACATAGTATCAAAAGGAACAATTTTGGGTGTGTTCAAGATTAGCTTGCATACATAAGACAATAGTATGGAAAAACAACATTAAGTGATCAATGTAAATACAATGTGCAAGTAGAACAGAGGAGCCAAATGTGGCTATGATCAAGAGCATCAGTATTGCTACAAGTGGAGCATTATTTTCCTAGCAAGGGTAAGACCTATTTGAGACCTTATCCAGAAGTGCAAGATGACAGTGATCTTAAATGAATAAAGTGAGGAGATCATTTATGTTAATGAGGGGTTTCATTATTTTCATCATATCCCAAATAATGGTAATTTGCTATAGAAAAACAAGGAGTTTCTATGTGTTTCATGTAGTAGGAAGTGAATGTAAATCTGCATATTATGGGTGTGTAACCTTCTAAGATTATGTGCAACAAGTAGATGAAGCTACAACAATAATGTGAAATAAGTCTTCTTCTTCTTTCAAAGTAATGTACTTATACCATGATATTTCAATGTTGAACAAGCTGAGGTTTCAAGTGAAACAAGTGCTGCAAGAGTTTTGTTTTCAAAATAGAAAAGGAAGATTTCTTCATAAAAAAATATTTTTAGGAAAATACATGGAGTTTACAACTTTAAATGCATTTTTTCATCCAAGATACAAATACCCACATAGGGGTTTCAGCAAGAAATACAACACTTTCAAGAAAATGTAATAGAAGTGATACAGAATCTCGAAACCCATTTGGGTTTTCTTCATTTAAAGCAGAGCATTTTATTTTTGAGTTCATACACTAGACAATGAAAAATGCAGTTATATTGAAATACCCAGAACATGAGAAGTATGGTGGTGGCCTGGAGGGAGCTTTTGGCTCACAAATATTCACCATTTAGAAAAACCCTTTTTGAGTTTTCCATTGAAATCTTAAAATCAGAATAAACAATGATGATAATGCAAGATTTTCCTTGTGAAAGTTCATTATAAACCATATGATGGCTGCACCATAGAGACTTTTTCTTTAAAAAAGTCGAATACCCATATGAGGGTTGGAGTGAGGAATACAAATACAGAGGAGGAAAGTCATGTTTCCAGCTTGTGTAGTATTGGAGCTCACTTAAAATGTAGATAAGGAATATGCATGGCCGTGGCCTCAAGGCCAAAGTTTGTTTTCAAAACGAAAAAGAGGAAGCCACGAAATGGCTCAAAAATAGCTTACTCTTGTTTGCAGATGAAGAATCAACTCATAGAGAATTTGACAACCCAAGTCTCCAATCTTTTCTTGTCAAACCCTAACTCCATGATGGTGGCTAGATGCAAAGAGAAAAATCTTCAAAACACCAAGTGCAAAATAAGTGAGATTAGGGTTTGGGTTTAGTTTTGTTCCCATTTTCCCTAATTCAATTTTGGGCTTATCACCTTAAGTTAAGTTTTGTTCATGCCCTAGGTCAAACTTTTGGAGGTTTCCCTTAACTTCATAAGCCTAAGCCTTTAGTATAGCTGTTGATTTATTTCAAAGTCCAAATACCTAAGGCATTTTATTTTAATGTTGATGCTTATTCCTTAGAGATATTGATATATGCCTTAGGTTTATTTTTTAATTGATTTTCTAGAAATCAATTAAAATGGAATGATAAATAATGAGATTTAAAGTTGTAATATTTTTGCAAAGATTTCTAAAATCTTAATTGCAAAAATGAGGTAAGTTGAGAGGAATAAAACTACAAATCATTGTAAAGCAGAGATTAAAACAATGTTTTATAAATTGTTTTATTCTTTTGCTATTTTTAGCAGTTTTATGAAAGTTGTGTGATTGATTTTTCCTTGTGCGAATTTGAGAATCATGGGATGAAGATAAGGTGTTTTTTTTGCTTTTAAAGAAAATTAGGCCTATTTTTAGAAGCCTTTTGGATGGACATGCAAAAAGTGTGAGCTTTCCACTTTTACTATACATTATGGAGCAGTTCTGGATGCTTTTTTTGGGCTTTTATTTTGAGCTCGAATTAGGGTTTGGAGAGTTATATTTTGAAGAAAAACTTGGAGTTTTTCTCAATTCATATTTTTTCTTCTTGCTCTTACACACATTTTGAGAGCTTGTAAGCAGTTTTGTACTCAGATTTTTGAGAGTTTCACTCCTTCATTCAATAAAAACATAGCGTTTCCTTTCTCACTTCTTGTTTATGCTTTGCAAGAAGTAATTTGATGTGTCTTGTGATTCAATTTTGTTGAATCCTTTTCTTGTCTTACTATTGTTAAGTGATTTGTAGGAGTTGCATGCTAATTCAGGTTGTGCCTTGTGTTTGTTCTAAACCTTTGCACAAATCACTTTTGGGTTATATACATGTTATGAGATTGTGAGAATCAAGTTTTAAAGAGGTGGTGAGAGTGAGTTATTATCAGAAATATTCTTAATGTTGGTCAATAATTTTAGGTGATAGAATTTAAGTCATAAGTTTTAAATCTAGTTAGTCCTTCTAACTCTTTACCTCAAAAACATTTAGAATAGGAATTATCATTAAGAGAACCAACTCACTCTAGAGATTGCTTCTTCACTCAGATCACCCACATCTGAAGAAGGTTTCCATGTGTCAACAGATAGTTATGTTTATTTTTTGCAAGATTAGCATAGGGTGCATATCTTATTGATAACATTTTTTGGCATGCCTGGTGGGACCCTGAAAATTGATTTTAGGAAGAGTTTTGATTTCTTAACTTGTTGTTTGGTGTATGCAGTAGTTTTATTTCAACCTTTCTGAGGTTTCTTATATACCTGGCAACTTCGTCTTTGTTTCTGCATGCAGACTTAGTGCAACCTGTGCATGAAAAAAATATAGAAATAGATCAAGTTCTACGCCATTTGAGTACCAACAGTTATCCCCACCACGAAGAAGAGGCAAAAAAACAGAGAGACTATTTAAAACACCTATGAGGTCAAAATCAATGCCTCCAGTTTTTAGCTCTTTAGTTTTATCACTAGGAAATCCTATTCCTATAGCACAAGCGTCGCCAATGGCAACATAAGGACAACACCCATTTGCACCTTTTAACGAGGGAAACCCATTGAATATCACCCAACATGATGATATCCTAATTGCAGCCCTTAAAAGTCTGCCATACTTTACTGGAGAAGATCACACAATGCCGGTTGAACACATTTGAGACGTGGCCACTTTATGCTCAGTTCACATCATCACTTAGGAGAACATAGCACTGAGGCTCTTGGATGCATCACTGAAATAAAAAGATTTGCAATGGTTCAGAGGCCTTCAACTGAATTCCATCATGACATGGGATGCCTTGGGTGATGGCTTACATTGGAAGTTCGAGGATAAGTGAGATCACCTGTCCCTGTTAGAACAATTGAGTACGATTAAGAGAGCACCACATGAACATATGGCAGATTTCAATTACCGATTTCAAAGGACCTAGGACCGAATTCCTTTAACGGTAAAACCAACACCTCAACATGCTTTTCTATTTTTTCTAAAGGCCTTAAATAGCAATATTTTAGTGATGATCCAATCTATGGGCGGTCACACACTCCCTAATTCTTTTGACATCGCTATTAGAGCAGAAAATTATCTTATTCAAGCTGGAGAAATAGCCCCCAGGCATCCTATGCCCCTATTCCCTGAAGTACAACTGCTTATTCTTGTTGCTTTACCCCCTTTAGCTATTGTCCTGCCTGTTCCAACAATAGGATATCATGCTACAGTGCATGAACTTGTTGTTCCAACCTAGTCCCGAGAGCTTCAAGAGATAAAAAATATACTTAAGAGCTTTGGAAATGATCTCATGAGCATAAAAAGCAGGTTGGCCAAGAGCATAAGCCCTACCAAGCTCCTTGTTAGTAGAATCAACAAAACAAACCAGCCTTTCAAAATGACTACCAAAGCCAAAAAAGGAATTTTAATCCTAGACCCTTCTAGCCCCTTAACCCGAATGCTACCAGTTCGTCAAAGAGACTTGTACCACAAAATAACATTGCCCAAGATTGTGATTGGTGTTATCCATGCAATCGGCCCCATAACCAGTCAACATGCATCAATGGCATGAGAAATCAGGCCTTAATGGTTCAGAATAGCTATGCTGGTAAATGTTCCAGATCAGAATCAAGAACAACAAGATAACTTTGAAGTTGCCTTGCCAAACTGGCAGAGTTCTGATTTTTGTGGTATGAATGGTCAAGATTAGTAGAATTCTCATGTTTCAGCCAATACCAGATCGAAGAAAAGAGCTACGAATTTGGGGTAGCAAGCTGGAAATGTACAACAGTTTGTTAAGAGCAATCCACCTGTTTCTCTACCTCATGTTACTCCTGTAGCCCACCCTAAAGTGTAGATTTTGTAAAGAGGTCAAACCATATCCAAGAAGGATAAGTCTAAGACGTAGTTAGTGAGCCCTATTTATTTCAATGTTGTTGAACACCTTAAGAAGGCCACTGTCAGCATGTCAGTTTTAGATGCATTGCGTATTCTAGGTCAAAAGAGTTTGTTGTAGGAAGCCTTGGATGAACTCTTTGTTTTCGATGTTGCTAATCAAGGAAATGCTAAAGTTGTGCTTGCAAATAGTCAAGAAGTAAAAAATGAGTAGAAAAATCAAGAGGTAAAGTCTCCTCTGTTTTACGTGAGTTTGATTACTGGTGATAAAATAGTACATAACTGTATGATCGATTCTGGTGCAAGTAGCTCAGTTATTCCCAAAATCTTAGCCGATAAGCTAGGTCTTGTTTATGAGCCTAATTCTCATAAAGGTGTAGTTCAGTTGGATGGGTCTGTTGTTAAAACTGCTGGTGTGATTAAGAATTTAGCCCTTGCTTTGCATGCATCTCTGAATTTTGCAATTCCTCAAGATATACATGTTATTGACTTGCCACCCCATTTTTCCATTTTCCTTTCAAGAGATTTTACAGCCAAACTAGGTGGGTTCTTGTCTTCTGATTGGTTTTATCTATTTTTTAGAACAAGATACAGTACGAAAGTAACTATAAAATCTAAACCTCTAGCCAAGGACCATATCGAGCCTTATGTTCCAAGCCCTATAAACGCTAACCTCTATGTCACCCCTGGACTAGAGGAGCAAGCCATGACTTTAGACCACAACACCCCTGTAGAAAATTTGAATTTAGATGAGTGGGCAGCTGAAGATCATGAGCTTGATCCTTTTCAGTACACATATGAGATAGGGTTAGGAGTTTATATGATTTGTGAACCTAATATTGTTATACCTAATCTGATCAAAGAGGAAGATCAACCTAAAGAGATAGAAGATAAGCTTTGGAAGCTTTACTTTGATGGCTCGAGAAGCAATATAGGTGCTGGTGGTGGATCCATGCTAGTTTCACTAGATGGAAACAAGTATTATTCAACGTTCAGGTTTGCATTTAGCTGTTCAAATAATACAGCTGAATATGAAGCACTGGTGCATGGCCTAGAATGGGCCCAGAAAAGAGGTATAAGGTGTTTACAATTCTATGGTGATTCAAAGTTAATTGTGAATCAAATTAGGAGTTTGAATGTTGCGAAAAATGACTTACTTAAAAAGTACAAGCATCGAGTGTGGGATTTGATAGAAAATTTTGATGCTTTTAATATATTTTTAGTTTCTAGGAATGAAAATAAACATGCTAATAGGCTCACTTCCATAGGAGCCCAATTTGATATTCCAATCAAAATTCACAAGGTAGAGGCACGTCAATATGTAAAGATTGTAGTCAGACCTTCTGTACCTGACAATAATGTGAGTTGACAGGTTTTTGACAGCGATGAGCAAATTGTGAATTTTTGAATTGCTAAAGTTGAGTTTGCAGATGGAAACCAACAAAGGTGGCAACAACAATATGATGGCCAGATTATGCAGTTGAAGAAAAACAAGCTGCAAAAAGGATTGGTGGCCTTAGATTTTGTTTTCAACTTAAATGATCAAGTGCGGAAAGATAAGGGCAACATGACTGTCAGGGAAGAACACTATGAGGCAATTGAGATTTTCAAGGGTAAGCTTTTGAAGCTAGGAAAGGTATGTACTAAGGAAGAACAACAAGCTTTCATTCTATTATGCCAAGAGTTTAGTGATGTTTTTTCCTGGGAATACAAATACTTAAAGGGTTTTGACCCATATTTAACCCAGCATACTATTGAATTAGAACTTGATGCGAAACCAGTATGACAAAAACAAAGACCCCTTAATCCCAAGTTAGAGCATCTTATGAAGGCTGAACTGAATAAGTTAATTGAGAGTGGCATTATTTTTCCTGTTAAACATACATCTTAGGTGTCTAACTTAGTTCCAGTTAGAAAGAAAAGTGGGGAAATTAGGTTATGTGTTGATTTCTGAGATTTAAACAAATCTTCCTTGAAAGATCATTATCCACTCCCTTCCATGGAGAAAATTTTGCAAGTGGTTTCTAGTTTTGACAGATTTTCCTTGCTGGATGGGTACTTAGGTTATAATTAGATTCTAGGAAAGCAAGAAGACCAATTCAAGACAACATTTATAACCAAATGGGGCACTATGGCCTACAAGAAGATGCTTTTCGGCTTATCCAACACTGGAGTAACATTTCAGCGAGTAATGGACATGGCTTTCCATGGCCTCATGAACAAATTTGTTCTAATATACTTAGATGATATTACTATTTTTTCCAAAGATGCTAATGAACATTTTGAGCATTTAAGACGGATTTTTCAAAGATGCAAATAGTTTGGAGTGTCTCTCAATCTGAATAAGAGTATTTTTTTGTCCACGAGGGGAGGCTCCTCGGACACATAGTATAAATGTAAGGTATTTCTATAGACCCTGAACGAGTCATTGTTATTCTTGAGCTTCCACTGCCAGCCCACAAGAAAGGCTTATAGAGATTTCTTGGATGGATTAATTTTGTAAGAAGATTCATACCCAATATTGCAACTTTGTTGCAACCTCTCATTGCTATGCTTAAAAATAATATTCCTTTCACTTGGACCAGATAAGGTAAGAGGAGATTTGAGCAGATAAAGGAAGCCCTTATAGCTGCCCCTACCCTCATTAATCTAAACTATGATAGATATTTCATTCTTTATTCTTTTGGAGGGGTTGATACTATTTCAGCTATGCTGTGCCAGCAAAACAATGAAGGTTTGGAGCAACCTATGGAATTTTTCAGCCAAGTATTTCACGGTTATGAGGTGAAGTATTCTTTCATTGAGAAATATGTTTTTTCCATTGTAAGAAGCCTAAAAAATTTTAGACATATGTTATCCAATAACATAATTCAGTTATTAGTTTCTCATTCGACTATTAAGGATTTCTTACTTAACAGGGATATCAATGATAAATGTGTTGGTTGGATAACTAAGGTTATGGAAATTGATATTGATATTAAGGTGACTAATCTTGTTAAGGGAAAGGGTTTGTGTGAACAACTTGTAGAAAATGAGGACAATAGCTCAAAAGAGGCTGAAAATGTTAATAAAGTACTAAACAATGATGATACAATTGTTGTTTCAGTTTTTGCTGCTACCTGGGTGTAGCAAATGATGCACTATTTGCAGACTGGTGAGTGTCCCAAAGGCTTGGACATAGCAGAAAGAAGGTAATATATATTACAAGCCATTCCTTATGCTATTATTGACAGTATCCTTTATAGGAGAGATTTTCAAGGTGTTTTATTAAGATGTATTGGGCCTGCTCAAGTTGAAAATTTGTTAGTAGAATTTCATGATGGGCTATCAGGAGGCCATTTTGCAGCAAGAACAACAGCCTTGAAGATCATACGGGCTGGCTATTATTGGCCATATGTATTTAAAGATGCAATTACTTAGGTCCGAAGATGTGAGAAGTGTGCCTTGTTTGCTGGAAAACAGAGGCTTGCAACCATGCCTCTACATCCTATTCAAGTGGAACAACCATTTTCCAAGTGGGGTTTAGACTTCATTGGACCAATTAGCCCTCCTTCAAGTGTGGGTCATAAGTGGATTCTTACTATGATGGATTAATTTACTAAGTGGTCCGAAGCTTTTGCTTTAAAAGAAGCAAACAAGACTTATGTACTTAATTTTTATTAGGACTTAGTGTCAAGATTTGGTACTCCAGATTCAATAATCTCTGACAATGGTTTAGCTTTCATTGGTTTGAGGATTTTTGACTAGTCAGTTAGGAATAATATCTTTCTAAATACGTCTTATAACTATTATCCGTGGGGTAATGGGTAGGCATAATCTACAAATAAGAATCTGATTAGGATAATTAAGAAAACTATATAAGACAACCAACAAAAATGACATGAAAAGCTTAAGTTATCCCTATAGGCTGACAAGGTGACTCCTAAAAGGGACACTAGTTGTTCTCCTTATGTACTTGCTTATGGAAAGGAAGCTAAGTTACATGTTTCTATTGAGTTACCAACTTTGAGTTTTGCTAAGGAACTGAAATTGTTGAATGAACAACCTCTCGAAGTGAGATTTGCATAGTTAATGGAGCTCGAGGAAACCAGAAAAGAAGCATTAAGGTAGCTTGAAATACATCAAGCTTAGATGAAGAGCTCTTTTGATAAAAGGGCAAGGCCACAAGATTTCATCATTGGTGATTTAGTCTTTAAATGGAACGAATATAAAAGTAAACCTGGACGACATTCCAAATTCGATGCAATTTGGGATGGGCCTTATGTGATCACGGAGTGAAAGGAACACAACGCTTTCCAAATTTCTAAGTTGACTGGAGAGGTGTTGTCTATCCCGGTTAATGGGATCCACCTCAAGAATTGCCTCTAAGATAAGTACTATCTTGTAAATAGTAGAGTAGTTGTTGCAAAAAAGTGCTTCACGCACATTTCATTTCAATTGTTTTGCTTTCCCTAAGCACTACTGCATATGTTTTGGTTAGCCATCAGGGCCTGTTAGTTTGCTTTCAATATTGTTTGGTTTTGTTTTGCTATTGTTTGGAGTGTTACTATTTGAATTTCTAAGTTTCATGAAGGGGCAGATTTGACTCCGCGCCCAATGGAGTATTAAAGGAAACTGATCTAATGCTTAGCAGGCAATGATTTAGCGAAAATTGCCAAAATGTTACCAATTTTACTATAGCTCAATTGGTGAAGCTGATTAGTTTTATTTTTTTTAAAGTGAAAATTTAGTTAGTTGATGCATATGCTTAAGTGTTGTTTGCACTATATTTATCGAGTGTCAGTTATGCATTGTTTCAGTGAACAAAGTTTCAGAGTTATTACTCAATTCTTTGTAGCATAAGTGAAATACAAAACAAAATATACAAATGATTAAGCATAATACTTGCTCTCATATATTTCACAATGCTTATTCACATTACAATATTTCATTTGTTTGAAAATACAAAATGATTGTACAATTTTGCATTTTTGATGCATTTCTTTTTAGAATGGAATTGAAAAGAGAAATAAAAGATCCACACAAGCTATGGAGATAGCCGAAAAAATTCATTGCAAGAAATGAATTATACAATTGAAGGTGAAAAATTAAGAAGCAAATAACATAAGACATATCAATCATTTCCTATTTCTTGATCTTCAGTTGATTTTTTTGTTGCTTGTTCCATTCTGTTTCTGATTTTGAGTGTACCTGTAGAAGATTGGGAAAGTCCCGTTAGAGCTTTGGATATGAGTTACACTACATGATCTACCAACAAAGATATAATTCATTCCTTGAAATGCATGGAATCAACTAAGAATAAGGAGTGAAGTAATGAGAGCCTGAAAATGGAATGTCTCATCATTATTTTATGCTAACATTGTTTGTTTCCTATTCAAGTATAGGAAAAGTCATGTAGTTGATCATTTCATGAAGACATAAAAGCATGTGAAGTAAAACATGCTCCCACAAGGGTAGAGCTCGACATGCTTCCCCTTAAACATCTTAATGGGGCTCAGTGAGGATATTTAGTTATCATGCTCATATGTGACATTCATGAAGGTGTGAAACAAATTTCAGCTATCAAAACAATCAAGTACATTGTTCACTCATAACAATCAAATTTGAGCAACGAAGTGAAAATTACAAGTGGACAATGAGTTTAATTCTGATACAAAATCAAGTAAAATGCATCAATTTCCATTATGAATTTTTTTAATACCGCCAAGATTGATTGCATTTTTGCTGCCATGTGATTTGTTCATATTTATTCATGTTGTTCGATGGTGATATTTTCTATTTTTGCAAGTGTTTCAAGTTCATAATGGTGATAGTGAATAGGCATATATGTAAAATTCACAAAATCAAGCTACAAAATTGAAGGATTGAAAGCTATTTACAACCGTTTCATTTAATCATTAGAATGCATGAGAAGTGTCGAGAAATAAGTACATTGGCATTGTCAAGCCATTTTGAGTACAAAGTATCAAAAGGAACAATTCTGGGTGTGTTCAATATCAGTTTGCATACATAAGACAACAGTATGGACAAACAACATTAAGTGATCAAAGTAAATACAATGTGCATGTAGAACAAAGGAGCCAAATGTGGCTATGATCAAGAGCATCAGTATTGCTACAGGTGGAGCATTATTTTCCTAGCAAGGGTAAGACCCATTTGAGACCTTATCTAGAAGTGCAAGATGAAAATGATCTTAAATGAATAAATTGAGATCATTTTTTGTTAATGAGGGGTTTCATTGTTTTCATCATATGCCAAATAATGGTATTTTTCTATAGGAAAACAAGGAGTTTCTATGTGTTTCATGCAACAGGAAGTGAATGTAAATCTGCATATTATGGGTGTGTAACCTTCTAAGATTATGTGCAACAAGTAGATGAAAATACAACAATAATGTGAAATAAGTCTTCTTCTTTTGAAGTAATGTACTTACACCATGATATTTCAATGTCAAACGAACTAAGGTTTCAAGCGAAACAAGTGCTGCAAGAGTTTTGTTTTCAAAATAGAAAAGGAAGCTTTCTTCATAAAGAAATATTTTCAGGAAAATACATGGAGTTTACAACTTTAAATGTAGTTTTTCTTCCAAGATACAAATACCCACATAGGGGTTTCAGCTGGAAATACAATAGTTTCAAGAAAATGTAATAGAGGTGATACATAATCTCGAAACCCATCTGGGTTTTCTTCATTTAAAGCAGAGCATTTTCTTTTTGAGTTCATACACTAGACAATGAAAAATGTAGTGATATTGAAATACCCAAAACATGAGAGGTATGGCCGCGGCTTGGAGGGAGCTTTTGACTCACAAATATTCACCATTCAAAAAAACCCTTTTTGAGTTTTCCATTGAAATCTCAAAATTAGAATAAAAAATTATGATAATGCAAGATTTTCCTTGTGAAAGTTCATTATAAACCATATGATGGTCACACCATAGAGACTTTTTCTTTAAAAAAGTCAAATACCCATATGAGGGTTCGAGTGGGGAATGCAAATACAGAGGAGGAAAGCCATGTTTCTAGCTCGTACAATATTGGAGCTCACTTAAAATGTAGATAAGGAATGTACATGGTCGTAGCCTCAAGGCCAAAGTTTGTTTTCAAAACAAAAAGAGGAAGCCAAAAAATGGCTTGAAAAGAGCTTACTCTTGTTTGTAGATGAAGAATCAACTCATAGAGAAGTCGACAACCCAAGTCTCCAAGATTTTCCTGTCAAACCCTAACTCCATGATGGCGACTAGATGTATAGAGAAAACTCTTCAAAACACGAAGTGCTAAACGAGTGAGATTAGGATTTGGGTTTAGTTTTGTTCCCATTTTCCCTAATTTGATTTTGGGCTTATCACCTTAAGTTTTAATGCCTTCAACATTTATCATTTAATAATGTGTTCATGCCCAAGGTTGAACTTTTGGAGGTTTCACTTAACTTAATAAGCCTAATCCTTTAGTATAGTTGTTGATTTATTTCAAAGTCCAAATACCTAAGGCATTTTATTTTAATGGCGATGCTTATGCCTTACAGATTTTCATATATGCCTTAAGTTTATTTTTTAATTGATTTTCTAGAAATCAATTAAAATGCAATGATAAATATTGTCCTATATTTTTATGATTTTTTAGAAGAAAACCAAATTGTAATGAGATTTAAAGTTGTAATATTTTTGCAAAGATTTCTAAAATATTAAGTGCAAAGATTTCTAAAATCTTAATTGCAAAAATGAGGTAAGTTGAAAGGAATAAAACTGCAAATCATTGTAAAGTAGAGATTAAAACAATGTTTTATAAATTGTTTTATTCTTTTTCTCTTTTTAGCATTTTTATGAAATCCGGGTAATTGATTTTTCCTTGGGAAAATTTGAGAATCATGGGATGAAGATAAGGTGTTTTTTTTTTCCTTTAAAGAAAATTAGGCCTATTTTTAGAAGCCTTTTGGATGGACATGCAAAAAGTGTGAGTTTTCCACTTTTACTATACATTATGGAGCAGTTCTGGATGCTTTTTTCTGGGCTTTTGTTTTGAGCTCGGATTAGGGTTTGCAGAGTTATATTTTGAAGAAAAACTTAGATTTTTTCTGATTCCATATTTTTGCTTCTTGCTCTTAAACACATTCTTAGAGTTTGTAAGCAATTTTGTACTTAGATTTTTGAGAGTTTCACTCCTTCATTCAATAAAATAGTAGAGTTTCCTTTCTCACTTCTTGTTTATGCTTTGAAGCAGTAATTTGATGTGTCTTGTGATTCAATTCTATTGAATCCTTTTCTTGTCTTACTGCTGTTAAGTGATTTGCAGGAGTTGCATGCTAATTCAGGTTGTGCCTTGTCTTTGTTCTAAACCTTTTCACAAATCACTTTTGGGTGATATGTGTTGTGAGATTAGGAGAATCAAGTTTTAAAGAGGTGGTGAGAGTGAGTTATTATAAGAAATCTTCTCAATGTTGGTCAATAATTTTAGGTGATAGAATTTCAGTCATAAGCTTTAAATCCAGTGTGTCCTTCTAACTCTTTACCTCAAAAATCATTTAGAATAGGACTTATCATTTGGAGAACCAACTCACTCTCTAGATTCCTTCTTCACTCAGATCACCCACATCTGAAGAAGGTTTCCATGTGTCAACAAATAGTTAAGTTTTTTTTTTGCAAGCTTAGCATAGGGTGTGTATATTTGATTGATAATATTTGGCATGGCTGATTGTTTAGATGCTTATTTAATTTTAGCATATGTGTTATTTTTGATTATTTAAGTATGGAAGGGCACTGATCCCATAGTAACAAAAGGAGATGAAATAGTAAGAAATGAGATAGATTGGGAAACAACACTAGTCACACCAAAAAAATAGCAACCAAACTAACTACTAAAAAGCAGCCATATGGGGCACGCAGGCCAAAATACCAAAATTGCATCCACAAGATCATTATAATTATAATTAAAAACATAATCATACCACATACTATCCCAAAACATGACACATAGGCCATATGAAATATTAACCATAGTCCAACAAGTTCTAAACCAAAGCCTAGTAAGCAAAAATTAACATTCTAGAACTATCATCCATAGGAACTGAAGTTTATAGGCAGACATAAAACTAGAGCAAGAACATTACCATTATTTAGCATTATTTATGAAATCCCAGTGTTCACCAATCTGAGAGACGAACTCTCTCTAGTCTAGTCTAGCGTCATTGGTCAGGTCCTTCGTGCCCTCTTGCTTCTCGACTTTATTTAGTTGCTTCTTGATCTTTGATTGAATAGAAACAACTTCAACCATAGCATGTCTCATCAAACCATCAGTCACCATCAAATTTGTGATCACTTTCTCCATGTCTTCAACTTGAGCCTACAAAAAAGGTGATTCTACTTTTCAAAAAAAGAATGTTAGTATCCTCAAGAATAGTAGTACCCTTGGAAATGTCCTCCACATCACAGACCTCCTTCTCAATCACCTCCAAGTCCTCTTCCCCAAAAATTTCTTCCTCCACCTTTTCATCTTTCTCCTGCTCTAGTTCTTCTTCTTCCATCTCATAGTCTTTGTCATCACAATCCATTCCTTCACTTTCCTCCTCCACTTGGGGTTTGAATTCTTCCACAGATAGTTGGTTCCTCTTCCTCAATTTCAATCTCCTTGTTTCTACCTTTTTTGTCTGAACTAGCAACCTTTGCCAATATTTCCAAACGTCAACTACCACACAACATTATCTCCTTACCTTAATCCAATTCATCCTTTTGAGGACCATTAGGGTCTCCAACTATGGTAATGACAATTTCATGCTTCGGTGTTTGTTGGTATTTTTTTGAGCTCTTAACCTTGGGGGATTCTAGGAGTACTGAGGAGTGTTTCCTTTTTTCAAGGGTAGCTTTGATCAATTCCATCTCAATGGTATTCACCACAAATGCATGCTTAGATGAAGAGGTGGGTGATTTGGAGTTGGGGGGTAGCCAGATTGGAAGCATTCATGGGGCTACCATCCATAGATTCCACATGAGGAGCAAGGGGCCTAGGGTTAGGCATAGGGTTAAAAAAAAAATAGCCTGGGGAGGACCAACATCATCATCATCATTATGGTGGTGATTATCTTGTTGAGAAATCAACAGGTTGTCATGGGGGTTATTCGCAAGGGCATACTTATAAAGAGCCAACATTAAGACTTGGTGCAATGGAGGAAAAGCCCCATTTTCAATGCTTTGTTGCAAGGATGAAAGAAAATAGAAATGAAAATTTATCCTATCATTATGGTGAATGTGATTAAGGATAGGGAAATGGTTGGCATGCACAGTCATGTGCCTACCTTTAAGAGTGAAATAATGCATTACAAACATGCTTACTAGGGTAAACAACGGAGGACAGTTAAGCTTGGTGTACCCATTTTGAAACCTTGTAAGCGCTTCTTCGTCTTACAAAAATCTCTCAACAAACTTTTGGTAGTTCACACCACTCTTCTTCACCACCTTTCTTCCTTCATTCACTAGACCAATAGCCTCAACAATTAGCTGGGAAGTAACTTCAAATTTCACCACATCAATGGAGACATGGCCTTTTTTCTAGGAGTTGGTGACATTAGCAGTCAGACTTTTGTTATATCCCCTCATAGCTTCAAAGAATGAATCCATATCAACCACTCTAAATATATGCAAGAGATCAACATTTTTCTTAAGAACTGAATAGTTAGGGGGTTCAATTCTCTTCCTCAACCCTCCCATTTTAGAAGATTATAGACCTTTTAGTTTTTCTTTTGATTTGTTCCTCTCTTCACACCACCCCAAGAAACAACTCTACCACCCTAGGCACTAGAATATTAGAGATGATAGATGGAGATAATGAAGCAAAGAAATTCATTTGGATTACAAAACCAAATCTTCCAAATGAAATAAGACAAAAACATGAGCCCCATGACATAAATGGCATGATTAAACTTTACCATAATAAATATAGCTAGATTAACAAGATCAAAATGAGTCTAAAAAATGGGGTAGGATAATACGTATAACACATTAAAAATATTTGAAGTGACCAAATATTTTTTGCTGCAAACAATCATGTGATACAAAGGGTATTTGGAAATGTTGAACTCATTTAATTTCTGGCTGAAGAAAATCTCCTCTACATTTTTCATTATATGTGACCTGCCAATCTTGCAATTATTGACCTTAATGTCCATCCAATCACCAAGTCTAATAATGACACATTTTTGGCCAATGAAAATCACCTTAAAAATTTCCATAATGCGAAACATACCAAACTTATAATTATTAACCTTAGTTTACATCCTATCACATCTAATAAAAACATCGTTGAGACCCCTTATCCAATAATTATAATGTATAAGAATATTCATATTTTTCTTTTAAGACTATCTTTTATTTTCCCTAGGGAACCCACCATACTCCCAATGATTCCAAGTATTACACTTAAGAGCCTCATTGGCAACAATGTCAATAGAGGAGTTCCCTTCCCTGTACACATGTTGGAATCTACAATAAGTGAAAAATTGCATATATGCAGCTTGCAATTATCCATTGTATCTCTTAAATCCCAAGGAGAAGCACTCTCCCCTTTCAAAATATCAATAATCAACTTTGAATCTCCTTCCAAGATGACTTGTTGGAAGCCTAAACCCTTCAACAGTTTAATGCCACCCCAAGCAGCCATGGCCTCCGCTTTGTTATTAGAGAAAACCCCTATATTTTTATCATAACTAGTAATATAATCCCCATTGTGATTCTTGATTAAACCTCCCGCCCTTGCCAAACCAGGGTTGTTGATATAATAGCCATCAAAATTACATTTAACCTGGTCCTTCTTAGGGGGAATCCACATATTAGTCTTCCTTGAAATGTAAGTAGCCCAATTGAAGTTGGTGAGATCCTTTTTTAGGTCCCATTGTTGTTTGATTCTTATCTCTTTATAGGAAGGAAAAACCTTAGAGTAGTTGTAACCTCCCACTTCCACATTTTCCTAAATTTGGGTCTTGATAGAAAAAAATAGATCATTGTTGTTTCTCTTAGTTTCTCTAAAAAATTTGATTATTCCTCTCCTTCCAAATCCCCTAGGAAAAAAAGGGAGGGACTTGATTCCAATTATCCAAGATAATCTTGTGAGAGAATGGGAAAAAGGACCAACAATCAATGAACAATTTCATAGAAGGTGGAGAAACCCATTCAGTGAGCAATAGGGGAAGGAAGAAGGACCAAATCTCTCTTGAGAATGAATAGTGGAAGAATAGGTGCATACTAGTCTCCTCTTCTCTACAAAGAACACATCTATTAAAAAATTGGAACCTCCTTCTAACTGAATTATCAATAGTAAGGATTTTTCCATGAGAAGCAACCCACCAAAAACAATTAACCTTTGGAGTCAGATTTTTATCCAAACCTTGTTCCATTGGAAGCCCTTGTTGACTAAAAGAGGTTTTTCTAATTCCACATAGGCATTTCTAACAGAAAAATAGTCTAAGGGGTTCTTGGTCCAAATCCACTTGTCCTTCCTATCTTTAGAGAAGAGGGTAGCCTCCCCTATTAAATTGTGAAGCCTTTGCACAATAGGGGCCCAATTTTGCTGTCTAGCACCCCTTATATTAGCTCCCAAAAGTTGAGTATTAAAGCTTATCCAATTAGGTTCTAGACCATCCCAATCAATATAACCAACAACCTTCTTTCCATAAGTTCTAATCAGTCTTTGTTTTAAGGGGCTAACGTGGACAATAGATGTGAGAGGAGGACCACTATTCCAAGAGTCTTTCTAGAAATTAGTTTCCATACCATTACCAATGTGCTTCCTAACACCCAAATTTAACACACTTCTAGTTTTGAGGTGATTCCATATAACATCCATAACTCAAAGGAAAAAAATAAAATAACCTTGGTCTCTATTTCTCATATATTAGCTTTAAGGATCTTAACCTAGTCCTTGGCTCCTTCCAGCAAATTTTGCCCCAACTTAGTTGCAAGAACTTTATTGAAGAGTTTAATTCAACTTATCCCCAATCCTCCAAAATTTTTAGGAGCACAAACTTTCTCCCACCCAACCAGTGTCATTTTGTTTCTTTCCTCTAATCTAGACCACAAAAATATTTTTTGAATTTGTTCAATTTTTTCATCTATGAAAGGAGGAATGTTAAATATTGATAGGTAGTAGAACAAAATATTTTGAAGGGAATCTTTTAACAATTGGAGCTTCCCAGCTTGGATTAGGAGTTTGAATTTCCAGCCAACCAACTTCTTTTGAATTCTTTCAATAATATGGTTCCATTAATTGCTATATATTTTTTTAGAGAACAAGGGAAGGCCAAGATAGGCAATAGGAAGAGCAACTTCCTGGAAATCCAATATGTGAACAACTTTGTCTTTCACAACTTGGTCAAAATTAAAGAAGTATATCTTTCTCTTATTGTACTTGATATGTTGACCTGAAGCACGAGCATAATCATTCAAGATGGATTTCCAATGACCAACTTCCCCAACCGAGGCGTCACGAAAGAGGATTGTATCATCAACAAACTATGGATGAGAGGCAAGTGGGAGGGTAGACACAACTTAACACCTTTCAACACCTTAAAATCTAGAAGTTTTTAGATGTTTCTACCCAAAAGTTCAACAACAATATTGAAAAGATAAGGGGAGAGAGGGTCCCCTTGCCTAAGACATTGACCACATGAGAAGAAACCTTGAGGGACTCCATTCACCAAGACCGAACACATTAGAGTAGTAACACAAGTAGTGATCAGTTTTAGAAACCTTCCATTAATCCCAAATTTCCTAAGAATAGCAAATAAGAATGACCAGGAAACTCTATCATAGGATTTAGAGATATCAAGTTTCAAAGACATCCCCACATTTTTACTAAGGTCCATGGAGTGGAGAATTTCATGGGTAGTAATAGCATCATCCAAAATGTGTCTTCCTTGAACAAGCCCTTTTTGATTTCCAACTATCATTTTGTTTAGAACAAATTTTAATCTAAACATAATAATCTTAGAAAAAAAAATTATACACAATATTAGATAGGCTAATAAGGTGAAAAATCATGCATAGAGGTAACATCTACCAATTTATGAATAAGGGAAATGCAGGTAGCATTAAGTTGATTTAGAAGCCTACCAGATCTAAAGAATTCTCTAGCAACATTCAAGAGATCTTTATTTACAATATCCCAATAGAGGCTGAAAAAAGCTAGGGGAAACCCATTAGGCCCAGGGGCTTTGTATGCTCCAATAGAGAAAACAACATACTCCAATCCCTGGAGAGAAATTTTTTTGACATCTCTTGAAGGTCCAAATCAGAAATCACCTTACAAATAACTTGAAGGATTTCATCAAAGTCCTGTTCAACAACCATAGGTTCCTTCTAGCTGGAGGAGAAGAAGGCCACAACTTTAGTAGCATTTTCTCTTTCATTACTCAACATACTACCATCTTCCTTCTTAAGTTGTCTTATCCTATTCCTGCTTCTATGTTTCATAGTAGATTGATGAAACAATTTAGTGTTATGGTTTCCTTCCATAACCCATTGAACACGAGATTTTTGTTTCTAGAATATATCCTCATGTTTATTAACCTTAAACTATTGAGCTATGAGGTCTCATTCATGGCTGTAAATAGCTTCATCCACCACCCTTGACTCCATCCTATCTTGCACCTCCTTAATTTTTTCTCCTAAGTACATTTTGGTATCAAAAGTATTACTAAAGGAAAGATTATTCTAGCCCTTCACTTTTTCTTTAATTCTTCTCAATTTATTAGCAAGACAAGACATAGGGGTACTAGCTGAGGGTTCATTCCACCATTTTTCAACTAAGGTACCATTATCAAGGTGGAGGGTCCAAAAAATTTCAAATCTAAAGGGAAATGGTCCCTTGGAAACATCAACATTCCTCTTTAGCACAATGGCACTGTGATCAAAACTAGTTCTTGGTAGGGCAGATAAGGAGAGGTGCTATGAAATGTTCCAATTAGAGGAGACCAAGAATCGATCCAATTTGACTTGAATTAGTTGATTCTTAGATCTCTTATTAGACCAGGTAAATTGGTTGCCAAGAAGGGGGATATCAAAGAGCCCAAAAGAGTTTATAAAGCTAGACAAGTCCATCATACTATTCTAATAGTCATCTAAACCCCCCAACTTTTTAGATGGAAGAAGTAGAGAGTTAAAATATCCTCCAAGCATCCAAAAATCATCCTTACTTCCATTTATGTTTTCATCCAAGAATTCCCAAAGCAGTTGTCTATCTCGATGAGAATTGGGACCATAAACATTTATCAAATTCCATTTTTCAAAGGTGATAAGATCTTCAAAGGAGACCATAAGATAGTTTTTACCAAAGAAACCCAAAGAACCTTTAAGTTTAGATGGGTTCCACAGAGTAGCAATACATCTAGAAGCACCTTCAACGTTGCTTAGAACATAGTTAGCACTCAGACAGATATTCATAACAATATTATTAAAATTTTCCTTCATTTTAGTTTCTTGAATCAAAATAATATCGGCTTTATTGTCCATCAAACAAGTTTTAACCAAAAATTGTTTATAGGGTCTATTGAGGCCCCTAATATTCTATGAAATTATCTTCATGATCATTTAGAAACAAAATTGTAGAATCACCTTGATTTTTTTAGGGAGGGGATACAACATCCCTTACTTCTTTTTATACTTTGTCCTCGCAATGGATGCCAAATTCTTTTATCTACCTAAAGTCACATCATGAACAATGTCTTTATTTCTTGTTTCCTTTTGGGAAGGTCTACCAACCTTATTTCCTCTACCTACATCCAATTTATTCTTCTTTTTTGACTTACAATTAGCCTAAACCCAATCTTTATCATTAGCTTCTTCTGAGGGAGAAGGGAAACCCAACAGAGCCAATGAATCCATGATATTCTTTCCTTCTTTTTGAAAGGGGGAGAAAAATATCGTCAGGGGGTTTAGGAGGAGAGGGGGTAGAGGAGTCTTTTTCCTCACCAATTTGAGATACAATTTTTCCTTCCTCAACAATCTCTAACATATCTACAAGGGGATGTGTATAAATTCTTGTGAAGCCCAAATTTTCTTTGAGATCAAAAAGGGATTTAACAACCGGTTTGGTCTCATCAGTTGTTGCCTTCAAAACATGTTGTGCTCCAAAATTAAGTTTATTTCCACCACAAGAGGTCATTTCTAAACTTACCTCTCCCTAAATCCTAGGACTCATCGGGGATTCCTTCATGAGTTACCTAGGCCTCTGAAATCATACCAAACCTAGGGGATGGTTCAATTAAGGTCTCCAAAGTATCACCATTTTTTCCTTCTTCTTAGATAGGGGGCAGTGACAACCCCAGACTCCAAAATAGAAGAATTAAATAATGACCTAGGGGCATCACTTTCCAAACCTTGAGGCTTCCTATTGCAAGAGTTAATGAGCTGGCCAAATTTTTGGTAAGATTGACAAAACAATATATCATTTTCATATTCAAGGGGTTGAGACTAGTTGCCAAACTTTGACTTCAAAACAATAGAGGTCGATAAAACAATGTTAATAGCCATATTGACACAAATCTGGAAAAAGAATAAATGAGACTTCTCTTAGGTAATTTTATCAACAACCAATAGGCTCCCAAATGAGTTAGCAATTCCCTTGAAGATACCTAACTCCCAAAATTCTAAGGGTAGGCCAGGTAGGTGTACCCACGTAGGAGCAGCAACACCCAGGTCAGCAGAGGGTTCAAAACTCAGTTTCCATTTACATAATGAAAGGAAGTTCTTAAAAGCAACATCAAATTCCCACAGACCTCCCATGAAGACCTTTAACATATCCTCATAAACAACAAAGGTAAAAAGGAGAATACCTTTGGACATAACACTAATGGAAACACTACCTTTTAAATTCCAGACAGAGTCGACCCATTTCCTAACCTGGTCTATATTTGGGTGGTACGCCAAGAACTTTCCCACCAATAACATCTTGAGGTCGTCCATTGCCTTACATAAGAGCTTCAAGAGCATCAATTTCTCGCTCATCAACTAAATAGGAAGAAGACTCTGTGTTTAGCCTAGACATAGTTGGCAAGCCTCCACCAGCTAGCTTATCCATGAATGAAACATGGTCTTCTTTAGAGAAAAAAGATTCCAATCCCAGAGGAGTGGACAGAGGTTACTTTTCAAAAGTATGAGCTTCTAGTTGCATAGAAGAAGGGACAACAGTGCGAGAAGGAATTCCACTATGAGCAACAACATTTTTGGAAGCAGTAAACCCAGACACAGGACCAATCTTGGGAACAACATTCTTAGGATGGGGGGCCTTGTTGGGCCTCTGCAAGACCGACCCATCAATCAAATAGTCAATTCAACATTGAAAAGCTAGGAAATTCAAAAAAACACAAGAGCAGGAAACTTGCAAAACGTTATAATTTGTGTTTTCCTCTTCTTTGTGTACATAAGTGTTGTTAATGAAGAGGCTTTAAGTCTTTTCAACAATTTAGGATATCTCAAGGACTATGATTGTGGGGGGATATGCATGTGTAAAGAAATAGGTGAAAGCAACCTTTGGCCATTTTCCACATATTAAGATGAGGATTAGAAGCATGATCTTAGTCGTGATGTTTAATGTTGGTCCTCTTTCCCCCTCACCTGAGGTGCAAAGCAAGGAACACTATGGTAGTATTATCTACCTTAATCAAATAATTCTCTTTTCCCTAGTTGCAATAGAAACCATTCATGGAATAGTTGTGTTATGTATACCCTATTGTAATGCTTATCATAAAATAGATACCTTATGATGTTAGGAATATGTTTACTGAATCCTAATTTTTTCTTGTGAAAGTTGTATCTTAACACAATTTATGATCCTTGACTATTTAATATTTTTGAAAGGCTTGACAAAGTGACCAATCATGTACAATCATGTTCAACACTTAGTTAGGTTTTAATACCCGTTTAGTCTTGATTTTGGGTTTACTTACCTCTCTTTGGCAAATGTTGGTGGTGGGGTGAATCCATTGGATAGATCTATTCCTTTATATCTATTTCTTGAAGGAGTCACCACCCTTCACAATAAATGAATCACCACCCTTTGTTATAAAGGAGCCATAGTCTTTCACATTTGAAGAGTCACAAATTTTCATATTAGGATTCACAACCTTTTCACTTTAATAGTTACAACTCTTCATTATTGCATTTGGATACTAATAATAATTCAATTTTAGATAAGTTAATTTGTTAGTGCTTCTCAACCCAAGAAGCATTTTGGGAGACAATGTTTTTAATATTTTCATAATTTTTTAAACATAAAGTAATCATAAACACACATGGAGAAATCTTGTTGAAGACATATCTAACATGAAGCAACACATAGATATACACAATACATGAAGTATACACATAAATACACATAAGACACAAAGCATGAAGCATACACATAAATACACTTAATATACACATAAGGTACGAAGCATGCACATAAATACACATAACTCATGAAGTATACACATGAATGCACACAATGTCACAAAGTATACATATGAATACACGTAATTCAAAAATTATAGACATGAATACACGTACTTGTCATAAGTCATGAAGTATACACAAGGAATACACAAAGTCATAAGAAATACACATGAATACATGTTTAAGTCACAAAGTATACTCATCAATACACGTAAGTCACAAAGTATAGACATGAAAGGCACACACATATAAAAATGAATTTTGGCCTACTTAAGAAGAAGGTTGAATATTTAATTGTAATTGAATGGTGGTTAAAGTCAATTTTCCTGTAGGTTAGTAGGATTAAAGCTCTGATACCAATTATAATGTCCCCTTTTGGGATAACCCTAAAATTTTCCCTAGAATCAAAATTTTAATGTAGTTAGTGTTATAACTTACCAATTAAATGCTTTAAGCAAGATAAATCTTAGTTTATGCCTTGCAATCATGTTATATAATATCAGAATATAATTCATATGATCAAACATATATAATAAATGTATTATCTATTTAAAACATGTAAAAATATATAATTATTTTAAAACTATATAAACTATGCAATATCCATAATGCATATTGGAAGTTTGATCATAATGGGACTTGGATGAGAAACATGACAATTCCACCTGAAGCTATCCAGACCAATCCCAAGAGCGAATATACCATCCCTCTTGGCCCTGAGTGGTAGACACACAGTCATCCAACATGGGGTGGCATTCTTAGTGGATAAACTTATATCTGCATTCCCTATCCATGTTGCCTTATCCATCCCTCTTACAATAAACAACCAATCCATGTAGATATTGGGGAGAATCTACAATAGGAGGCCTATAGATTCTCCTTTCTAAGCCCAAGGGCAGATACTCACCCCCTTGGCTCCAAGTGGCCAACTTGGAGTGGTATACTTAGAAAGAAATCTAGTATCTACTCACCCTACTAGAATTCCCCCCATTCCCCTCATAGTTGCATTGATGAGAATTGAAAACACTCAATATATCCAAATTCATAGAGATTAATAAACATGTCTTCATTCACAACAATCATAATAGTGCATACCACAATGCTTGCAAAAATATAAAACTGTTATATTCTAATATGCAAATATATTAACAATTACTAACTTCTGCCTTGGTTTGTTGAGTGTAGATAATTGTGTTTGATCTGCTCCAATTTCCTTCTTGTTGATCTATTCTTAATATTTAGAAGATATTTATTAGTGTAATTCAAAAAAATAAGAATCTAATATTCATATTAAAAAGAACCATAATTATTTATAAGACTCAATAATTTATGTAAGCATCACTGTTGTATAATCGTATATATAATATATATCTCCTATAAATATATACATATATATATTTATAGGATTATTATTATTTCTAATTGATATGAACTTATATGTGTGTGTGTGTGTGTGTGTTTACTTATATTAAACTTACTTCCCTTTTTATCCTTTTTCTTCATATCTCTCATTGAACCATCTTCTTCTTTCCATGTACTTCTTCCAAATCTGATTATATCATATTAATGTATCTTCTACTATACTAAAAAAATATTTTGTATTGTTGTCCTCATTTGTTGTTCATATATTTGTGTTTAAATATGATTATATTTCATTATTTCTACTTTTATGAATGCAAATATATTTCTGCATATGATTTTATTTCATATTTTTCCCCCATTCCTGAGTGCCCCTTCCCACTCATTTGTTTCTTATTTTATATCTCTCATGGTGAGTAGAGTCACATCTATTTATTTAGCAAGGGACACATCCCTTTATTTCATTACATCCCTTACAAAGGATGCACCCTTTTATAATCTTTGCCTCTTTAAAATTAATTGATGACTTTCATTTAAAACATAAATATTTCCTCACTTATGAATCATTACATACTTATTAATTGTTTGGTAATACAAATTACTACTCTCTTCAAGGTATTCACTACCCTTTATGAATCACTTCCTTAAAATTTTAACCAATATGAATCGTCATCTCTTTATTGGTTGATCACTACCTTTTTTCTATGTGATCAATTCTTTTTTTTACTATCATTTCTTGGTCAGCCATCATTAATTTATTCTAAAATTTCTCAAGGATGTTGATAGGACCAAGGGGTTAGTTTTATCAAATGAGGAGATTCGAGCATTGCCCTATAAGTTCTATGTCAGCTGACATAGCATCATTATTGATTATAATTTACTCTATGATTTATTCTATTTTGGGGGCATGATAGACAACATAAGAAAATTGGTAACTCATCATGTCACGCACCAATATCAACCTATTTGCAAAAAAGTAAGATATAGTTTAATTTCAATACTACACTATTATTGTATATAAAATTGAAAGTAGACCATCTAATCTAACTCTCTTTGTTGTCATAAAATTTCAGCAATACTTTAGGCCTATATAGAACAAGAAAGAAACAAAAATAGTAAAATTACTTGAATCCCTTATGATGGTTAATAGAAAATCCCTTAAAATGGATTTGGAATTAACAAACCATAAAGCATGGGGTTTAATTATAAATAGAACAACAATAAACATTGCAAACAAAAATTAGGGAGAAGTCACCTTCACATTAGTGTCAAGAGTTTGAAGATTGTCAAATCTATAAATATCCAATTTATTTTCATTCCAAAAGTATGAATACACAGAAAAAAATATCAACCTGCATAAGTTTAAGGAGGAATCTCCAAAAAATAAAATAAAAAAAATGTGTATAACTAATGCTTATAAATCTTATTAATATATTTGAATGAAGAGGTGCATCCCCTTTCATAATCAATTCCTTTTCAAATGGTCATGCCCCATCTTATCTTTCCATCGCTGCTTTACCTTTAATCTTAATTACTTCCCCTTTTCACTTATATAATCACTACATTATGATTAAGTTTCTTAAACAATAATGCTACCTTTTAATCACAGTATATAGCTTTCCACTAATAATATAAATAAGCATGCTCTATCAAC
>VDFB02256132.1:208067395-208127213 GCA_007258455.2 Sequoia sempervirens | reverse complement strand
AAATTAGTTTCCATACCATTACCAATGTGCTTCCTAACACCCAAATTTAACACACTTCTAGTTTTGAGGTGATTCCATATAACATCCATAACTCAAAGGAAAAAAATAAAATAACCTTGGTCTCTATTTCTCATATATTAGCTTTAAGGATCTTAACCTAGTCCTTGGCTCCTTCCAGCAAATTTTGCCCCAACTTAGTTGCAAGAACTTTATTGAAGAGTTTAATTCAACTTATCCCCAATCCTCCAAAATTTTTAGGAGCACAAACTTTCTCCCACCCAACCAGTGTCATTTTGTTTCTTTCCTCTAATCTAGACCACAAAAATATTTTTTGAATTTGTTCAATTTTTTCATCTATGAAAGGAGGAATGTTAAATATTGATAGGTAGTAGAACAAAATATTTTGAAGGGAATCTTTTAACAATTGGAGCTTCCCAGCTTGGATTAGGAGTTTGAATTTCCAGCCAACCAACTTCTTTTGAATTCTTTCAATAATATGGTTCCATTAATTGCTATATATTTTTTTAGAGAACAAGGGAAGGCCAAGATAGGCAATAGGAAGAGCAACTTCCTGGAAATCCAATATGTGAACAACTTTGTCTTTCACAACTTGGTCAAAATTAAAGAAGTATATCTTTCTCTTATTGTACTTGATATGTTGACCTGAAGCACGAGCATAATCATTCAAGATGGATTTCCAATGACCAACTTCCCCAACCGAGGCGTCACGAAAGAGGATTGTATCATCAACAAACTATGGATGAGAGGCAAGTGGGAGGGTAGACACAACTTAACACCTTTCAACACCTTAAAATCTAGAAGTTTTTAGATGTTTCTACCCAAAAGTTCAACAACAATATTGAAAAGATAAGGGGAGAGAGGGTCCCCTTGCCTAAGACATTGACCACATGAGAAGAAACCTTGAGGGACTCCATTCACCAAGACCGAACACATTAGAGTAGTAACACAAGTAGTGATCAGTTTTAGAAACCTTCCATTAATCCCAAATTTCCTAAGAATAGCAAATAAGAATGACCAGGAAACTCTATCATAGGATTTAGAGATATCAAGTTTCAAAGACATCCCCACATTTTTACTAAGGTCCATGGAGTGGAGAATTTCATGGGTAGTAATAGCATCATCCAAAATGTGTCTTCCTTGAACAAGCCCTTTTTGATTTCCAACTATCATTTTGTTTAGAACAAATTTTAATCTAAACATAATAATCTTAGAAAAAAAAATTATACACAATATTAGATAGGCTAATAAGGTGAAAAATCATGCATAGAGGTAACATCTACCAATTTATGAATAAGGGAAATGCAGGTAGCATTAAGTTGATTTAGAAGCCTACCAGATCTAAAGAATTCTCTAGCAACATTCAAGAGATCTTTATTTACAATATCCCAATAGAGGCTGAAAAAAGCTAGGGGAAACCCATTAGGCCCAGGGGCTTTGTATGCTCCAATAGAGAAAACAACATACTCCAATCCCTGGAGAGAAATTTTTTTGACATCTCTTGAAGGTCCAAATCAGAAATCACCTTACAAATAACTTGAAGGATTTCATCAAAGTCCTGTTCAACAACCATAGGTTCCTTCTAGCTGGAGGAGAAGAAGGCCACAACTTTAGTAGCATTTTCTCTTTCATTACTCAACATACTACCATCTTCCTTCTTAAGTTGTCTTATCCTATTCCTGCTTCTATGTTTCATAGTAGATTGATGAAACAATTTAGTGTTATGGTTTCCTTCCATAACCCATTGAACACGAGATTTTTGTTTCTAGAATATATCCTCATGTTTATTAACCTTAAACTATTGAGCTATGAGGTCTCATTCATGGCTGTAAATAGCTTCATCCACCACCCTTGACTCCATCCTATCTTGCACCTCCTTAATTTTTTCTCCTAAGTACATTTTGGTATCAAAAGTATTACTAAAGGAAAGATTATTCTAGCCCTTCACTTTTTCTTTAATTCTTCTCAATTTATTAGCAAGACAAGACATAGGGGTACTAGCTGAGGGTTCATTCCACCATTTTTCAACTAAGGTACCATTATCAAGGTGGAGGGTCCAAAAAATTTCAAATCTAAAGGGAAATGGTCCCTTGGAAACATCAACATTCCTCTTTAGCACAATGGCACTGTGATCAAAACTAGTTCTTGGTAGGGCAGATAAGGAGAGGTGCTATGAAATGTTCCAATTAGAGGAGACCAAGAATCGATCCAATTTGACTTGAATTAGTTGATTCTTAGATCTCTTATTAGACCAGGTAAATTGGTTGCCAAGAAGGGGGATATCAAAGAGCCCAAAAGAGTTTATAAAGCTAGACAAGTCCATCATACTATTCTAATAGTCATCTAAACCCCCCAACTTTTTAGATGGAAGAAGTAGAGAGTTAAAATATCCTCCAAGCATCCAAAAATCATCCTTACTTCCATTTATGTTTTCATCCAAGAATTCCCAAAGCAGTTGTCTATCTCGATGAGAATTGGGACCATAAACATTTATCAAATTCCATTTTTCAAAGGTGATAAGATCTTCAAAGGAGACCATAAGATAGTTTTTACCAAAGAAACCCAAAGAACCTTTAAGTTTAGATGGGTTCCACAGAGTAGCAATACATCTAGAAGCACCTTCAACGTTGCTTAGAACATAGTTAGCACTCAGACAGATATTCATAACAATATTATTAAAATTTTCCTTCATTTTAGTTTCTTGAATCAAAATAATATCGGCTTTATTGTCCATCAAACAAGTTTTAACCAAAAATTGTTTATAGGGTCTATTGAGGCCCCTAATATTCTATGAAATTATCTTCATGATCATTTAGAAACAAAATTGTAGAATCACCTTGATTTTTTTAGGGAGGGGATACAACATCCCTTACTTCTTTTTATACTTTGTCCTCGCAATGGATGCCAAATTCTTTTATCTACCTAAAGTCACATCATGAACAATGTCTTTATTTCTTGTTTCCTTTTGGGAAGGTCTACCAACCTTATTTCCTCTACCTACATCCAATTTATTCTTCTTTTTTGACTTACAATTAGCCTAAACCCAATCTTTATCATTAGCTTCTTCTGAGGGAGAAGGGAAACCCAACAGAGCCAATGAATCCATGATATTCTTTCCTTCTTTTTGAAAGGGGGAGAAAAATATCGTCAGGGGGTTTAGGAGGAGAGGGGGTAGAGGAGTCTTTTTCCTCACCAATTTGAGATACAATTTTTCCTTCCTCAACAATCTCTAACATATCTACAAGGGGATGTGTATAAATTCTTGTGAAGCCCAAATTTTCTTTGAGATCAAAAAGGGATTTAACAACCGGTTTGGTCTCATCAGTTGTTGCCTTCAAAACATGTTGTGCTCCAAAATTAAGTTTATTTCCACCACAAGAGGTCATTTCTAAACTTACCTCTCCCTAAATCCTAGGACTCATCGGGGATTCCTTCATGAGTTACCTAGGCCTCTGAAATCATACCAAACCTAGGGGATGGTTCAATTAAGGTCTCCAAAGTATCACCATTTTTTCCTTCTTCTTAGATAGGGGGCAGTGACAACCCCAGACTCCAAAATAGAAGAATTAAATAATGACCTAGGGGCATCACTTTCCAAACCTTGAGGCTTCCTATTGCAAGAGTTAATGAGCTGGCCAAATTTTTGGTAAGATTGACAAAACAATATATCATTTTCATATTCAAGGGGTTGAGACTAGTTGCCAAACTTTGACTTCAAAACAATAGAGGTCGATAAAACAATGTTAATAGCCATATTGACACAAATCTGGAAAAAGAATAAATGAGACTTCTCTTAGGTAATTTTATCAACAACCAATAGGCTCCCAAATGAGTTAGCAATTCCCTTGAAGATACCTAACTCCCAAAATTCTAAGGGTAGGCCAGGTAGGTGTACCCACGTAGGAGCAGCAACACCCAGGTCAGCAGAGGGTTCAAAACTCAGTTTCCATTTACATAATGAAAGGAAGTTCTTAAAAGCAACATCAAATTCCCACAGACCTCCCATGAAGACCTTTAACATATCCTCATAAACAACAAAGGTAAAAAGGAGAATACCTTTGGACATAACACTAATGGAAACACTACCTTTTAAATTCCAGACAGAGTCGACCCATTTCCTAACCTGGTCTATATTTGGGTGGTACGCCAAGAACTTTCCCACCAATAACATCTTGAGGTCGTCCATTGCCTTACATAAGAGCTTCAAGAGCATCAATTTCTCGCTCATCAACTAAATAGGAAGAAGACTCTGTGTTTAGCCTAGACATAGTTGGCAAGCCTCCACCAGCTAGCTTATCCATGAATGAAACATGGTCTTCTTTAGAGAAAAAAGATTCCAATCCCAGAGGAGTGGACAGAGGTTACTTTTCAAAAGTATGAGCTTCTAGTTGCATAGAAGAAGGGACAACAGTGCGAGAAGGAATTCCACTATGAGCAACAACATTTTTGGAAGCAGTAAACCCAGACACAGGACCAATCTTGGGAACAACATTCTTAGGATGGGGGGCCTTGTTGGGCCTCTGCAAGACCGACCCATCAATCAAATAGTCAATTCAACATTGAAAAGCTAGGAAATTCAAAAAAACACAAGAGCAGGAAACTTGCAAAACGTTATAATTTGTGTTTTCCTCTTCTTTGTGTACATAAGTGTTGTTAATGAAGAGGCTTTAAGTCTTTTCAACAATTTAGGATATCTCAAGGACTATGATTGTGGGGGGATATGCATGTGTAAAGAAATAGGTGAAAGCAACCTTTGGCCATTTTCCACATATTAAGATGAGGATTAGAAGCATGATCTTAGTCGTGATGTTTAATGTTGGTCCTCTTTCCCCCTCACCTGAGGTGCAAAGCAAGGAACACTATGGTAGTATTATCTACCTTAATCAAATAATTCTCTTTTCCCTAGTTGCAATAGAAACCATTCATGGAATAGTTGTGTTATGTATACCCTATTGTAATGCTTATCATAAAATAGATACCTTATGATGTTAGGAATATGTTTACTGAATCCTAATTTTTTCTTGTGAAAGTTGTATCTTAACACAATTTATGATCCTTGACTATTTAATATTTTTGAAAGGCTTGACAAAGTGACCAATCATGTACAATCATGTTCAACACTTAGTTAGGTTTTAATACCCGTTTAGTCTTGATTTTGGGTTTACTTACCTCTCTTTGGCAAATGTTGGTGGTGGGGTGAATCCATTGGATAGATCTATTCCTTTATATCTATTTCTTGAAGGAGTCACCACCCTTCACAATAAATGAATCACCACCCTTTGTTATAAAGGAGCCATAGTCTTTCACATTTGAAGAGTCACAAATTTTCATATTAGGATTCACAACCTTTTCACTTTAATAGTTACAACTCTTCATTATTGCATTTGGATACTAATAATAATTCAATTTTAGATAAGTTAATTTGTTAGTGCTTCTCAACCCAAGAAGCATTTTGGGAGACAATGTTTTTAATATTTTCATAATTTTTTAAACATAAAGTAATCATAAACACACATGGAGAAATCTTGTTGAAGACATATCTAACATGAAGCAACACATAGATATACACAATACATGAAGTATACACATAAATACACATAAGACACAAAGCATGAAGCATACACATAAATACACTTAATATACACATAAGGTACGAAGCATGCACATAAATACACATAACTCGTGAAGTATACACATGAATGCACACAATGTCACAAAGTATACATATGAATACACGTAATTCAAAAAGTATAGACATGAATACACATACTTTTCATAAGTCATTAAGTATACACAAGGAATACACAAAGTCATAAGAAATACACATGAATACATGTTTAAGTCACAAGGTATACTCATCAATACATGTAAGTCACAAAGTATAGACATGAAAGGCACACACATATAAAAATGAATTTTGGCCTACTTAAGAAGAAGGTTGAATATTTAATTGTAATTGAATGGTGGTTAAAGTCAATTTGTTTGTAGGTTAGTAGGATTAAAGCTCTAATACCAATTATAATGTCCCCTTTTGGGATAACCCTAAAATTTTCCCTAGAATCAAAATTTTAATGTAGTTAGTGTTATAACTTACCAATTAAATGCTTTAAGCAAGATAAATCTTAGTTTATGCCTTGCAATCATGTTATATAATATCAGAATATAATTCATATGATCAAACATATATAATAAATGTATTATCTATTTAAAACACGTAAAAATATATAATTATTTTAAAACTATATAAACTATGCAATATCCATAATGCATATTGGAAGTTTGATCATAATGGGACTTGGATGAGAAACATGATAATTCCACCTGAAGCTATCCATACCAATCCCAAGAGTGAATATACCATCCCTCTTGGCCCTGAGTGGTAGACACACAATCATCCAACATGGGGTGGCATTCTTAGTGGATAAACTTATATCTGCATTCCCTATCCATGTTTCCTTATCCATCCCTCTTACAATAAACAACCAATCCATGTAGATATTGGGGATAATCTACAAGAGGAGGCCTATAGATTCTCCTTTCTAAGCCCAAGGGCAGATACTCACCCCCTTGGCTCCAAGTGGCCAACTTGGAGTGGTATACTTAGAAAGAAATCTAGTATCTACTCACCCTACTAGAATTCCCCCCATTCCCCTCATAGTTGCATTGATGAGAATTGAAAACACTCAATATATCCAAATTCGTAGAGATTAATAAACATGTCTTCATTCACAACAATCATAATAGTGCATACCACAATGCTTGCAAAAATATAAAAACTGTTATATTCTAATATGCAAATTTATTAACAATTACTAACTTCTGCCTTGGTTTGTTGAGTGTAGATGATTGTGTTTGATCTGCTCCAATTTCCTTCTTGTTGATCTATTCTTAATATTCAGAAGATATTTCTTAGTGTAATTCAAACAAATAAGAATCTAATATTCATATTAAAAAGAACCATAATTATTTATAAGACTCAATAATTTATGTAAGCATCATTGTTGTATAATCATATATATAATATATATCTCCTATAACTATATACATATATATATTTATAGGATTATTATTATTTCTAATTGATATGAACTTATATGTGTGTGTGTGTGTGTGTGTTTACTTATATTAAACTTACTTCCCTTTTTATCCTTTTTCTTCATATCTCTCATTGAACCATCTTCTTCTTTCCATGTACTTCTTCCAAATCTGATTATATCATATTAATGTATCTTCTACTATACTAAAAAAATATTTTGTATTGTTGTCCTCATTTGTTGTTCATATATTTGTGTTTAAATATGATTATATTTCATTATTTCTACTTTTATGAATGCAAATATATTTCTGCATATGATTTTATTTCATATTTTTCCCCCATTCCTGAGTGCCCCTTCCCACTCATTTGTTTCTTATTTTATATCTCTCATGGTGAGTAGAGTCACATCTATTTATTTAGCAAGGGACACATCCCTTTATTTCATTACATCCCTTACAAAGGATGCACCCTTTTATAATCTTTGCCTCTTTAAAATTAATTGATGACTTTCATTTAAAACATAAATATTTCCTCACTTATGAATCATTACATACTTATTAATTGTTTGGTAATACAAATTACTACTCTCTTCAAGGTATTCACTACCCTTTATGAATCACTTCCTTAAAATTTTAACCAATATGAATCGTCATCTCTTTATTGGTTGATCACTACCTTTTTTCTATGTGATCAATTCTTTTTTTTACTATCATTTCTTGGTCAGCCATCATTAATTTATTCTAAAATTTCTCAAGGATGTTGATAGGACCAAGGGGTTAGTTTTATCAAATGAGGAGATTCGAGCATTGCCCTATAAGTTCTATGTCAGCTGACATAGCATCATTATTGATTATAATTTACTCTATGATTTATTCTATTTTGGGGGCATGATAGACAACATAAGAAAATTGGTAACTCATCATGTCACACACCAATATCAACCTATTTGCAAACAAGTAAGATATAGTTTATTTCAATACTACACTATTATTGTATATAAAATTGAAAGTAGACCATCTAATCTACCTCTCTTTGTTGTCATAAATTTTCAGCAATACTTTAGGCCTATATAGAACAAGAAAGAAACAAAAATAGTAAAATTACTTGAATCCCTTATGATGGTTAATAGAAAATCCCTTAAAATGGCTTTGGATTAACAAACCATAAAGCATGGGGTTTAATTATAAATAGAACAACAATAAACATTGCAAACAAAAATTAGGAGAAGTCACCTTCACATTAGTGTCAAGAGTTTGAAGATTGTCAAATCTATAAATATCCAATGTATTTTCATTCCAAAAGTATGAATACACAAAAAAAAATATCAACCTGCATAAGTTTAAGGAGGAATCTCCAAAAAATAAAATAAAAAAAAGGTGTATAACTAATGCTTATAAATCTTATTAATATATTTGAATGAAGAGGTGCATCCCCTTTCATAATCGATTCCTTTTCAAATGGTCATGCCCCTTCTTATCTTTCCATCGCTGCTTTACCTTTAATCTTAATTACTTCCCCTTTTCACTTATATAATCACTACATTATGATTAAGTTTCTTAAACAATAATGCTACCTTTTAATCGCAGTATATAGCTTTCCACTAATAATATAAATAAGCATGCTCTTGATACAACATAATCTTCCATTTCACATGGAAAAACCAAGTTCGTCTGCACAGAATATCACTTTGTAATGGTGTTGGCATTCACATGATGAGAAGGAGTTTGACCTTTGTTTGTGACATAGATACTGGAATATTTGATGGTTGGTTTTTACTTGTGGTATTTTGTTACACAAATGTCACATTTCTTGTTTGTGTTGTTGTTTGAGGATGTGGTGGCATGTTATAAAGTGGATTTATAAATTATTGTTCAAATGTAGGGGGTGCAAGTATATGTAACCTTGTCACATTATGTGATGTCCTATCAAGTGGCATATTCATGTTCAGTTGTTGTGAGGTAGGATTTTTTGATGAAGGTACTATGTAATTGGAACCTATGTCTTTGGTTGCCACATCAGGTGTTGGTTCTATTATGGTACAAATATCAAAACCCATAAGAAGCTTAGCCCCCTTTTGTATAAGTTTTAAAAGATATATAGTGGGATATTCTTCCATTATTGCCTCCATTAGGTCAAAAAAATGATGATCTTGCGAGGCCTCATCAAGGCCCTCCTAGGTAAAACTTAGTTCAACATAAGTTGGAGTAAACTCATCATTAACAAGAGGTAAGGTAGGTATTGGTTGGAGTAAACTCATCATTAACAAGAGGGAAGGTAGGTATTGGTTCGGGTATGGGTTGTGAACTTGTGGAGGTCTCAAATTACATTGTACTTGTGGAATCAAAGATAGGGTCTATTGTAGGATCCATTTACTTTTTCTTGCTTTCTGACCTTGTTTCAACTATATAAGACCTAGTATGTTAAAATACTATGTTTTTGGATTTTTTTATAATTTTTTATTTTTTTGGATTTTTGATGGTTTATTAAAGCATGAACTAATGTTAAATGACTTGATGTTTTTGTATTTTTTATTTTCAAAATGATTATGAATTTGTGCTAATGTTTTAGGATTTTCTTGATTTTAAAGGATGATAGTGATAAATGGTGTATGATTATGGATTTTTTATTTTTGAGGAAGGTAATGATAAATGATGTATGGTTATGGATTTTTAACTTTCAACCTTGTGAGATAATGATAGGCCAAAGTTATTGAAAGGAATGCCTAGATCTATTAAGGATAAATTTTATGACGATGGTTGATATAAGTTAAACCTAAACTAGACTTATGAGTTTAGGGTCAACTTTGATAGGTTGATGAAAGGATTTAAGAGATCAACACATCTAAAAGATAACTATGGTTGCATCAAAATATAACTAGGATAATATTGTGAGATATGATTGGTGAAAGATGATGTGGTGTAAATGATGATAAACCAAAGTAACCACAAGAAAAGTCTAAAATCTCAAAATATGATCGGGGGATAAGAGTCAAACCTAAACTATATTGATGAGCTTAGGTCAACTATGGATAAGATGATGAAAGGATATGAGATTCAAGATGATCAAGGGATAACTAAGGTCTAATGAAGATTGGTTGATTAATATTCTAGATATGGGGGTTGGATAAATGATTGAATGTAATCTTGATCTACGGATGTGAGTAAACTAAGGCAATGGAGAGTGCAATGTTAAATATGAAGGGTCTAAAAATGCTTAGTCTGGTATGTAAGGTTGCTAAATCAATCAGGTCTAGTATCTACAAAATGGATTCCAAAATTGAAACCTTGATTAAGTTATGTCAAAATAAGAGATGGATTAGGGAAAGTTGTGGTTGTGTTAGGGAATTTGACAGTTGTGGTGCAACAATTGTTGTGCAGAATGATAGATGCATCAAAGAGTGGAAAATGTGACATAGGAAACTTATAGATGCATCACTTTGGTTTTCCTTAGGCTTTTTTTTCTAAGTATATGCATTATAGGATGTTACAAATGTGTTACTCTACCTTTTTTTTTTTTAAATAGTGTTTTGGGATGGTTTTTATGAGATATTTTTTAGATTTTAACCAAAAAACACTCAAAAGATAGTTGTAAAATAGAATGGTTGTTGAATATTAACTAAAAATGGTAAGGATTAAGGCTAAAAAGGCCAATGGCTTCACGAGTTTAACACAAATAAAGATAGTTGGAAGACAAAAACAACTTAATTATTCAAGTAGGATTGTTAACTTAGTGTAGGACCACCGCACTAAAGGTGCTTATACACCAAAATTAGTGTGAAACACTTCTCTTTTGAGAGTGGATAGCTAGAGGTCTAGTAGCACAATTCCAATACAACAACAGGATCACCTTTCCTCTCTCCTCGAGAGGCTAAAGAAGCCAACTCAAGAATTTATCTCTATTGAAGGGTGTGCATGGTATTGTACCCTACACTACACTAAGCAATGACCGATGGCTCCTAGCCTTCTAGAAAATAAAGGTTTCTAGTGGGGACTACCTTGAATAGAGGTCTCATTTGTAGCAACTTGAGAATTAGGAGTCCACTCCCACTCTCATCACCAAAGAAAGTCTTAGCAAATTGAGGGTCTCACAACATGCTCTTTCTAGTGCATGAGGGGAGAGGATACACACACACTATCTTGGAATGACAAAAGTACAAGCATATCAAACATGAAAAAAGCTCTCTTTTTAACCCAACGAAAAATATTGTTCTTTTTAACCTAAAGGGTTAATTGATGATGGCACTTACAATGTTGAACATCTAAACTAGCTTGAGTTGCTTGATGAGCATAATTATAGGCCCTCGATCATCTCCAAGCTTACCAAAAATCTATTTCTAACCATTATAATCAAAGTGTTATTTCTCATACCTTCAAGGTATGTGATCTCATTCTAGCTATGAGAATAAGAGAAATATAAATGTGCCACTTGATCAAAAGGGAAATTTTAGCCCTAATTGGTTAGGTCCTTACATAATCACCTTCGTGTATGGCTTTGGTTCATATGGCTTGTTGTTTATGGATGGTACTGTAAAAAATTGTGAATGCAATGGATCTCTATTGATACTATACATAGGTCTATGTGGCATGTCCATGATGCACGTCCCTCTTTAGGGATCACAATTTGTTGTGCTATGACATTTTTTCATTAAAAAATTATCCTTTTAATTTGTGTTATGATATGAACATGTGTGTGTAGTTAATTTATTTAATTAAAAATTATATATACATGTGTTTTATTTTTATGCTATGTATCAGTGAATTGTATTTGATTAATTCTTTGTCCATATATTCTGCATCATACATTCTATCTATATCTTAAACATCGATTAAATCATCATTGTATTTAATTATCCATACATCCAATGTGTGTTTAATTAGATCATGATAATATCTAATCTAAGCATACATCCATAAACATAACATCCATAGCATAATCATACATGAAAAGGAAACATACACATAAGAACATGTAATGCCAATCTGAAATATCATATATATATATAAAATGTCATGTACATGTATCACACCATTATAACAAAATGTGGTGTTTGTATATTTGTATAAGAATCTATACATCAAAAATGTTATACAATGATGATTTGATACAACAAAAATATCTCTAGCCACTAGGGGCATGGCTCTTGGATCCGTCTAGTGTTGGTGGTGGAAAAGGAGGCTATTGGATGGATACATGCAAGTGAGACCAATGTGATCATGACATGGACATTCTCCATGACCATAATACTTGTACCTCCCCTCATATCTTTTCTACCTATTCCCTTAGGGATGAGACATGATTTGTGAGTGTAACCTCTAGCTCCCAGGCATCTTGCAACTCATCTCTCAGCTGTTGCACCTGAGGATGCTTGAGATCAGTGGGTCTTACAACAATGAAAGATAAAGTAATGAACACACATGCACACAATAACTCTATATATACATGGAAAATATAAGGGAAAACACATGGTGATAAATCTCACAATATATGAAGCTCACTGCTTATAGAATTACAATTTTGTTTTAGGGCTCATTTCCTAAGGAAGCACACTACTCCTTGAAGGAATTGCAAGCTAAGTCACACAACTTTAGGGAAAGATAAAAAGGAACTTGTAGGCTAAGGTGCAAAACCCCAGGGAAAGATACAAGGACCTACTAAATAGACTCATTGTCTAATAGCATGATACATGAAAACCTAGGTTTACAACATATGTCAATAATACACTCTATTGACTGAGGCGTTGAAGCACATATAAATTATATTTTAACAATTTATTGCATTATTCCACATTTACACACCACCACCCACCTTGCAACTAATTTTTTCTTCCATTTATATCCTCCACAAGATCACAAAACAATAATTAGGTCAGCTAGAATATAATATAAACAATGATCCCAACAAGTTAGCCACAAAAAATATAGTTATGGTGAAAGTGGTCCTATCCATGAGATAGAGAGGACCAAAAATAAATTATTATATATTCCAAACTGATTCCAAACATCACACACATTGGTACACATCAACCCAAGTCGGCAATAAGGAAATGTGTAGCACATTGCCAATCAACCCAAAAACACATCTTTAACTAAATTTGCTCAATGTGGTTATCAACAAAATCAAGTAGGACCCAAAATTAACTTAAAACAACTTCACATATTGGCACAAACCCCCAAGCACATAGCACAAGAAAGAGAACAAGCCCTATTGACCAGACATCCATAAATTATCTAGAAAACCAACTCAAAATAATATGTGGCACCAAAGAGATTAATAATTGATGTGTGTACCACAAAGAGACATTTCATGAACACCCAACAACACTTCCATATACTTCTTTCATAGTGTCATACCACAAACAACCACTGCAAACCAAACTGCAGTGTTGAAAAATGTCGTCATGTACATTTTGACACTTGATTTGAGAATAATTAATGAAAAATTGGACTTGATATCACCTTGATATAGTCTTGTGATGTGTTTTGCACATCCACATTAGGTTTTGGGCCCTTCCAAGCTGAATAAACTTAACTTTTCCCTAATTTAATGTTGTAAAGTGTATTTATTGACACCTTCACATTAAATCTAGGAGGCTTGTAAATTAAGTGGACCTAATCTAGTGTTGTAATGTGTTCTACACATTCACATTGGATTTAGGGCCCTCCTAAGCTAAATAGACTCAATTTTTCCTTAATTTAATGTTGTAAAATGTATTTATTTACACTTTCACATTGGATTTTGGGATCCCTTGCATTTATAACCTTTATATCATCATTAATAGGTCCTTTGACCCCATATTATGCATCCTAAGGCATATTTTAATCAACAACCTGACAAGATCAACATATAAGCTTAATCTACACATTCTTTGACACTATAGCAAGCAAGATAGTACCTGTGGGACACATTTGCCACTTTGGGTGAATGAGTCCTATCCAAGTGGGACTCATTCATCCAACTTGGTGAATGAGTCCCATTTAGCCTATTTTCAAGGTTTGAGCGGGAAAAACTAGGTTTTAAGTTCAAAATTCTTCTATGTTGGCCTTTGGGATTTAATAAATGGTAATTTGAGTGGATTTCCTATATAAACAAACTTTCAAATCATTATTTCATCAAACCTACATGATATCAAGTCAAGCAAGCAAGAGTTGAGCATTCCAAGACTTTACAAGATCTTCAAGATAACATTCAAGATCATTTTTTGGGTATTCAAGGATAGAATTCTTCATCAGTTGTTGCAACAATTCAAGATCCACCATCATGTCAAGAATATCAAGCATCAAACATGTTATTGAGCTAGTGTTGTGATGTAGCATTGAAGATCCAAGATCAAGCATTGTTCTACACCTATTGTCAAGATCAAGATCTACATCTTTCATGACCATTTCATGTTGAGTTACAGATTTACAAAGCAAGATTTACAAGGCATCATTCAAGGTATCTACATCATGGAGTCTCTCAATGTGACGCCCACAATGGCTACACCCATTTTTGGAAAGCTCAAAGGTTTATCACGAAGTCTCTCAACGTGATGTTGTCATGGAGTCTCTCAACATGATGTCCACCATGGCTACTCCCATGTGTGGAAAGAAACACACGTACGAGTGCCCATCACAGAGTCTCTCAGTGTGATGTCATCATGGAATCTCTCAACATGACGTCCACCATGGTTACTCCCATGTGTGGAAAAACACAAGTACAAAGGTTTCATCACGGAGTCTCTCAACGTGATGTCGTCATGGAGTTTCGCAACATAACGTCTCATCTCAGTCTTAGAGATGAACAAGGTCTCCCACCTCATATTTCTCCATCTCAGATAAATATACACTACAAGGGATTTCACCTCATACTTCTCCATCATAGAGAAATATACACTAACAAGGGCTTTCACCTCATACTTCTCTGTTACAAAGAAATATATACTAACAAGGGCTTTCAACTCATACTTCTCTGTCACAGAGAAATATACACTAACAAGGGCTTTCTCCTCATACTTCTTCATCACTGAGAAATATACATTGCAACAGATCTTCATGATGATGTGACTCCCTTTGAAGCTCTAAGTACTTGCATCAACCTCCTAACCTCCTCATCTAAGGTTGCTTCTATTGGTTTGTTAGACTCCCTCTGAATGTTATTTCCTTCTCTTTAAAGAAACTAATTGCAATGACAATCTGTAGGTTCTTCCTCTTCAAGAGATGTCTCCAGTTATGTGCCACCAACTCAGCCCCAAGGCAACAAGTTGTGTCTCCATTCTTTAGCCTATGTGACTTCCTCACAAGATGAATCAAGCTCTTCCTCCCTTGGATGTAATCTCTCATCATCCTTTTTCTCCTCGATCCATCTTGGAAGAATTTTAGAGAGATTACTAATATTTCATAGAATGAAACTCTCCTGAAGAGAAATACCAATGCATACATGATTCACTATTGCATGAATTAATAACTACATACAAAATTCATGAACATTATTCAAGGGTACAAGCATAAAATACTTCTCTTTATTGAGTAGGATTTAAATTGAATTGAATAGCATTGGCAAAGAATAGGAACTACAACCTCTATTGTTGAATATTTTGAATCTCCCCAAAATGGGAAAATAATCCTACCAAGGCTTCAACTCATGAAGCCCACGCCCAACAAATGTTCTTGATGTTCGTCTTAGATGATCAGTCAAAGTCATGATTTCTCTGTTTCCATATCTAACTGTACTGACTTTGGTGGAGTTGATGACATTCATTTAGGTTGAGCCTTCGGCTCTGGCCGAACTTCCAAACTTGATAATCAAAGTTGTCTAGCTTTAATCACTGAGCCACAAAAACTATTTCAATAGATTAGAACAATAATTGTCAAGGCATGCACTTTTTCTTGATGTATCTTATTATTTTGGCCACTCCCAACATTATTTCAAGGATGGAAAGGTTAGAATAAGAAATTATAGTTGTTCACTATTCCATGAAAATACACGTCTAGAATATAATCAACACTTGTTCCAAACATACAAAAAATACCCATTTGTAATAAGCTTCCCCTAATAATCACTAGGGGACATATTAGCAACTCCTGTATTCTCCTCAGACTTGTCTGATGCAATTTCTGACAACAGGCTCGAGGATCCAAATTTTTCTTCAAGTTGGTCATTGAAATAATATATTCTGACCTCTACACAACATGAATTTTATCTGTTGATTTATTGACTCTTGATTCTCAGTTTGTCTCATTCTTGGAAAATACTTCACACCATATTTTAATGTTTGTCACAACATAGGAATAGGGAGGATCTCCTCTCTGAGTGCTTGGCATATAATAGCTTGTATTCACCTAATGATTTTCATCACACTAATAGGAACCAATCCAGATTTACCACTTATGCTTCTAAAGATCGCTCAACTTCAGATGACAACATCTTAGAATCAAACTGTCCAAAGATTAGTGTAACAAAATTGCCCTGGTAACATTTCTCAATTCTGAAGGAAATCTCTCCTCTACAGAAAACCTTTTTCCACTAGAGAAGGAAAAACTCCAATAATTTACCAAAGCCAAACAAAAAAATCTTCTACCTCTACAATCAACCCAACCACTTTACTTTCTTCCCACTACACCATCGCCTTAAGTGGTTACTTCTAACTAAATATTTTCACAAACAACCGTGTTGGGGTGATACTACTTAGCCAAATCTGATCAGGGCTTCCCCCCCAAACCTGCTTTGATACCATGTTAGTTTTAGGATCAAATTTGCAATAAGAAAAAATACAACACATGGACAATAAACACAACACTTTACCTTGGGAAAACCCTCCTACTCGAGGGAGAAAAACCCAACAAATAATCTCTCATATATATCATATAAAAGTGCAGAATATTGCTTTACAACTAAACCCTTCTCAAGGGTGAATTGATACAATGAATTAATTTTATCTATCCTTTGATGCAAAGATAAATATGTTTCTTCTTGAAGTTAATCTGTTGCTACAAGATGGTTTTCTACTCCTTCTTGAAAGAATGTAAAAAATAAGAATGACTTGATAATGAAATGGATGATCATCTCCTTCTATATATACAATGCAAGGAGACTCTTCAAAAGCAAGGTGAATTTTCATCTAGGTCGGATCCCTTAGATGAAAATAATATAAAATATAATTTGCAATAAGAAGGCCGACTAGCCTTGAATTAAGGAGAAAATATCTCCTGAAGCTACCAAACGCTAACATTATCATGCATGGATCTTGCAATGGCACTTGACCTGCACCTGCACAATGAACAAATAAGTTAAGATAACTAAGAACCCTAGAGCTTCTTATGATGATTTGATATTTCTTTTACTCTTCTTGGAACTTCATGTAAATCTTCTCTTGAGATCCTTGCAACTCCTTGATTTGATGTATAACAAGAGATAGGGTGTATGTTTGTTGTTTTAACATATAAAATACCTAGAATCTTGAGCTCTAACATCACCCTTTTTTGACTCTTGTAGATACTTTTGAAGCTATCAATGAAAGAACTGAAGATACAACTGATCAACAATGGGTTTTGTCATTTAGGCAATGATGGATCCCTTCTCTCTTATGTGTCTTTTACTTTTAGATATACATTTTATATTTTATTGTATATCATTTAGTTACTCCCACGACTTGTGTGTGAAACTTATCAGCATACTTTTGTAAAATGAATAAAAGACAACTACTTTATGCAAAGTTTGTGTAATATTTTCTCTTTCTATAAAACAATTGCATAATGAAATTTGAAATACTTCATTTTATGGAATCTTTGTGTATGATAATGAAAATCTAGCATAATTTTCTTTTTGTGTACCTTTCACTCCTAAGTCTTCACTACTATTCCATCACTACTTGATTGGGCTGAAAACACAATTAGGTAACAGGTATCTTGTCGAGACTCCTCCAAGATCATTTGATAACTCTCCCTCTAAGAACATGGAAGAAATTTTACTACAAATGTTAATTTTGTGCATATCATAGAGTTCATGGTCATGCTACTAATGAATGTAAGGCTTTGAGTAACAAAATTCAACATCTCAAGGAGTGTGGTGCTCTTCCTTGTGTTGCAACACCCAATTCCTCTAACTTATACTTATTTTCATCTTATTTGGCTCACCCTTGTCATGCACTAAGTAGGGGCAAGGGGTTAAGTAGCCTTGTCCTCGTATGTCACTTATCATTGTCTCTTTTGGCTAGTTGATCACCTTTCATGTACATCTAAGAGAAAGCTTGGGATGTGGATGACATGCCTTAAGTTGAATCACATGAAACATACTTATTCATGATGTAGTTCTATTTGGAAACATATGACTTGGCATAGGGATTTCTGAATAATCTCTCATGTCTTCTTCTACTTTAAAGCAATTTCTCACATCAATGGTGTTAGCAACTGCTTTAAAGTGGGGGCATACATCAACACTCATGTTTCATTGTGTGATTTTCTTTCTTCTTGTGATGCATCCTTTTCTTGGTGGTATCATTGGGTTTGATTTCCTCTAAGAGTGTGATATTTCTTTGACTTGTATTCTCTTGGAGATATTAGGCATGATGTTCCCTAAGAAGAGACCTTGCATAAATTAAGCAAAATCCCTTTGAACATTCCTTACATTATTTCATATTTACAACAACTATTATATGGCAACCTTTCATAACACACCTTGCATGCCTATGGTGCCATCTTGTTTATTCATGAGTTCCAAGCAAATAAAGTTTTGCTTGCCTCATGAAGCTCAAATTTCTTTATTTTTTCATGAACTTCAAGCATACAAAGTTTTTCTTGTCTCATGAAGCTCGAAGATCATTATTGCGTGGCACTTTATCAAAGTTATCAAGAGGCATAGCTTTGGTCTAGTTGTATGTGAGCCTTGAACAAAGGCATGAATTTCCCTTATCCACTTGTGTGTGTGTGGTGAGCACATACCAACCATGTGTGTATGTGTCTAACCCTCTTGGATTACTCACCCAACAAATAACCAAGAGTTTCGTTGCCTCAGATTGAGCATGCATTTTTTAGACAAACAACTTAGATTTGATCCACATCATGTTGGAAAAACAGTCGAAGCTTGATCCACCCCATTTTTTATGTTTACTTATTTTTGTTTTTCTCTCTTTTAGTTATTGACATTGCATGTTTGTGTATCTTGATGTTGGATATCGTACACCTTGTGCATGTCCTTTTGTGCTTATGTTGGTTTGACTTAGGATCTTGGATCCTAGGGGCTTGGCCACCTGCTCAATATTTGTTACCCTAGACCATCTGCATTAGTACACTCAAACCCATCTTGAATGTCTACTTTAGTGTGAGTTTGAAGCAAGTTCATCCTCACTAAAGTGGGGGCTAAATGTAGTGTCAAAAAATGTCATCATATACATTTTCACACTTGATTTGGGAATAATTAATGATAAATTGGACTTGATATCGCCTTGATCTAGTGTTGTGACATGTTTTGAACATCCACATTAGGTTTTGGGCCCTTCCAAGCAAAATAAACTTACCTTTTCCCTAATTTAATGTTGTAAAGTGTATTTATTGACACCTTCACATTAAATTTAGGAGGCTTGTAAATTAAGTGGACCTAATCTAGTGATGTAATGTGTTCTACACATTCACATTGGATTTAGGGCCCTTATAAGCTAAATAGACTCAATTTTTCCTTAATTTAATTTTGTAAAATTTATTTAAATTTAGACTTTCACATTGTATTCTTGGCTCCCTTGCATTTATAAGCTTTATATAATCATTAATAGGCACCTATGACCCCATATTATGCATCCCAAGGCATATTTTAATAAAAAACCTGACAAGATCAACATATTTAAGCTTAATTTACACATGCCTCGACATTGTAGCAAGCAAAATAGCACCTATGGGACCCATTCTCCACTTTGGTCGAATGAGTCCCATTTGGCCTATTTTCAAGGTTTGAGCGGGAAAAACTGGTTTTAAGTTCAAATTTCTTCTATGTCAACCTTTGGTATTTAATAAACGGCCATTTGAATGGATTGCCTATATAAACAAGCTTTCAAATCATTATTTCATCAAACCTACATGATATCAAGTCAAGCAAGCAAGAGTTGAGCATTCCAAGACTTTACAAGATCATCAAGATAACATTCAAGATTTTTTTAGGCATTCAAGGGAAAAATTCTTCATCAATTGTTGTAGCAATTCAAGATCCATCATCATTCCAAGCATATCAAGCATCAAACACATTATTGAGCTAGTGTTGTGATGTAGCATTGAAGATCCAAGATCAAGCATTGTTCTACACCTGTTTTCAAGGTCAAGATCTACATCCTTCATGGCCATTTCATGTTGATTTGCAGATTTACAAAACATCATTTACAAGGAATCATTGTTCATGTTTCATGTTTCGTGTCCTTGTTTCATTTTTCCATCATTTGGTTTAATTACCTAAAAGGGGTTTGACTAAGGAAAACCCCTATTCCCTAACAATCAAAACTTTCTCTATCTTTCTTTGTGTAATTGTAGATCTAAGTGCTTTCAAGACTTGAAGGATCATTTAATATTAGGTTACCAGCTTGGAGAAAGTTTTTGGAGTTGTCTCCCCATTGCAAAAGGTTGTAATCTTGAACAAAAAGTCACCTACAACCCCGAAATCAAGGTTTCAGATCCTAAAACAAAGAGAAATAGAAAGAGCAGACAATGAAGACCAGATTTAGAACTTGAAGATCCAGAAAATAAAAACTGGACTCATTCGACACAAGTGGTGAATGAGTCCCACTGTAGGTGTTTTTTAAAAAAGAAATCAAATTCAGAAACCCTTTTTTCTGAAACCTACTTTTGTGCAAAAATCTAGAACTGGGACTGATTTTCCCAAAATAGAGAATGAGTCCCACTAGGTCAAAAATTTAGAATTTCTATCATTTTAGGACTCCTTCCTGTCATCTCTAGATTCCCAGGTGGACACATTTCATCTTACAACTTGTTATTCTATTTTGCATGCATTTCTAGGTCATTTAGTTCATGTTTGCATCATACTAGGGTTTTTACATTCCATCTTGCATTTCATTATCTTTTCCAAGTTTAAACTTGGTGGTGAACCCCTCATTAGTCTATATTCATCCCCTAGGGCAACCCTCTTACAAGATATATTTATCCTTTGCATTGATATCTCAAGGTCATCCTTGAATGTGGAGCATAGAAAGTTTGTTGCCCTAGGTCCAAAACCCAAGTGGCTACAAAATTCTATCTTACACAAACAAAAATAGAACACATCATCCCAAAAGCCTAGAAGACACAACCATGAGATAGAACATTAACAAACCAACTTGCGATAAAAATCATCACATGAAAGATGCACTAAGACACCACACAAACACTAACAACACATCCACCAAACCATAGGAGTAGAAAGAACAATGTGAAGAAATGTGAAGCATTTTCTAAACCAACCTTGAGAAGCAACAAAATTGCCAACCCACTACAATTAATAGAAACCTCCTCGGTAACACTAGTGACCTAAAAAGATAAGAGTGCAACATCCACAAAACATAAACGCTAAAGTCCAAACCATAAGACCATATCTTCAAAGGCGGAGGAATTCAGAACATTCTCCTAAACAATCTTCAAAGCAACTTCCTATAGTAGCAACTTTCACCAACATCGGGAGACCAAATCTTCCTTGTAGCAACACATACTTCCTCAAGAACAATAGGAGAGAGCATACAAAATGATAGAGGGAGTACAACATGCTAGAGACCATCAACAATATCTCCCCAACATCAGTATTACTTGTAATCCTCATCTTAATGCTCCTAATCCTCATCTTAGTGCTTCTAATCCTCATCTTAATGCTTCTAATCCTCATCTTAATATATCATCAGGATATCATCTCTGTTGACAACAAACATACTCAATACTACCTTAATTGACATCAAACAAGGCATGACATCCAACCATGAACATCAACAACATCAGTGTTAGCACATCATCATAGTATACCATCAACATACAAATGTAAACACAAATGAAAGCACAAACTGAGAGTTGGCATTAATGACAAACCAAACTGAGTGTTGACATCAATGACAACCTTAGGTAACATATGTGCAACATCTCATATGCGAGGCATTTTGTTAAAAACTCTATAGAAAAGTCAATAAAATCCTCGTGGTGAATAGTGAAATGACCTTCTATGGGCCCACAATGGGAGTATATAGGTCAATTTTTCCCATTTTATGGTGAAATTTCCCTTTCCTACCTTCTTGTTTTCTTAAGCATTCTTGTCACCATGATAGCTTCTTCCAATTTTGAAATTGACTCGATTTTGAGTTTTGCAGAATGAAACTTTATGTCGGACATTGTAGTTTCTTGCCAAGATTGAACGATGGGGGAATCGCTAGTATCCACCTATTTGACCTCTATGACCTCTATAGTATTCGTTTTGCAAACAATTGTAATTTTTTTTAAAAATTACTTTAAAAATTATGTCTTCAAAGCTACTTTCTACCTAGTTTTTCTCAATAATCAACTCACTAAAGGGGGAAAAATGTAGAGTTGTAAAATTACACCTTGTTGAAATTCCACACTTACACATTAGGCCTGCTGCATTTATGGTAAAATCCTATAAGTTGTAATTTTCTAACTTCATAGGTGACAACAATGAAGCATTAGCAACTTGAATACTTTACTTGTGCAAAGTTTTGAGGACACTTGCGCGATGTGCAAATGTCTACACAACACACTAGAATCCCTGAACTTTTTGATATTGAAACATGAATATTCTACATCCTTTGCCTATGAAACATGTCATAATGGTAAGGAAGCGTAAGTAACAACTCCTCCCACACATGCAACCTCACAAAACCTCATTTTCCCTCTCATTCTCATTCATTTGCACTCTATCTTATTCTAGCTTAATCACTCTCATGTTATTTCTCATTTCATTCTATCTTCTTCACTCTCTCTTGCTCTATCTTTCTCTCTCTCACTTCCATAGTGAAGCTCTACCATATTTCTCTCAAAGAAACATTCAAAGCTTCTCTTGCACATGAACTTATCATGTCTATCAAGAAAAAGGGGAGCCACAAGCTATTGGTAAAGCTCTCTTGTTACCTTGTCTATTTGATCTCATATATCTTATTTGTGATAGGGGTTCTTGTTGGAAAAAAAAGGACATACAACTAAGAGGGGGGGAGGGTGAATCAGTTGTCATAGAATAATTAAATATTTTCAAACTTTATTTAACTCAATCTCAAATCTAATGAATAAACAATAAACCATAAATATTCAACACATTAGAAACACAGAGAACGCCAAGATTTTTTATGTGGAAACCCTGTTAAGGGAAAACCATAGTGGTGGTTAGTCCACAATATTATACCCTGTTAAAAGTATAATGAGAAATAATGAGAATGCACATGCATTCAGGCACACTTCCTAGATCTCATTGCTCAAATACAAAAGAGGACTCACTATCCAAAGAAAATTTTGGATTAAAACCATCCAAATTGTGAATTGAGAAAATAGATTCTACACAAGCTTGATTACAGTTCTAGTTAAGCACAAAACAACCCTCTCTCTTCACTCAAAATTCTTCACACTTCGCTCAATCTTCTTCACACTCTGCTTTGCAATCAAATGATATTCACACATACACACATGGGAGTATACCGAGCACACTTTACACTGATGAAACAATTGCTCTTATATATCCACATCATGAGATTATATCAACAACTTAGTCGGCCAGCGATATAAAACATATTTACAATGTCGGCCCAAATTTACAAATAAATTTTCAGTGTCAATCCACCAAGGTCGGCCACAACATAGTGGAGACCCAAATTAATAAGTCCAACACAAAAATACTTCAATTAATTTCACCTCAAAGATCCACCACGCGTTACACCCATCATGCCAACCAAGAACATGAGAAACTAAACATACAAAGAAAAATCGTCGACCACGAGCACATCGATCAATGTGGATGTACCACATGTTAGGGTTAGAAAGTCAGATATCTAACAATTAAATGCAGATTTAATTAATAAACAAAGAAACTAAAACACACACAAAATAAATCATAACACACGGAATTTAACGTGGTTCACCCAATTTGGGCTACATCCACCAAACCACAACCATCCAATACTTTTATTATCCAGTGCAAAACTTATTACAATCTTGTGAATAATCGTGTTTTTCATCATACTGTAACACCCATCCGAACCCCTTTTTAACAAGCTTAGAAGCTTCCAGATTTTTGGGTTCTACAAAATTGGATTTTTCCCTTTTTCAGTGATGACGCAAAAAATTAGGAGGAAAATTTTTCTCGGGGGTTGCCGCTCCCGAACCCCCACTCGGGGCCTGGTCTGGCCCTGAACCCTGGCAAGGATACATGCCGGGGTGTACAGTATACCATGGGCTATACAGTATAGCATGATCAATCACCACATACCAACAATCTCCCACTTGGAGACTGATTAGGCTCCACACCAACACAATCTCCCACTTGGAGACTGATCCTGGACGACACTACTATAATTACAACTCCCACTAGAAATAAGTACCTTGGACCCTGCTGCTATTATACTTGAATTCAACCTTGAAGGCCAACCGAAGCTGAAGAGGAGCTCAACTTCTCCCTTGTCACCGCCTTAGTAAACATATCTGCTGGATTGACATCTGTATGTATCTTGTCTAGCTTGACTTGCCCATCCTCCAACACCGATCGAATGAAATGATATCTCAACTGTATGTGTTTTTTTTTAGAATGCAAGGCATAATTCTTTGCAAGATGTATAGCACTCTGGCTATCTGTAAACAAGTAATTTCTAGCATGTTGTTTTCCCAACTCATCCATGAAAAGTTGTAGCCATATCATCTCCTTTACCGCCTCTGTGGTGGATAAAGCAACCACCTTCTACAATCGAGAAATCCAACTCACTGTTGTCCCACCAACTGTAAATACATAACCTGTGGTACTCCACCTGGTATCTATATCCTCTGCCAAATCTGAGTCAACATAGCCTTTTAAATCAGTATTAGAGCCCCCAAAACATAAACAATTATTGGATGTACCTATCAAGTATTTGAGAATCCATTTTACTGCATTCCAATGCTCAACTCTGGGATGACTCAAATACCTGCTAACAACTCCTACATCATGTGCAATATCTGGTCTCGTGCATACCATGGCATACATTAAACTTCCTACAGCTGAAGCAGTACCTTGTACATTTTTTCTTCCTCCTCTTGTGTCTTTGGACACATATCCTTAGTCAATTTGACATGACTAGGCAAAGGTGTACTGATAGCTTTTGCATTCTCTATATGAAATCTCTGTAACACCTTTTCAACATAATTAGCCTGAGATAAAAACAATTTTTTGTTTTTCCTATCTCTACAAATTTTCATACCAAGGATTTGTTTTGCTGCCCCTAAATCCTTCATAGCAAAAGAGTTTGCTAACTGTTGTTTTAGCTCACTTATGTGATCCATGTTAGACCCTGCTACAAGCATGTCATCAACATATAGACATAAAATAATGTAGCTATCATTATCTAGCCTCTTAAAATAAACACAATGGTCAGAATTACACCTGCTGTAGCCTTGCTCAGCCATAAAACTATCAAATTTCAAGTATCATTTCCGAGGTGCTTGGTTCAAGCCATATAAACTTTTCTTGAATCTGCACACTAGTTTCTCCTTACCTTTGACCTCAAATCCTTGTGGCTGATCCATATATATTTACACTTCCAAATCACTATGGAGAAAGGTTGTTTTAACATCAAGTTGTTCTAAATGCAACTCTTCAGCAGCCACAATATTAAAACAATACGAATAGAAGTAATTTTAACAACTGGAGAAAAAATTTCATCGAAATCAATACCCTTTTTCTATGCAAACCCCTTTACAACTAATCTGGCTTTAAATCTCTTCTTACCTCCATCCTCCTCTTTCAGCCTATAAACCCATTTGTTTGGTAAAGCCTTTTTACCTGTAGGAAACTTGCATAATTCCCAAGTCTGATTTTTTAGCAAGGAGTTCATTTCTTCTTCCATTCCATGCTCCCACTGAACCTTGGTATCCACCTGCATAGCTTCATCATAATATTCTGGTTCACCAACATCAGTTAGCAAAATAATATACAAAGAGGGAGAGAATTTTTCTGGAGGTCTACTTATCCTTGAAGATCGTCTAACAGGAGTTTTTGGTATTTGTTGTTGCTGTTGTTGCCCAGCATGAGGAACCACTGAAACATCATTGTGTGGAATATAATCCAACACTGCATAATCATTTTCTTTCTTCTCATGCTGCAGCAACAAATATTTGTACAAAACTTTCTCATAGAATATGACATCCCTGCTTCTCACAATTTTTTGATTTTTAAAATTCCAAAGCCTATAACTAAATTCATCAATGCCATATCCAACAAATACACATTTCTTTGATTTTGCATCAAGATTGGTTCTATTTTCAGAATCTACATGTGCAAATGCTTCACAACTGAAGGTTTTGAGAAAAGAATAACTCACCTTCTTACCTTTCCATGCTTCCTCTGAAATACCACAACCCAAAGGATTAGAGGGACCTCTGTTAATTAAATAAACAATAGTGTTTACAGCCTCTGCCCACATTTTTAAAGGCAACCCAACATGCAATCTCATAGTCCTGGGCATGCTCCATTATTGTTCTATTCATGCGCTTAGCCACTCCATTTTCTTGTGGAGTCCTTGGAACCATTTTCTGCCTACGAATACCATTAGAGGAACAATAATCTTCAAACTCTTTGCTGCAATACTCACCACCATTATCAGATTTGAGATATTTTATCTTTTTACCCGTCTCATTCTCAACCAAGCTTCTCCATTTTTTAAAAGTTTCAAATACATCAGATTTATGCCTAAGGAAATAAATCCATACCTTCCTAGTTGCATCATCAATGAATGCAACATAATACTGAGAGCCACCAAGAGAAGATACCTGAGCTGGTCCCCATACATCCGTATGCACAAGCTCCAATTTCTCATCTTTCTTTTGCTTCCCATCCTTGAGAAAACTTACTCTCTTTTGTTTTCCATACACACAACTTTCACAGAAATCCATATTAACACATTTTAGACCTAGTAAAACATTATTTGAATGAATTACTCTCATACATTTTGCACTCATATGACCAAGTCTGTTATGCCACAGTGTTGATTCAGAGTCCACAACAACCGTATGATTTTCTACCCGCTGAACTGCAACAACTATTCTTGAACATTGACCTTTTCCGTAACAATTAAAGTAGAAGGAACATTATGACCTGTACAAAGATATAAGGTGCCTACTTTCACCTTTTGCTACCACTAAGGTACCCTTTGTGACCTTCCAATTTTTATCACTAAATGTAACAACACAACCTTCATCATCTAGTTGCTCTGCTAAAATTAAATTTCTACTTAACTTTGGAACATGCCTTACCTCACGTAGTAGCCAATGATTCAAATTCAACAACTTAATCTTGATTCTTCCCTTTCCAACAATATGACAGGGTTCGTTATCTCCTAAATAAACCAGCCCAAAATCCCCTTGGACATAATCAGGAAAATAACTTCTATGGGGGATAGCATGAAATGAAGCCCCTGAATCTAACACCCAAGAATCATCAACATTATCAAGGGAAAGAATCAAAGCATCCTCATCAGATTTATTACTTACCACATTTTCCTCTTTACTTCCTTCCTTTTTGTCTCCTTTATTTTTTCGAGACCAGCAATATTTCTTCAAATGACCTGGCTTACCACAATACCAACAATCCCTCTTGTCTCTAGATTGGGACCTTTTTTCCTTTGATTTTCCTCGTGACTTCCCATGATTTCCAAAATTGTTTCCTCTCTCCTTTGTTCTGCCCCTGCTTTCTGCATTCAAAACATTCCTGATGTGGATGTTCCACCTGAGCTTTTCCTACGAATTTCCTCACTCAAAATAACACCAATAACATCATCAAACTTCAATGTATTCGAACCAGAAACAGAATTGCTAACAGCCATTACCAAGCTATTCCAGCTTTCAGGCAAAGAACACAGAATCAAAAGATCCCTAACTTCTTCATCAAAGTTTACTTTTACGAAGTTAATTGACTAGTGACCGTATTAAACTCATTCAAATGATCAGTAACTGACCCACCTTCTACCATTTTCATATTAAATAAACGCTTCATAAGAAATACCTTATTTGAAGCAAAATTTTTCTATATAACTTCACCGGTTTCCATCAACTCTTGAGTTGTCTTTGCTATTGTAATATTGAACCACCGATTGTGCCAGGCATAAACGAATATTGCCAAGAGCCTTTCTATCCAAAATCTCCCAGTCCTCATCTGACATTGCTGCGGGTTTCTTGGTTTTCCCTTCCAATGGCCACCATAAATCCTTCTGATAGAGATAGTCCTCCATCTGCATCTTCCATAACTGATAGTTCTGCCCATTAAACTTCTCAACCTTCTTACCCTCATCTTCCATTGCTCCCACTCAACCGTGAGACTCCCACTCAACCATGAGACCTTTCCTACAGACGATAATCGAAACACAACCCGCTCTGATACCACTTGTTAGGGTTAGAAAGGTAGATATCTAACAATTAAATGTAGATTTAAGTAATAAATAGAGAAACTAAAACACACACAGAATAAATCATAACACAAAAATTTAACGTGGTTCACCCAATCTTGGCTACATCCACCAAACTGCAGCCATCCAATACTTTTATTATCCAGTGAAAAACTTATTACAATCTTGTGAATAATCGCATTTTTCATCATACTATAACACCCATCCGAACCCCTTTTTAACAAGCTTAGAAGCTTCTATATTTTTGGGTTCTACAAAATCGGATTTTTCCTTTTTCATTGATTTTTCCCTTTTTCGGTGATGACGCGAAAAAGTAGGAGGAAATTTTTTCTCAGGGACTGTCACCCCTGAACCCCTACCCGGGGCCTGGCCTGACCCTGGACCTCGGCAAGGATACGTGTCGGGGTGTACAGTATACCATGGGCTATACAGTATAGCATGATCAGTCGCCACATACCAACAATCTCCCACTTGGAGACTGATCAGGCTCCACACCAACACACCACAAAGATAGAGTACGATTTAGAAACATCCAAGAACACCAAGAGACAATAGAGAAACATCCAAGAACACCAAGAAACAATAGAGAAACATCCAAAACAACTAAAATTACTAGGATTATACCAGCTTTAATCAAGAACACTGACAAAGACCACAAAAACACTGTCAGAACATAGATCTTCATAATTTGAACAAATCTTCATACAAACCTCTGAAACTTCCTGAGGATGGACTAGACACACTAAAAAATAAACCCTTTATTCCACAACAATTGATCTTCAACGTACAAAACAAGACACCTTCATGACCTTCACAGTTCCACTAGGAATTTGCAATACTTTCTTTTACAATTTTCTCAATATCCTCGACATATACAACCTTCAATACATCAAATGCTAATAGTGTTGACATCAATGACAACCACATATCAACCACACAACCACAAAATCCAACAATCTCCCCCTTTGGCATTGATGGTAACACATGATGTGAAAAACACCATCAACCCAACTCTCAATCAGTACTTACTCCTCCTTAGATTCTGACTCTTCTTCCTTGAATTCTTCTACAAGTTCTTCTCCCCACAAGACTTTTTATTCCAGATAGGCAGCATTTTTTCACATCACTCTTCTCCCCCTTTGACATCAATGGCAAAGATAAACATTATCTTTCCAAATACAAGCTCTAAACCACATATCTACACATCTAACTACTCCCCCTAAGTAGTAGCCACAAAAACATCAATCCAAATCAAAATATGATCATGAAATGCATGGATTGATGCAAATTAATGCATCCTAGTTCATATTAGGAGGGATAATCACCCCTAGCATCCCTTTGAGATACTCAAAATTATCCTTCAGAAATGGCTTAGTGAAAATATCTGCAATCTATTCTTTGGTAGGCAGATACTTCAGTCTGACTTCTTTTTCACTCACTTTCTCCCTCAGAAAGTGAAACTTGATTGATATATGTTTGGAATTAGAATGTAGCGCTAGATTCTTTGATATGTTAATTGCACTTGAGTTATCATAGTATATGGAAATAGGTTCATCATATACTACTCTGATATCTTTCAGCATCTATTTCATCCACATCACTTGAGTACAGTTATTTGCAGCAGCAATATACTTTGCCTCAATAGTAGATAAAGAAACGAAATTCTAATTTTTGCTCAACCAAGACACCAGCTTCTTCCCTAGGAAGAAAGCACCACCACTAGTACTCTTTTTGTCATCTACATCTCCTACCCAATCCCAATCAGTATATGCATTTAAAGTAAGATCATCATCCTTAGGGTACCAAATCCCAAAATCAACTGTCCCTTTCAGATACCTAAAGATTATCTTAATAGTAGTCACATGAGATTCTTTTGGTTTAGCCTAAAATCTAGCAACCATACATACAACATTGATGATGTCTGGTCTATTCTAATTTAAGTAGAGCAATCCACCAATCATTGATTTGTATCTTATTTGATTTTCTTTAGGAGAATTATCATTCTGTGTCAACTTACATCTGGTTACCATGGGAGTACCAACAAGTTTTGAATCATCCATGCAAAACTTCTTCAACAGTTCTCTCACATATTTGGACTGAGATATAAAGATCCCCTTATCTAACTAAGTAATTTGCAATCCTAGAAAGAACTTCATTTCTCCAATCATACTCATCTCAAATTCACTCTTCATTTCATCAACAAACCTCATACACAGATTATCATCTCCTCCAAAAATAATGTCATCAACAAAGACTTCAATGACTAATTCTTTATCATGATCCAATTTGAAGTATAAGTTTCTGTCAACAGTACCTTTATCGAATCCAAGCTTTAGTAAATATTTTTCTAATCTAGCATACCAGGCTCTGGGGGCTTGCTTGAGTCCATACAAATATTTCTTCAATCAACAAACCATGTCTTCCTTATTAGTCATTTTTAATCCATCAATTTGTTCAATATATACTTCTTCTTCTAGCTCACCATTCATAAAATTTGACTTCATGTCCATTCGATAGACTTTATAGTTCTTGTATGCATCATAAGCAACAAATAACCTTATGGATTCAATTCTAGCAACATGGGAAAATGTTTCTTCAAAATCAATACCTTCCATTTGTGAATACCCTTTACATACCAATCTTACTTTATTCTGGACCACTTCACCTTGTTCATTTAGCTTATTTTGAAAGACCCATTTATTACCAATTACATTTTTATCATTTGGTCTGGGAACTAGTATCCATGTATCATTCTTTTCAATCTACATCAGTTCTTCCTTCATAGCTTCCATCCAGTGTTCATTTTTGCAGGCTTCTTTGACATCTTTAGGTTCAATCTTGGAAATTAGGCAATACTCTTCTGCAATCTTTCTTCTAGTTTGTACTCCTTTATTCTTATCTCCTATAATTTTATTTTCAAAATGATTTAGCTTTACATACCTCAAATTTTTAGGATTTTCTCAAACTTCCGATTCTTCTGTTCTTTCTTTTGTACTTGTACTTGTCTCTATTTCCTGACTATCTTGATTTACCAAAAAAAATTGAAGTTGTCTTATCAGAACATATGGCACAATTTGAAGTTGATTTTGTGTCTGAACATTCTTCCCTTTGTTTGTATTGTCTTCATCTGAATCATATCCATAATATCTGGATGATTTAGTAGAATCCTCATCAACTCTAACATTTGCACTCTCAACCATTTTCCTCAGTCTTCTGTTATAGCACCGGTAGGCCTTGCTTCTAATAGAGTAACCTAGAAATATTCCTTCATTGCTTCTTGCATCAAACTTGCATATATCATCATCTCTCTTGATGTAGCATTTGCTTGCAAAGATCTTGAAATATTTAATAGTAGGCTTATAACAAAACCATAATTCAAAAGGAGTCTTACTAGAATTACCATTTACATTTACCTAATTCAAGTATACACAACAGTGCTTATTGATTCACTCCAATAGATGTGAGGCACATTTCCTTCCATCATCATTGTTATAGCAACATCCAAAATTGTTCTATTCTTTCTCTCAACAACACCATTCTTTTGAGGGGTTCAGGGAGCAAATAAATGTCTTTTGATTCCATGCTCTTCACAAAAAAAATTAAACTCCCTGGAGGTGAACTCACCACCTCTGTTTGACCTTAGGCATTTTATTTTCAGACCTTTCTCATTTTCTTCCATAGCTTTGAAGCTTTTGAACTTTTCTAATGCTTCACATTTTCCTCTTAAGAAAGCAACCCATATCATTCTAGAGTAATCGTCAATAACTAGCATAAAGTATCTTTCACCATAGAGACTTTTGACTTTGGAAGGACCACATAGATCAATATGTACCAGCTCCAACAATCCATTTGAATGATGTTGTTTGCTCCGAAAAGAAACTCTAGTCTATTTTCCCATCTGACACTCTTTGTAAATTGTGCTAGTAGGCTTCACTAGCTTAGGTAGATCTCTTACTGCTTGAGTGGATCTTATTTTGACAATGTTATCAAAAGTCACATGACATAGCCTTCTATGCCATAACTAGCTTTCATCTACTTGAGCAATTAAACAACTTTCACTAGAAACATTTAGGGGAAAAATATTACCTTTTGTCTGTTTACCCGAGGTAATTACATTTCCAGAGCTTCCATATATCCTGCATCTTCCATCTTTGAACTGAAGATCATAACCTTTTTCCACCATCTTCCCAACACTCAACATGTTGTGCTTCAAGCCTTCAACATAAAGAACATCATCAGTTTTATGCTTACCACTAAGAAAAATAGATCCTCTCTCACGAATCACACAAGCATTGTTATCTCCAAATCTTACAACCCCACCGTCATACTTCTCTAGACTTACAAATTTTCTTTTGCCACCAGTCATATGATGTGAGCATCCAATTTCAATGACCCACTTATCCTTTTCTTCAATTTGGGCTGCAAGAGATTTCTCAACTTTAGCAGATTCAATAGCCATAGGACTATTTTCCTTGATAGCAATGAAAACCCAATCATCGTCATTTCCATTGTCTTTATCAAACTCATCAACAGTCACACCTTCTTCAACAAAGTAACATTTCTTTTGGAATCTAGATTTGTAAGGCTTAGATCTAGGAACTCTTTTAGGACACCTTGATGAAAAATGGCCTATTTTACTACAAGAAAAACATTTGATAGGAAACTTTCCTTTATACTTACCTTGTCCTCTACCTTCTTTCTTCACAATCAGTGTTTCTAGCTCTTCTACCTCTCTTTCTTCACCTTCAAGCTATTTCATTTCTTCCTCATACTTGAATGTCTTTCTAGAACTCTCTCCTGGATCATATCTTTGCTTGTTTCTTCTAGATATAGTAGCCTTGAATGCAGTTTTAGTCTTAGGAATAGAATAACCAAATTCACTCAACTCAAAGGCAACAAGTTTACCAATCAATGTGTCCCTTGTCACATTCGTCAATGATCTTGTTTCTTGAATAGCATGAGCCTTTTCTTTGTAGGAGGGAGGTAATGATCTGAGCACTTTAGCCACAATTTCTTCCTCATCCAGGATACCACCAACACATCTAATTCCCATCACTAGTTCATTTACTCTTTGCATAAAAGAAGAAATCTTTTCATCTTCACCCATCTTTAGATTTTTGTACTTTCCTTTCAAACTTTGTAGCTTAGCCATCTTCACATGTACATCTCCTTCATACAAAGTTTCCAACTTCGTCCACATCTCATGAGTTGTCTTTAGACCTAGCACATTTTTCATTTTCGAATCTGTTAAAGCACTCAACAAGGCTTTCATAGCCTTGACATTATTCTCAGCTTCTTTAATCTCATCAGCAGTGGATGGACCATTATGAGGAATAACATATCTATTCTTTGTAATTTTCTAGAAGGGTTCACCAATACACTTCAAATGACACTCCATTCAAGCTTTCCACAATGAGTAATTTGTTCCATCAAATTTAGGATTGTACTTCTTGTATGATGCCATCTCGGATCACCTCAAGCTTTTTAACTTCTTCAAAGGAACTTGCTTTGATACCAATTGTTGGTAGAACAAGGACAAACAACTAAGAGGGAAGGTGAATTAGTTGTAACAAAATACTTAAATGTTTTCAAACTTTATTTAACTCAATCTCAGATCTGATGAATAAACAATAAAACATAAAAAATCAGCACATCAGAAACATAGAGAACACCAAATTTTTTTACATGGAAACCTTGTTAGGGGAAAAACCATGGTGGAGGTTAGTCCACAATATTATACCCTGTTAAAAGTATAATGAGAAATAATGGGAATGTACATGCATTCAGGCAGACTTCTTAGAGCTCACTACTCAAATACAAAAGAGGACTCATTGTCCAAAGAAAATTTTGGATTAAAACCATCCAAATTGTGAACTGAGAAAATAGCTTCTACACAAGCCTGATTACAGTTCTAGTTAAGCATAGAAAAACCTTCTTCTCTCTCCGTTCAAACTTCTTCACACTTTGCTCTGTCTTCTTCACACTCTACTCTGCAATCAAATGATATTCACACTTACACACATGGGAGAATACCTAGTACACTTTACACCAATGAAACAATTGCTCTTATATATCTGCAACATGAGATTATATCAACTTACTCAGCCAGAGATATAAAACATATTTTCAATGTCGGCCCAAATTTATAAATAAATTTTCAATGCGAATCCACCAAGGTCAGCCACAACATAGTGGAGACCCAAATTAACAACTCCAACACAAAAAGACTTCAATTAATTTCACCTCAAAGATCCATGACATGTTACACCCATCATGTCAGCAAAGAACATGAGAAACTGAACATACAGGGAAAAATATTTGACCACAAGCACATTGATCAATTTGGACATACCACAAAGATAGAGCATGATCTAGAAACATCCAAGAACACCAATAAAAAATAGAGAAACATACACATCAACTAGAATTACTAGGATTATACCAACTTTAATCAAGAACACTGACAGATACCACAGAAACATTGTCAAAACATATATTTTCATAATTTGAACAAATCTTCACGCGGACCTCTAAAAATTCTGGAGGATGGACTAGACACACTCAACAATAAACCCTTTAGTCCACAATAATTGATCTTCAATGTACATAACAAGACACCTTCATGACCTTCACAGTTCCACTGGGAATCTGCAATACTTTCTTTTACAATTTTCTCAACATCCTCGACATATACAACCTTGAATACATCAAATGCTAATAATGTTGACATCAATTCCAAGCACATCTCAGCCACAAACCATAGCATCCAATAGTTCTCCTTGCAGGGTTTGTTTCTATCACTTGTATTTTAATATTTTTGATAGGGGTTCTCCTCCTTCGTGGGGTTTGTTTCTATCACACGTCTTTTACTTTATGTATTTTTATTTATCTCTATCTATCTGGATGTATGTGGAGGTGGAAACACCAAAATGAGGGTTTGATTGAGGCAAACCCTGAAACAACCCCCAACTTTTTTCTCATTTTGTGTATGTACAAATATACAAGTTTAATAAGTTGGACATTTTGGATTCAATAATTTTATTCTCTTTTTTACCAGAGATGACAATGTAGGGCACAAATGTCCCCATAACACACTGTCATTTGTGGTTGAGAGAAAACTCTCTTGAGGGACCCCATCATCATGAGGGTAGTTAATCCCCTCCTTTACACCCCTAAATTATTATTGAAATGTGCTTAGTGCTATGATCATAAACAAAGGAAGATAGTGGGACCTTCTAGAGAAGTGATGTTGGATATTAATCTTGACATGATTGAAAGGGTGTTTTTGATTTGTGCTTCCATGAAGTATGAAAAAATTGACATAAAAAAGGTATTAACCTATTTTGAGAAGCACATTATGAGTTGTCTCAACTTCATCAACACTCAATTGTTGCTCAACCCTAGGAAGTTGACACTGAGAATGGCCAAGGTACAACATAGAAGTAAATTTTGAGAACATTTCAAAGACCAAATTGTACTTCACAAAAAGGTCTATGGCTATCCACATGCTAGAGAATTCCACCCCTAGATGTGTTATTACATCCTAACAATAGGATATGATAAGAAAATATATTAGGTCACTATCATTAGTAACACATTGTATGAACAACTAAAGGATGTGTTGAAAATAGTAAATTCTATATGACCTCTTACTTAGTATATATTCTTTCCTATCAAACAACATTCCTTGGATTAACAAGGATATGATCCCTCCAACTAGGAAAAACAAAAGTTTATGAACACTAACCATAGTTGGAATTAGGTATTAATAGTAGGAACTGTTAGATAGTAAATGATGCTTTCATCTATGCAATTATCATAGGTTTAGAAAATTATTTTTCAAAGAGGATTTTTGTGGAGGAAATGGAAAAACTAAATAATTATGGAAAATTGTACATCCAATTCAAAACCTTCACTTATATCTAAAAGTAAGTTGGGTATGCAAAAACATCTCCTTATGCCAATCTAATACACAAGAGGGTTACAAATAATTCTTCAAACCCTCTAACTATTACAAAATAAGATGCACATTCAAATTTAATTTAATTAAACATATAAAACATGTAACCCATAACACATAGGTTTTACATGTGCAAACCCTTTTGGAAAAAACCCACACTCCAAACACCCAACTCAATTGTATTATTTAGTAAATAAGAATTACAATACAATAACAAAGCTTATTCTCTTTAGGATTTATCACACTATATTCATAATTTATAATTATTTTGAAATCATAATGGTAGCTCAATAGATAATTAACCTATCATATAAAATAAGCTAATAAAACAAGAATATATAGATGAGCAAGATAAGCACCAGAAAGCATCTTGTATCTTCTACATATCCAATATCTGTAAAAGCTCAACATACATGAGCTCAAATTCAACCTGCTAATCCAAAAACAACCTTATCCTCATCTTGGGCATCCATATCCAAGAAAATAAAATTATCCATATCTTGCCCATATCCTATCCATATCTTGGGTGCCTAAAAAAGATAAAGCTAAAAGTTGTTTTATTCCTCTTTAGTTCTGATATAAAATCTATTAACCAAGACTCTCAATTCAACATAGGAAATTTCCAAAATAGTTTTATCACCAATATGGAAACATGTAGCATCAACCTCCTAAAAAATAGGACCTCTAAGAGTGGGCTCCAACTTCCTAAAATATAGGGATATTTCCATATCTCATCATCTGCCATGTAGGATGTCATCTCAATAATAGGACCCACAATGTGAATGGAAACTTAGGAATTTTAATACATTAGGATATATTAATATGCACCTAATAATTAATTAATTAATGCTAGGACTCAAAGGTTGAGACACCTTAATCCTAACATTCTCCCACTTGTCAAATACCTTTCAAGAGACTACAAAAATCCACTGCTTAGGGCCCCAAGGCCTATGAAAATAGAACACCATCTAAATTTCTTTGGGCTCACTAGCTTTGTTAGTGCATTTACAACATTCACCAAAGTGTCAACTTTCTTAAACTTTACCTTTCCATCTTCTACTATATCACGAAGAAAATTAAATTGAACATCAATGTGATTAGTTCTAGCATGGAAAGTAGGATTCTTTGCAAAGAAAATGGCACTTTGACTGTCACAACAAATAGTAATCTTCCTTGCATCAAAAAAAATATCAGAACATAACTATGTAAGCCAAATTTATTCCTTACAATCATGAGTACCTACCATGTACTATGCTTCTGTAGTGGACAAAGCGACTACAACCTATTTCTTATTCAACTTATATCACAACCAAACATCGTGAAAATATATCCACTAGTGGATCTTCTACTGTCAGTTTCACCTACCCAATCTGAATCCATATATCCATAAATATTGATTGAATTTTGAGGTCCAATAGGATAATCATGAAAAAATAAGGAATACTCAAAATCACCCCACAAATAACTGAACACCCTCTTTATTACATCCCAATGTACTTGTCTAGGATTAGCCATATACCAACTAAGGACTCCCAATGCTTGGGAATTTTTTTTCCTCGTACAAACCCTAGCATACATAAGACTTCCAGTAATACTCACATATGGTGGTTATTTCCTCCATCTCATTAGGATATTTTGGAAAATCCTCCATAAAAAGCTTTGTCCCCTACAAAATAGGAACAACTAATTGTCTACAAGCTGTCATGATTAATCTCTCCATCACTGAGTTCACATACTTTCTATAGCTTAACCAAAGTTTTTGTTAGCTCTATATATTCTTATCTTCATCCCTAAAATATACCTTGTTGCACCTAGATCCTTCATTTCAAATTGTGCTGACAACTAAGACTTCAAATCTCAAATCATATAAGTTTACTATTCCCAAAAAATTACATATCATATACGTACAATACAATTATGAGAATGCAACCATTATCAAATTTGAAATACACACAATGTTTAGATTTAGATCTCGAAAATATCAAAGACAATACATAGGTGTCAAATTTTAGGCACCATATTCTAGGAGATTACTTTAAATCATACAAAGAATTTTTAAAACTTGCATACTAGATTCTCTTTACCTTTAACCATAAAATGCTCTAGCTATGACATATATATTTCTTCCTCCATATCATTGTGAAGGAACGTTGCCGTCACATCCATTTGTTCCACTTCTAGATCATACGTTGTTGCAGATGATAACAAGAACTAAATAGGTTTCAGCTTCACAACATGAGAGAAAATATCACTATAGTCAATTCCCTCCACTTGAGAATACCCCTTAGAGACCAACTGTGACTTATGCTTCTCAACACACCATATATAGTACTATATTTTCTCTTGAACACCCATTTTACATACAATGGGTTTTTGTCCTTCAGGCAAGGTTGCCAAATCCTAAGTATCATTTTTCTTCATTGTATTCATCACTTCATCTATGGATTTCATCCAAGAAGCTACATCATTCATACCCATAGCCTCTCTAACAGTCCTAGGCTCATCAATGCTAGCAATTAAAGAAAAAATACAACTATAATCCGATATTGAATGACCAAACCTTTTTGGTTGCCACCTAACATGTGTAGACCTCCTCAATTGTTGAGGTAGAGATTCTTCTTCTTCAAAATTCTCAGAGTTGTTATATCTCTCCTCACCATTAGGTTCAATAGGAGTGTGTATTTCACCTCTCATCAAAATAGGTGGTATTTGAACTACCTCCTTTTTTTTCTCCTTTTTCTCTAGTTATAGATCAATAGTGGAAGATTTCTTCTCTCAAAAAATCACACTTCTGATTTAGAGAACCTTTTGGGCCACTGGATCTCTAAGCTTGTACCCTTTAACACTAAAACCATAGCCAATAAAGATACACTTCACCACTGTGTTCTCCAACTTAGACCTCTTCTCAATCCAAACATGAGTATAAGCTTCACACCAATACTCTAATTTGTCTCACCAAAGGTTTTTTACTAGACCACGCCTCCATGGGTGTCTTTTCAACAAGCATAGATGTAGGAGATCTCTTGATCAAGTAACATGTAGTGGCTACGACTTCAGCCCAGAAATTTTGTTCAAGGCCAACACCACTCAACATACTTCTAGCCCTTTTCATCAACATCTTGTTCATCCTCTCTAAATCCCAATCCCATGGTCCTTACAGAACTTGTCAAATTCTATCAAACAAAACTCACTACCATTTTTAGTCCCCAAACACTTAATCTTTCTAGTAGTTTGATTTTTAGCAAGATCCTTAAACTCCTTAAACTAACTAAAGACTCCAACTTTACTTATGATAAATTAAAAAAAATCCCTTCTACTATAGTCATCTATGAATGATACAAAGTGCATAGATATAGATAATGAAGGAACATTCATAGGACCAAACACCTTTGCATGCATATAATCCAACAACATAGAAGACTTATGAGAACTAGAATAAAAAGAAGCATGGTGATGTTTTTCATATACATAATGTTCAAAAAATTGTGATTGGTTATCATCCTAATGATGGATCATGGAGTATGATCCAAAACGTTGATACAAAAAATTGACACAATTTCAATCCAAAAATAGCTTTATCTTGATAATGTTCAAAAAATTCAAACTCAAGACCCTTGTCACCAATGTGACTGATTCTTTTGTTCCATAATATTGTTTTCTTTGTAGGAAGCTTCATTTCCAAAGAATGAGCACCCTTAGGTACCCAAAATGCATGAACATCAAATGTAGTTGCTACAAACTTCTTCTCTGCTTGATCCGATGATGACAATGAAGAATCCAAATATATTTTATTTGGCTTGTCAAAAGAACTATTGTATTAAATCATATATGTGTCCAACTTGTACAAGGTGCATATCTGAACACCCTTAGACATTACTATAGATACTCTAGTCATATTGTATCCTCCATTCAAAAAAATGACATGCACACATGAATCATCCAATTTACTCACTAAGAGTAGGTTTCATGCCAAACTCAGGATATGCAATATGCCATCAATCCCCTTCACTCTACTAGTAGGGAATCTAATCTTGACTCTATTGGCAATTTCTGTTATTGTTCACATGTTAGTGTGAGGTAAAGTTAGTTAAATTAATAACTCACATAGTTATTATGAGTGTTAGAAATATTTTTTAGGTTAGTTAAGTCATATGTATAGACTTATTTGTTGTACGAGTCTATTTTTTTGAGTTGTTAAAACAACTCATATATTTAGAGGAGTCGTTAAAGGAGGTTTCCTAGAATATAGGAAAGACAACTCCTATATATACGTATGTAATGTGTATTGGACGGGATATGGTAGGGAAAAAACATTCATTTGCATATAATTTTTTTATGCTTGGATTCTATCACTCTGCCCATATTTCTTATATGGTATTAGAGAATGAGGATAAGGAGGTGAAAGAGAAAAGTGACAGATTTGTTGGAGATTATTGTTTCATTGGTGCATTTATGGTGCAATTGGAAATGCAATTAATTTGTATGTGAGTTGCATTCAAATTAGAGCTGGAGGTATATTCTACGAGAGATTATGGGTCTAGTGATCATGTATCTATGACAGAAATTTGGTTATGGCTTTGGTGTGAAGATTTTTGAGCTGACCTGTGAGTTCATCTGCAGCCTAGTGACCTCATTTTTGTTGACATATGTGTCAAGTTGACCATATTTTTGGCATCCTACTTTGACCTGTTTCATTTTCCATCTACGAACTTTGCACGATCTCCATTTTTGAATGTGAGGTATGTTGGAGTCAACTCAAATCAATGTCCATATAACTAGTCGATCCTCTATTTTGACATTCCATAATGAGGTCAAGTGGTTAGGCCTCCATTTTGATGGGATATTCAATCTTCTATTTAATTATGTCTATTGGTGTTGAGGAAAAGGGCTAGAAAATGCAAGGGCACCTTGAGGGAGGCGTCTGAGAGAGCGAGGGCTTTTGTCAAGTGTTTCACTTTTGAAGCACTTAGGCTAAGCCATGGGCGTATCTAGGAATAGGAAGGGAAAATTAGGAAGGCGTATTTCAATTTTGACAGAGATATTTCCAAACAAAGGGGTGACCAAAGCTAAGAGAAGGGAAATTACAGAGTGCAATGAATGATAGATTAAGTAGGGTGAGGTTTGAGGTCAACAATGTTGCTCATGCTCATTGCACACCTTAGCTTGTTGACACCTTCATATGCCAGTATTAGTGACAGTGATACTCTCTATAGGACATGTGTTGAGAAGTGTGAAAAGAATGGTTATGTTGAAGAAATATGCTTTTCATCATGCAAGCTTCCTACAAATGGTGCATCAATAGAAGGTGCCTAGTTTATGCAAGAACCCCTTTACTTGCGTTGGAAAGAATGGGACTATAGGATTGAATTTCACTACCATTGTATGGTTAAAGGGTAAGTGCAAGAAGTTGGGTACACGAAGAGGGGAAGTTTCGGCTAGAAAAAAAATATCGCAGAAAACGCGTACGCGTTATTAAAAAAATGCATATGCATTATGGTTTGGGTACCCAAGCCTAAAAAAATGCGTATGCACTATAATGCATATGCACTATATAACGCGTACGTGTTTTATAACACGTACAAATCATTTATTTAAAAAATTAAATAACTTTTAGAAATGCGTACGCGTTTTGTAATTGAAAACGCATACGCGTACACATTTTTAAAAAGTACTTTTTTTAAAAAATAATTAAGAAAGTAAAGAACGCATATACATTTTGTAACGCTTACACATTTTTTAAAGCCGCATATACATTATTTAAAATTGAATTCCCAACCCACATGCAGCCTTGGTTTTAGGCTTGGGAAAGGCTTGGCAATCTGAGCCTTAGCCTTTGACCTACAACTAAAAAACTAAGGCAGATTGAATAAGAATGTCCAACTTTGGCAATATGGCTGATGGACTTTTTTTCTAAATCAATCTATAAAATTAAAACCCATTAGAGAACATGATGTCTACTTTCCAAATATATAATTTTTATTAATATTGGATTATGTTTTCTATTTTTTAATTAATTTCTAAGTAAACTAGTCCTTAAATTTGAAATATTAGGCTTTTTTAATTTTTTAATAACTTTTTTTTGGTTAAGTTTCTTGTAAAAAAAATTATATGCATCAAACTCCAGAAAATTCTCTACACAATGAAAAAAAAAGATTCAAACAATGTTTAGTTTATGTCCAATTATGCTATCCGTACATGTTGGTTTTTAAAACCAGCAATTAGAGCCAATAAAAATTCAATTAAAAAAAATTCAACAAAAAATTACAAAAAAAAATCCACATCAATCTTCATGTTGTTAGCTCTCTTTTCCCAAAAATAATTAGCAAAATACTTTTATTTGGGTCAAAATGTGGTGTTTGTACACGTGCTTGGTATGGTAAAAAAATAGTCTCTTAAAAAGTGGTTTTTATAGATCCCTATCAAAATTTAATTTCTATAATCTGGGTATTTGAATAATTTACATATTTGGAAACTAGATTCAAAATGATAAATATCATATTACTGACTTTTTTTAAGATTCATTGTGTAAGTGCCTCAAATTTTCAGTCCAAGTGTGACAAATTCTGAAAAACAACAAAAAAACTTCCACTTTTTGAGCTTTTGGTGTACCCAACTTCTTGCTTTTACCCTAAAAGGGAGTCAGCTAGGGAGATTCTTGGACAGAAACCTATAAAATATCATGGAAAATGGCCTTTCAAACAAGTATTTGGATTTCAAGAACTTGTGTTAGTGGAATTCTTAGCTTTTAATCTTGCAATATAGTTTCATGGATGGCTTTTATTTGTGATCCTTGTTTATTATAAACTACCTTTGAGGCCTCATAACAAAAGTACATACTACGAGTTCACATCAAGGGGGGGAAGGATATATTCTTTCCTCACAATTGATGAAATGAGCCTCAAAAGACAAATTTGCTAAGTAACAATTTTATTGGAGGATGGAGGCACAGGAGGTTGGAGGACAATCAATGACCTCTTGTCAGTCACTAGCGACGAGGCCATGAATTGCATTAGTGACAATTTTTTTTTGCCAAAATGACTAAAGCCAAGATCGGTTTCCAGGTGGCAATGACAACCATCTCATATCATTTGTGATCAGAGTGGCAATGATCTATAATGGTGGTAGCATATGCGATGAGGACTTGGTTCTCAAGCTTTGTAAGATGTGGTTGAATGTGTATGCCCCCAATCACATTTCTTGGTTTTTTGTGAATGGATGTAATTTTCCCCATTCCCAAGATGGTATAAGTGATTGGAAGTGTTTGTCCCCGGTCACATGAGTTGGTGATTATGATTAGATGTGTGTGTCCCCAATCATAATTTTTGTGAGTAGATGTGTTTGTCCCTGTTCATAACCTTGATGTTGGATAGATGTGTTTGTACCTATCCAAACTTGATGTAAAACCTTGGGTAGATGTGTTTGTCCCTATCCTTGGATGAAGGTATACTGAGCATAGTGAGGCTAGTTCCACTATTGCCTTTCATGAGTAGATGTGTATGTCCCTACTCATACCTTATGATGAGATACTATGTGTGGTCGTCAAGTATTGTGATGTACTTTCACCTCATGTTCATACTAAGGGTGGGAGTTGGGAATTTATGTTAGTGTTCACATGTTAGTGTGAGGTAAAGTGAGTTAAATTAATAACTCCAATAGTTATTATGAGTGCTAGAAATATTTTTTAGGTTAGTTAAGTCACATGTATAGACTTATTTGTTGTACAAGTGTGTTTATTTGAGTTGTTAAAACAACTCATATATTTAGAGGAGTTGTTATGGGAGGTTTCCTAGAATATAGGAAATACAAATCCTATATGTATGTATGTAATGTGTATTGGACATGATATGGTATGGAAGCAATATTAATTTGCATATAAATATTTTTATGTTTGGCTTCTATCACTTTGCCCATATTTCTTATAGACTCTTCCACAATCAACAATATTTAGATGAGAATCATCACCCAGATACACTTTCCTAGCATCATATTCTTTGCACTTTGAGAACCAACCCCTTGTGAGAGGTCATGTGGAAAAAAGAACCCGAGTCTATCAATCACACTTCTTATGATGCATGTGTTGCCAAGGCTATGAAAAAGGTATCTGCATCATCATGAGAGGATTTATCAGTCAGAATTGAAGAATTTTTTCCTTTCTTTTTCATCTCCTCCTTGCACTTTTAATGGATATGACCATTTTTTCTGTAGTTCCAATATTTCACCTTGGACTTTCCAAGAGACTTAGATCTCCTTGAAGACTTATATTTAGAATTCTTGTCTTTTTTTCTTTCCTTTCTCTTTTGATCTATCGTGTGCAACAAGGGATTCCTTTACCACCTTAGAATATTTTCTTTGTATTTCTTTAGATAATAGCAATGCAACCAACTCATCCATCTTGAACTTGGTAGTAGTATTTCCAATAACCATCACTAGGTGATCCCATGAGTCTGAAAAATAATATAAAAAAAGCATGTAATGATCCTCATCTTCAATCTTATCACCAACTGACCTCAATTGTGCAACAAACATATTAAATGCATTCATGCAATCAACAATAGATCCTCCATCTTCCATCTTGAAAGAATAAAGTTTCCTTTATAGGAATAATTTTTTTACCAGGTATTTAGCTTCATAAAAATCTCCAAGTTTCTTCCAAATATTTTTTGCACTCTTCTCTTCATGGATATTTAGGAACACCAAATTAGCTAAACAAAGTATTATAAAACCCTTCACTTTTTGATCCATCAAATCCTAATATTCTTGAGTTGTGTTGATTGGTTTTGTACTAGATATTACAACCCATAGATCTTTATCCATAAGCATATCTTTCATCTAGAGTTTCCACAACTCAAAATTACCACCATCAAACTTTTCCATTTCAATTCTATTGGATGTGCTTGCCATCTTTTTCCTACAAGAAGGTTACTAAATCTTCCTCTACAAAAATCTTACTAAAAAATATTAGCATAAAAAACTCTTCAACCCACCACAAGAAACAAGTTGTCCTGGCTTTGATACCAACTAAAAGGAAGTCAAGTACACAAAAAATAGCTCCCCACACCAATCTAAAATAAGATAGGGTTGCAAATAATTCTTCAAACTCTCTAAATATTATAAAATCAAAATTTTCCCATTCAAATTTAATTTAATTAAATAGATAAAACATGTAAACCATAACACAGATTTTATGTGGGAAATCCCTTTCAAGAAAAAATCCAAGCTCCAAACACCCAACACAATTGTATTATTCAGTAAATAAGGATTACAATACAATAATAGAGCTTATGCTCTTCAAGAGTTGTCACACAATATTCATAATAGAGTTATTCTGGAAGTATAATGGTAGCTCAAGAAATAATTAACATGTCATATGAAAGAAGTTAATACAACAATAATATATAGATGAGCAAGATAAGTGCCAAAAAAAAATCCTTAATCTTTTGTAAATCCAATATCTATAAAAGTTGAAAATGCATGAGCTCAAACTCAACTTGCTAATCCAAAAACAACCTTATCCTCATCTTGGGCATCCATATCCAAGAAAAAAGACTTCTTCATATCTTAGCACTTAAAACAAATAAAGCTACAATTTGCTTTATTCCTCTTTAGTTCTGATATAAAAAATCCTAATTGAGACTCTCAAGTCAACATAAGAAGTTTCCAAAACAATTTTATCACCAATATGGAAACATGTGGCATCAACCTCCTAAAAAATAGGACCTCCAAGAGTGGATGCCAACTTCCTAAAAATTAGGGATCTTAACATATCTCATCGCTTGCCATGTAGGATGTTGAAAGAACAAGACAAATGAGAGGGGGGGTGAATCGGTTGTATCTAAAAAAAACATCAAAATCCCTAAATAGTAATCAGATCCACATGCATTCAATAAACCCTTATTTTGTTAATGTGATTAATCATGAAATGCAAATAACATAAATTGAAATAACAACACCATACACAAGAGAGCACTAGATTTACGTGGAAAACCCAATAAGGGAAAAACCACTATGAGGATTAGCTCACAATATAAGTAATTGCAAAATTGGTACAAAAGGGCTCATTGCCAGAATAAGACACACTATCCAAAAAGGCTCACATCCAAGGTTCACTACCATAGAAAGAACAAGAAGATAGAAGAGAAGAGTTACACTAATAACACTTTCTCAATGCAACAAGGAATCCACCACAATGCTCCAACAATCTCCCAGCCTTGTTTGAAAGATTTTGGATACCTTCAACTCACTACATTCAGGAATCCAATACTTTGAACTTCACATTTCTCTGCTCAAATTCGCATCACACACATCACTTGCATTGATCTCACATCTATCTTACTTCTCTCTTAATTCTCTCTTTTTAACTCTCAACAACTCTACTCTTATTTATATCAACATCAACCTTAAACATCTTCTCCAAGGTTGAAAATCTATCTATTATATTTAAAAATTCAAATTAGGTCAACACATAAACATTCATACGGTGGATAGGAATGAAAGGGGACCAAAAAAACACTTAAATAGAGACCCAAAATTAAATCTCACATGCCACGCTACACTTCCATTGATACTTGAACATTTTCAAATGTAGTGTAGACACCAGGTCGGTCATTACCCATGAAAACACATTAAAATTTAAGTACATTCTTATGAAGCTTTCGATTCACATAACCACAAATCCTCTTGAAACAAAAAAGAGAAAAACACCATTAAATCTCCTTCAAAACCACAAGTCTTGAAAAGAAACTACAGAGAAATGTGGAGCAAATACATTTCTCCCTGAAACCTCTATACAACACTACAAAGCCAATTCACATACTGGTGAACATAACTTCCTTTCACTAATGATACAAAACCAAAAAAATTGAATATAGCAACCTCTAACAACTTCAAACAACATACTAAATCTACACAGGCGTAGCATCAATACAAAAGAAACACGTAGCACAATATGGAGCACACTCAAAACACTTGCACAACACAATTTACTCTATTTATCAAATATTCTCAAAAGCACTTGAAAACCAAGTACCAAAGAAATCATCTTAGCTTATTACTTCATTGCAGCTCATCTCTAGAAATAGCAAAAAAATATAACTCCATGTACTCACAACACCTCCTCAATATCTCAACTACACATGCACAACCTGCAACACCTTGTTTTCCTCTTTTCCATAATTTTCTCAATATCTTCAACATTTTCATCATGCAACAAATTCCTTAATACACAGTTGACATTAATGATAAAACCAGTCAGTAGACATCATGTTGAAATCAATGAAAATACCTTCATACTTGCAACAATTTCCCCTTTTGTCATTGATGGCAACACATGATGTGAAAGACCATCAAAGACAACACAACAATTCTGAACAAACTTTCCTTTATCCCCTGAATGATTTGTAAATATAGACAAATTTCTCCACTGATACCTAGCACTTTTTCACATGATACTTTCTCTCCCTTTGACATTAATGGCAAAGGATAAATTTTTTGCCTTATTCTCCCCCTCTGAATTTGAACCAACATACCTACTTTGAATACTCCCCCTTAGGAGTATACCCAATCAAATCAGCAACTTAATGACAACATATGACACTACCTACTCCCCCTGAGAGGTAGCCACCAACATCAATCTAGAATAAGAGATAGATCCATAGATCCACTGGACTGATGCATCTCCATATGCATCTAGTTTAAACAAGGAGCGGAAATAACCCTCAACTTATCTCGAAGATACTCGAAAGTATCCTTAGGAAGAGCCTTAGTAAATATGTCAGCAATTTGATCCTTTGTAGGTACATACTCAAGTTTCATCTCATTATCCATAACCTTCTCTCTCAAAAAGTGATACCTAATTGATATAAGCATTTTCCTTGAATGCGTCACTAGATTCTTTGAAATGTGAATTGCACTTGTATTATCACAAAAAGATAGATATAGGCTCATCATATATACAACTCTGATATCCTTCAATGTTTGTCTCATCCAAAAAACTTGTGTACAACATGATGTTGTACTATACTCAACTTTTGCAGTATATAAAGAAATTGAATCCTACTTCTTACTCAACCATGACACCAATCTACATCCAAGAAGAATGCACCAAAACTTGTACTTTTCCCATCATCAACACAACCAACCCAATTTGAATCTATACAAGAACTTAATGTGAAATCAATATCCTTGGGATACCACAAGCCATGATTTAGAGTACCTTTTAAATATCTAAATATCCTTTTTATTGCTGCAACATTTGTTTCTTTAGGATCTTCTTGAAATCTAGCCACAAGAAAAACTACATCCATGATGCCTGGTCTAGTAGTAGTTAGGTACAACAATCCACCAATCATAGATCTATATTTGCTCTGATCAACCTTAGGTGAATCATCATCTTTTCTCAATTTGCAATCAATCAGGATAGGAGTGCATACAAGTTTGGAGTCATCCATTCCAAACTTCTTCAACATCTCTTTGACATACTTGGATTGTGAAATGAAAATCCCTTTATCTGTTTGATTAATTTGTAGCCCAAGGAAGAAATTTATCTCCCCAAACATTGACATTTCAAACTCTTTTTGCATCTCTTAAGAAAATTTCTTACACATCTTCATTGCCTCCAAAGATTATATCATCCACATATACAACCACTATCAAGATTTTGTCTTCCTCAATTTTGAAATAAAGATTACTATCTGTGGTGCCCTTACTAAATCCTTGTTGTATCAATTATTTGTCCAATCTTGCATATCAAGCTCTAGGAGATTGCTTCAAACCATATAGTTCCTTCTTCAATTTACATAACATATATGGTTGATCTGATAATAGAAATCCTTCTAGTTGTTACATGTAAACTTCTTCCAGTTCTCCATTCAAAAAAGTAGATTTCACATTCATTTGATAAACTTTAAAGTCCTTGTGTGCTGCAAATGCTAAAAGAATTTTGATAGCTTACATCCTAGCTATAGGAGAAAATATCTCCTCAAAGTCTATTCCTTCCACTTGTTACTAACCCTTACACACAAGTCTTGCCTTATTCCTTACTTCTCCATTCTCATTCAACTTGCTTTTGAACACCCACTTAGTTCCAATTATAATCTTGTTTACTACCGGTCTAGAAACCAATTTCCAAGTCTAATTTCTCTCAATTTTCATAAGTTCTTTCATTGCTTTCATCCAAAGTTCATCCTTGCATGCTTCACTCACTATTTTAGGTTCAAATTTAGAAAGTAAACACAGATTTACCTCAAATTCAACAGCTTTGCTTCTTGTCAATACACCTTTCCTTTTGTCTCCAATGATTTGTTCTTCTAAATGATTATTTTACACATACTTAGGGGTCTTAGGGGTCTTCTCTCGAGCTTCTTCCTCTTTATTTTTCACTTCTTCTTCATCAACTTTTTCTTCTTCTACTTCACTGCAATCATGTTCATCTGACACATATCCATCCACTGCAATTGAATTTTGTAAGTTTTCATCAACCTTAACATTTTCACTTTCAACTATATTTCTTAGCCTTTTGTTGTAACATCTATAAGCTTTTCATTTAGTAGAATATCCAAGGAAGATAAATTCATCATGCCTTGCATCAAACTTTCCTAAGTTTTATTCTTCTCTTTTGATATAACATTTTCTTCCAAATACTCTAAAGTACTTCACCGTAGGAAGCCTTCCATACCATAACTCATAGGGATTCTTTGTGCTATTAGCTTTGGTGTGTACTCTATTAAGTATGTAAACAACAATATGAATTTCTTCTCTCTATTAGAATTCTGGTAGATTTTCCTTTTTCATCATAATCCTAGCAACTTCTTGAATAGTTTGACTTTTCCTCTCAACCACTCCATTCTGTTGAGGACTTCTAGGGGTAGAAAAATGCCTCTTTATTCCATGAACCTTACAAAACATGTTGAACTCATTAGAGGTGAATTCACCACCTCTATCAAACCTCAAGAATTTTATTTTCACATTCATTTCATTCTCAACTATAGCTTTATACACCTTGAATTTATCTAGTACATCATATTTTTCTCTAAGAAAAGTAACCCATGTCATTCTAGAATAATCATCAATCAAAAGCATAAAGTACCTATCACCTTGTAGACCTACCTTGTAGGACCACAAAGATATGTAAAAATTAATTCTAGTAGTCCAATAGTAGATTGTTCCTTTCCTTTAAAACTATTCCTTGCTTTCCAAACTGACAATCCTTGTAGACAACATCGATAGGATTTGTGATTCTTGGTAGGTCTTTCATTGCATGAACTGAACTAATTCTCACCAAATTATCAAAATTCATATGACACATCATCTGGTTCCATAACCAATTTTCACTAATCTACGACATAAATCAATGACCCTCAACACCCTTAAGCTAATAGATGTTTCCATCTATTCTCTTACCAATATAAATCATAGTTCCTAGCCCTTTTTTATCTCATATATTTCATCCTTAAACACAATATTATCTCCCTTGCTAGAAATTTTTCCAACACTGTAAAGGTTATGCCTTCAACCCTTAACAATAAACATTATCAGTGTTATGATTGCCATCAAAACTGGTTGAACCTATTCCACATATCTTAGCTATTAAATCATCTCCAAATTTAACTAGTCCTCCATCATATTTTTCAAGTTTAACAAACTTACTCTTGTCTTAGATCATGTTATTAGAGTATTCACTGTCAAAAACCCAATAAGTCTTATCCTCTTTAACATGAAAAGTAGATACCAAAGTACCTTCAACATTATCCTTCTTCTCTATAATACTTTCCTTAACACAACTTTTAGAGTTAGTAGAACTAGGTTCTACTTTTATAGCCAGGAACAAGAATGAATTGTCATCAAAGTCTCCATAATCAGATTCATCATCAAAAATACCAACATATTCTCTAACATAGTAAGCTTTCTTAATCATTTTTCCTTTATTCTCCTTACTCTTATTGTTTACAACTCTTTTTGGACAACTTGAAGCATAATGACCTATATCACCACAACTAAAACATTTGAAAGGTAATTTACCTTTGTACTTACCGGTGCCCTTCTTCATTCTTCTTAAAAAATTAGCTTCGACATCATCAAGGTCTTCCTTATCTGAATCTTCAACTTTTCTGACACTCCATCCTTGAAAGCAGTCTCCACAGTTATACCCTTTTTTCTCATTTCAAAAGAAGTTAGTGTACCAATCATCATATCTATAAAATAAGTATCAAGATTTGTAATTTCCTCAATAGTAGATACCTTTTCACTATAAGAATCAGGAAGAGATCAAAGAACTTTCTTTACCACTTTGTATTCTTTGACTTGTGCATCAAGACCTCTCATTGGGTTCACCAGCTCAACTCTCTGCATGTAGATTTTGATTGTTTCATCTTTAGACATATGCAGGGTCTCAAATTTTGCCTTCAAATTCTACAAATTTTCTTGTTTTACTTTTCATCTCCTTCATAAATGCTTTCTAGCTTATCCCAAACCTCTTTAGCAATCTTCAAACTCATAACTTTTACTAATTCATTATTTGAAAGACTATTCACAATAATAAATCTTGCCTTAGCATTGATCTCATGTGCCTTGATCTATGTACTTGTACTTGGACCATTTAGAGGTGGAGCATATGCAATCTGATAAGCCTTTTCAACCTTAAATCTCTGAGCTGCTAGACATCCTTCCATTTTTGTCTTCCAAAATGCATAATTCGTGCCATCAAATCTAGGGCATTCCAAATAAAATTTGTTTGCCATCTTGGATCTACCTTAAGTGATTAATATCTTCTCCAAGAACCTTGCTTTGATACCATTTTTTGAATGAACAAGACAATTGAGAGGGGGGGTGAATCGGTTGTATCTAATCAAAACAACAAAAGCCCTCAATAGTAATCAGATCCACATGCATTCAATAAACCCTTATTTTGTTAAAGTGATTAATCATGAAATGAAGATAACAAAAATTGAAATAACAACACCATACACAAGAGAACACCAAATTTATGTAAAAAACCCAATGAGGGGAAAACCATGATGAGGATTAGCTCACAATATAAGTAATTTCAAAACTAGTACAAAAGGGCTCACTACTAGAATAGAACACACTGTCCAAAAAGACTCAGAGCCAAGGCTCACTGCCACAGGAAGAACAAGAAGATAGAAGAGAATACTGACACTGAGAACACTTTCTCAATGCAACAAGGAATCCACCACAATGCTCCAACAATCTCTTAGCCTTGTTTGAAAGATTTCAGACACCTTTAGCTCATTACATTCATGATTCCAATACTTTTTTCACATTGCTATGCTCAAATTTGCATCCCACACATCACTTGCATTGATATCGCATCTATCTTACTCCTCTCTTCATTCTATCTTTTTAACTCTCAAAAACTTTACTCTTATTTATATTAACCTCAACCTTAAACTTCTCCAAGGTCAGCAATCTATCTGTTATATTTACAAATTCAAATTAGGTCAGAACCTAAACATTCCCGTAGTGGATAGGAATGAAAGGGTACCAAAATGACACTTAACTGAGACCTAAAATTAAATCTCACATGCCACGCTACGCTTCCATTAATACTTGAACATTTCTGAATGTAGTGTAGACGCTAGGTCAGCTATTACCCATGAAAACACATTAAAATTTTAGTACATGCTTCTAAAGTTTCTGATACACCTAACCACAAATTCTCTTGATATGAACAAGAGAAAAACACCATTAACTCTCCTTCAAAGCCACAAGTACTAGAAATAAATTGCAAAGAAATGTGGAGCAAATACATTACTCCCCGACACCTCTATACAACACTACAAAACTGATTCACATACTGTTCAACATAACTTCCTTGCATCAACAATAAAAAAACCCAAAATTTTGAATATAGAAACCTCTAACAACTTCAAACAACACACTAAATCCATAGAGGCATAGCACCAATATAGAAGAAATGTGGAGCACAATTTGGAGCACACTTTGAACACTTACACACCACAGTTTACTTTGTTTATAAAATTTTACCAAAAGCACTTGAAAACCAAGTACCAGAGACATCATCTCATCTGATCATTACTTCATTCCAACTCATCTCCAAACACTGCAAAAAAATATAACTCCATGTACTCACAAAACTTCCTTAATATCTCAACTACACATGCACAACCCGCAACACCCTGTTTTCCTCCTTTTCACAATTTTTTCAATATCTTCAAAATTTTCATCATGCAACAACTTCCTTAATAAAAAGTCGACATCAATGACAACACTAGTTAGTAGAAATCCTATTGACATCAATGAAAAAATCTTCGTACTTGCAACATAGGATGCCATCTCAATAATAGGATCCAAAAAGTGAATGACAACTTAGGAAGTTTAATATATTAGGATAAATTAATATATACCTAATAATAAATTAATTAATACTAGGACTCAAAGGTTGAGACACCTTAATCTCAACAATATTAGGGTGGAAATATTCCACAAGAATCCTCTCAAACTACCCAGATACTCCAATGATAGGTTGCTCTGATTGGAACTCTACAAATAGGTCACTAAAATTCACAAGATGATTATAGGACAACATAAGCTAGGATACTCATTCCCCATAAAAATGGGAGTGTATTCCTATACTAACATGCAAACTGCAAAAACTACAAAAACTATGTTGGACTTGTTAACAATGAACTTGTACAATGACCTCAAACTAAATTAAACCCATTTGGGAAGATCCAAAAGGTCATTGGATTGTTCTACAAGCATGAACCTTCTTTGGAGGATCATTGGTACAACTTTGAAGATGAATATGATGTTAGAATGAAGTACTATTGTAGATTGACAGTAGATATGCTCCATAGTTGCAATGTATCCAAAGTGCCTGGTGCAGGAGCACCCATAGGTTATCTCATAGGTTGTCTAGGATAGTCTTGTCTAGGACAACTAAGCAAGAAAATTTAGTTCATTTGGATGTAAGCCTTAATGGAATTTTTAATTAGGTGTTTATCATCTGATGAAGGTCATGTTGACCATTGGATAGGCCTAAGGCTTTTGCACAAATAAGGTTTTGACCTTTTAGGACTTTTAGGTGTTTCTTTTCAATTTTTGCTAATAATGCTCAATTGGAGCTACAAGTGGCCAAGAAGAGCCCAAGGAAGGATAAATATTTTAGAGACCCTATTTATGGAATGCCTCGACATTGGAGTGGGGTTGGAAGCATTTGTTATGTTTTGAAGTTTTGTGAATTCAAGGAAAACAATTGTGTTTGGAAGTGAATTTTCTAATTTTTGCATTGAAGTGAGCTTTTAATGGATTAATCATGGTGTTGTAACTTGTGTAGAATGTAGTGTTGTAGTTATTAAAGCACTGTGTGACATTAGCTAGTTTCTTTATTCAAATTCAAGCTTAGTTTGTAAATAGTTTGGTTTCCATACTGTTGTTGGTCTGAACCAGACAGTTTTGTGAAAATGGAGTGTTAGTTCACTTTCCCACCATACAAATTGTACGGCCCTTTGGGAACAGTGACTAGACTCCATGTATGTACATATGGTAGGTTTTAGGGATTTAGAAAAGATAGGAGCTATTGTGGAAGTCTTTCCCTAGGTGAGCCAGGAAGAGTCCAGCTAGGGAAGACAAAAAGTGTAGAGCACTTGATTTGCAGGGGTGTCCATTTCATGAAAATTCACAGTGTGGAGAGGGCAGGTAAGTACCTTTCCAAGGCATAGCATGAATGAGGAAACTCCATCAATCCATCTGGTGTGAGGAATATCTAACAGTTTGTAGTGAGGTCAGGTGAGGGTTTGTATAGGCCTAATTTTTCCAAATTGTGGGTTAAGCCTTTGTACGGATAGCTGAGACCCAAGACCCCAAAAATATTTGAGAGGTGTGCATATGAACCAGTAATCCCAAGAAAAGATTGGGAGTTCTTTGGAAAGATTTGGAGAACTAACCTGATTTCTCGGAGGAGGCCTAATTGGGGCTCCTAGGGCTAGTAGCCTTTTTAGGCCTAAAAGAGGGTTTGGTGAAAGTGACCTACAGATGGAGCTAGGTGGACCCCTAATACACTTAATAGGATGGATTGATGATGTGAGAAGCACCTCCACACCCCTGCAATGCTAAATTCAAAATTTGGAGGGTTTGTAGCCTTTAGAGTGGATTAAGGGCTAAGGCAAGTGTTTCAAGAGTGAACCAAGTCTTGACTTGGTAGGAGGATTTAAGTTGATAGTTGGGTTGGCAAGGAGAGATTAGGGGACCCTAAGAAGGAAGAGGTCCTATAGGTTTCAAGTGGTGGAGTGAAACACCCTAGAGGTCTTCCAAACAAGACCTAGAGCATGAAACATTGATTGTTTCATCCATACTCCCTATCAGTGCCCAAATATTTAAAGGAGAATTGGAAGGTGTTAGATCTCATTTACAATGGTCAAGGGATATTCAACCAATCTATCAATAATGTGGAATTCTTTGTTGAAGAAGATGTAAATGTATGAAAGTCAGAGTATCAAGTGTTATAGTGTGTTCAAAGCGATGGTTAACATCCCCTTTTCCTATGGAGTTTCCATGACCAAAATATCAACAGAAGGAACCAAAGAAGGTTGGAGGTCCCTCCATTGCTATAGCTATAAAAGAGAAACCAACATCCTCAGTAGTAGGATCAAAGAGGAAAGAAAGAGAAGAGAGCATAACAATAAAGACTAGCAAGGAAGAGATTGAATAAGTTCCTCTTCATAGGAGGAAGAGAACACAAGTCTCTCAAGATCCTTCTCAACCTCCATCCTCTTTTATACAACCTTTTCCAAAGTTTGAGTCACCCACTCCCTCTTCATCTCCTCTCCATGAGTTTTCCCTTCTATCTATATCACCTTCTCCTCCTCCATCACCTCACATTCCTTATCCTCCTCCATCACCTAAAAATCCTTCTCCTCCTCCAATGCCTCCTCCACATGACACATATATTCCTTGAACCCTTGAATAGGAGGAGAAATTGAATGAAGAAGAGAAAGTTTTGAATAAAGATGTGCAAGAGGAAGAGATTGGAAGAGAAGAAGCTAAGAAAGAAGGAATAGAACCTGAAGGTGAACATGAAGAATCTCAATATTCTCATGATATAGAGGTTATCCCTTCTCCTTAAAAAGAAGGAACTTCCACCCTCCCAGTATGGTTAAACCATACTATTTAGAAAAGAAAAAGGACATATGTCCAAGAAGAGGAGGAATATTTTTTCATTTGTGTTGAAGCCTTCCAAGCATCAGCTGTAAGGAAGAAGAGATCAAGAAGGTTGTCCACCACCACCGTCAATGAACAAGGAAACATAATAACACAAATTTCTATCCCTAGGGTGGACAAGCTTGAATTAGATATGTTTCCCAATGATTATCAAATGTAGTAGGTGAACTTAGGACCTCAAATAAGAGAGGAGGAAAATAAAACATTGAAAATGGTTGTGTCCATCTTCCTCAATAGGATGCAGAAGGATGGAAGTACAAAAGAAGAGCTTAAAGCACAAGTGTCCTAGTTGATAGCATATGTCAACCATTTAATTAGTCCCATTGATTTAGTTGTGTCTGCTTCAATTATATAGGTTGCATTAAATAAGGATGTCTAGCATCTGAATCTTGAAGGTCTCTTTTTTTCTACAAAGGAATGGATGGATGACCTACAAGCATTAGGAAGTAGAGTTTTAAGGAAATAAATAAAGGAATATCACTACATTAGGGGAAATGCCAAGTTATTACCCATGATCCAATTGTTGTTTATTGCATGCTTGCCTAACCCCCCAATAATTGTTTATATTTTAGTCATTACATTGTTTTAATTGTGCCAACAAATATTTACAAATTACATCAATATATGTTCACTACTAAATGTGAATGAAATAGAAAATTGTTAGATTTATCACAGTTACATTTTTATCACCTGCACTCATCATACATTAAAGATAATAACAGTAGTATTATCCTTAGTAAAGCTTTCCAACTGCATACATCAAATATAATAACAACAAAATTATCCATTTTTTAATCATATCATAGTTATATTCTGAATCCCTCATTAATAATCATGAAATTTAATGGGTATATAGTTTTTGTCCCAATTTATTGAGCGGTTTTAGGATTACACATTGTGCAAACTCTACTAGTTTTAGGAAACCTGTACCTATTCCCTCCCCTTATATTTTGCACACAATGATATGGCTTAATCTATTTTCTTCCACTTATTTGGGTAGAGGTTTTATTTTTTCAGTAATTACAATTTGCAGACAACACTATTGAATTTGACACCATTTTCTGACATATGTTTGTCAGTCGTTTGACAAATCTTTGTCGGAAAAGCAACGAAATGACGAAAAAAATTTCGTTGTTGTTTTTTCATTGCAAGTCCGATGACGAATTAAACGTTAAAATAACGGCGCAAATTCATCGGCCATTGGCATCATCAAATGAGTTAGATGTTCGTTGGAATATCGACAACAACTTCGTGTATCCATCGACGAATTACAACCAAAATGCAATTGTAATGGCTCTTTCGAAGCGTTGAAAGAACACCAAAAGTTCGTCGCAATTTCGACGAAATGGGAAAGTATTTACGACGAATCCTTCTTCGCAACTAAGCAACTTCGTTGGACATTTTATGTGATTCGTCGGTGGCGTTCGTTGAAATTGTGGTGAAATGGGCAAGGAGTTATGACGAAGCCTTCGTCGTAGCTAAGCAACTTTGTCAGACCTTTTATGTGATTCGTTGGTGGACTTCGTCGAAATTGTGATGAAATGGACAAGGAGTTACGACGAAGCCTTCGTCGCAGCTATAGCAACTTTGTCGAACCTTTTTGGTGATTTGTTGGTTGAGTTTGTCAAAATTTCAACGAAAAAATGCAATTTTTTTTTTTAAATATTCGTTGAAATGTACCATTAGTGAGAGATCAATCAAGTCACATCCCTTCATATTCAAATCTTGGGCAATTATTTTATTCGGTCATTTTTCATGTTTATTAGACACCCGCTAAGACATCATGTAGTTTCGCCAACGCCTTGAGTCTCTTCGACAGTCAATATTACATATCGCTTTGGTGTCACACAGTCTCATCGATGTTCTGAGTCTCAGTGATATCCAATAGATCATATGTCTCTATGGTGTCATGTAGTCATACCGACGTTCTGAGCCTCCCTGAGAATTATTCCTTCGGTCTTAAGTGTATCACTATGATTCTCACCAATGATAACTTATCGTTGTGACAAAATGAATGTAAGTAGAGAAACTTTTGCATACCTGCGGATGGTACAAAATTTCATTAATTCGAAGCCTCCCATCAACAACAAGATCCAAATATCTATGTATCTATCTCAATCGAGCCTCTAAACCCTTCAGAGCTATGAATTTCTCCACTAACCTGTTATGCACAAAAGTCAAATTTTAGAGTTATGTCACCACGAAAAATAGAAGAAAAAGAGCTTTGAAACCAAATCCACACACAACACAATGTGGTATTCATACAAATCCATACAAACAAACTAAACTCAAAACATTGGAATGGAAACAACTTCAAATTATGATGCAGAGCATGGATTCGGTATAAAGAATCATTTTTCTGCCACCATAGTGAAAAGTTAGCAATTTCTTTCATCTTTGCATATTGGTTTGATGCTTCAAATGATGCATTTCTTATATTGAAAAGTGCATTACCTTATTGAGCTTCTCTTTGTTTCAAGAATAGTTTAATATTCTCTACTTAAAGGGCCAACCATGTGACGGTGGAAGCTCATTTGGCCCCTCCCCCCCTCACATCACTCTCAATTCCCATACCCAATCATATAACATTAATCATTCATTCATCCATTAATAACATATAACATTCATTCATATATATAACATTCATTAATTAACATATTCACATTCATTCATTAACATATAATATCCATTCTTTCAGTTTTTACATATTATCAAAAATATGGTTGTCATGATATGATTACAATCACTTTTTTTTTGTTTCTTTTTAAAAGCTACATAAAGTTGAAGTGGAGTATCATTTTCTAAATCAATATATGTCCCCCTTTAGTTTTTCTTCCTTTACTCATGATCTTAATGTAAACCTAGTCGCTTTTGCTCATGATGTGGACGCCACTGCTAGGGTCTACTACAATAACAAAGAAATGTTAAACTGATATATTTTATTATTATTGTTACAAGTATTTCATTAATTAAAAGAACATTAGATTGGTTCTCTTTCCCTGATGGGTCCACATCATGTTCCTAAACCTCT